>CM038052.1:6837500-8037500 GCA_021397845.1 Areca catechu
AGAGAGAGAGAGAGAGAGAGAGAGAGAGAGAGAGAGAGAGAGAGAGAGAGTGGCGCTTCGGTAGGGGTAGGACGGAGGCTCAAATAAGTAAGGCTCGGGCGCTTGGCCATTGGAGGGTGGCCCCGTGGGGTGAGGGAATCGGACCCACCCGGCTGAAGACGATGAGGTCCAGGAGAGGACTCAGGCCGCCGTCATATATATATATATATATATATATATATAGAGGAGGGATGAATCCATATATAGCTATCCTCGTAGATTTTTATCCAACAAAAAAATATTTGATTCAATATGATAGATTTTTTTAATTTTTTTTTTATCCTCAAAGATGAATAAACCAATCTGACACCATCAAAGATTCAAAGTATTAGCTGATCATATCACCATGATTTGAAATATTCTTTAAAATAAGGTTACTTATTTGACAAGTATCGTACCAGAAATGCAATATTATTTTAGATGATTTTTTTTCCTAAGTAGTTATTTTTCTTAGAAATTATCAGCTTCACGGATTAATCAATATAAATGATCTGAAATTACATCTAAGAATGTGCATCTTCTACCCCTACATTTATAAAATTTTCTTTCTGATTAACTAATGTAAATCCACAAATAAAATTGAAAATAATTATTAAGTTTTTGTAACTTTCATCTTTTAATATCTCATGAATCAACTGCATCTTCCTCTAGCTATATAGCTTGAAGTTTCCTTCTTTTTAAAAAAAAAAAAATTTTACAGCAGCATTTACACATCTGTTGATATTATTACTTTCAACAATCAAGAAATTGATAACTGTTATTATGACGATTGCTTTTACTAAATTGCTCTTTCAAAAAATATGAAATATTTCATTAGTCGAGAAATTGTGAATATCCAAGAAAATTTGTATTCCGTGATCATAATATGGTAAATTTTGACAATGATACCAGTCTCTCTCCCTCTCCAAATGTTAGCATGTGGATAATAAGAGGATTAATATATCGAGTGGAAACAAGATAAGGATATGTTCGATTCCAGCCTAGCAACATGTTGGCAATAATATCTTGAGGTATCCTGGATACTATACTTATTTATCGCATGGTTTTTTAATGGTGCAACAAATAGCAATTTGAATATTAAGAACCCAGTCCCATCAAGGAGGAAATTGAGAACTTAGTAGCAAATTGAATATTGCTCTGCTTGTGCTATATGTGCAATATGTTCTTGTCTCCTTTCAAATTATGTTGCATATGTCACGGAGAAAAAATTCTACAAGAGAATAAGATAGATGATAACTGGTGCATATGTATAATACGAAGTTTAGGTTCCGTAAATCCAATCTAGGAATTGTCTTTGATTTTCAACCTTCCAAACAAATAATTTGGTAGCAATCTAGGAAAGCGGCACGTAATATTAATGCAAAAATGCACAAGGGAAAATTTTTATTCTACCAGTTAGTAATTGGCTAATGGCACCTCGAGAGGATAACCAATGTTATACCGCATCTTCATCAGCCCTTTAGAAAGAGCACTGTAGAAGATATAGGTGTTTTGAAAGTGATAGGCATGTGCATAGCTAGAGTCTTTTGTTTTATGTAATAAAAAACCTTTTTAGTACTTCAATAATTATCAACTTCGTTTATGGTATTGAAAGAAACAAGGTGCATTAGATACCTTATACGTCAATTGAATTAAACTAGCATTAATGGCAGCATAAACTTAGAGTTTCCGTCAAATTTCAATAATAATAATAAAAAAGCAGCTTTCATTTGCCGTATTTCGTTATGCTTTGGCGATGTTTTCAATTAATTAGTAGTCTATGCCGAGAAGCCTGTAGGTTTACAGGTCGACAAGCCATAAACTTTTTTGTAAGGGCTCCATGGTGTTTAGATAAAAGTGGTACGATGGCCAAAAAAACGTTGAATTCGTGCATGAAACCATATATGGTCCCTATTGGCATGTGGGTCGTCTCCCTTTTTTTTTCTTTTTTTTTTTTGGGCCTTTTGAATTTGACCTTTGAAAGCGTCGTAAAACATGAACAAGTTCTTCACCGGAGAATCACATGGAGACAAGGTATTGGTGTCCAAAATCCTTGTCTTGTCCGGTGCACAAGTATGAGAAGCAGCCCATATGATAGAGAACATCTTAATATCCATGACATGAAGCATGATTAATTACCTATAGATCTTTTATGTCACTACTGTCCCGTGAGAGGAGAATGGCATAGCATGTTGTAACCCATTTAACTATGATCCTATTTTATTTTATTTTATCTGGTAACCACCCTTTAGTTAATCTCCAATCACTTTACAGTTAATAGAGATAACTACCCACCAACTAAATGATAACTATATTTTTTTATAAATATCCTATGTGATGGGAATAGGATATACGGAGAAAAACAAGGAGTTTTTACGTTCTAAGATAGGTAGAGACTCCTTCCCTAATTATTTTCTGAAGAATTGGGTCCCTAATCAAGAGCACGTCAAGAAAGGCATACTACACCATCAATTGTACGATTGCTTATTGATTGGAAGCATTCAATCAAGAAATCTCATACAAATTTCATGATAAGAGGTAATTTATCGATCCTAGTATTTAATATATTATTTTAAATGTATACAAGATATTTGTATGCCTTTGTGTAATCTCATCAGTTGGTATCAGAGCCATAATATCACTTGCCTGAAGTCTGGATTATTGATTTGATGATCAATGTTTTTGTTGATTTTCGAATGTGATTGTCCAGTGATTTGTATAGTTGATCCCAAAACTAGATTTCTCAACGCTTGCTTGTTATGTGCTTATGAGTTTATGTACGAGATTTCTGGGAAGATGGAAGGGATTTGTTTTTTGTTTTTGGGAAGGGTGTTGGGGTGATTCCAGGGCATTGATCCCATTTATTGAAAGATCTGAACCAGCGCCTATACAGAGCAGATGTAGCGGAAGCAACATGGAAGGATACAGTCCAATAACTCGTTCTTTGGATTCAATATTATGCAACAATGGAAATATAAATGTAGGAGAAAAAAGAGAGATTGTTTTATTTCTTTGGAGAAGAACCTTGTTACAACAAACAAGACAACATCCGACAACGCTTCCAAAAACCCAGAAGCTTCTCGCCGTCCTACATATTTTCTCTCTTATAGGCCTCATGCCCCAAGAACCCATGTATGCAACGCACGGAGAATACCTCAACGTGCATCCCTTCTCCAAAACCCGTGAAACACCATCACGGCACAAGCCCTCCATGTGATATCTCCCTCACGTGTCTCTCTGCAGCCCAACACCGTGGCCTCCTTGAAACCCAGGAGGCTCTCCACGGTCCACGCCCCAAGGGGCGTCCTGAATCCCTCACGGTCCAAGACCAGTTACATAAGAAGTCCTCATGGACTCCACACCGGACCGGACCCCAATGGGTCGGCCTCTCTTGGACACTTCAAACCGCACGCTCCATCCCTCTTATTTATAGCACATGGGACGGTGAACTTCTTGTTTCCTTGGGCAACTTCGACTCCTTAATCTTGTTGGACTACAATCACATGGGCTCACAACTTCTTGGTAGTTACAATCATATGGGCGGTTAGGACTTGTCTTGAGCCAATAACAAACTTATTAGGATACCTCACATGGTTGGTGATGTGGCGGATCGCTGACGTAGGTTGGGTAGATTGACGTGGAGTCCCTATCAGATGCCACGCTAGATTTTCAACGTGGGCCCCTTCGCCGGGCTGAGCTCCCCCAGAACAGCGGAGTCACCTGCCGAAGTCGAGCTCCGTCCTCCGCCAGGTCGGTCCCCGCCAGGGCGGGATGCCTAGGCCGGAGCCGAGCGTAAGTCCCCCCCCCCCAAGGCAGGCCCCTTAGGATCGGGCCCCGTGGTCAGGAGTCGAGCCCAAGTCTCCTCCGCCACGTGGAGCCCCTCCGAGGTCAAGTCCCCTGGGCCGGGCTGCGCCCCGGCCATCTTCGTCAGGTCAAGCTCGCCCGAAGCCGAGTTCAGCTGGTCCGAAGTCGAGCTCAGCCCTCCTCCGCCCAGCTAAGCCACCTCGAGGCAAAGCCCCTCGGAGTTGGGTCCCATCTCTCCAGCTCGGTCCCCAGCTCGGGCAGAGGCACTAACCGCCAAGGAAGCGGTGCCTCCCCTCCAAGGACGATGGCGGCCCTCCCGAGGGCTGTGCAGCAGTACCTGCCATGCCGCAATTAATACCCACAGCCGTCACTCACACCAGAAGGGAAGGAAACCCCCTGACCAAGGCGCCATGCTCTCTGCCAACCTGCCGTATCACCAGGAAAAGGACCCAGCCAGAGGACGCGAATCTCAAGGGCGGAGGCCCGCTGATCGAGGCCCTGCTAGGCTTCCCGGAATGGAGCAAACAGAGGGAATGTCAGAGCGCATGGAAGCTTCCTCAGTCATCTGTCAGAAAAGGCATCCCGTCTACGGCATGATACCTCGTCGCGCACGTCTGACGACACGGGGAGATCCCGAGACAAGCCAGAGTAAAAACCCAGCCAGGGTAAGCCAGAGAGGAAGAGGGGAGAGACCACTGGGACGGGCAATAGAAAAAAGGGAGAAGGGCCACACAGGAGGACTCTTCCATCTCGGCCATCACCTCTCCTAGCCCGCTCTCACTTTCATTCACACCACACTCACTCCTCCTAACGTGGAGCTCACCCCGAGGGACTCGACTGGGAGGATCTGTTCCCCTGGATCGTCACTGACTTGACCGTCGGAGTGCCCCCGCCGGAATCCCCGGCCCGGGTCACTTACATTGTTTCTTGCAAGTCCCAAGGCACAGGAGGCATCTCGAAGAGGCGGACGGGCGATCATCGACGCCATCAGCAGCTACGGGCCACGACGATCCTGGCGGCAACAGATTGGTGCGCTAGGAAGGGGGCGGGGCCGCGAAACAGAACGATTTCTGATCTAGCTCAAGCCCCACTAGAATAGCTCACCGGGAGAATGGTTACCACTCGAGCGAGGGGAGCCTTCACCAGCCGTGCGGGAGAATCCCCTTCCGGCGGGAACCCGCACGGTCCGGAAACGGAACCACCCGCTCTGGTTCAATCGCCTCCGGTAGAAGTCCAGCTGACCGCACTCGCCCAGCAGATGCACACTCTCACTGCAGCAGTGCACCAGCTCCAGCACCAGTATCGGTCCTTGGCTACTCACCAGCAGCCAGAGACCCCCGCGGCCCATGCTGCAGCCCCCCGCGATAGCCTGCGGTCCTTCCATGGAAGGCCTTCACAACTACGGGCCGTTACTGACCCCCGGGGTAGTCGTCAAACTCCGGCAAAGAGACAACGGGCCGGCTCCACCGACGGGGAGAGCTGCTCACCACACCTTGACCGGGGGGCATCTAAACCCCGCCAAGGCAGAAAGGGCAAAGCCCCTCGTCACGGGCACCGCGCACCCACGTCACCTTCTCCACCTCTCTCAGCGGAGGGGTCGACGGATGAAGCCATCAGGCGCATGGCGGAGAAGCGCCTGGAGGAACATGATCGCAAGCTGGCGGAGTTATCCAACCGGTTTGCTAACTTGCCTGGCTCCGCTAACGAGCCAGTGGGCTACGACGCCCGTCCTCCGTTCTCCCAGGAGATCCAAGCGAAGCCGATCCCCCATCGGTTCCGCATGCCGCAGGTGGATCCTTACGACGGGACCACCGACCCCCTGGACCACTTGGAAAGTTACCGGGTCCTCATGAGGGTCCATGGGGCCACTGGCGCTCTTCTATGCATCGCCTTTCCCGCTACTCTCCGGAAGGCGGCTCGAGTGTGGTTCGCCCGCCTTAAGCCGGAAAGCATCAACTCCTTTGTCCAGCTTGGGCAGAGATTCGTGGCTTACTTCGATGCCTGTCGGAAGATGCCACGAGAGGCAGACAGCCGCTTCTCTATCAGGCAGCAGGATCGCGAGCCACTACGGGACTATGTGGCTCGCTTCAAGGCTGTCGCGCTGGAGATCTACAACCTGGAGGAGCCGGTCGCAATGCTGGCTCTGAAGCGAGGGCTCAGGACTTCTCGCCTGACCTACTCGCTCGATAAGAAGCCCCCGAAGACTTACTTCGATCTCCTCTTCCGAGCTCAGAAGTACATCCACACCGAGGAGGTGGATCGTACGAGGCGGGAGCTCAACGGGAAGCCATCGAAGAAGCCAACACCCGTCGAGGCGCCTAGGACACGGAGGCCGGGACCGCCAGCTCAGAGCTCCCGGCCAGGACCAAGGCCAAGAGGCGCTCCCATCTCTGAGGGGAGTTTCACTCCCCTCCTTGTCCCGAGAACGAAGATCATCATGGAGATCGAAGGCGAGACCTACCTGAGGCGCCCACCACCATTGAAGCCGTCCTCTGGCCATGACAAGATGAAGTACTACCGTTTCCACCATGACCACAGCCACGACACCGAAGAATGCTGCAATCTCAAGTGGGAGATCGAAGAGCTCATCAAGAGGGGCTACCTCGGAAGATATGTGGGGGGCAAACCTCAAGCGAAATCTCAGGCGCTCGTCGCCCTCCCACCAGTCCCAGCGGTCGATAATCGCCTTACTAAGAAACTGATGGGCATGATACGCTGGGGAGCCGAGCACGCACCCAAGAGGGCTCGGGGGGCAGGGCATCCTGAGGTTGTACTCCCTTTTATGAGGGAAGGGAAAGACTGGGAGAAAAATATAAATAATGATGCTGTGGTCGTCGAGATGACGATCGCGAGGTATCCTGTAAAATGCATCATGATAGATAGTGGAAGCTCCATGGATGTGCTTTTCTACAATGCTTTCTCCA
This sequence comes from Areca catechu, assembly GCA_021397845.1. Taxonomy (NCBI): domain Eukaryota; kingdom Viridiplantae; phylum Streptophyta; class Magnoliopsida; order Arecales; family Arecaceae; genus Areca; species Areca catechu. The sequence continues at coordinate 6,844,247 of CM038052.1, forward strand.
GGATGAACCTTTCTTCTATTCAGCTCAAGCCTGTACACACCCCCCTTGTTGGTTTCACAGGAAACTCTGTAGGGGTGGAGGGAAAAATTACTCTCCCAGTCACTACCGAGACCCCGCCTCGGCAGAGTACTGTCATGATGACATTCACGGTTGTCAGGCTTCCTTTGGCCTACAACGCGATTTTGGACCGACCTGGGCTCAACCTCCTCGACGCTGTTGTCTCCACCAAGAGGTTACTGGTGCAATTCCCAACCCCTTGTGGTATTGGAGAGATGAGGGGCGCACCCCGGCTGGTACAGCACTGTTTCCAAACTCTCCCTGGGGCCCGGGCCCCCGAGGAGGACCCCAAGACAGACGAGCTCGACCAAAGGATTCAGGACCCCAGGGGAGGCCCGGCCGAGCGCCTACTTCCTTACCAGCTTGGGGCTGACCAGACGAAGACAGTGCAAATCAGAGCCCAGCTGCCCGAGAAGGAGAAGGCTCCACTGTTGGAGTTCCTGCGGGCGAATGCAGATGTGTTCGCCTGGATAGCGACGGACATGCCTGGTATTCCCCCTGAAATCATCACCCACAAGCTCAGCATCGATCCGAAGCATAGGCCGGTTTGACAGAAGAAGAGAAGCTTCGTCCCAGAAAGGTAGGCGGCCATCAACAAAGTGGAGAAACTTTTGGCCGCCGGCTTCGTCCGGGAGGTACAATACCCGAGCTGGCTGGCGAACGTGGTGATGGTGAAGAAGAACAATGGCAAGTGGAGGATCTGTGTAGACTACACCGACCTCCACAAGGCGTGCCCAAAGGATAGCTTTTCTCTATCAAAGATAGATCAGTTGATGGACGCCACCTTAGGGCACAGGCTGCTCTCCTTCATGGATGCATTCTTCGGGTACAATCAGATCCGGATGCACCCGGGGGACGAGAAGCACATTGCCTTCATCACTGATCGAGGGACATATTGCTACCGAATGATGCCCTTTGGCCTGAAAAATGCTGGGGCCACGTACCATCGTCTGGTCAACAAGGTCTTCAAGGACCAGATTTGCCGGAACATGCAAGTGTACGTGGATGACATGCTCGTTATGAGCAAGCCGAGCTCAGACCACGTCGCCGACCTCCCTGAAGCCTTTCAAAATCTCTGGAAGCACCAAATGAAGCTCAATCTAGCAAAATGCGCTTTTGGGGTGGCGGACGGGAAGTTCCTTGGCTTCATAGTCACCCAGAGAGGCATCGAAGCAAACCCGGAGAAGGTCCAGGCGATCGTTGATATAAAGCATCCAACATCCAAGAAGCAAGTCCAATGCCTGATGGGGCGGGTTGCAGCCTTAAGCCAGTTCATCTCAAGGTCGACCGACCGCTGCCTCCCCTTCTTCAAGGCGTTGCGCAAGATGCACGACTTCACCTGGACTGAAGAGTGCAAGACGGCCTTTGAAGAACTGAAGGAGTTCCTAGCCTCTCCACCTCTGCTATCCAGACCGGAAGAAGGGGAAGAGCTCCTACTCTACCTGGAGGTCACACTCGGGGCCATCAGCTCGGTCCTCGTCCGCATGGATCAGGACGGATCCCAAAAGCCGGTGTACTACACCAGCAAAATCCTCCGCGATGCGGAGATCAGGTATACTCGCTCCGAGAAACTCATTTTTGCACTAATCATGTATGCTAAGCGCCTCAGGCCCTATTTCCAAGTGCACCCCATCGTGGTTGTGACTGATCAGCCGCTGAGGACCATACTAGGCCATCCCGAAACTTCTAGGAGACTGGCTAAATGGTCCCTAACACTAAGCGAGTTTGACATCGCATACCGGTCAAGATCATCGCAGAAGGTCTAAGTCCTAGCCGACTTCATGGTCGAATATACAAGACTCGCCGAGGAGCCAGAGCAGACGACCCCGGAGTGCCAAGCTGAGCCCGGTCCGAGGGAGGACCCTTGGATCCTCCACGTGACAGCGCCTCCAATTTTGGCGGGAGTAGAGCGGGCCTCATCCTCGCCAATTGTGACGGAGTGGTGATGGAATGCACCCTCCACTTCAAGTTCACCGCCACAAACAATCAGGCGGAGTATGAAGCGCTCCTCACGGGCCTAAAGGTATCCCGCGAGCTGGGCGTGCAAAGCCTGAAGGTTTTCACCGACTCCCAACTGGTTGCCAGACAAGTTTCCGGAGAGTACGAGGCCCGAGATCCCCAGATGATGAAGTACCTGGAGAGGGTCCGTTCGAGCACGGTGAGCTTCCGTCACTTTCGCATTTTCCACATCCCCCGCAAAGAAAATGCTCGTATGGATGCACTGTCGAGGCTCGCGACCCTGCCAGACTCATCGCTGGGGCGTGCCTACATCGAGTATCTTGAGAATCCAAACTATGAAAGCCCAGAGGAGGTGCAACAAGTTGCCCACGAGCCGAGCTAGATGGACAGGTACATCAAGTACATCCAGGACGGCCTCCTACCAGAGGACCGCAGAGAAGCCGGCCTCATCAGAAGGAAGGCCACCCGTTTTGTTCTAATGGACAGTCAGCTCTACCGCCGATCTTACTCCTACCCACTCCTGAAGTGCCTTAGACCCACAGAGGCAGCCTTTGTGCTCCGGGAGATACACGAGGGCCTCTATGGGAACCATGTGGGGGGGGGACTCTGGTGTACAAGGCTCTTCGCCAGGGATACTTCTGGGAGATGATGAGGGAAGACGCTTCCTACTTCATCAAGAAGTGTGACAAATGCCAACGCCATTCCCACATACAGCGCCTGCCGGCGGCATCGATCTCCCAACTGTCATCCCCCTGGCCTTTTGTACAGTGGGGGATGGACATCCTGGGATCGTTTCCCACCGTGCCAGGGCAATGGAAGTTCCTGCTAGTGGCGATCGACTACTTCACCAAACGGGTCAAAGCGGAGCCCCTAGCTCGGATTACAGAAGCCAATGTTAGACAATTCTCCTGGAAGTCTGTCATCTGCTGCTTCGGACTCCCCAATTACGTCATCACTGACAACGGGCGACAGTTCGATAACCGGGAGTTCGAAGGGTTCTACGCCGAACACGGCATCCAACACAGGTTCACCTTGGTAGCTCATCTCCAAACAAATGGGGAAGCCGAGGTGACTAATCGGACTATCCTTCAAGGACTTCGCACCATGTTGGACCAAGCCAAGGGCAGATGGGCGGAGGAGCTTCCAAGCATCCTATGGGCCTACCACACAATGTCCAGAACGGCACCGGGCGAAACACCCTTCAACCTCGTCTTCGACGCTGAAGCAGTAATCCCAATCGAGCTCGACGTGCCCACACTGCAGGTGCAGCAGTATGACGAGATGCAGAATTCGGCGCACCTCCTGCTCAATCTAGACCTCCTAGAAGAAACAAGGGACAAAGCCCAACTTCAGATGGTGGCATATCGGCAACGAGTTGCCCGATATTATAATGCGCGGGTGAAGCTGAAGACTTTCCGACCTGGCGACCTGGTATTGCACCGGGCTGAAGCGTCTCAACACCGGGAGTGCGGCAAGCTCTCGCCAAACTAGGAAGGCCCTTATAAAGTGGCCGAGGCCCTCTCGCACGGGGTCTACTATCTCGAGGACCTGGATGGTGCCAGGTTCCCCCGAACATGGAATGCCTGTAATTTGAGAAGATACTATCAATAGTGTAAGTTTTTCCTCCATTAAAAATAAAGACTTTCCTTTGCACAACAGGTTACTTACCTTACAGGAATGTCGCTATCCGGAGCCCAGCTCTCCGGCCAAACAAGTCTTCGAGCCCAGCTCCAAGACCCCAACTCCGGAGCCTAGCTCTCCGGCCAAACAAGTCTTCGAGCTCAGCTCCAAGATCTCAACTCTGGAGCCCAGCTCTCCGGCCAAACAAGTCTTCGAGCCCAGCTCCAAGACCCCAACTCCGGAGCCCAAATCTTTAGCCAAACAAGTCTTCGAGCCCAGCTCTAAGACCCTAACTCTGGAGCCCAGCTCTCCGGCCAAACAAGTCCTTGAGCCCAGCTCCAAGACACCAGCAACTCTGGAGCCCAACTCTCCAGCCAAACAAGTCTTCGAGCCCAGCTCCAAGACGTCAACAACTCCGGAGCCCAGCTCTTCGGCTGAACAAAGCCTCGAGCCTAGCTCTAAGGCATTCAAGACCTGAGAAGCCCTCAGGCACCCAAGCCCGAAGAAAAGTCCTCCAGCACCAAGACCTAAGAAGCCCTCAGGCATCCAAGCCTCGAGCCTAGCTCCAAGGCATTCAAGACCTGAGAAGCCCTCAGGCACCTAGAGAAAAGTCCTTCGGCACTAAGACCTGAGAAGCCCTCAGGCATTCAAGCCTCGAGCCTAGCTCCAAGGCACTCAAGCCCTGAGCCACTGTTCTCAAGCACTCAAGCTCGGAGCCACTGTTCTCCGGCACCAAAGCCTCGAGCCCAGCTCCAAGGCATTCAAGACCCGGAGCCCAGCTCTCCGGCCAACATATCCTCGAGCCCAGCTCCAAGACTGCGAGACTCAAGCTCATACAAGACAGAGCTCTCCTCTCTAACCTCCTCACACCAAAAAAAAAAGGGGGGGGGGGGGGGGGGGGGGGAGAAGATGAGGAGAGGGGAGAAAGCATTCACACTACCACAAAAAAGAAGTCATGCCGATCAAAATGCTCTTCATTACTTAAAAAGTATTACACAATTTTCCGGGCCCTGACAGGCCAGGCAGCCCAGTCCGGCAAAAAGAAAAACAAAGATTTACAAGAGGTCCTACTCTACGGGGCCGGCTCCTTCCCTGGACGGCACCCAACTAGGACTTCCCCCTCTTCCACCTCCACTGCGAGGGCCCCCTCCTCGGCGGCCGTCATCGCGGGGACTTGTTCAACTGCTATCGCCGTCGGAGCCAACTCAATTGCCTCTGTTTACAGCGCTAGTTCAGCCATCTTCACCGTCGAGGTCGGCTCGACATGGCCCGGTGTCACTGAGGCCGCCTCTCGGAGAGGCCCGACTGGAGTGGCTCCCGGCCCCACTGCGGCCGACACCGGAGATGGAGCCTTCTTGGCGAAGGAGTCCGTCGCCGCCTCCTTGAAGTCCTTTATATACTCGGGAGAGGCCTTGAAATTGGCCACCGCATCGGCGACCTCTTTCCTTACGGCCTCCGCCCGGTGCATTGCCTTGGCCGACTTCTCTCCGACGCGCTCGGCCTGGCGGATTGCCACCGCCATCCCCTTCTCAGCTATCTCAGCAGAACGGGTGGTGGCGGCAACCTTCTCCTCTGCCTCCGTGGCCCTCTTCTCAGCGGCCGCTACCTACTTCTTAGCGGAGACGGCCCGTTCCCTTGCCGCCTTCGACTCGACCCGGAGCTCCTTCAACCGGGTCCTCTTTGCCTCGAGCTCTCCCTCGAGTCTTTCCTGATCCTCGCGGCATCAGCGGCCTCGCCCGTGAGGCTCTTAACCTTCAGGTTAGCCTCCCGAGTCTCCTCATCCTTCCGACTCGTCTCGGTCCTCAGGGACTTGAGTTTCGCCTACCGTTCCTTGTCCCTCTTGGCCCAATTACATCAGAAGTCCCGAATGAAGACCAGTTCCCTACCTTGCTGCATCAAAAAAAGCACATCAGCCATGATGCCAAAGAAGGTTGGAGGAATGGAGATGGGCGAGGAGAAACTCACAGCATAGAGGTTGGCGAAGGACGAGCTGATGACATCGCCGAGGAGTCTCCCACTCCCTTGCCGCCAGCCGCAGGACTAGACTGAGAAGTCCATCATCCGCTCGGCGAGGCTTGGGTCCTTTATAAGGGAGATGTTGGACCCCAACCTGAAAGGGACCCGGCGATAGTCCCTATCCCTCTTCTCCGTCAAATCCGACCCCTCAGCGGCGGAAGACACCTTCGACGCCGGTTGTAAGCTCGACGCCGCTTCAGACCGCACCATGGGCGCCGGCCTCGCATCCCTCGGCTCCCCGTCCTCCTCGATCTCGATGATCTCCGAAGGGGGGGCTACCACCCTTGCAGCAGCAGCAGCCGACCTGGCCCGGACAACCACCTCGGGCTTAGGTGCCGGGGTCGGGTCACGCTGCTTTGGAGGCTCTAGGATGGGCTTAGCTACCCTCTTCCGCCTTCATTCGGAAATCGGCATGTCTGGCCCAGCCTGCACCGGCCTTGCACTGTCATCAGCACGAGCCCTCTTTGAAGCGGGCTCGCCGGCCTCAGTCGCCTGTTCTCGCTCCTCGGAGAAAGAAAGCAGCTCATCCATAGAGAACTTCATGCCTGCACCAAAGAAGACACGATCAACCCCGAGTCAGAAAAAAAAAAAGAAGAAAAAGAGAAAGAGAAAGGGTGGCCAAGCCGAACTCACCCGGCTCCCGCGCCGAGCCGACCCCAGCCTCGTAGAGATTCCGCTCCGACAGCAGGACCTCGAGCGAAGGGATCTCGACCGATCTAAGCAGCTCGTACAGATCAAGGTCAGCTGCTTCAATGGAGGAGTTTCGGTTGGGAGACTGATCCGGGTCGCTCCAAACCCAGTCGATCCCTTCAACCGAGACGAAAAAATACCTACTCTTTCATCCCTTGATGGAAGAGGGGAGCTCGAACCTAATGCCCCGAGGGCGGGAAGAAAGAGACCACCACCCCTCCTCAGTAGGGTGGCGTTTCAAGGTGAAGAAGGCCCTGAACAGAGAGAAACGAGTGATGATCCCGTGAAAGTGACACAGAACGATGAAACAGAAAATCGTTCTGATGGCATTCGGAACCAACTAGGCGGGAACAAGACGATAGTTGGTCAAAAAAGAGAGGAAGAAGGGATGAACAGGAAATCGGAAGCCCCCGGCGAAGGTCTCCTCATAGAAGGCGATCCGACGAGGGCCACTAGAAGTGACTCGCTCCCCCAGACGAGGAACAGAAAGATGGATGGACTCGGGGATGCCGTAATCACCCCGGATGGTCGCGAGCTCCTCGGCGGTGATCGCCGAAGCAATCCCCCCGGGACCTGTTGACCGAGGAGGTTCGGGAGCGGGAGCAGGAGCAGGAAGAAGAGACAAGCGAGGTGGGGGAGCAGACCCAGGTTCCCTAATGGCTACGGGACCATAGGTAGGTCTCCTACTAAACTCATAGTGCGCCGCCTCCCTTTCCTCGTCGGAGGAAGGAGTTTTTGGCTGGGAAGGCCCCGCCTCGGCTTGGCAGGAAGGATGAAAGTTTGGGCCGAAGCGGTCCATAGAGAAAGGAGAAGATGACAAAGGGAGACCTAAGATGACCCCTAGTCGACAAGGCGGGAGAAGAAGAGGAAGCTGACCTGCTAAGAGTCCAGGAAGACAAAAACGGTCGAGAAGAAGGAAGGGAGAACCTCTGTACGACGTCGGGCGCGAAAATTTTGAAAGAAGGTAAGTCTTGGAAATTTTACCTTTATTTTCGAAGCAACCTACGCCCGACCGTACCGTTATAGCTCCCTCGCTGAGAGATGCCCACCACGTGTCACCGATCGACGGGGCTAGCACCTCGATCCAACTGCGGTCGCTCTGAATTCCATGCTAGCAGTAATTGCTCCTCGGATGTGGCCGCGTGGCACCCCCGCACTGGCTCAAAGGACCGCCGTGCGAAGGACCGCCGTGCGAAGCACCGCCGATATCGGTCATTATTGCACCAGATCTTCTGCCTTTCCATGTCAACACCGCAATTACTCCCTTCTCCCCGAGCGCCGCGCACCAACGGGCCTCGAGAGTTGGGGGCAAATAATATGGCTGGATCGCTAACGTGGGGTGGGTAGATTGACGTGGAGTCCCTATCAGACGCCATGCTGGATTTTCAACATGGGCCCCTTTGCCGGGCTGAGCTCCTCCAGAATTACGGAGTCACCTGCCGAAGTCGAGCTCCGTCCTCCGTCAGGTCGGTCCCCGCCAGGGTAGGACGCCTAGGCCGGAGCCGAGCGTAAGTCCACCCCAAGGCGGACCCCTTAGGATCAGGCCCCGTGGTCAGGAGTCGAGCCCAAGTCTCCTTCGCCACGTTGAGTCCCTTCGAGGTCAAGTCCCCTGAGCCGGGCTACGCCCCACCCATCTCTGTCAGGTCGAGCTCGCCCGAAGCCGAGTTCAGCTGGTCCGAAGTCGAGCTCAGCGCTCCTCCGCCCAGCTGAGCCACCTCGAGGCGAAGCCCCTCGGAGTTGGGTCCCATCTCTCCAGCTCGGTCCCCAGCTTGAGCAAAGGCACCAACCGCCAAGGAAGCGGCGCCTCCCTTGTAAGGACGATGGCGGGCCTCCCGAGGGCCATGCAGCAGTACCTGCCATGCCGCAATTAATACCCACAGCCGTCACTCACACTAGAAGGGAAGGAAATCTCCTGACCAAGGCGCCATGCTCTCCGCCAACCTGTCGTACCACCAGGGAAAGGACCCAAGAGGATGCGAATCTCGAGGGCGGCGGCTCGCCGATCGAGGCCCTGCCAGGCTTTCCAGAATGGAGCAAACAGAGGGCAGTCAGAGCGCATTGAAGCTTCCTCAATCATCTGTCAGAAAAGGCATCCCGTCTATGGCACGATACCTCGTCGCGCACGTCTGACGACACGGAGAGATCCCGAGGCAAGCTAGAGTAAAAACCCAGCCAGGGTAAGCCAGAGAGGAAGAGGGCAGAGACCACTGGGACGGGCAACAGAAAAAAGGGAGAAGGGCCACACAGGAGGACTCTTCCATCTCGGCCATCACCTCTCATAGCCTACTCTCACTTTCATTCACACCACACTCACTCCTAGCATGGAGCTCACCCCGAGGGGCTCGACTGGGAGGATATGTTCTCCTGGATCGTCACTGACTTGATCGTCAGAGCGTCCCCGCCGGAATCCCCGGCCCGGGTCACTGACGTTGTTCTTGCAGGTCCCGAGGCACAGGAGGCATCCCGAAGAGGCGGACGGGCGATCATCGATGCCATCAATAGTTACAGGCCACGACGATCCTGGCGGCAACAGTTGGGATTCCTAATTGGTTACAACCAACCAACTAATCAACCAACTAGGCTAACATCCTAACCAACTTAACAAACCTGGACCCAACCCCATAACCCAAATAGGTTATGTTACAATCTCTCAAAAAAACTCCCCCCTAAGTCACATAAGAAAACATTCAAACTTAAAGCATCCTTGGAATACCTCCAGGAATCCGCTTGGGACACGCCCCCAAGCTCCAGGGATTGCCTCCAACATCCCTGCCATGACCTCCTAAGTCTCTCCAAGGCTTGGGAGCACCATGCAAAACCCTACAATCTCCACCTTGGTACCCCAAGCCTTGGCAAACCTGTCAATGTCTTCCTGCACAACCCCGCCGTAACTGCATGTCCTGACAGTTTCTTGTGCGAACCTCCTTGTCTCTACCAACACCTTTCAGCAGCTGCGTGCCCTTGGAGGCCTTTAGGATGACCACCTCCACAACTGAAGATCTTTATTTGTATTCTTGCACCATGATTGTAGCCTTTCTTCTGCCTAGCAGCTGCATCAGACTTTTCCTTGAACTTCCTGGAGCGAACACAGCGAACCTGAATCGGCACTCGCTGTAACTGGAGCTCTACTAAACATCACATCCACAGAGCCATGCCAATCTCTGCACACTCTGCTTTACCTGGCTAAGTGCACCCCTAGCGCTCGTGCTAGGACCTGGCCAGTATCCTTGCACCTCCTGCTCTGAACTCGTGTCGAATCTTGCTCCACCCATGAAGCCATCTCTCACTGGTGCTCCACCTGAGACTGAAGTCCCATTGATGCCACAGAAAGAAATCCCAAGCCCAGCTACTCAACGTTGCCCTACTGAGCCTGCACCTGAACCTCGTACCCAATTGCTACCTCCTTGGACCCTCCGCACACCGCGGACCTCTCCGAGACCATTTCGATTACACTGCAACCCTGCAGGCTCCTCCGAAACCAAGAGCTCATCCAACTCTTCTGCTAACCTAGTGACTGAACCCAGCATCCATCTCCACTTGGCTGCTGCATCATTTCCTAACCTATCTCTCGGCTGCATGATATCCTTGGTGCTCCCTGAGACCTGTCCCCGGTCTTCCTAAGCTGCCATCTCCATCGGCTCCAGTCTCTGTCCCTATGCCAATGCCGCCATAACAGGACACTCTCGACTGCCTGATACCCCTGGCGCTTCTTGAGACTATCTCCTGTCTCCCTGAGCTGCCCCTGACATCATCTCTGTTGATGTACTCTGGTGAATTTAAAAAATCCGGGCTTTTCTTTTCTCCATCCATGCGGGATACCATACCCACGTACAACTCCACCTGCCTCGATGCACTCATTGAATCCTCCTCTTCCACCTTCAAACCAATGGCTCTGAAACTCTCCGCTTCTGCTCGAGCAATGGCTCAAACCAAGTTCTGATACCAATTATTGAAGATTCCTAGGCATCGATCCCACTTGTTTGGAGATCCAGACCAGCGCCTATACGCAGCGAAAGCAACGTGGAAGGATACAGTCCAACAACCTATTCTTTGAATTCAATATAATGCAACAATAGAAATATAAATATATGAGAAAAAAGAGATATTGCTTTATTCCTTTGGAAAAGTACCTTGTTACAACAAACAAGACAATACTCGACAGCCCTTCTGAAAACCCAGAAGCTTCTCGCCGTCTCGCACGTCTTCTCTCTCGCAGGCCTCATGCCCCAAGAACCCACGTACGCCACGCACGAAGAATACCTCAACATGCATCCCTTCTCCAAAGCCCGTGAAACACCACCACAGCACAAGCTCTCCACATGATATCTCCCTCACGTGCGCCTCTCTGTAGCCCAACATCGTAGCCTCCTTGAAACCCAAGAGGCTTTCCACGGTCCATGCCCCAAGGGGCATCCTCAAGCCCTTACGATCCAAGACCAGAACCGTGAGAAGTCCTCATGGACTCCACACCGGACCGGACCCCAAAGGGTCGGCCTCTCTTGGATACTCCAAATCGCATGCCCCATCCCTCTTATTTATAGCACATGGGATGGTGAACTTCTTGTCTCCTTGGGCATCTTGGACTCATTGATCTTGTTGAACTACAATCACATAGGCAGTTAGGACTTGTCTTGAGCCAATAACAAACTGATTATGACATCTCACATGGTTGAAATTCCTAATTGGTTATTACCAACCAACTAGGCTAACCTCCTAACCAACTTAACAAACCTGGACCCAACCCCATAATTCAAATAGGTTATGTTACAATCTCTCAAAAAAAACTCTCCTCTAAATCATATGAGAAACTACTCAAACTTAGAGCATTCCTGGAACACCTCTAGGAATCTACTTGGAGCATGCCCCCAAGCTCCAGGAATTGCCTCCAGCATCCCTGCCATGGCCTTCCAAGTCTCTCCAAGACTTGGGAGCATCACGTAAAACTCTACAAAGAGTTGCTGCCTCCTTGCGCTGTCCTTTTCTCCCAAGTCAATGATTCTTAACCAATGCCCGCAACCCAACCCTTCCCTTCCTGCTGCACATATTATTAGTAAAAAAAAAAAAGGGGTGTTCATTATTGACCTCTCCATCGTCGAAGAATTTGGAGGTGGCTGGGGCCGAGAACGGTAAAAGTCTGTCCTTCGTTAATTATCCTTCCGTGGAGGACCATGCTCTTGTCTAACGAGCACCTTTTGATCAAAGAAGGTGGTCTTTGGGAGGACGGGTTTGTAGGCGCCCGTTGGGACATGGAACCGTCGGTTGCATGCGGCATAAAGGTTTGAGACCATTTCTGTCCTACATAGCCAGTATTCCTAACTTAATTATATCACTAAATCGATCAATCTGGAAGCCATAGCCCAAAGCCAAAGTCTTGGACATGTTTGTGTGCATGCTTGTATGGAAATTTATTTGATGACGATTTTGTTATTATAAATTTAGCAGGTTTCTTTAACAAAAGAACTAATTGACTGTATAAGTAATGGCAGATAAGAAATGACTTCCTGTTCACCCTTTATAAGATTCAGTTAACATGTCACTACATCTTTATTTAGATCAAAATTCCTTCACTCAAGATACTAAATTTTGGTGGATGCCACTCAATAGGTTGCATGTCACTAAGTTTTGGCTTGACTGCCTTTTATTAATGGCTACAATTAACTTGGGGTTTGTTTCTTTGGAAAATGTTCCTACTTTGAGACACACATTTAAATTTTCTCCGGCATCATACATATGATGGAGATTAAATGTCATGTGATCAATTAAATTTTGATTAATTGAAGACTAGCCACAGTATCTTTAATTAATTAAAATTATATTACAAAGATCATATAAGGTTAGATGATATTAATTATAATTAATTATATTTAATACAATAAATCTTATCCCACATAAATTTTTATTGTATTTATATAATTAATTAGGATGCGATAGCAAATTATTTTTTTTATTTACTTGTAAGAATTAAGAAAAGAAATATAATTTGTTAGTCACATCATTGAGTTAATGAATCTATTTATGTATAATAACTTAGCCCACAGGTAGTTATTATATGTTCTTGATTCATGTTGTTGCATGCTTATATTGGTAAAACATGACATTAAGTTGTATGCCTCAATTTCAGTTACATGAATATGATTATTTATTTTATGCAGCTATTTTACCTGTGAATATTTTTGATATGAAATGTAAAATTCCCGATTTAAGTGGTGACAATTATAAGGTATAGAAAGAGAGAAATCTTCTTCAGTTAGGGTGCAGGGACATTGACTATGCCATCAAGAAGGATGAACCACCTGCAGTAACTCCTACTAGCACTCAGGCTGAGATTGCTACGTATGAACAGTGGGAGCGATCTAATCGTCTCAATATGATGTTCATACGGACTAAGATTTCTGCTAGTATACGCAGTTAATTCCAGAGTGCAAAACTATCAATGAACTTCTGAAGGCTATTGATGCACAGTTCGAGTCTTCAGATAATGCACTAGCTAGCACCCTAATGGCAAAATTATCGTCAATGAAGCTCACTACTATTAGAGATGTGCGTGAGCACATCATGAAGATGAGGGACATTGCGGCTCAGTTAAAATCCCTAGAGGCTAAGATGTCAGTGTCTTTCTTGGTGCATTTTATTCTGAATTCACTCCCATAACAGTATAGTCCTTTTAAAATATCCTACAACACACATAAGGATAAATGGTCTATTAATGACTTCTGACCATGTGTGCACATAAGGATAAATGGTCTATTAATGACTTCTGACCATGTGTGTTCAAGAGGAAGGGAGGCTAACTATAGAAATGGGAGAAAGTGCATATTTTGCTACTCAGAGAAAATATAAAGCTGCTTAAGCTAGATGCAAGGGAAAGGATAAAATACCTATCCATAAAGAAGTCAAGAAGGAACCTAAGTGCTTCTTTTGAAAAAAGAAAGGGCATTTCAAGAAGGATTGCCTCAAATTCAAGGCTTGGCTTGACAAGAAAGGTACTTTAATCTCATTTGTATGTTATGAATCCAATATGGTTATTTGTCATAACATATGGTGGATTGATTCTAGTTCTACAATCCATGTTTCAAATACCTTGCAAGGTTTTCTAAGTCAAAGGAAACCGGTGGGAGGTGAATAAAGCATCTATTCATGAAATATGATAAGTTCACATGTGGAAGCATTGGGACGTGCAGATTTATTTTAGATTTTGGCTTTGTTCTAGATTTGGAGAAAACTTTTTATATACTAAGTTTTTCAAGAAATTTAATTTCTATATCGAGACTTGTACTCTTAGGATATTCCTTTAATTTTTTGAAATCTCTGTTGATTTATTTTATAAATCTAAACTTATTGGGAATGGTATATTATCTGATAATCTTTTTCAAATCAATTTGCAAAACAATGCCCCTTATAATATAATGCACACCCAAACTAATGCAGGTACTAAAAGATGTGTTGTGAATGAGAATTCTTCTATTTTATGACATCAGAAATTAGGTCATATCTCCATTGAGAGAATCAAAATATTAGTAAATGATGGAGTACTTAATACTCTTGATTTTACTAATTTTAGCACTTATATTGACTGCAAAAAAGAAAAACATACCAACAAGTCTAAGAAAGGTGCCAAGAGTTTGAAAATATTGGAGATCATACATACGAATACTTGTAGTCCAGATATGGACTCGTATGGTCAGAGATACTTCATCTCATTTATTGATGACTATTCATGATATATGTATCTCTACTTTCTTCATAATAAGAACGAAGCGTTAGATGCCTTTAAGGTTTTCAAGGCAGAAGTAGAGAAACAATGCAATAAGTAAATTAAGATCATGAGGTCAGATAGAGATGGAGAATACTATGGTAGATACATTGAGGATGGACAAGCACCTGATCCATTTGCTCGATTTCTTGAGAAAAATGGAATTGTTGCACAATACACCATGCCAGGCTCACCAGACCAAAAGGTGTAAGCTGAAAGAAGAAATCGAACACTATTGGATATGGTGTAAAGTATACTTAGCAACTTTAAGCTTCCTAAATCTTTATGGACTGAAGCTCTTAAAATGGCCACATATATATTAAACCGGGTTCCAACCAAGGCTATTTCCAAAATGCCATTTGAATTATTTAAAGGTTGGAAACCGACTTTGCGATATATACATGTTTGGGGATGCCCGTCTGAAGTGAGAGTCTATAATCCACAAGAAAGAAAACTGGACCCAAGGACTATGAGTGGATATTTTATTGGATATGCTGAAAGGTCCAAGGGTTATAGATTTTATTGTCCATCCTATAGCACTAAGATTGTGAAATCAAAAAAATGCAAAATTTCTTGAGAATGACTTTATCAGTGGGAGTGATCAATCTCAGCATTTGGCTTTTTCTGAGAAAGAATATTTAGATACTCCAGCTTCCACTTTAATTGAGAGATTGATCATCATTCATAGCGCCCCTCAAGTTCAAATGGGTGCTCGACAACCAGCCATTGAGGTTTCACAAGCTACTGATAATAATCTAGAAGATCCTATTATTCAACAATTACCAGAAATAATTGAACAACCAGTTATGCAAGATGCTCCTCAGAAGGTTATTGACACAACATTAAGAGATCGACTAAAGTAAAGAAATCAGCTATTCCTAGTGATTATATTATGTATCTACAGGAATCTGATTATAACATTGGAGTCGCAAATGATCCTGAAACATTTTCACAAGCCATGAGTTGCAAGGAATCCAAATTATGGTATGATGCTGTTGGCATGGAGTCCCTGTTCCGGCCGGTCGGAGCTGCTGCTCCACAGGATCGCTCCCTGGTTCACTTGCAAAACAGGTCCCTTGCCGGAGTCGTTCCGGCGGGGGACACTCCGATTCCTAAGTCAGAGGCGGGTCCCAGCCACAGAATGGGGAAGATCCTCCAGAGGCAGAGGGAAAGCTCTTTGAATTTAGAGTATGCGTGTAAGTATGTGTGTGTACCTCCTTACAACGTTTCTTCTTACCACCATTTATAAGGGGACGCCTGGCCTGCGGATCCGTTCTTCTCCCAGCAATCACGGGAAGTTAATTTCTCTCCATGATTGACAATCGTGGGTTGTCATTGAGCGGTTCCGGCCAGACCGGAGGTGTAGCAGCTGGAGTTACGTGCCATGATCGTGGCATAGAGATAGTTGATAGTAACCGTTGGTTACTGTTGTATATCTAGGACGGATCGTGGACCCATCCTCAGATTTTCCCTGTTTAGGAAGATTCTCGTAATTGAACCGAGAATTTTTCCATCTTCGGATCTCCTCGATCGGAGATCCTGTCTTCTACATGAGTCGAGGATTTAGTGTTTACTAAGGGCCGGAGATCGTATCTTCGGCAGGAACCGAAGAGTAAGTCTTCGAAAGTCGGCATGGAGCCTGGTCTTCGGTTAAGGCCGAAGACGTAATCCGAAGGTTTTGCCTTCGGGTGTTGTAGGCCGGTGGGGAGCCTCGGGTTGCTCGTGGTTGGCCCGATCTTTCTAGGTTCGAAGTTGCTGGCTCGGAGGAAAGGTCTTCGGTCAGCCGAACCGGTGTTCGGTTCGTACTTAGACCAATATTCCCCAACAGATGCCATGAAAGATGAGATGAATTATATGGCAACTAACGAAATCTAGGATCTTGTTAAGTTGCCTAATGGTGCAAGGGCTATTGGTTGTAAATGGGTCTTTAAAATCAAGGACTCATTAGGCAACATTGAAAGATATAAGGCAAGACTCATTGCTAAAGGATTTACTCAAAAGGAAGGAATTGATTACATGGAGACTTTTTCTACCGTATCCAAGAAAGATTCTTTTCATGTGATAATGGCATTAATAGCACATTTTGACTTAGAATTGCATCAAATAGATGTGAAAATTGCATTCCTTAATGGAAATCTAAATGAAGGGTTTATATGAAACAACCTGAAGGATCCTCCTCTAGTGATGGTGAACATTTGGTTTGCAAGCTTAAGAAATTCATATATAGATTGAAACAAGCCTCTCGTCAGTGGTATTTAAGATTTTATGATGTGATCTCTTCTTTGAGTTTTGTGGAGAACATCATGGATCAATGTATATACTAGAAGGTTAGTGGGAGCAAAATTGTTTCCTTGTCTTATATGTGGATGACATTCTACTTGCAACCAATGATAAAGGGTTGCTACATGAGGTGAAACAATTCTTCTTTTAAGAACTTTGATATGAAAGATATGAGTGAGCCATCTTATGTTATTGGCATTAAGATCCATAGGAAAAGATCTTGAGGTATTTTGGCATTATCTTAAGAAACTTATATCAATAAAGTTTTAGAGAGATTTTGAATGAAAGATTGTTCACCGAATATTGCATTTATAGTGAAGGGCGACATGTTTGATTAGAACCAGTGCCCGAAAAATGAGCTTGAACGGAAATAAATGTGCAACATCCCATATGCTTCAGCTATTGGAAGCCTAATGTATCTTCAGGTTTGTACAAGACCTGACATTGCATTTGCAGTAGGAATGTTGGGAAGATATCAGAATAATCTAGGTTTGGACCATTGGAGAGCTACTAAAAAGGTCATGAGGTATCTTCAAGGAACCAAGGATTACATGCTCATGTATAGACGAATTGATCACTTTGAGGTAGAAGGTTACTCGGATTCAGATTTTGCTGGCCGTACCGATTCTCAGAAATCAACATGAGGATTTACATTTATGTTGGCTGGTGGAGCCATATCATGGAGGAGTGCAAAGCAGACTTTGACTGCTACCTCTACTATGGAAGCAGAGTTCGTTGCTTATTTTGAGACTACATCGCACGGTATATGGCTAAAGAGTTTCATCTCAAGGCTTAGAATTATTGATTCCATTGCTAGGCCACTTAAATTGTACTATGACAATTCAACTACTGTATTTTTGGCTAAAAACCACAAGAAAGGTAGTCGAAGTAAACACATCGATATTAAGTATTTAGCTATAAGAGAACGTGTTAAAGAAAACAAATTGGTTATAGAACATGTTAGCACTGAATTAATGATAGCTGATCCTTTAACTAAAGACATGCCAATTAAGAATTTTATGGATCATGTAGTACGAATAGAAATTGGTCCTATGATATAACTCAGTTGTCTAAACAACTATTTGTATAATATAACTCTTATTTAAATAGTTTGTTTATTTCTCATTTGGATGTACATATTATTATTTAACTTTTGAAAAATAAATAAATAAATAAATATCTTTAGACCCTGAATAAATGGTGGGTTTATTCATTAAGTTATGTTGTCACATATGGATTAATGGTGAAGAAATTGAATGCATTGTAATACATGAAAAATAATTCTTGATTATAGAGGAACTATTGCCATGATTCATGTATTTGATTTCTTTTTAAGTGTTGGAGACTATGAATTAAAATAAAATATACGGACCAAGTAGGAGAATATTGTAACCCGTTTAACTGTGGTCCTATTTTATTTTATTTTATCTAGTAACCATCCTTCAGTTAATCTTCAACCACTTTGTAGTTAATAGAGATAACTACCCACTAAGTGATAACTACGTTTCTTTATAAATATCCTATATGATGGGAATAGGATATTAGGAGAAAAACAATGAGTTTTGACTTTTTGAGATAGGCATCGACTCTTTCCCTAATTATTTTTTGAAGAATTGGATCCCTAATCAAGAGCACATCAAAAAAGGCATGCACCATCAATTATGTAATTGTTCATTGATCGGAAGCATTCAAAATCTCATATAGATTTCATGGAAAGATAATTTATCGATCCTAGTATTTAATATATTATTTTAAATGTACACGGGATATCCATGTGCCTTTATGTAATCTCATCATAGCAGATATGGTGGCCATGGCCTGACATGGCTGTTTCATGCACGTAAACCCCTACCACTGGTGCTCATGATTGGCCTCAACCCCTGAATCTCTGACATGCCACCAGAAAAGGAGGTGGGTGGGGTTGGGGTTGTGGGGACTTACCCCATAGGTTTCATCTAACATATGCCAACCCATGGCATGTGCATCGACGTGAATGAAGCATGTTTAGGCTATCCTGCACGGTGGTTGTTTGTCCTGGATACACATACACAAGACGACGTATCTTTTGAGTCGCGTGCCCATACGCAAATTGAATGCCAACAGGGCATTCCTTGTTAGAAGATATCTCTCGAGAACAGCCAAAGCCGTAGCTCTCTCCATGCCTTTCATATTTATTACTGTACAACGAATAGTGCTGCATGAGTTGCATCATCTTATATGGTGGACCATGCTGGTGAGATTTCTATGGATGTATTTTATTTCTATTCTTTCTTCTCTATGCTATATTTTATTTTCTAATTCTGTTAGCTGTACTCATGTATGAACTATATGAATCTTTTATCAATTAAGAAAAAAAAAAAGGGCATATTAACTATGGTAGTAATCGAGCAACCTAAATGTACCATCCAATTTCAATTTCAAACTATTTTATGGTTGCCCATTTATTTCCACCTTTACAATGCAGCCATCCATCCTCCTTAATTTTAAGCCTAAAGAATGAGAAGGCTAGATCTCGATTAAAACAAGTGCTTGAATTGCTAATTATATTTTGAAACGATCATCTAAGGTGAGTGTTATTGAAACAATTGATGCATACCTTCCAAGAATCGAAGCAGCTATATATTAACTCACTTGTGGACTGAGTTATGTCAAAACATGTGTGCTGAATTATGACTCCTTGTGGACCGAGTTATGATTTCTAGGATATCAAAACATGCTACGGATATTAAAGGATGCCAATAATATACTGAAACAGTATTACGACATCCCGGTTCAAAACTACGACACCCGAGTAATAAATATACGACATTCCTACACAAAAACTTAAATCGGATGTTTTGATCCTCCATACCATAAGTATTTCAATATGCATTGTTCCAATAATATACTGAAACAGTATTACGACATCCCAGTTCAAAAACTACGACACCCGAGTTATAAATATACGACATTCCTACACAAAAACTTAAATCGGATGTTTTGATCCTCCATACCATAAGTGTTTCAATATGCATTGTTGATATATGATACCCACAATATAATAAAATACTTCTAAGAAAATTTCAGTATCAAAAATTTCGAAACATGAACAACTCGTTACAAAACAGAAAATGAAAGCTTTTATCCTCTGTCATAGAACATTTTAACCGTGCATTGACTTGAATAAAATTGTTAGATTATGATAAAAAGACCAGGAAGAAAAAAGATTTTAAAAAAAAAGAAGTTTTCATTGAATGACATCCTAGTTCAGAAGCTATGATCCCTAGTTAAAAGATTACGATAACCGATCATAAAACATGAAACTAAAAACATAAACCTTTACTATTTGGAGAACCTATCTCTTGTAGACTGAGGTATGACTCCTACGATGTCAAAATATGCTACGGATACTAAAGGATGTCAATAATATGGTGAAATAGTATTATGACATGCCAGTTTAAAATCTACGACACTCTACTTATAAACCTATGATATTCCTGCACAAAAACTTAAACTATATTTATATCCCCTCGTACCAAGAATACCTATCACCTGTAGACTGAGTTATGACTCACAGAGTGTCATTAACTTTCTCTAACTACTAAATAATTGTAATAAAGAAACTATAAAAAGAAAACTAAACAAGATTCTATGAAGGCTTGGTAACCTCGGACCAAAACAAAGAAAGTCTTCGGTAGTTTATTCCAACCTCGAACCAAAACAGAGCACTTTTTCAGAAAAAGGATGAAGCTTATATTAATATTCGAAAATTGATTCCGGTGACAGGACTCTCAGAGCACATTTCAAAGCGAGGAAGATTCTTCCTTCAACATTTACTGATTTCTTGGACAGAAACCAGAGCATGTTTCAGACTGAAATATTTACCAAAATTCAAGCAAGATGGCGAAAAAAAAGTAGGCTGGAGAGAAAGGATAATTTGGTGTGCACAAAAATTTCAAATAAAAGCTGAACGGTAATTAATGTTAGTCACGCTCAACTTTTAACCTGTTATACGTCCCGTTCCATCAAGCCAGTTTAGATACAGGTAGACCAATAGGAAAGAGCGATGCAGGCCATGTTGGATTTGCTGCACCTCCGGAAAGACTTACCCCTTTTTTTTTTTTTTTTTAAGGGGGGGGGGGGGGGGGTAGAAGCTAAAGGGCTTTTTTTGGTTCGGCCCTTTGGGCTTCCCTACTCGTTGTCCTATCTTCCCCCAGCAAAAAAAGACACCTTTCTATCTTAATCCCGCCCCCGCACCCCCCCCCCCCCCCCCCCCCCCCAAAAAAAAAAAAAAAGAGATTTAGATAAGAACGGGATAAATATTGATGAATTGGATAAACATTCACTATTAGTGTATATAATTATTAA
Source organism: Areca catechu (assembly GCA_021397845.1). Lineage (NCBI taxonomy): Eukaryota > Viridiplantae > Streptophyta > Magnoliopsida > Arecales > Arecaceae > Areca > Areca catechu. Next base: position 6,864,969 of record CM038052.1, read on the forward strand.
GATGCAAGTCATTAACCATGTATACTTTTAATTAATAAATCATAATTGTTATTATATCCCAGTTTTTATTTTAATTAATTATTGGATCGCTTTCTGGACTAATTTCAATTTCTCTTTTGGTTTATTGGTCAAATCAGTTGGCAGAGGGCCTTCGGTTTCGTATTATCACTTTGATCCGAAGACAGCCTAATGTTTTTATCTTCACTGGGTCTTCGGCTTCGTATTATTATCTCGGTCCGAAGACCATGCTTAATATCTTTGGCTTTATCTGTCCTGAAGGATATTATTAACTTCGGGTCTTCGGCTTCGTATTTTTATCCCAATCCGAAGACGATGCTTAATATCTTCGGCTTTGTACATCCACCTTGATCCGAAGACTTAGCCTAACATCCTTATCTATGATTTTAAGCCAGGTTTATTTACTCCATGTCTTCGGCTTCGTACAAATTACCTTGATCCGAAGACTTGACCTTCCGGGCGAATATCTTCGGCTTTATTCCTTTAATATAATTCGGAGACTGTAAGTGTTTATTTTTATTACATCCAAAGGAATCCGAAGTATGAAGCTAACATTCCCTTCAAGAGCGCTACTAAAGAGAATGTAAAGCTCACTTCAGATCTATGCTTAAAGAAAGAAGATTCTGGAGCATGTGGGTTTCTTGGACAAACAGTTAAAATCTGTTTGGGTTGTTGCAAACACCCACATGGTCCGAAACCTCAGATTGAACAAACCCCGAGTGTAACGGTTTTTCCGACAGCCACTACTTACAGTTATGAAGTAGTTGCGTTCGTCAACCTCCATAACCGTAAGTAGTTACGTTGGAGCCTATAAATACTGGTAAGAGAGGACACTCAGGAGATCTTTTTGCTCTCTTTTTCCTGGCATTTGCGAATTCCTCTTTTCCCTCCTTGCTTTTCAAAACTCTCCATTCTGCTGTTGCCTGGGCTCTTTCTGACTTAGGCATTGGAGTGTCCCCCGCTGGAAAACCTCCGGTCAGGGATTTCTTTTGCAGGTACCGGTCGACGGCGATCCGGCGGAAGAACCACTCCATCCGGTCAACAAAGTTCAGTATCAACAGATTGGCGTGCCAGGAAGGAAAAGAAGTTTGATTCCTCTGTTTTGAAGGAGAGTTTCTGTTGGGCAATAATGGTGAAAGGGAAAAACAAGAATGCTTCTACGAGTCAAGAGCAGCAGGCTCCTCTGTCAAACGGACCTCCGGTCAGCACTCTTCCGGCGGTTCAGGGATCATCGCCTCCTATGATAATGGTGGAGAAGCAGCAATTCGAAAGTCTGGTGAACAAGGTAGAGACCTTGACAGCACTGGTGCAGCACTTGCATGAAGTTGCAGCTCAAAAACAATGCCCTCCCTCTGTTCCACAATCTAGCTGTCCACCTGAGAGGGAGAGAGATCAACGCCGAGAGATCACCCCCAGTTCCTCACGGATCCGATCATCTCGTGGCCGCTACACCTCTCTGCCAGATCGACAAGCGGAGGATCATGGTGAAAAGAAGAGGATCCGACGATCTCCATCTGTTTCTTCTAGAAGCTGTGTGCCAGAAAGATCTAAGCAAAAGGAGATCAATCATGAGGTTCAGGAGAAGTTAAGGCTATGCAAGCACAGATAGCAATAATTTCAGAACTAAGAAGGAATGATGAGGTTGTCACCTTCAACTCTCAGCCTCTTTTTTCTGATGAAATTATGGATGAAATTATTCCTAGGCATTTCAAGATCCCACAATTGGAGGCCTACGATGGGACTTTAGACTCCCTTGATCATCTTAGGGAGTTACAAAGCACATATAATGGTGCAGGGAGCAACTGACACACTCTACTGTATTGATTTTCCTGCTACTTTGAAGAAATCCGCTCGAATGTGGTATTCGAGCCTACCTCCGAACTCAATTCATTCCTTTGCTGAGTTAGAGTGGCAATTCGTCTCGCACTTCAGGACGTGTCAGAAAATACCGCGCAACATTGACAGTTTATTTCTTCTCTATCAACAAGGAAAAAGTTTGAAAGGATTTGTCCACCGTTTCAATTCGGCCACTCTGGAAATTCCGAATTTGAATGAACATGTGGCCATGTCTGTTTTGAAGAAAGGTTTAAAATCATCCAGGTTCACTTTGTCCCTGGACAAAAGATTCCCAACGAGCTATGCTGAGCTGTTGGCAAGAGCTCAGAAGTATGCTGCCGCTGAGAAGCAAGCGGCAAGCCGAAAACTTGTGGAGGGGAGATTCCCTCCCAAGAAGAAAAGTGGTAGAGAACTGAACGCAACTAACAACGCTTCGATCTCTAGACGCAACCCCAAGTCCAGACAGCAGAACAACCGATTCGACGCCTACACACCTCTCAACTTGCCTAGGGAGAAGATTCTACTGGAAATTGAGAAAGAAAAATATTTCCAAAGGCCACGTCCCCTGAAGACACCTGCAAAAGCAAGGGATAGAAGCAAGTACTGCCAATATCATCGAGATCATGGCTATAACACTGAAGAATGCTTCCAACTTCGAGATGCCATCGAGGATTTGATAAAAAGAGAATATCTGGGAAAGTATGTCAACCGCCTAGAGTCTCAGGTCGAAGCAACTGCCCTTCCAAGAATATCCGATGAGGCTGATTTACCTCACCAAAAGCCAACTGGTGGAGATGTTGGGATGCTTCATCGGTCATCGGCATGGGACAGAAGCTGAAGAAAATGTCTCGAAGAGGTTTAAAGGGAAAAATTCTATCACTTTCACCGATGAGGATATTCAAGATGTACAACTTCCACATTACGACCCTGTAGTGGTCTCGACAGTAATTGCCAAATTTGATATAAAAAGAATATTGATTGATAATGGAAGCTCAGTTGATGTGTTGCTGTATGATGCTTTTCTTCGGATGGGATTGTCTGGACATGAATTGCGAAGATTCCCTATTCCAATAACCGGTTTTGGTGGAAATCAAGTTGGAGTTGAGGGTGAAATGGTCTTGCCCGTAACTTTTGGGTCCGAACCATTTCAAAGGACCCTTCCAATCAATTTTAATGTGGCTAGAACTTTTTCAGCTTATAATGCAATCTTGGGGCGTTCGGCATTGAATAAATTCAGAGCCATAGTCTTAACATACCATCTGTTGGTTCGGTTTCCTACCAGGACAGGCATAGGAGAAGTAAGAGGAGATCAAAGGATCACTCATCAGTGTCTAATGATTCAAAGTAAATAAGCATCCAAGCCTTTGGCACTTGACCAGCTGGATCCAAGAGATAAATCCGAAGACTCTGGAGAACCGGTAGAAAAAATGCTCTTCATACCATTATTCAAAGATGACCCAACTAAGCTTATGCAAATTGGCAGCTTACTCGATGAGGAATCAAAGGTAAAACTAATTTCCTTTCTTCGAGATAATGCTGATATTTTTTCTTAGACAGCTTCAGACATGCCTGGAATTCCGCCTGAAGTGATTACTCATTGCTTGGAAGTATCTCCCAATTATAAACCAATACGGTAGAAGAAGAGAAATTTTGCTCCAGAAAGGCAAAAGGCAATTGATGAAGAAGTTAATAAACTCCTTGAAGCAAACTTCATAAGAGAGGTCCAATATCCGAATTGGCTAGCAAATATGGTCATGGTAAAGAAATCAAATGGCAAGTGGAGGATTTGTATAGATTATACGGATCTCAACAAAGCATGCCCAAAAGATAGTTTTCCTTTGCAAAAGATTGATCAGTTGGTTGATGCTACGGCTGGTCATCAAATGCTGAGCTTTATGGATGTCTTCTCAGGTTATAATCAGATCCGAATTGATCCTAAAGATGAAGAGAATACTGCTTTTATTACAGAGAAAGGACTCTACTGTTACAAGATGATGACGTTTGGATTAAAGAATGCTGGGGCAACTTTTCAAAGGCTCATCAATAAAAGTCTTCAAAGACCAGATTGGGAGAAATATGAAGGCTTATGTTGACGATATAATTATGAAAAGTCTTCATAAGTCTGATCACATCACAGATCTAAAGGAGTCTTTTGATGCTCTCAGACATCACCAAATGAGGTTAAATCCCACCAAATGTGTCTTCGATGTAACCTCTGGGAAGTTCCTGCAGTACTTGGTCACCAAACGAGATATTGAAGTCAACCCAAAGAAAATCCAGGCACTTCAGACAATGAGACTTCCCACTTGCAAATAGGAAGTTCAGAGGTTAACGGGGAGAGTTGCTTCTTTAAGCCGATTTATCTCTCGTTTAGCAGAAAGGTGTTTACCCTTCTTCAAGGTTCTTTGCCAAACTCAAAATTTTGAATGGACGGAAGATTGCAGAATTGCCTTCGACAAGCTGAAAGAGTATTTGGAGAATCCCCCTCTGCTCTCAAAGCCCTATGAAGGAGAGACACTTTATTTATATCTATCGGCTACAGATGAAGCAATTATTTCGGTTCTGGTACGAAGAGATGCCAATCATTCACAGAAATCGATTTATTACACTAGCAAAGTGTTGCATGAAGTTGAAGTCCGATATCCCAGAGTACAAAAGATTATCTTTTCTCTAGTAGTTGCGGCGAAGCATCTTCGGCCTTATTTCCAAGCCCATTCTATTATGGTTTTGACAGATCAACCCTTAAAAGCCATACTTCGTTGTCCTGATATTTCGGGAAGGATAGCTAAATGGGCTGTTAAATTAGAAAAATTTGATATTGAATATCAACCCAGATCATCAATGAAGGCACAAATTTTGGCTGATTTTATAGCTGAGTGCACATGGAGATCTGAAGAGGACCAACCAAGGGCCGAAGAAGAAGGAACCAAAGACAATCCAGAGTTTATTTGGATGTTGCATGTTGATGGTGCTTCGAACGCCAATGGTTGTGGTGCAGATTTAATTATTACTAGTCCGAACGGGCAGATTATTGAATATGCTCTTCGGTTTTCTTTTCAAGCATCGAATAATCAGGCAGAGTATGAGGCACTCATTGCTGGACTTAAAATCTCGCAAAAATTGGAGATCAAAAGACTCAAAGTTTTTTCCGATTCACAGCTGGTGGTGAATCAAGTAAAAGGTGATTTCGAAGCTCGAAATCCAAATATGATCCAGTACCTAGAAAAGGTCCGAAACCTGGCATCTAGGTTGGAGTATTTTGAGATTGTTCATGTGCCAAGGACAGAAAATTCTCAGGCAAATACTCTTTCAAGACTTGCAACCACTGCACCGAATTCTCTTGGGAGGACATATGTGGAATATCATGAAGACCCCAGTATATCGGAATCCTCAGCTAAAATATGTCAAGTTGAACATGAACCTTCATGGATAGATCCAATTATCAAGTTCTTAAAAGATAGCATCTTGCCTGAAGACAAACTGAAAGCTAAACGGCTTCGGTGGACGGCCTCTCAATATGTCATCTTAGATGAAGCATTGTATAAGAGGTCTTTCACACAACCTTTGTTGAAATGTTTAGGTCTATCCGATGCAGATTACGCACTCAGGGAAGTGCATGAATGAATATGTGGAGATCATTTGGGGGGCAGATCTTTGGCATACAAAATAATCCGTCAAGGTTATTATTGGCAAACTATCTAGAAGGATTCTGCGGAATTTGTTCGAAAATATGATCAGTGTCAGAGATATGCCAATGTACAAAGATGGCTTGCTAATCAATTAACTCCGTTGACAGCTCTCTGGCCTTTTGCACAATGGGGAATGGAAATTCTTGGTCCATTTCCTCCAGCTTCTGGGCAGCGAAAGTTCCTTATAGTGACTATTGATTACTTTACAAAATGGATCGAGGCTGAAGCATTGGCACAGATTACTGAAGCAAAAGTTGAAACTTTTGTAAGGAGTTTCATCATCTTCTATTTCGGAATTCCCTATTCTATAATAACTGACAATGGAAGACAGTTTGACAATCCAAAATTCAGGAGCTTCTGCGCTCAATATCACATTCTTCATAAGCTTACTTCAGTAGCACATCCTCAGTGTAATAGAGAAGCTAAAGTGACAAACAGGACTATTCTTCATGGCCTTAAAACTAGATTAAATGATGCTAAGGGTTAATGGGCCGATGAGTTAAACTCAGTTCTTTGGGCATATCGAACTACTCCCAGAACAGCCACTGGTGAATCTCCATTTTATCTTTCTTATGGTACTGAAGCAGTCCTTCCTATAGAGGTCTCTTTGCACTCTCTTCGGATTGATCATTATGAGGAACTCAAAAATTCTGAACGCCGAAGAGTTGACTTGGATTTACTGCAAGGCGCGCGACTTCAGGCACAGTTGAGAATGGCTGCATATCAACAGAAAATTGCGAGATCCTACAACTCTCGCGTAAAAGAACGGACCTTTTTTCTTGAAGATCTAATTTTACAGAAGTTTGAGATATCCAAACCAACTGAGCAAGGTAAACTTTCTCCTTCATGGGAAGGGCCATACCGGATCAAAGAGATTCTTCGACCCGGAACTTATCGGTTGGAAACTTTGGAAGGTGTTCTATTACCTCGACCATGAAATGTACAAAACCTCCGTAAATATTATCAATAAAGGTTTCATTCAAGGTCATCAATACAGATTTAATCTGTCTATCTTCATTCTATTTCTTAAAGGCATTATGATGATTTCTATGATCTACTATATAAAATGCTGAGGTAAGTATACCTAGCCTATCTTATTTATCTTAAAGGCATGAAGATGATCTCCGGATCTACCTCACGAAGTGCCGAGTTGGGCTTAAAACAGTCCATCTTAATCAAAAAGGCATGAGAATGATCTCCGGATCTACCTTACAAAGTGCCGAGATGGGCATAATCAGCCTGTCTTAGATCCAATGCAAAAATGTATGAGGATGATCTCCGGATCTACCTCACGAAATATCGAGGTAGGTCCAATCAGCCTATCTTAATTCTTAAATGACCCAAGGTCTATTTTATCCTAAGTCCGAAGACTTAGTGTATTCTCAAGTCCGAAGACTTGATTTATATATAGAATTCTTTTATCCTAAGTTCGAAGACTTAGTGTATTTTCAAGTCCGAAGACTTGATTTATATCTGGAATTCTTTTATCCTAAGTCCGAAGACTTAGTATATTTTCAAGTCCAAAGACTTGATTTATATCTGGAATTCTTTTATCCTAAGTCCAAAGACTTAGTGTATTCTCAAGTCCGAAGAACTTGACCCTTATTTGCATCTTATAATCTTGAGTCATATTTGGGATTTTGTTTCCCGAAAAATTATTAAGTCTGGAGACTTGGAATTATGCTTCGGAATTCTTTGTTATCCGTAGACTCTACACTTAAGATATTCTCATTCATTCGCATGCATTCAAAAGAGGAATGATTTTCGTCAAAAAAACAATCTTCATTGATAAGGTTGTTTACATTTCAGAAAGGGAAAAAATTACTAAACATTCACTAATGGGATGCCGTTCGAGGGAGCAGTTGGATCCACCATCTCTTCAGCTGTTGGTGGCACTTCGGGATCTTTTTGTGATTCGGGCTCATCTGGACCTTCGGTATTAAATAGCTGAATTTTTGAAATGTCCAAATCTGGGTAAAGTTTTTTCACCTCCTCTACCCCATCATTGAAGCCTCCTTTATAACTATGAGTCCCGGCTTCGACCATCTCGGCCTCAAAAGCTGAAGAGGCCTTGAAATCTTCTATCGCCCTTTCTAGTTGACTTTTTAGAGAGCGATTTTCTTCAGCGGCTTCTTCGAAATTTTTCTTTTCTTCCTCGGACTTCTGAAGAGCATCTTTGAGGAGAGCTTCCAAAGAGCGAATCTTATTTTTTCTCTTTTTAAGCCTTGCTTCTTGCTCAGAATTATTTGATTTAAGTTTCTCCACTTCAGCTTTTAAGTTCTGAGCCAAAACATCGCTCAGGGCAAGCTTCTCCTCTATGGCCTGCCTGTGCTCTTCAGCTACAGCTTTTTCAATGCTAGCTGCCTTCTCTTTCATCCCTTTATAATTTTTCCTGAACTCGAAGATGCTTTCTTCCATGACAGTAATGTCATGCATCATCTATATTGATAGATTGAAAAAGTTAGCGACAACAAATTTATATCTTAAGAATATAATTTGACATTTACCTTCAATGCTGATGAGAACACTAAGTCAGAAACTTCTTCAATGCATCGGGACTTAGTTTTGTCCTTTGTCCCGGTCTTTCGGAAGAAGGGTGTGCTTCATTAGCTCCCTGGCCAATTCAGGGTTCTCCAAACCTTCCCTGTCCGAAAACACAGTGAAATCCACGTTGCAACCTCCTTCTGAAGAACCGCTCCATCTGGGTTCATTTCCGGAGTGAGGTTTGGCTCTTTCTTTCCTTTTCTCCTTTGGAGGTGCAATCAAGGATTCCCTATCATATGAAATGTCACGATGACTTGGAGAGGTCATCGGACGAGGACTTCTTGGAGGGGACCTCCTCGGAGGCGGACTTCTGGTAGGTTGAGAGGGATTTGGTGAAGTATGTGGTATTTCTTCGTCCGATGTAGACCTCGTCGGAGGAATATTTGAGCCCTCCTCGGTTCTTCTTTTCTTTCGTACTTCAGTAGCTGCAGGAACAGCCACTGGCCTTTTCTGGGAAGCCTGTCAAACTTTCTCAAGTTGAGGCTTCATTCTTTTACCTGCAGTCAGAAGACTTTTTTTTTAAAAAAAAAAAAGAGAAAAGGAGAAGATGGAAGGAATGGAAATTCGAAGACCGCTATCTCTATACCTAAAATTAGGACTTCGCTGATGTGAGCTCGGTGAAGATTTTCATCCTTCAGCAATTCTTTGAAAGAAGGAATTTCCGACTCTGATAGAATTTCAAAGTCCCTTATATCGGCTCTCAAGACCTTTTCTCCAGCGTTTGCGCTTAAACACGGAGATTTCCACTCAGTTTGAACCCCCAATGGGTGTAGTACACAAAAAAGAAGCAATATTTCCACCCATGTATTGCACTGGGGGTTCCTTTTATCAGTCTTCGGCCTGGCCGAGGACCTATAACCCACCACCCTTTGCCGTGAAAGTCCTTTTTCAACATAAACAAAGAGATAAACAAGAATGTCTTCGGCTCTACTTTTCTAAGTTTGCAAAGAACTATGAACCTACAAATATTCCTAAAACTATTGGGGGTCAATTGAGCCGGGACTATTTGATAGACTATTTGATAGAGGTTGAAAATTTTTGTGAAGAAAAGGTGAAGTGGAAGCCGAAGACCAGCCTTGAAGTGGTCTTCGTATATGGCGATGGAATACATTGGGGGTTTATCTACCCTTTCTTCGAGTTTTGGAAGAATCATATGGAAAGTCCGTGGGATATGGTAATATTGTTTAACTTCTTCTATTCTAGCAAGGGAAAAAGAACTTCTAACGGAATCCGATGATCGTTTCGGGCTCCTTTTCCTACCAGAACCCTTTCCCCTACTGGTTTCACCTCCTGATGGATACCTACCAGTCCCACCTTCCGGTGAGTTCTTGCCGGTTTCCCTCTCTGGCAGTTCCCTATTGATTTCACCTCCTGGTGAGCCTCTGCTAGAACTAAAAGAAAGGTTCCTAGAGGTTTCTGATATTCTGAAGAAGGAAGTAGAAGGAGGGGAGAAGGACCTCTAACCTGTGGAAAAAAAAAAAATGGTGGACCGCGGGGGAAGACGACGGACTGCAAAGGGAGATAGCGAACTTGAAGCCCAAGTGCGAGGAAAGTTCTTCATTTGGAACTTTCTCCCCTTTTATAGATGAAGGTAGTGGGTTTTCGAGGCGTTTCCGAAATCTGGCTGATCGTGCACCGTATCGACGGTTTCGATCATGGGTACGGCTTTCCAGAAATTTCATTAATGAGATGATCCGTTGCAATCCACGTGAAATGTCACCATTGGCTGTGATATCGCCAGCCATATAATCATGTTCCGGATGACCACCACGTGTCCGATCTTGATTGAATAAGGATCTCTTTTTCGAGAATTTCTCAGGATTTTTCCAAAATCGAGGCGTTTTCTTTTGAAACAGCCACTGACGGGATAACACATGTTTTCACCACATTTTATCGCGCCACCAGACAGTTATGGTGAATGACGTGTCAGGATTCAACTCCATCATTATCTATCAGTTATCACTAGAAGACAAAATTAAACTACTCCCATTCTTCGAAACTTAATTATTTCGAACTTGAGAGTAGGGGACAGCTGTTATGATATCCCGGTTTTTATTTCAATTAATTATTGGACCGCTTTCTGGACCAATTTCAATTTCTCTTTTGGTTTATTGGTCAAATCAGTTGGCAAAGGACCTTCGGTTTCGTATTATCACCTTGATCCGAAGACTTAGCCTAATATTTTTATCTTCACTGGATCTTCGGCTTCGTATTATTATCTCGGTCTGAAGACCATGCTTAATATCTTTGGCTTTATCTGTCCCGAAGGATATTATTAACTCTGGATCTTCGGCTTCGTATTATTATCCCAATCCGAAGATGATGCTTAATATCTTCGGCTTTGTACATCCACCTTGATCCGAAGACTTAGCCTAACATCCTTATCTATGGTTCTAAGCCAGGTTTATTTATTCCATGTCCTCGGCTTCGTACAAATTACCTTGATCCAAAGACTTGACCTCCCGAGCGAATATCTTCGGCTTTATTCCTTCAATATAATTCGAAGACTGTAAGTGTTTATTTTTATTACATCCAAAGGAATCCAAAGTGTGAAGCTAACATTCCTTTCAGGAGCGCTACTAAAGATAATGTAAAGCTCACTTCGGATCTATGCTTAAAGAAAGAAGATTCTGGAGCATGTGGGTTTCTTGGACAAACAGTTAAAATCTATTTGGATTGTTGCAACCACCCACTTGGTCCGAAACCTCAGATTAAAGAAACTCCGAGCGTAACGGCTTTTCCGACAGCCACTACTTACAGTTATGAAGTAGTTGCGTTTGTCAACCTCCATAATCGTAAGTCGTTACATTGGAGCCTATAAATACTGGTAAGATGGGACACTCAGGGGATCTTTTTGCTCTCTTTTTCCTGGCATTTGCGAATTCCTCTTTTCTCTCCTTGCTTTTCAAAACTCTCCATTCTGCTGTTGTCTGGGCTCTTTCTGACTTAGGCATCGGAGTGTCCCCCGCCAGAAAACCTCTGGTCAGGAATTTCTTTTGCAGGTACCGATCGACGGTGATCCGGCGGAAGAACCACTTCATCCGGTCAACAAAGGTTCAGCATCAACAACAATCATAATGTTATAAAATCCTTGTGAAAGCTTTTGTCAACTTTATTATTGTTATTATTATTTTGATTGCATTAGATCATGGTAATATCAGAATCATGGTGTTAATTGGTTGAGTTGAAAAGGGACCACAATTGAGGGTCTTAATGAATTATAAATCAACATATTTATCTATTTTGAGAAAAAAAGATTGGTGGCAATGTATCACACCCCGACCCGATATCTAAGCTAGGCGTGTATCAGATGGCCATATATCCTTAAAGCTTAATTCCATCGAATATACAAGACTTATCTTTACAAATTAATATCTAGATAATGATAGAAAATAAATTTACTAAATCTTTATTTATTTTTAAAGCATTTCAATCCAAATTAACATATGATTGAAATTTCACTAAAAATCTAAGATACAATGTAAGCATAGTTTAACTAAAATTTAAAATAATACATGAATTAAGAAACTAATACTTAAACCTTAGCTCTTCACTAATTGGTCCCAAAACCTGGTTGATCTTTCAGATCTGTAACAAAATATAGGAAACAGGGATGAACTTTACAAGCTCAATAAGTTATCATCACCTCTAATATATTTATAAATATATCAACAACAATTTACAAATATACACAAATCATACATCACAGAATAACCAATTTATGATAAAATAAAATGCAGCATCATGATAATATGTATATTCAATTAACAAACAACATAACCAAGAATGGCCAACCATTTTTACTTTATTCTTCTAGTCCCTTTGACTATGGCCACGATCGGTCCATGGCTAACTTTGAAAGAAACTAGATCCTGACTACACATACCGTCCATCGATCACGTGCTAGTGATCGCCCCACTGGAGGTCCGGAAAGAAATTAGCTCTAATATTACACAATGAATCATGGCAAAATCCAAAATAAAATTAGCTCCTAACTACATATACCGTCCACCAATCATGTATCAGTAATTGCCCCATTGGAGGCCCTGAAGGAGACTTGGTCTTTATGTGATCATAGTCAGACTACAAAGCATTAACACCAAAATATCACAATTTATGCAATTCAATGCAGCTTAATTTATGCTAAACATATTTAACATTTCATAGCATTCACAACATACTATAGAGCATATATAGCATGTAATACTAGAGGTCCAGATAATTAACCTAAAAAAACTCCATCAATATATTTTCTATTTGAATCTCAAACTTTGATACAGCTCTATCGACAAGAAAATGAAAATTATAGTAAGATTAATCATGTAATTAATTTTTATCTAAAATAAACTAACATAGAAAAAATGGCTCTTAATCCGATCTGAATCTTGGTATAAATTACTAAAAGAATCAATTCAAATTTTATTATTATTTTTAACATTTTATTTTTCTCTTCTTCTTTTTTCTCTCCTTCTCTCTCCTCCCTCTCTCTTTCTCTTTCCTCTCTCTCCTCTTTCTCTCTCTTCTTTCTCTCTCCTATTTTTCTCTCCTCTCTTCTTCTTTGTCTCTCTCCTCTTTCTTTTTTTCCTTTTTTTTTTTTGCTTTTTTTTTTTCTTTTCTTCTTTTTCTTCCCTTCTTTTTTTCCTTTCTTCTTCCCTAGCTCCCCTCCTTGTTTGGCCCGAGCATGCCTCCCATGGTTCTCGAAAGCCATGGGAGGGGGTAGATGAGGAAAGGGACTCACCGAACATCACCAGATGGAGGGTGGTCGGGCGGCTATCACCGATGTCCATCCGGTTCGAGGAGGCCGAGAGAAAAAAAATCAAGAACATCCCTTTTACCCTATTTCAAAACAAGTATCTACGAGAAGAGAGACTTATCGGCATCAAAGGACCCACGGCCGCTCACCGGATAGAAGGAAACTGGTCGAACAAGGGTAGATTATGCATCCTAAGCGACGATAGAGGGAGGATTTTAAAGAGGAAATTGATGGAATTTTCTTGCCATACGGGGGAGAACTTCGGTTGATCGGATTTCCTACCCCTCCACGACTCTCCACCGGCCAAATCCGACTCCCCCATGGCCTCCCTTCCATGTTTTCTGGTGAATTCTTCGATGGGATAAACAAGGGCTCCGTCCCCTGCTTTTTTTTCTAGTTTTCGAATTGAAGTCGATAACCTTTGCCAACTTCAACCTAGGCAGCCCAATTGCCAGATGGGCTTCACACAATGAACTGGAGCACCGACTAAGGGGTAACCCCTTTTGTTTTTTTACAAAGAGAGAAAAGCATACGGATATTAGTATAATTATATTGTATAACAATGGAACGTACATGATTTGATATCTTCATAAATAACAAAATAATATTTTGCATTGATATTTTTTATTGAATAAAAAATTGGTCATTACAGGACTAATTAAATCTAGGTCACATGAATAAAAATAGAGAAAAATATATTTTTGTGCTATGAAATTTGGGGATACTAGCAATAAGTAATTAAAATTTTGGTTTATCAATTTGATCGAAAAAATGATTAAATCGATTGAAATCATGAAAATTAGCAGACTGAGCTTAATGCCATTGTTCATGTTTATCACGTGACTATACATGCCCACTAAACATGTTCGCGTAGTAAAATAAAAAGATAAAAATTGTTAACTATTTCTCCATCCATCCTAACCTGATGATTTTAAGTCTTCTTCTCTCCAGCCCACTACATGATCTAGCAATCTTGCTACTTCGTCGTCTCTCCAACCCACGGCAGCCACTAAAAATTTCTGGGCAAAGAAGAGCTCCCATAACCTCTGGAAGCATCTTCTACATCCAAGGTTGTCATTTGTTAGAGTTCCTTATAATTCCTCTCTTATCGTGACCACTTCATTTTATCTCATCCTATTTCATGAACAATAATGTCAAAAGAAGCTATATTTGAAGAAGTTGTTACTCCATTGGTGAAGCCCGGGGGAATGCTAGACACCTAGCTATCACGTTCGAAGAGAATGATGTGCTCCCCAAGATTTTTGACAATATAGAGAAAAATGTCCAGCATATAGAGGTCATCATCCAAAGATTAGAGAGATGCATAAGAGAAGGACGTGATCAATAAAATTGGTATTGTCTTGATAACATTGATCCTAAAAGAAGGCTACATCAAAAAAAAAAAAAAATTCTTAGAAGAAGGTAGCAAGTCCCGCATATTCAAATCTAAGCTCTGGAACGTCGATAAAGATATTACCGACTTAAGAACCTTTTTGATTCCTCTACTCTAACTACCACGGATTGAATCAGCCGACCCTCTTCCTTCTTTGTCTGAGGCCCAGAAAGCATCAAAAAAAATGGGAACAACATGAGTTGGAAGAAAATCCTAGAGAGTTCCGCCATGTCCAATCTTCAGGTAACTTATGATAACCTTGATGTCCAATTAAAACTATGCTTGCTCTGTTTCCCTGTTTTCCTAGACAATTCAATCATATGGAAAAGGCCTGTAATTTACTGGTGGATCGGGGAAGGCCTTATAACTCCAACAAGAGACAACATTGCTGAGGAGACTAGAGAGAGATTCTTCGAAAAGCTAGTCATGAAGGGCCTAATTGAACCAAGTTATATTTTCATCAATCATATGACTCTTCGTTTCCTTGTTTGATCTCTGTATATTTTTTATGATGTTCATTAGCATGTTCTGTTGCACATTAAACTTGGTCAAGCTATCCTCTACGAATCTTCTTCTTTAAAACCTCTATTGCATGGTCAATACAGTAAATCAAATAAAAGAATAGTTATTGGGAGATAGTGGCCATCGACTATGAGAGTCGATATTGGCTCAAAATACAAAAGGACTTAACACCAAGCACTACAAGAAAATAATATTTTAGCGATCACAAAATCGGTTGCTAATAATTAGAAATCAATTGTAATTTTTTTTTTTACGACTGATTATTTTTAGTTGCAAAAATCCTGGTTGTAAATATTTTACGACCAATTTTTTCGGTCACAAACTTTAATGACCGAAAAGTAAAAAAACAAAATATTTTTAAAAAATTATAATTTTTAAAAAAATAATTTTTGTAACTAATTTTTTGGTCGCAAAATTGGTTGCAAAAAATTAACAATCAGTTACAAAATCAGTCTCTAATTTTTTTTAAAATATATTAAAAAACTTGGATTGAAAATTGATTACTAAATCGATCAATATTTTTTTAAAAAAATAATTTATATTTTAAAATCAATTACAAAATCGATTGTGGTTTTTTTTTAAAAAAAATATTGTTTCCAAAATCTTGATTGCTATTTTTTTAAAAAAATATTAAAAATATTTTTAAATAAAAACCGGTCACTAATTTAATTGTAATAATTATTTTAATTATATTTTGATCAAATAATTGATCATAAGATTTATTTAAAATATTAAATAAAAAATAAGATTAAAAATTGATCGCTAAATTTTTTAAATAATTTTTATTTAAAAATCAATCACAAAATCGATCATAAATACTTATTTAAAAATTTTAATTTTAATAATCAATTACAAAATCAATCGCTAATATTATTTAAAAAATATTTAATAAAATTTAATTTAAATATCAATCTCAAAATTGATTGCTAATTATATTAAAATCTTTTTAATTTAAATATCTATCCTAAGTATTTTTTAAAATATTTTTTAAAAAATTGGTTGCAAAAACGATCGCTAAATTAAATTACTAAAAAAAATTAAAATTATAAAATTTGTTTTCTTGATACACCTATCACTTGAGAATAATTCCAGCACCGATACAACTTAAGAGACAAGCCACAAGCCCCATTCAATATAGATTTTATGGGCTAAGCATCAACAATAAATATAATTACCCAAATTAACAAGCCATTCATATAACATATAAAAAATTCATTATTCAACTTTTCTCACTAATCGAAAGGTGCACATCTAGTAAGTACATTAATAGTTCTTTATTTGAATTTTTTTGAACCGACATAAGGACAGTCATGGTATGACTTCTAATACAATGAGAGAAACCCGTGCAAGAAAAAGGCAGAGATAGCTTTCTATTATAACTATTGACTAGAGTACAATACACTATAGTAATACAATAGACAAAATTGATCAGAAATCTATAAAATACAAAGGCATGCATTCAAAGATGTTTTTCATGAGAGCATATAATAACAAAAGAAATTAATGACTCTAATCCATTCTAGAAATAGCAAGAGATAGTTGGTAGGCTCAAGATACAATATAGGTATATCATGTTTGCATTAAGAACATGAAGTGTTATTTTAAATAAAACACTAGCCAATGTAGTCTTTGATTAATCCAATCATGACATGTAATCATACCCAAAAAAATTAGACTTAGTAAGCATACCTCGTGCCAAATGTATCAATCATGACAAAATCGATTGATATCCGTCTAGTTTAATACATCATATGAGAATAAAATATAAACATACCTCATGCTAAATGTATCATAATCATGATAAAATCGATCAGCTCCTATCAAGTTTAATACATTATATGAGAATAAAATATAAGCATACCTCATGCCAAATATATCAATAATAGTAAAACCAATCGGAACCCATCAGGTTTAACACATCATATAGGAATAAAATATAAGCATATATCATAGCAAATATATCGTAATCATAATAAAACCGATCGGCACCCATACTTTAACACATCATATGAAAATAAAATATAAACATATCTCGTGCCAAATGTATCGTAATTATAATAAAATCAATCGGCACCCATTAGTTTAACATATCATATAAGAATAAAATATAAGCATACATCATGCCAAATGTATTGTAATCATGATAAAACCGATTGGCATCCGTCAGGTTTAATACATTACATGGGAACAAAATATAAGCATACCTCATGCCAAATGTATCGTAATCATGACAAAACCAATCAGCACCCCTTAGCTTTAATGCATCATATAGGAATAAGAAAAAGATGCCATAGTCTATCTGTCGGAGCCATTTCCTTCAATATCTAATACTTCTGGATCATCATCAAGGAAAAATAATAAGGCAACCATAAGAATATAGCAAGCAGAATCGATCAGCACCCATCAGGTTTACTGCATCATATGAAAATAAAATATAAGCATACCTTAAGCTAATTATATCAATCATGGCAAAACCAATCGGTACCCATCAGGTTTAACACATCGTATGAGAATAAGAAAAAGAGGTTATACTATATCTGCTGATGCAATTCCCTTCAATATCCATTAATTTTGGATCATCATCAGGGAAAAAACAAGATGACAACCATAAAAATATAGCAGCCAAAACTAATCAGCACCCATCAAGTTTAACATATCATATAAAAATAAAATATAGGCACCAAAGCATACCACTTGCTGAATGTATCAGTTGTTTAGCATGTTTCGTGCCAAAGAACATCATAATGATGGGCTACTGATGGACCTTCAAACTATTACCTATATGAAAAACAAATGATACCAATATATTATATAAAGCATGTGAGATAATAAATGTCATTTTTTATTACAAAGCACTTTGACGTCAACTAAAAGCATGTAAAAAAGCTAAAATAATAAGAGTCAGATATTCGTACACTATAGTTAGCACAATCCGCATCATAACATAAAGTAAACAAAAATCTAAATAGCTAAAATAACTGCCAAAATAAAGCTAAAAATCTCTAGAACAATGGCCAAAAAATTAGATAGAAAGAACATTAACAGACATTAGAGAGGCACTTGCCTTAACACCTCTTGCTTTGCCTTAGGCACCTGCCTAGGCATCATCTCCTTTGTGAACTCACCCCAAGGGGCATTTGGTGTGCCTTTGGCAACACTAAAATATAACCATATTCTAAAATCTCATCCTTGTGGATCTAAAACATTATACAATTCACTTGGATTTCAAATTCGTGGCCTTTTTATCCTCTATTTACCTATTTTATAGATGACTCGGATTTCAAATTCTTACATAAATAATTTATAAAATTAGTCATGCCTCGTATAAGGCTCGAGGTATCAATCTAGTTGCAACTATTCTATCACTAACTTAGCTCTACAATTCAAACAAGCATCTCAATATGGTGTCACTAACTGTTAAAAGAGTGTCAACTCCTCGGGCTCATTTACTCATTTATTTGTTAATAGTCCTTCTTACTTGGCCACATGCAAGCGCTACTTAGCTGATAATTGAATTTTGTTTTACCAGAAACAAATCCATGATAATTACCTTTCCTACACACATGCTGCATAGTCTGGAAATTTACCCTTGCATGTGATTTCTGCTTGATAACCATTCACCACTACCAAAGTTCAACTGTACTGCAATTCATAAGCTAAGTGAAAACTTTTTCTTAACTTATTAATGGATGTAGCTCCAAAGCTTTTACAAAGCATTGCCATGGCTATTAAACACCTAGGGAACTTTAAAACACATGTAACAAAAAAAAAATTGGGAGCACAACATTTTAAATACAAATAAAGATAAATTTAGCCCTAAAATCAAAAAAAAAAAAAAAAAAAAACTTTTATTCATTCCAAATAAAGAAAAGCTTCACCACCTGCAAGGGAAAGGAGTGGATTAGGAGGGTTGGAAAAAAAATTGAATCAAGCATTGCTATGTAAGTGGCAGTGGAAACTCTTCAATAATGATGCTGGATTTTGGAAGCAAATAATCTATGTTTCGTACTCTATCAACCATTTAGTTTCTGAAATTTCAAGTCCCTTGTCTTTCAGAAAGTTCACAGTTTTGGAAGATGAAAGCAAATATATGGAGATTCTTTTTCTACGAGGCAGCTGCTTCGAAGTGGGAGCTGCAAATGCAACCTGATGCTGGCTCAAAATGTGGGCTGGGTGGTGCTTGTTTGCTTCTCTATTCTCAGGCTTGTTCAATGTCATTTCTTCTTCTTAAGCCAGGCTCCCTAACTGTTGGTGGAAAAGGGTGGCAACTCTGCTTCAACCAAGTGAATTGAGCTTGTAAATGAGGATGCGTGTAAATTATATAAAATTCATAAGAGACACTTCATGATCTAGTCACTTGGAGATGGTTCAGGGATGGAAGTTTCTCAACAAATTCTAGAAATTCATTCGCAAGTCGGATGGTAGTTTTGTCTTTTGCAAAAGCCCACTGCTTTTCTTTCCCATCCACTGAGTTATTTTGCAGTCATTGAAGTTTATTGGATGGTAATTTTGGGTCAACTCCATCCACTTGGGGATTCCAAGCATATGCTTTGTCATTGAATTTTGTTTTACTTATGTCCTTTGTGAGTTGGAAAAACTAGACATCTCTTCCCCATCTAAACTGAATATCATGTGGCCCCTTATAATGCAAACCGACATGTGCAATTGAAGAAAGAGAGATGTCACAAATCCAAGCAACAGTCTCCACGGCAAAACCTCAAAAGGTGAGAAAAAGTTCTCAAGTACATCTAGAAGTGCCTTAGGATAGCTTCTTTAAGCAGGTGAAGATAACTAAAAACTCTGATATACTATATTTTATATTGATAAAAAATTAACAGAGGAAGGTCATCACTATAATCTTAGTCAAAATAGGGATAGACATTCCTAAATGTGATAAAATCATTACTGTTTTATGGGGTACTTCCCAAGCACATCATCTTCATGAGAATGCCAAATTAAAGATGGTGGTTGCGGGAAAAATCTCAATGACAGCAAAATAATTTGAATTTGTTTAATTACATTTTCCTAGATGACACAACAAGACCTCTTTAAAGCATTTGTGAATGAGCTACACTGATGCATATCAAAATGAATCACAAGCTCTCACTTCATTGATCACTCGTGTAGGGTACTTTAATTTCTTCATGTCTTCAATTGTTGGAAAGAAATCCCCTAAAATAGAGTCAACCTAAAAACCATCACCAAACAAAAAATTTATGGTTTTCAAAAAGAGCCATAAAGTATTAAATTGTTTAATCTTATGTATATAGAAATGCTTAGTTTACCTCTTTCTGGCTTGGCCACGTCTCTTGGTTCCTTTAAAGGAAAAACACAAATTATTTAAAGCAGAGAGTAATATGTGCATGAAAGTAATAAACTTTGCAAGAATTGTGTAATCTATTTTTAGTAAAATTATACAATAATATGTGAGTAAAAATAAATTTACATGATAAGTTATGCATTAGTGACTACCTAATAATAAACCATAGTCTAGTCTTGTGTGAACTATAACGTGCCTATTCTGAGAATGCTAATACAGCTACTTGGTTGTAGTAACCCACAAGAAGTTACCTAAGAATTGCTAAATATTATCCAAGCTTGGTTGCAGCGAAATTATTATTAAAAAAACAAAAAAACCATGCTCATTCAACTACTAAACGGAGGATGGTTACCTTAAAATATAAAAGGTCCATGTTAAAACTGCTGCAGATGTTTTATGGCCAGCTATAAACATCATCATCAAATAATCATGAAGTTACTTGCTAGAAACCTAATACAAGCATTAAAGAATTTAGATGGGAATGTTCAACTGTGAAATATATAAACATCAAATAACACAGAATTTGACACATACATCATCCCCTGATGCCAGTAGAAAGTGAAGAATGCTAGGATCTTGCACATTCATTAAGGCTGAAACCGGATTAGATATAGATCGGATACCAGTATTTCCATATCCATATTTATTTTGTTTGACGAATACATATATAAATACAGATATTAATCTAATATAAAAAATTATATCCATATTTATTTTAAATAGATACAGATATAAATCGGATATTGAAAATACGGATACAAATACAGATACAAATTAGATAATTAAACTATATGATTATAGAATCAAAGATATTACTAATTTAAGGATAAATCAAGTTAATAGTATGTTAATATACTTACATATTTTTCTTAAAAGTTAATGAGTACTATATAAAATTAAATAGAATTACAAGCAGAATCGGATATTCGGATACTGATCAGATAATTGTCTATCCATATCCATTTTTTTTATGAATGTGGATAAGGATATGGATATTAGTCGGATGCTCGAATTTATATCCATATCTGGATAGATTTGAATACAAAATCGGATCCGGTCAGATATTATCCATGCTACTTTCAACCCTATCATTCATGTACTCATAAAATTGCAACTCCTCTTCTTCTACCATCCTCTATAATCATGAACAGACAAGCAAATCAAGTAAGTACAGAATAGTTGGTAATTTGTTGCATAAGTACCCTAATGCATTCAAGAAAGTAAATGTGTTTGGTCAGATGATATCCAAAAGCTTCTGAAGTTATACTTTCTTTAAGAAACATAAGTTTGATCAGCTGCACAAATGCAGCAAATAACAGTACTAAATGCTTAGAAGAGTGCATGGCAATACTTATAATAACCTAGAAAATCTTAGTCTGTTGAATGCATCAAATACTGGAGGCCAAAGGAACTCGTAATTGAAAATAGCCTTGCCAGGGATATGTTAAAGAGTCAAACTCATAATTGAAAACAACCTTGCCAATGATATCCAACGTCAACCATCAAAAGAGTGACTCCATCACCACATCCTCTCTATCTGTTGTTGTAGCATCCAACTTCTCGCTGAGCCTAAATGAAGCTTCTTCAAAGAGATTGATCATGGAAGCAACATACTGTTCACAAAACCCAGTGAGGACACACAAAGAGACCAATAATAAAACCCAGTGGCTGAATCAACCGATCAACAAAGAAATAATTGCGTTCTGATGCAATGCTGGGAAATGGCACATCTCTGGACCCGCCAAATCTCACCGTCAGCTGGGATTAAATCCTTTCCTATCAAAAAATCCAGAATTTCTGCCAGTATACCCTGTACCCACCAAAATATCATATGTATACTACCATCAAGAATGGAAATTTTGATAAAAAGGGAAAGAAGAAACTATCGGAATATCTTGGAGTAAGCCTTGCAATTATCCCTCAATATGTGCTTAGTTATTGCGGGATCAGGCATGATCAAGAACGATTGATTTTGAGCAAAAAAAATCTGAAACTTTTAACAATTAAGATTCTTCCAATTGAACAAAAGAGACAAACTTTCCCATTCTTTCATAAAATTAGGACTAGTAGAAGTGGTACGAGTACTGAAAAAATTCATTACCTTAGAAACAAAGATGAGGCAAAAGATGCCTCCATAGGTGAGGAAGAGCTCGGAAAGAGGGAGAAAAAAGGCTTGCCCTTCCATAGCACCGAGCAACCCCTTGGCCCGCGGGATCTCCGATCGCTCTCCCTCCGGCGAACCACCGTTGCCAGTCAATCTCGACAGCAGCTCCTCCAAGAGCTTCCCTGGTGGTCCCAGCTTCCAAAGCCCACCTTTGCCACAAAAATACACCTTTTTTGGGGAAGAAAAAGGAAAACCATCGATAACCCGTCCGTAGAAGACGAGGAGCTAGAGATGGGTGGGAGGAGGAAAGGAAAGAATGGATTTAGACCTGGATTGCTGGGCGGTGAAATCACCGAATGTGATGCGGGCGACGAGCTAGACTCGGCACTTCTCCTGGCGGATCCGTCACCGCAGGGGGGGCAGGGCCGGGGGAGGGGCGGAGGAAGATGCCGCAGCCGCGCCAGAGGGTGGGGTGCTATCACCGAAGTCGGGGGAAGGGGGAGTGGACCACCGGTGCCAAGAGGGGGCGTCCAGCGCCACAACGGGGTGGAGAGAGATGCTGCGACCATGCCGAAGGGAGGGGTGCCATCGCCGAAGCTAGGAAAGGGGAGAGAGGATTGCCGCAGAGAATAGGAAAAGTGGGTTCGGAATATTTTTATCTAATATGTTTTAATGTTTACGACCGGTATTTTGGTCATAATTTTTTTATTTATTATTAAAATATTATATAAAAATATTTTTATTTAATTTTTTAAACAAAAACCAGTCAAAATATATTTTGGAATTCAAATCTGTGTAAATTTTTTAATATTTTGTAATTAAAAAATTGGTCATGAAATTTTTTTAAAGATTTAAAAAAATAAAACTAAAAAAAAAAGAAAATTATGTGAGATCGATTTATCAGCCAAAAATAGGACTAGAAATGGACCGGTCCAAAAATCCATTATCTGGAATTAGGCTGGACCAGTTCAATAAATTTCAGGCTGGTCTGAAATTAGTTCCGATTTCGGACCAAATTTTAAGCATATCGTACTAGTCTTCGGACCGTAAAATTGAGTCCATTTAATTTTTGGACCAAAGAGATGCCCCATCCCTGGTTAGAAAGTTTATTGTAAAATTATTTTAAAAATTTTAAATAATTTAAAATATGTAGATTGATTTCTTGATTGTAAATATATATATAAAATAATAATTTTTTATTTTTTAGTAAATTAGTCTTAAAACTCGTTGTGAAATTTGGTAAAAAAAAAAAAACTATAATCGATTTTGTAACTAATTTATAACCGATCGCTATATTAATATTTTTTAAAAATATAGCATAAACTTGGCCAAAATAAATTATTTATAAAATTATTTTTTTTTAGCGAAGCGAACCACTTTAATTATAATTCTAAGATTTATAGTAATACTTCCCTCTTAATTTCCCTTCAACATATTTGGCTTAATATTTTAATCTTGCTTGTTAGGTCATTCGTCTGTAAAGGCAAAGCTTGTTGATATCCTTCTCTGATGCCATGACATGAAAGATGGATCATGTATATCCAAGCATGCTAGATATACATCATTGAGTATGACTTTGGATTGGGACTGGCCTGGGAAGAACTTGACATCAGTGCAGAAGAGGTCATGCTTGATGACATGGATATCATGGAGGAATACAACATACATGAGGGAGAAGACATACGTTGTGATAGTGGCCTTGCAGATAGCGGAGAGGTTGGCAAAGGGGTGGGATTATTATCCAAACTCATAGAGAGGATAAGGAAAAGGGAAAGAGAAAAAAAAAAAAAAAGAAAAAGAAAAAGGAGAAGAAAAAAAATTCTAATTTATTATTCAAATATAGTATATAATTATTTATATGAAATATATTTTTTCAATAAAATTTGAGATATAATTTTATAGGATCAAATTCTATATTCTGATATGATTTTTATCATGAGTTTAAAAATCCTGGACATCCAAACAAATCCTTATTTATATAATAAAAACATTAATTTTACAATAATATTAATAGATTTTTATATAATTAATTAATATATAAATAAATATAATATAATTTATTATAATATATTTTTATATGACTAATAAATATATTTTTAGAAAAATATCATTGATAGGTTTGATATCCTGGAATTGTGAACTTGGATTTTTATGAATAAATTATTAATTTATGGATACCCAAGAACTTTTAATCACTAAAATAAAATATCTTAAATATGATAATTTTAGATAATGATCGAATTATTTGCGATAGGGATCTCAACTAATTTCATCCTAATGATCCCATTGCAGAGTGCCATCTAAATGATAAATAATTCTAATAGCATGATCACCGGCCATCATAAGATTTTTTTAAAAATATTATTTTTTAAAAATAATATTATCAAAATATGGTTCTTTTGATCAAATTTATTAAAGTACCGTTGTTTTGGCCACGTGTTTCTTTTTTTTTTTGCCACCCGGAGAAGATGCAGATTTTATCTATATTTTTTAAGAAAAGTTGCAGGTTTTACTTACGTCTTCAAAAGCATTATAAAAAAAAATTCTTAAAGATGCAAATTTTACCTGTTCTAAATCATCAGAGAGAAAAAAAATTTGAAAATGCAGGTTTTATTTGCATCTTTTAAAGAAACAAAATTAATGTCACGGAGAACCATCTTTAAAACCACCAAAAATAAAATAAAATAAAAAATAAGCTTGAAAACCAAAGAAAATTAATGCTCGAAGATAACCTGCATCTTCAAGACAAACGTGTTTTAAAAAAAAAATCAAAATTCGGCTTCTAAAACAACGGAAAAAAAAAAGTAATGTCTTGAAAAAAAACATGTAAAAAAAAAAAAATCAAAATCTAGCTTAAACCAAAGAAAAAAAAAAACAAAAAATGGCTTGTTTTCTAAATGGACCAAATTAAAAAACAAAATATGAGATTTTTTTTAAATAATGTTTTTTAAAAAGAAGATTTTTAAAGATACAGGTAGAACCTGCATCTTCAAAACCAACCAAAAAAATAAAAATTGGCTTGTCTTATAAACGGACCGAATAAAAAAAAATAAAAAATGGGATTTTTTTAAATAATGTTTTTTTTAAAAAAAATTCTTAAAGACACAAGTAGAACCTGCATCTTCTAAACCAACCAAAAAAAATAAAAAATAGCTTATCTTCTCAACGAATTGAATAAAAAAAATAAAATATGAGATTTTTTTAAAATAAAGTTTTTTTTTAAAAAAAATACTTAAAGATACAGGTTAAGGCTGGAACTGGGCTGGGCCAGCCCGATGGGCTTCAGGCTGACCCGAAATCGAGTCAGACTTCGAGTCAAGTTTTATATAAATCGAGCCAGGCTTCGGGCTTTATATTAGAAACCATTCAATTTTCAGGTCGGGCTCGGGTATCCCTTTGGCTCGGCCCAGACTAAGCCCGATGCCCCCCCAAAGTTTTCTATTTTTTTTATTTTCCCTTTCCGTTTCTTCTCCCGTTCTCCGCTCTCCCTCTTCGTTTCCAACTCCACCCCACCTGACACCCCCTGCCACTTGATGGCGATGCAACCCCCAGTCCAATCTTCTCCTCTAGTCAGTGTTCGCATGTCGCACCCGATGCCCCGATTTCCTATGCGATCCCATGGCCCCCTCGGCTCCGAGCCTCCGATCTCACTCCTCCAGCTTCGATATCCCTTCCCCAGCCCTGATGCTCGCCCCAACGCCCCCGCCTCCCATGCAACACCATGGCCCCTCTCCAGCTCTAATCTGCCTCCTCCAGCCCCAGCACCCACACCCGACAACCCCACCCCCTATGCAACCCTGCAGCCCCTCTTCGGCTCCGATCTACCTCCCCCGGCCCCGGTGCCCCACCCGATGCCCCCTGCCCCCCGCACGATCTCGCGGCCCCCCTCCCTACTCCAATCTCATGGTTTTGGTGCCCTCACGTCCCCCATGCTCCGGCCAGATCTCATGGTGAGTCGGTGAACCAGACATATTTTTTGGATCATTTGGGCATGTATTCAGGCCAGCCCAATCAGGCTCGAGCCGAGCTCAGGTCAAACTCGGGCCTGATATTTTTAAAAAAATTTTGGGCCTAAACTCGACCCGAAGCCCAAAATTTTTTTTTGGGCTGGGCTCGGTATGGGTATAACCCAGTCCAGCCCGACCCACTTCCAGCCCTAACGTAGGTAGAACCCATGTCTTCTAAACGAAACCAAAAAAACTAATATATATTTCAAGTTAATTGACCAAAAATTTTAAAAAATCATAAAATCTGAAAATTAAAAAAAATAAAAAAAATAATTAAAATAAAAAAATTAATAAATATATTATAAACATTGTTTAAATAAATATATTTCAAAAATTAAGAATATACTACGAATTAAAAGGATTTGTAATAATAATAAAAAAAATGTTTTTTAAGATTTTTATGATTAAATAATAATAAAGGTGGTAGAGAGTGCCACTTGTCCCATCCGAGGTGAGTTCTCAGTCGAAGTCGAGCTCCCGTCCAAGATGAGCTCCCAGCCAAGGTCAAGCTCTCATCCAAGATGAGCTCCTAGCAGAGCACCACCTGTCCTGTCCAAGGTGAGCTCCCAACTGAGATCGAGCTCCCATCCGAGGTGAGCTTCCAGCAGAGCGCCACCTATCCCGTTCGAGGTCGAGCTACCAGCAGAGGTCGAGCTCCCGTCTGAGGTGAGCTTCTAGCCATGGTCAAGCTCCCCGTTGAGATCGAGCTCCCGTCCGAAATAAGCTCCCAGCTGAGATCGGGCTCCCGTCCGAGGTGAGCTCCTGGCCAAAGAGAGCTTCGAACTAATCGAGCTCCCGGCCGGTCCAAGTCCTCGAAGGCAAGAAGACATTCTCTCAATTATGGCAGGAAGAACAATAGAAGGTGAAATGCAACTCCGGAAGGCAAACACAAGGGGGCCCGGATGGTGACACTGGGATGCGATGTCGCAATCTCCACCGAACCGGCCAGAACTCTTGTAGGGATGTGAGTTCCACCGGGACTCCAGGCCTTGCAGCACGCCGCCCGCAACTTCTGCAAAGCATGTGCTCCACCAGGGCCTAGGCCCTGGAGTCTTTCATCGAGGCTCTAGGTCCTTAGCACACCGCTTGCATCTCCTACAAGAGCCTGACATCTCTAGGGGAGAGCAGTTCCAACTAAACCCTACCAAAGATACAGGCCATGGTGATATAGGCAGCAACAGTAATCACATGAATGTCTAAATATAATATATCTATTTAAAAAAACTTGATTAAAGTGTAAAATTTATAAATTTTAAGATGAGCATGATTAAGTAATATTATAATATAAAATCACTTAGTTATGTTTACCAATAAAAATAATTTAAATAAATACTAACATTTAAATTTTTAAAATTATAATATTATGAAATAATAATATTATTATTATATTAAATTATGTAAATATTTTATAATTTTTATGATTAAATAATAATGTAATGTAGTATATGAATACTTAGTTGCGTGTTCTACCGGGACTCCAGGCCTTGCAGCACGCCGCCCGCAACTTCTGCAAAGCGCGTGCTCACTGGAGCTCCAGGCCCTGGAGTCCTTCATCGGGGTTCTAAGCCCTGTAGCACGCCACCTGCATCTCCTGTAAGAGCCCGATATCTCTGGAGGAGGGCAGTTCCAACTGAAGCCAATCAGAAGTACAAGCCATGGTCATATAGACGGTGTTACAACCGTTATGATGACGTGGCATGTCTCAGATTCCGCCGGGAGTGATCCGAACCACGTGGATTTTTTCGGCAGAGCGGGAACAGTCCAGCAAGGTCGATTGTGGCTCCACCGCGGTCGAAGTCGAGGTCGGGCCGGGCCTTCCTGCTCCTTCGCCAGGTGGCGCCCGGACACGGGTCCGCCTCGGCCAAAGTCGAGCGCTCCTCTGCCGCTCCGCCAGGTGTCCGCCCAAGAGGGGTCCACCTCGGCCGAAGCCGACGGCCCTTTGCTCCCTCGCCGGGTGGCGCCCTGAGACGGTTCCACCTCGGCCGAGGTCGAGCCGAGCCTTCCTGCTCCTTCGCCAGGTGGCGCCCGGACACGGGTCCACCTCGGTCGAAGTCGAGCGCCCCTCTGCCGCTCCGCCAGGTGTCCGTCCAGGAGGGGTCCACCTCGTCCGAAGCCGGCGCCCCTTGCTCCCTCGCCGGGTGGCGCCCTGAGACGGTTCCACCTCGGCCGAGGTCGAGCCGGGCCTTCCTGTTCCTTCGCCAGGTGGCGCCCGGACACGGGTCCACCTCGGTCGAAGTCGAGCGCCCCTCTGCCGCTCCGCCAGGTGTCCGCCCAGGAGGGGTTCACCTCGGCCGAAGCCGGCAGCCCCTTGCTCCCTCGCCGGGTGGCACCCTGAGACGGTTCCACCTCGGCCGAGGTCGAGCCGGGCCTTCCTGCTCCTCCGCCAGGTGGCGCCCAGACACGGGTCCACCTCGGCCGAAGTCGAGCGCTCCTCTACCGCTCCGCCAGGTGTCCACCGAGGAGGGGTCCACCTCGGTCGAAGCCGGCGGCCCCCTTGCTCCCTCGCCGGGTGGTGCCCTGAGACGGTTCCACCTCGGCTGAGGTCGAGCCGGGCCTTCCTGCTCCTTCGCCAAGTGGAGCCCGGACACAATTCCACCTCGGCCAAAGTCGAGCGCTCCTCTGCCGCTCCACCAGGTGTCCGCCCAGGAGGGGTCCACCTTGGCCGAGGCCGGCTACCCTGCATGGTGAGGCCGCCGAGAAGCAGGGGAACGAGTTTCGAGACCACCCCTCGGGCAGCGCGCACCGCACCTCGAGAGGAGCGCCGGTACGGTCGACAGTAATGCGCGAAACCTCGTTTACATCGGCCCGACGGGTTCCGCAGCCGAGAGTCGAAGTCCTGGCAGACAGGACCCGGTAACAGACGTTGTCGATGCCTGGGAAGGAGAGCGCTCGCGCTCGGCCCAAGGTCTGGCCGGTGTCCTCCCTCTACCCTTTCCTCGCTGGGCTCGGCAAGCAAGACAAGGAGGCCACCGGGTTCCTGAACCTGAAGGGGAAAGGGGAAAGAGAGAGAAAGAGAGAAGGAGGTGAAAGCGAAGAGGGAGCCTCCCAAGGGCGGGAGGCCGGAGGCAGCGTGATGGGATAAAAGGATGGGAAGAGCGGATAACCAGGTAAGGGGAAAAAAGGCTGGGAAAAGAAAAAGGCACCAAGAGTAGGATCCAAGATCCCGAGAGGGGTCCCTTGGCACAAGATCGGTGAAGGAACTTGGCCTAATTTCCACTCTTTCATAGACCTCTTTTGCTAATATTATCTCTAAGCCTGGGACTCCTTCGGGGGCCCACCTTGGAGATTCTGTTCCATCTCGCCGCTTTCTAACTTGACCGTCGGAGCTCCCTCGCCGGGACCCCCGGCCAGGGTTTCTGACCTGGTCTTACAGGATCGGGAGCCCGGAGACCTCGAGGCGAGATGGTCTGATCCCGCCACCAGCTCTGAAATTACAGGCCGCGGCGGCAAGATCGGCAACAGACGGCAACAGTAATCACATGAACGTTTAAATATAATACATCAATTTTTTTTAAAAAATTTATTAAAATATAAGTAAAATTTATAAATTTTAAGATGAGAATGATCAAGCAATAGTATAATATAAAATCACTTAGTTATGTTTACCATAAAAATAATTTAAATAAATATTAACATTTAAAAATTTAAAATAATAATATTATAGAAAAAAATATATTAAATTATAAAATATTTTATAATATTTATGATTAAATAATAATATAATGTAGTATATGAATACTTAGTTGCGTGTACCTAAGTGTATGCCCAACATTTAAATAAAAACCTAACAATTAAAATTATGATAATACATTAACTTAGTATTTAATATTCATTGATAAATATAATACATAAATATAAAATTTATTGTGATGCCAGAATTTTAAAATAATATGGTCCACACATAAATGTAATACATAAATGAAAGTAAAAAATATATCCTAAATCCTACAAGGTAGCCATCTCCTCCTACGCCGAGGTTGTTTTCGTCGATGTGAAGATTCTGGTTTACTCGATCCCTGATACTCGGTCGAAAGTTCTACCTTAGTATGAACTGGTTCCTGTGTAGCACCCTCATGTGCCGATCCCTCATCGATAAATTCTTTTCCATAAGCTGAGTATTCCTGATGTATCATGTACTCAGGCACGATAGTATAGTCGAAATGCGCTACAGCATCCTCCATAGATGTAAATTGTCTAACATCCTCATATATATTACTGCTCTGAGATAAGTAGGGAGTGAACTCAGGCATTGAAAATAGAGAGGTACTTTATCGGCAAGTATGTCGTGAATGCTGAGGTACAGGAGCTGTTGGTGATGATGATGCATGAAAGAAATGTGTAGGTGTCTGATCCTTTCTATAATCATAGTGAGCAAATCCTCGTAGCTAGATACAAGTCTGCTCATGGACAGTATAAAAAACGATATCACATATATCCATGATGGACTGGGATGACGTGGATATAGAACATGACTGAGTAAGCTATCGAATCATAACCATCCCATCGCTCTGAAATATACATGTAATTAGTTATTTAAAATATAATAATCAACTATGAAGAATATTTAATAAAATAATTGAAATGCTTACCAAGTAATCATGCATCGCACCAATATGATTGATGAACTACCTAGTGATGTGATAGTACCATTGCATGTATGGATCATTATAATCCATAATACCATCAACAGAAGGTCCATCTAAAATATGATCTCGATGGCTCGCCCAAAACTATATAAAATGCTGATAAGTGAAGGACCAGTCCTGATTGGCTCGTCCTCTGAGATTGATATGGTGCAGTGCAGCATCTATATCACACCGATCTTATATAGACTGGCAGATCCCAAACTCCCATAATACTCTATCAGTGAAGTACCACTCTACGATGTAAAAACAAATAAGTGGCACTCGGGTACACCATACATCTTGACTGTGTAGACAATAATCGAGTAGATGGGCAAGAATGTTAGGAGTATGTGGCTGCCATATCACATGTTAATCATAATTTTAAATAATAAGATGTTAAAGATAATAATAATAATATTATTATTATTATTATTTGATTTTATTTATTACCTGCTCCGGTCTCAGGTAATCAAAATATAGTCTGTATGATGAGACATGTATCGGCATCTATTTAATTGAAAATTGATCTCTCCATTTATAGATAATAAAAATTATATGGTAATATAACAAATAAATTTCAACAATAAAATAATAATAAATTTTGATACTTATCTCATCCCTAAGGGGCCTTGGGATAATCCAGCTCTACCATCATCTAAACAATCATAGGATCTGCTATCGGCCGGAATAATCTACGTGGTGTCATACCCGGGAATCTATTCCATGTCCAGAGTTGTAGCAATATCAATGGTCTAGCAATATCATGGGCATCTCTCTTGCTAGCCTTGTACATATATCTGTACAACCATGCTAAGCCTGCACCACCCCAACTATAATATCCAGTTATCTCAAAATAATGTAGTAGGGGTAAAAACATGATATCTAACCCCTTCACTGATGTATCCATAAATAAACATTCATCCTAAATTGTAATATATAAGCTCTAGCATGTCGCTATATCGCTATCTCATCAGCATCATAGGATAACTCGTGAAACTGCTTCGCTAGCCATACTAGACTCAACCATGATCTCTGGAGTCAACCCTGTGATGGAATGACTCCTAATAACTATGACAAAGCTGATGCCAATCGATCTATGTACTGCCGGTGACCAGTAATCCATCAACAAGTAAAC
Source organism: Areca catechu (assembly GCA_021397845.1). NCBI lineage: Eukaryota > Viridiplantae > Streptophyta > Magnoliopsida > Arecales > Arecaceae > Areca > Areca catechu. The sequence goes on from CM038052.1 coordinate 6,896,915, forward strand.
CCAACTAGATGTCATGTCCTGTAGTGTAACGGTGCACTCTCTATATGGTAGATGGAACATATGAGTCTCTAGATGCCACCGCTTTATGAGTACCGTAATCAAATGCCAATCTAATTGTATATAGCCTATACATGCCAGTCCATAAAATTTGACCTGCTACAGGTACGATACTATACGTCTATCTAGTGGTGTCAACCTGCATGTAACAAGCTCCCTACGTCGATATTAAAGGAAACCTACCTCCCGACCATCCCATATCAATCCAGAACAATGGCTGTTCTAATCATACAACACAAAATGATCTATTGGCCCTAGATCCATATATATATCCATCAACAAGTAAACCCAACTGGATGGCAATGTCCTATAGTGTGATGGTGTACTCTCCATATGGTAGATGAAATGTATGAGTCTCTGGATGCCACTGCTTTATAAGTGTCGTAATCAAATGACAATCTAACTATATATAGCCTATACATGGCAGTCCATAAAATTTGACCTACTGCGGTACGGTACTATATGTCTATCTAGTGGTATCAACCTACATATAACAAGCTCCCTACATTGACAGCGAAGGAAACCTGCCTCCTAACCATTCCATATCAATCCAGAATGATGGTTGTCCTGATCATACAACATAGAATGGTCTTCTAGCCCTGGATCCATATCTATAAAAAGCTACACATATATATAAAGGTTTTCTTTAACAATTAAGAAAATCTATTTAACAATCATCAATACCTCTAAAAAATAAAATACATAATACTAACATATAATAAACATATACATGAATACGGAACTAGATTGCATTATATCATCATGTATTCAACTAATAAAATAGAAAACCTGGATAACAACAACAATTCAAGTACAACAACCAATGATACAAGTAAATATATGAAAAAAATACATCATGAATTCATCAAGAAACCGGTCTCATGATCAATGAAGTATGATGGCCCTCATACAGATTTAATATAATTCCAGTAACATGGAGAAATGAAATCTAAAGTTTATTATCCATGACGCAATAAAATCCAATCCTAAAAGATCAAACGATGTTCAATGTTTAAAATGTAACATGAAAAACTTGACACATGTCATATACAAAAAAATTGTTATGTACAAAAATAGATTTGGATGAACTATATAATTACTTTTCGATGATAGCACTAATCTGCATTTCTAGTTATTCAATATGAGTTTCTATCATGTCCTTCCTCTTGACAAATCGTGCACATTTGTATGTTACCGCTTTTTCTCAAATCCATATCATTCATAATTCTGGTAGAGCGTGGCCTATCTTTTTGTCGTAACCGTGTTTTATCTAGTATAATGGTAATATCTTGACCAAGCTGTGACCAATACACTTGATGAAGAATGGGTTAAAATTGAGGTGCATTAGATTGATGATAATCATTTAAACTATAGCATCAATCAATATATCAATAAAAATTAATTGAAACACATGCACAAACAGCTATGACATGTGAACAAGGTAAATGGTAGCACTGCCATTTTTGACATGTACATGTATGATCCGACAATCAAACAATCTATATTATGAAATTTAATAATTGATACATTAAAAAGTAGATAATACAAAGATGTCATAAATTTATTAACTTTAAAGCTATACCTGAGTGCTGTTGCCTTTGTTTATATATGGACCATGCATCATAGTTTGGATTTGAAATATATCACTCGCTCTATCAAATCTTGTAACTATGTGGGATGTAGCTTTAGCTTGTTTGGCGATTGCATGACCTGTAACGAATGAAAAAATCTTTCATTCCTATCAAGTGCATCAACTGCCTGGACACGTCGACTGTCAAAGTATGATACAAGTCAAAAAAATATCAGGTGTGCCAATGCAGTTACAGGCAGGAATCTAGTATTTCTAAGCACTCCATTAAAACACTTTGATAGATTGATTGTCATTATTTCATACCTTCGGCCACCATCATGTGCACATGTTCATTTATCTAATGGAATATCACTTAACCATTGAATAGCTTTTGGTTCCAATTTTTTGATATTTTTTATATATCTCTCAAATTTTTTAATCAGTGTTTGCATTCCAACCTTTTTGATCATATCCCTTAATTTGAAATCCTTAAATTTGGTATAGAGGTTGCTTGCCACATGATGTAAGCAATATATATGATATGCATTCGGTTGCTACCAACCTAGGTACTCATTTTGTACTGCGGCCAGTATGCCAGGATGCCGATCATAAATTAAGCAAATTTCTTGTCATAAGATAATAAAAGTTCGTAGACAAGCAAGAAACTAATCTCATGTATCGATAAACTCTTTATCAACAATAACAAAAATAGAAAATTTTGATTATTTTCATCAACGGTAGTTGTAATTAATAATTTATATGTATATTTTTCATACAAAAATGTAGCATCAATACTGATTACTGGTCGACAGTACTTGAACCCTTCAATTAACGGTGTAAAAGCCCAGAAGACCTGATCAAATTGAGCACATGCTGGATGACCAATTAGAGTGCTAATAAATTTCATCCAAGAATCAGGATTAAATTTCTCTACTGCATGCAACCACTTAGATAGTAATTCATATGATTTGTCCCAAATCACCAAACACCATGGCTATTACTTTTTGCTTTGCTTTCCATAACTTTCTATAAGTGGTAGTGTAATTGAATTTATTCTTTATGATCACACTATCCTGCAATAATAATTGTAGGTACTTCTTTCACCAGATCACATATTTCATTGGCAATTAAAATAGAGTCTAATCTAAAATGATCCCGAGACATCACTGTAGATATGAATGTATGGGGACCATAATACATGATATCTTGAAGTAATCATTTTGTTTAATTGCTCTGGGCTTCCATTAACATCCAGACTCTTTATTATTGCATTTCACAACCCATAAATTTGGAGTTAACTCAACAACCTTGAATTCATGATGTCTATCAATTGAATACTGCTTCATAATACTTTGTAATTCGGCCTTGTCTGTAAAACAAAGACCTTTACATAACTCCTAACCACCTTCCCAAATGAAAGATGGTTCTTGAAAGGAATAGTACATCGATACATTAGCAGCTTCCCAATTGAACTGAGTAAATATTATCGAAGGAGCATCAAATGAAGTATAATTCAGTACAGTAGTATCATGTGGACTTTACGCAGTATGAGAAGGGCCATCTTCCTGACCTTCATGATCAACATCATCTTTGTCAAGAACATCATCTTGATTAAAAAATTCATTATTTACATGCATTGTATCACCAACAGCTGTGTACAGTGAAGCATGCTTGATAACACTCTTTGGCGTATCACTTTTCATTGTACGAATGTGATCCTCGGTATACATGAAAGCAGTATTTACTTAAGGACTATCATAATTATTTGGACTACGAACAGAAACAACATATTCACTGATATAACTTGTTGCTAAATCTTAAACAAACTCTTCATATTTATTTGATCATGAATGGTTCGAGCATCTTCAATGGGTTGTATATCTACATACAACTCCGCACCTAATAGATATTGATGTACATTAATCGTATAAAATATTATCTTTATATCCTCATTATCGATGATTAGAATAGGTTCGTACTTCACTAATGTCAATTGTACAAGTTATGGATATCTATATATAATTAACAATTTATACCTTATATTGTTAATATGGAAGATACTATATAACTTGTTTTGTAGTTCATCATGTGTCATTCCATATTTAATTCTAATTATCTTTTTTGGTCCTCGATTGTATTCAATATCAAATTCTTTATTAACGATACAACATTAATATAACATAATACTATGATAACTTCTCCCATTTTTTACTGCAAAATAAATAAACGAATATTTGTTGAAACATGCTATCTTCAATAAATTAAATATAATGTTAATGAAATTTATAAAAATATTAAACATACTGATATTCAATACAAAAAATCTATAAGTCTACAAATATGCTTTCAATATATAACTATTTATAACATAATAAGCATACAATGAGAAGCTAAAAGATATATAATATTAAAAAATTATTATATCATATTTCTGAATATATATGAAAATATGAAGTTATAAATAACATACGTAAAATATGCATCCTATGACCAAGTAATAGGTAAGGGCCCTATCCCATTCAGAAATTATAATCAATTTTATAAATCAGTTAACACTAATCAAATGATATGCAATTATAATTGAAAAAAATTTTGGCAGCATTTTTCCTTAGTTATTCCTATACAAATATTTATGTGCAAGGAGAACTAAGAAAAAATATTATCCAAAATTCTTTATGATTCCAATTGCATATCATTTGATTATTATTAACTGATCAATAAAATTGATCAATATTATTTTTTTATTAAAATAATTATAAAATAACTTATCTATAATTTAACTGATATTATACAATTTTATTATATTAAATTGATATTAATATAATTTTTTTGTTTAATATATTAAATAATATTAGTCAATCATGATAATAAATATATTGTCATTTATATATATTCAATATAAATATTATTTATAATTAAATAAATAGATCGAAGTGGAAAGAAAAAAATTAAAAATTAATATTGTAGGAGACCGGAGACCTCATCCTGTCGTCCTTGATCGATGCACGTGCCTAGTACTGAAGCATGCCATCACGGTTGAGACACGCATCTCGCATACAAGGGATGCGCGTCGAGACACTCCGCGCATGAAGGCACTGGGCACAGCACGGTCGGGCACGAGCACGAGTGGCCACAAGGCATGGTATGTTCTATCGTGAGTTATCGAGCATGCGAGTATGGGGCAAGACACGATCAATCGAAGGGCATCGGGTGGGTGTTGGCATGAAGCATAGCATGGCCAAGCACTTGTCATGCATGGCATGCACGGGGCATGGCACGGTCGGGTGAGGGGTATGCATGTCCGGACGCGTGGCATGCCCGAGCACTGGACATGGCCTTATTAAAAAATTAAATATAAAATTAATTTTATATAATAATTATTTTACTGTGACAAAAATTATAATACTAAAATTCTTTATTATTAATTACAAAATATATATTAAAATTTTTATAAATAATAAAATTGCAGGATCAATCGATGATTTTGTCTTTTACTGAAATCACAGGTCCAATCCGTGATTTCACAAAATCGTAGGTTCCACTTGCGATTTCGTTATCCAAAGTGATATCTGCGTGACGACCAATAACAATTTTGATAAATAAAAATGAAAGTACCCTACTTTCATAAATATTAATTAAAAATATATTATTTTTTAAAAAAAACTTCTACTTATGAGCCACCATTATTCTTGGCCACACCGACATGTGGTTTTTTCCCTTTTCGGGGTCGGGAGGGGACCTTCGGCAGGATTTTTTTTTTTAATATTGTAATTTAAAAACTAAATTATCGAAATACCACCGTCTGAAACCTATTTATCGAAGTGCCGTTCCATGCCACGCATCCCTTTTTTTTTTTTTTTTTTTTTGGCTTTGCCACGCGACACTATACTGGCTGAAGACGCAGGTTGAACCTACGCTTTTAGCCAAAGATGCATTTGGAGCCTGCGTTTTCTCAGGCTCTATTTCTAGCAACAGCATCCTCTGTTTGAAAAAAAAATCGTGGAAGGAGTTCAGCAGCTCTTGGTCCCCCATTTTTCCCATCCGAACGAGTGGTGGACCCCAAAAATCCGGCATTTTGGCCCCCATGGTTTTCCTGGTCATCCGTTTTGCAGGTAAGTTTTTTTTTTAAAGTAGTTTTTGTAGTTATGTGTTTTTTTTCGGGGGAGAAAAAGAAGAATAGATCAGAACTTTCTTTTTTTTTTTTTTTGTTTGATATGTCCAAAGTTAGTACATGTTATTTATTTTGTTTGATCTATGTTTTTTTTATTGATATGATCTGTTGTTCTTATTTAATAATAATCATAATTTATTTGGTTTTGTTGCCGTCAAGACCGTCGTGGCCCATAGCTACTGCCAGCGCCGGAGTGCGCTCTTCTCGCTGCCTGCCGGTTCTTTGCTCCTAGACCTGCGAAACAGAGTTAGTGACCCGGGCTGGAGCTTCCTGCTGGGGCACTCCGACGATCAAGTCAGTGACGATCCAGGAAAATAGATCCTCCTGGTCGGGCCCCTCTTGATGGACTTCACACTAGGAGGAGTGAAAGATGTGTGTAGGCAAAAACGTAGCAGGGGAAGATTGATGGCAAGGACAGAGAGGTTCCCTGTTCCTCCGCTTCTCCTTGTTTCCCTCGTTTTCCCTTTGCTGTGGTGTTGGTGGTGGCGCTTTGCCCTCTTTGTCGAGCTTGCGCTTGTGTGGGTGGTGGATCATGGTTACTGTGCTGTTACTGGTGTGTTACCTCCCCCTTTGGGGGTGCCGATTGTTCTTTGTAGTTAAAAATTGGCCGTTTGGAGTTTGCCTCGGAATCCTTGCTAGGTTGGCAGGCACGTGCGGCAGGATTCCGTACCATGGACGGGACGCCTTTCCTGATAGGTGATAAGGGAAGCTTCCATTCCTTCTGACATCCTCTCTGGTCGCTCCATTCTGGGAAGCCTGGTAGAGCCTCGATCCGGGGGTCGCCATCCTAGGGGTGCGTGCTATTTAGCTGGCCCATCCCCTGGAAGTACGGTCGGACAAATAGTTATGACGGCATGGGGGGGCGCCGTTCCGTGGTCCTCGGGCAGCTCGCCGGTGTCCTGGGATGGCAGGGCTTTGCTCCTGTCTGAGTGCTCCGAGCTCGTGCGGTCACCTTGGTGGAGGAGGGGAGAGTGCGGGCCCGGTACAGAGGGCGCGCGCTCGGAGAGGCTCCACACCGACGGGTGAGCGCTGAGCTCGACCTCGACCGCAGGGCACTAGCCTCCGAGGGTCTCGCTCTGGAGGGCGGAGGACGGACCCGGTCCAGAAAGCGCGCGCTCGGAGAGGCTCCACATTGGCAGGTGAGCACTGAGCTCGACCTCGACCGCAGGGCACTAGCCTCCAAGGGTCTCGCTCTAGAGGGCGAAGGATGGACCCGGTCCAGAGGGCGCGCGCTCGGAGAGGCTCCACATCGGCGGGTGAGCGCTAAGCTCGACCTCGACCGCAGGGCACTAGCCTCCGAGGGTCTCGCTCTGGAGGATGGAGGATGGACCCGGTCCAGAGGGCGCGCGCTCGGAGAGGCTCCACATCGGCGGGTGAGCGCTGAGCTCGACCTCGATCGCAGGACACCAGCCTCCGAGGGTCTCGCTCTGGAGGGCGGAGGATGGACCCGGTCTAAGCATCCCGAGCTCGCGGGCGCAACCTAGCGGAGGACGGAGCTTGGCTCGTGGCCTTGTAGGAGCTCAACTCAGCTCGGCAAAGTGATCCGGGCCGGGGCGTCGCCTTGGCATCCGCCATGGTGGCCTCCCTTAACGTGGCGCCTGTCAGCTACCCACGTCAGCGGTCTTGCCACATCATTTGCCCCCCACTCCCGAGGCTCGTTAGTGCGCGGCGCTCGGGACGAAGGGAGTAACTGTAGTACTGACATGGAGGGGCGAAAATTCGGTGCAATGATGGCCGCAGTCGCTGGTGCTTCGAGGGGTGACCCCGTGGGCCTGTGTGGGGATGCCACGCGGCCATGTCCGAGGAGCAGTTAATGCTGGCACAGAATTCTGAGCGGCTGGGACTCCTTTTTCGCTGATGGGCAGCACGTGGCGCAGATCCGTTGGCGAGGGGGTCACACCAGCATGGATTTGATGGGCCTTTTCGAAGTGAAAAGAAAAATTTTCTTACTCAAAGTTTCCTTTCTTTCAAATCTTTTGCGCTTGTCACAGTGTCTAGACCTTTCTTCTCCGCGATCTGCATCCGTTCTTCTCTTCTCTAGGGGTCTAGACCGGCTTCGTTCTTCTCCTTTCTCTCCTTCTGGGTAGGCTCCTTCCTTCTCAGTCCAGCTTGTCTCGTCTTGAGTCTTTCGCCCGAAGGGTGGTTCTCTCCTCCTCCGATGACGAGGAGTCGGAGGGAGACCAGTTTAGGATTAGCATGAGACCGGCCTTTCCAGCCCCCCCTGTGTCCGTTAGGGAGCTAGAGGTCGTTCCTTCCCTTCCTACCTGTTCTCCTCTTCTACTTGAACCAGCCCCCAAGCCTATCCAGTCAACAGGTCCGGGCAGGGTCGCTTCGACGATTTCCACCGCAGAGCTGGAGGCCATCCGGGATGCCTATGGGATCCCATCTTCTGTTCGACTCATGGTTCCCCGCCCCAGGGAGTGGGTCACTTCCAGTGGCCCGGGGCGTTTTGCCTTCTACGAGGGGACCTTCTTCGAGGGGTCTCCGATTCTCCTTCCATCCTTTCTTCTTATCCATCCTGAATAATTATCGTCTGGTCCTCGCCCAGTTGGTGCCGAACGCCATCAGGGTGATATTCTCCTTTATCATACTCTGTCATGTTCACGGGTTCGTTGCCCGGTTCTCCTTGTTCAGGGCATTCTTCATCCTGAAACGCCACCCGACCGAGGATGAGTGGTGGTCTCTGTCTTCTTGTCTGAAGGACATCAAGTTCGAGCTTCCCTCTTCCATCAAGGGATAGAAGAGCAAGTTCTTCTTTGCAGACGTCGAGGGGGTCGACTGGGCTTGGAGCAAGCCAGACCAGTCCCCCAACCGGATCTCCACGGTCGAGGCAGCCGATCAGGACAATTACGATTAGCTTCACACCACTCAGATCCCCTCTTTGGAGATCCTGCTATCGGAGCAGAACCTTCTCGATGCCAGGGTCGACTTATCGGCGGGGCAAGGTAAGTTCAGCTCCTTCTTCTATATGCATTTTCTCTTTTCTCCATTTTAGACTGACCTTCTAAGCTCCCGTGTGCAGGGTTGATCCTTCCAGAGGGCGAGCCGTTGTCGGTCTCCAAGAAGAGACCATCCACCGGAGTGGTTGCCGAGCCTCCTTCGAGGTGGGCCCGAGTTGAGCGAGTGTCGACATCTGCTCCTGCCGTGCTGGTCGCCCCGAAAGGAAAGGAGGCTGTGGGAGCCCTCGCGCGACGGGTGAGGCCACAGGTAGAACTCCCTACTCTAGAGCCTGTGGCGACCATCCAAGCTGATGCCGAACTCCCTGTCCTGGAGCCTGTGGCAGCCGTCCAGGCTGATGCTGTTGCTGTCGCTGCTCTGCTCCATCCTCCGGGTCCGAAGATGGTCAAAGCTGAGGGAGGAGAGGCCCGCCCTGCAGATCCTTCGGTGACGGGGGTTCCGCCCACGACAGTACCGGATCCTCGACCAGTTCTTGGGGGTTCTACCATCGGAGGGGCAGGTGCACTTGCCCCTCAGGAGAGCAGGAGGGACGAGGCGAGGCGCCGCCTTCCGTTCAAGCTGGGGCCAGAGAGCTCCTTGGCCGACAATCGCGCCCTGGCTTATCGCATGATGGACTTTTCCATCCAACCATGCGACCGGGAGGAGATGGATGGGTTGCTGGTTGGAGCCGTGATCGACAGCATCTTCCCCCATCTCTACACAGTAAGTAACCTCGTCCCCTCTCTTTTTTCTTCTTCTCCTTTTTTTTTTTCTGACTTCCCACGTGGTGCAGATGGGTGTCGAGGCCCTATTCATCAGGAGTTGCTACTGAAACTGAGAGAAAGCTGAGCAACAACAAGCGACCGAGATCAAGTCGCTGAAGGCCGACCTTGAGAGGAGGGCTGACTCCGAAGGGGTGCCTGGCCAACGGGTCAAGGACCTCGAGAAGCAGCTCACCGACTCTAAGGGGCGAGCGAAGGAGCTCTAGGAGAACCTCGATCACGAGCAGGGGGAGTCGAGGAAGAAGACTGAGGAGCTTGCCGACTTCGAGCAAAGGTTGGGTGTGGTCATCGCCGAGGCGGCCCGACAGAAGAGGACCGCCCAGTCCCTTCAAGCTCGACTGACAGTAGAAGAGGAGAAGTCTGCCGTGGCTTAGAGGGCAGCAGATGAGTCGGCCAAGTCGGTCGTGGATGCCAGGCACGAGGTGGCCGCGGCAAAGAAGGAAGCTGGGGAGGCGGTGGAAAGGTACAGGGCCTCGGAGGAGTTCCTTACCGAGATCCAACAGACGGTGTCGGACTCCTTCTTCAAAGGCTTCATGTACCTGCGCCGCTTGGTCGAGGAGTTCATCTCGGCTGAAGGCCGCAGCCACCTTGACTATCCCAGTACTTCAGACCAGGGGGCGGGCGTTGAGGAGGCCGTGCCAGTTGAGCCTGAAGTCGCGTGGTCAGAAGCCCCTGCTGATGGAGACTCCTAGCCCGGCGATCCAGCTAGCGGATAGTCATTTTTTGCTTCCTCTTATGCCTTGTTCTTTCTCTGTATTTAGCAGGGCCACTCGGCATGTCGGGGGCCCGTAGGATACTTGTAATTGACACTTAATCAATGAAGTACAATCTTTCCTATAGTCATTCTTCTTATCTGGCTCCTCCTCTCTTCCACTCCCCTTTTCCTCTTTTCTTTCTTTTTAATGTATGGGAAGATCAGAGAGGGCATCTCACGTTGCATGGGGTCGAGTTATTAGACTTCGACATCAGCAAGTTGGGCGCAAGTTGATGGCACTGAAGAGCTGCTGAGCTCGGAGGTCTCTTGGCCGGAGGTCTGAGCTCCGGTCTTGAGCTGGCGTCCTGGAGCTGGGCTCGAGGACGTGGATGATTGAGAGCTGCGTGGCTCGAAGGTCTCTTGGCCAGAGGTCTGAGCTCCGGTCTTGAGTTGACATCTTGGAGCTGGGCTCGAGGACGTGGATGATTGAGAGCTGCGTGGCTCGAAGGTCTCTTGATCGGAGGTCTGAGCTCCGATCTTGAACTAGTGTCCTGGAGCTGGGCTCGAGGACGTGGATGATTGAGAGATGCGTGGCTCGAAGGTCTCTTGGCCGGAGGTCTGAGCTCCGGTCTTGAGCTGGCATCCTAGAGCTGGCCTCTTGGCGGTGCGGGTTCCCCTGAGAGGGGGAGTCCCCCGCATGACTGGTGGAGGCTTCCCTTGCCCTTGTCATCACCATCCTTCCGCCTAGCTCGTTTGTGAAGAGATGGAGGGTTTACCCCCCTACCTGGAGCGCCAATCTGTTGCCGTCAAGACCGTCGTGGCCCGTAGTTGCTGCCGACACCGAAGTGCGCTCCTCTCGCTGCCTGCCGGTCTTCTACTACTGGACCTGCGAAACAGGGGTTAGTGACCCGGGCCGGGGCTTCCGACAGGAGCACTCCGACGATCAAGTCAGTAACGATCCAGGAAAACAGATCCTCCTGGTTAGGCCCCTCTTGATGGACTCCGCACTAGGAGGAGTGAAAGATGTGTGCAGGCGAAAACATAGCAGGGGGAGATTGATGGCAGGGACAGAGGGGTTCCCTGTTCCTCCGCTTCTCATTGTTTCCCTCGTTTTTCCTTTGCTGTGGTGTTGGTGGTGGCGCTTTGCCCTCTTTGTAGAAATTGTGCTTGTGTGGGTGGTGGATTGTGGTTACTGTGTTGTTACTAGTGTGTTACCTCCCCCTTCCGGGGGTGTCTATTGTTCTTTGTAGTTGAAAATTGGCCGTTTGGAGTTTGCCTCGGGATCCTCGCTGGGTTGGCAGGCGCGTGCAGCAGGATTCCGTGCCGTGGACAGGATGCCTTTCCTGACATGTGATAGGGGAAGCTTCCATTCCTTCTGACATCCTCTCCGGTTGCTCCATTCTAGGAAGCCTGGCAGAGACTCGATCCGGGGGTCGCCGCCCTAGGGGTGCATGCTCTTTGGCTGGCCCATCCCCTGGAAGTACGGCCAGACAGGTAGTTATGGCGGCATGCAGGGGCGTCATTCCGTGGTCCTCGGATGACTCGCCGGTGTCCTGGGATGGCAGGGCTTGCTCCGATCTGAGCACTCCGAGCTCGTGCGGTCACCTTGGTGGAGGAGGGGAGAGTGCGGGCCCGGTCTAGAGGGTGCGCGCTCGGAGAGGCTCCACATCGGCGGGTGAGCGCTGAGTTCAACCTCGACCGCAGGGCACTAGCCTCCGAGGGTCTCGCTCTGGAGGGTGGAGGACGGACCCGATCCAGAGGGCACGCGCTCGGAGAGGCTCCACATCGACGGGTGAGCGCTGAGCTCGACCTCGACCGCAGGGCACTAGCCTCCGAGGGTCTCGCTCTGGAGGGCGAAGGACGAACCCGGTCCAGAGGGCGCGCGCTCGGAGAGGCTCCACATCGGCGGGTGAGCGCTGAGCTCAACCTCGACCGTAGGATACTAGCCTCCGAGGTTCTCGCTCTGGAGGGCGGAGGACGGACCTGGTCCAGAGGGCGCGCGCTCGGAGAGGCTCCACATCGACGGGTGAGCACTGAGCTCGACCTCAACCGCAGGATACTAGCCTCCGAGGGTCTCGTTCTGGAGGGCGGAGGACGGACCCGATCTAGGCATCCCGAGCTCGCGAGCACGACCTGGCGGAGGACGGAGCTCGGGTCGTGGCCTTGTAGGAGCTCAACTCAGCTCGGCAAAGTGATCCGGGTCGAGGCGTCGCCTTGGCATCCATCATGGTGGCCTCCCTTAACGTGGCGCCTGTCAGCTACCCACATCAACGGTCTTGCCACATCAGGTTTGATCTGTATTTTTTTTTGTTTGATCTGTGTCATGTTGGTTTTTTTAATATTAGTATTTTTTTTGTATGATTAATTATTTGTTGGTATTTTTTGACTAATTTTTTTAAATGTTGCTGTTAATTTTTTTAATATTAATCATATATTATATTATTTGGAATGATATTAAAATTTTATATATATATTTGATATGTTAAATGTTAAATTACTTTTTTATAATTTCAAGAAATAAATTTGTGTAAATAATATGAAATAATAATGTTAATTGGCAGTAGTTAATTTATAATATAAATAAGAAAAATGTTATAATGATAAAAATGAAATTTTATATGAAATTCATAAATTAATTATAAATTGAAAAAAATAGAAGCTGTAATTATTTGAATAAAATAGTAGAAAGTTATTTAATAATTTTATTAAAATTTAGGGTGGATTGTAAAAAAATAAAATTTTGTAAAAAATAGGTAAATTCTATTAGAAAAGTATTAGTATCAAAATAATAAAAAATATTTATTTTTAGAAAAATATTCTAAGGAATTTAAGCATATTGAATAATGATTAATAAGAAATTATTAAATTAGTTTAGAAATAAATGGTAAATGTAGATTATTCAATTAGTTAAAAAATATTTTTTAATTAAAATAAAGTTTACTATGGATTGTTAAAAATATTTAATTTTTTAAAAAAATAGGTGATATTAAGTTGGAAAAGTATTAGTATTAAAATAATGAAATGTATTTATTTCAACAAAAAATAATAAGATTTAAAAAATGAATAATAATTAATAATAGATTATTGAATTAATTTAGAAATAAATGGTAAATGTAGATTATTCAATTAGTTTAGAAATAAATTTTTAATTAAATAAAAATTTAGTGTAGGTTATTTTAAAAAATAAGTTTTTTAAAATTAGGTGATATTCTGTTAGAAAAGTATTTGTATTAAAATAACAAATTTTATTTATTTCTAGAAAAAATATTCTTGGATTTTTAGCATAATGAAAAATGATTAATAATTTATTATTGAATTAGTTTATAAAATAATGGTAAATTTACAATATTCAATTAGTTTAGAAATATTTTTTAAATAAATGAAAATTTACTGTGTATTGTTAAAAGAAAATATTTTTTTAAAAAAAAATAGGTGATATTAAGTTGGAAAAGTATTAGTATTAAAATAATAAAATATATTTATTTCTAGAAAAAATATTCTAGGATTTTTAGCGTAATGAAAAATGATTAATAATTTATTATTGAATTAGTTTAGAAAAAAGTGGTAAATTTAAAATAATCAATTAGTTTAGAAATATTTTTTAATTAAATTTAAATTTACTGTTCATTGTTAATAACATTTATTTTTTAAAAAAAATAGGTGATATTAAGTTGGAAAAGTATTAGTATTAAAATAATGAAATGTATTTATTTGTAGAAAAAATATTCTAGGATTTTTAACATAATGAAAAATAATTAATAATAGTTTATTGAATTAGTTTAAAAATATATGGTAAATATATATTATTTAATTAGTTTATAAATACTTTTTAATTAAATTTAAATTTACTATGGATTGTTAAAAATATTATTTTTTTAAAAAAATAGGTGATATTAAGTTGGAAAAGTTTTAGTATTAAAATAATGAAATGTATTTATTTCAACAAAAAAAAGTATGATTTTGCAAAATAAATAATAATTAATAATAGATTATTGAATTAATTTAGAAATAAATGGTAAATGTAGATTATTCAATTAGTTAAGAAATATTTTTTTAAAATAAATAACAATTTAGTGTAGATTGTTTAAAAAAATAAGTTTTTTTAAAATTAGGTGATATTCTGTTAGAAATGTATTTGTATTAAAATAATGAGTTGTATTTATTCTAGAAAAAATATTCTTGGATGTTTAGCATAATGAAAAATTATTAATAATTTATTAATGAATTAGTTTAGAAAAAAGTGGTAAATTTAGAATATTCAATTAGTTTTGAAATATTTTTTTAAATAAATCAAAATTTAATGTGGATTGTTAAAAAGAAATATTTTTTAAAAAAATGGTTGATATTTAGTTGGAAAAGTATTAGTATTAAAATAATAAAATGTATTTATTTCTAGAAAAAATATTCTAGGATTTTAAGCGTAATGTAAAATGATTAATAGTAGATTATTGAATTAGTTTAGAAATAAATGATAAATTTAGAATATTCAATTACTTTAAAAATATTTTTTAATTAAATTTAAATTTACTATGGATTGTTAATAAAATTTATTTTTTAAAAAAAATAGGTGATATTATGTTGGAAAAGTATTAGTATTAAAATAATGAAATGCATTTATTTCAAAAAAGTTATAAGATTTTTAAAAATAAATAATAATTAATAATAGATTATTGAATTAATTTAGAAATAAATGGTAAATGTAGATTATTTAATTAGATTGGAAATATTTTTTTAAATAAATAAAAATTTACTATGAATTGTTAAAAAAATTATTTTTTTAAAAAAATGGGTGCTATTAAGTTGAAAAAGTATTAGTATTAAAATAATGAAATGTTTTTTAAAAAAATTTCATGTTTATTATTTTTATTGTTTATGACATATTCTATTTTGGTATTCTTGTAATATATAAATATATATATATATAATTTATTATTTAGTTTATTTTTTATGCATATAAAATTTGTATTGCATAGAACCGTAGACTCGTCAATTGATTGGTGTGCATATTTTACGTATCTGTATAATTTTATAATTATATATAGATACCTAAAATTATGTATATTAATCAATTGATTGTCCAATTTGGACAGTTTGGAAATTACAATCAATTATACAGGTCAGTTAACAGTAATCAAATGATATGTAATTGGGATTGTAAGAAATTTTGGATAGCATTTTTCATTAGTTCTCCTTGCACATAAATATTTGTGTAGGGAGAACTCAAAGAAAAATGCTGCCGAAATTTCTTTCGATCACAATTACATATTATTTAATTACTGTTAACTGACATGTATAATTGATTGCAATTCCTAAATGAGATAGGGCCCTTACCTATTAGATGGTAATAGGATGCATATTTTATGCATATCAATTTTTAAATCTATTTTCGTATATATTCAGAAATATGATATAACTGTTTTGAATATTATGTTTCTTATAACTTCTGGTTGTATGATAGTTATGTTGTAAATAGGTATGTATATATAGCACATTTGAAGATATATAGATTTTTTCATTCTAAATGACAGCATGCATAATGTTTTAATAAATTTATTAATGTTATATTTAATTTGTTGAATATAATTTGTTTCATCTAGTTTTTATTTAATTATTTTGTAGTGAGAAATGGGAGAAGTTATCACAGCATTATGTTATATTAATGATTGTATTGTCAATGGAGAATTTGGTATTGAATACAATTGGGCACCAGAAAAAGCAATTAGAATTAAATATGGAATCACGCATGATGAACTTCTGAACAAGTTATATAGTTTCTTCCGTATTGACAAGACAAGGTATAAATTATTGATTATATATAGATATCCATAACTTGTGTAGCCAATATTAGTTAAGTACGTACCTATTCCGATCAGTGATGATGAGGACAGATATAATATTTTCTACTATCAATGTATATCAATGTCTATCATGTGCGGAGTTGTATATAGATATACAACTTGATGAAGATGATCGACCCAGTCATGAATCAAATGAATATGAAGAGGTTGTTCGAAACTTAGCAATAACTAGCATAAGTGAAAGGGTTGTAAATGTTCAAAGTCCAAACATTTACAATAGTCCTCATGTAAATACTGCTTCCCTAGATACGCATGATCATATTCATACAATGAAAAGTGATTTGCCAGAGAATGTCATCAGGAATTCATCACTGTACACATCTGCTCGTGATTTAGTACATGTAGATAATGAGCTTTTTAATGAACATGATGTTCCTCATGAAGATGATGTTTCTCTTGATTCAGTACCTTATTGTTGCTAGTTATATTTGGATTGTTGTGGCTATCCATATTTTGTATTTCAGTTGTTTAGTAAAAGATGATATATCTCATTAGATATGTTAAATAATTAGTGTTATACATTTTATTTTTTCAAAGATCTTGATGACTGTTAAATTCAATTTACTGAATATAGTTAAAGCAAATCTCAGTATATGTTTGCAGCTTTTACTAGATATGGATCCAGGACTTGCAGACCGTTCAGTTTTGCATGATCAGGACTCCCATCACTCCGGATTAGTGTGGGATGGGCACGAGGCAGGTTTCCTGCAGTGTCGAGTATGGAGCTTGCTACACGCAGTTCCATACACTTGATGGGTGGATCGTACCATATTTACATTAGGCTGGCTTTTATGGATTGGCACGTATTGGTTACATACAACTGGATTGGCACTTGATTACGGGATTGGTAGAGTGATGGTGTTTAGAAACTCATACGTTCCATATGTCATGTGGAAAGTGTACGATCACATTATAGGATATTGCCATTCAGTTCAGCTTACTTCTTGATGGATTACATGTCACCGATAGTACACAAGTTGACGATGTGCATATGCTTTACCAGCATTTATTAGAAGTCATTCCACCCTAGGGCCGACTTTCTGGATCATGATTGAGTCTAGTATGGCTACCGGATCAGTATCGCATTTTATCCCATGATGCAGATAAGATAGCGATTCAGCGCCATATTAGAACTTATTATAGTTTATGGAAGGATGTCTATTTATGGATATGTCGACGAGGAGGATACATCTCATGTTTTTATCATTATTAGCTGATTTTGAGATGGCCGGACACTACAGCTAGAGTAGTGCAGGATTAGCTTGGTTGTACAGACATATGTGCAGAGCTAGCTGGAGAGATGCCCATGATTTTGCTGGACCATTGCTATTGCTATAGATTTGGGCATAGGATAGATTTCCATTTATTACACCACGTAGATTATTTCGACCGATTGCAGATATTTTGGGCATAAGATTATCGCAGGGTCCCTTGGGGATCAAGTAACTATCATCATTTTTGTTCGTTTAATTTTATTTGTTTAACTAACCATGTCATTTTTATTATTTACAAATGGAGAGATAAATTTTATGTTATTTACTCATTCACACATGTTGTCTCTTCGTACAGAGACTATTTTGATCACCTGAGATCGGAGCAGGTAAGAGTAAAGTTAAATTTAATTACATTACTTTTATAAATATCTTATTAATTTAAATTATGATTAACAGATGATATGACAGCCATATACTCCTGACATTCTTTTCCAGTTACCTGATTATTGTCACACAGTTAGGAGATATGGTGTACCCGAGTGCCACTTATTTGTTTTCACATTATGGAGTGGCAATTTGCTGATAGAGTGTTATGGCAGTTTGGGATCCGCCAGTCCATACCAGATCGATGTGACACAGGTGCTACAGTACATCATATCGATCTTAGAGGGCGACACGACACGATCAGGACTGGTCCATTATTCATCACCAATTTGTACAGCTTTGGGAGAGCCATGTAGATCATATAGTTGATGGCCCTCCCATTGATGGTATCATGAATTATTATGATCCATACATAGAGTAGTATCGTTGTATCACTAGGCGGTTTATCAGTCGTAGTGCTGCGATGCATGATTACATGGTAAGTATTTTAAATATTTTATTAAACTTACTTCATAGTTTAATTTTTTGTAATAAATATTTATATTATTTTTGCATTCTAGAGCGATGGTCTATTAATGATTCGACAACTCACTCAGCCAGGTTCTATATCCACATCATCCCAGTCTATCATGGATATATGTGATAATGTCCTGACAAAGGTCCATAAGCAGGCTCATATCCAGGTACGAGTATTTAAGCATGACGATGATAGAGAGGAGAGAAGCCTGCATATTTCTGTTACACATCATCATCGGGAGCAGCTCCTGTACCTCAGCATACACGATGTACCCGTCGATGCACTACCTCTCCATTTTCAATGCCTGAGTTTACTCCCTATGTACCTGACAGCACTTATCTACACGATGATGTCAGACACTTCACATCTACGGAGGATGCTGCTGTGCACTTCGATTATACTATCTCACCAGAGTACTCAGGCTATGGGATAAAACATATCGGTGAGGGATCGACACGTGAGGGTACTATACAAGAGCCAGTTCACATTGAGATAAAGCTTCTGACAAGATATCAGGGACTGAGTGTACCAGAATCTTCACATCGTCGGAGGCAACCTTTGCGTACGAAGAGACGACTACCATGTGGGCCTTAGGATTTCTTTTATACTTATGAATTACATTTATGTGTGGACCATATTATTTGAGTTCTAGTACTATATTAAATTTTTAATATTTATAAATTATACATACTATGCTTAAAAAATTACAGTTCTACTTTTTTATTATTAGATCGTCGTTAGAGTCCTGGCACAGGTCTGATCGCCGATTTGGATAGGTGGGTCCGGTCGCTATGACCATGTCACCGGTTAACCGTTGGTCCGGCTGTCGGGGTACTATCACTGATCCGGTCGCCAGGCCTTGCCACCGGTACGGCCGCCAGAGTTCTTGCCAACTTTGGATAAAAAAACATGGAGATAAAAAAAGTGAAGAAAAAGTGAAAAAAAATAGTTGAGAAAAAATAGAGAAAACATAGTGGTGAAAAAAATTGGAGAAAAAAGGTGGAGAGAAAAAAGTGGATAAAAAAATAAGTGGACAAAAAAAGTGGACAAAAAAAATGGAGAAAAAAAAATAAATGGACAAAAAAAATTTGGACAAAAAAAGTGGAGAAAAAAAAATAATTGGAGAAAAAAATTGGAGAGAAAAAAGTGGAGAAAAAAATTAGAGAAAAAAATAAATGGAGAAAAAAAATTTGGAGAAAAAAAGTGGATGAAAAAAATAAGTGGACAAAAAAATGGAGAAAAAAAGTGGACACAAAAAATAAATGGAGAAAAAAAATTTGGAGAGAAAAAAGTGGACAAAAAAATAAGTGGACAAAAAAAGTGGACAAAAAAAATGGAGAAAAAATGTGGAGAAAAAAATAAATGGAGAAAAAAACGTGAAGAAAAAAAGTTGAGAAAAAAAAATGGAGAAAAAATAGTGGTGAAAAAAAATGGAGAAAAAAAGGTGGAGAGAAAAAAGTGGAGAAAAAAAATGGATAAAAAAAATAAGTGGACAAAAAAAGTGGACAAAAAAATGGAGAAAAAATAAGAGGAGAAAAAAGTAGAGAAAAAAATTTATAGAGAAAAAAGTGGAGAAAAAAAGTAGAGAAAAAAATAAATGGAGAAAAAAATTTGGAGAAAAAAAATAAGTGGATAAAAAAAGTGGACAAAAAATGGAGGAAAACAAGTGGACAAAAAAAGTGGACAAAAAAATAAATGGATAAAAAAATTTGCTGTGAAAAAAAAAATAAGTGGACAAAAAAATGGAGAGAAAAAAGTGGAGAAAAAAAATAAATGGAGAAAAAAATTTGGAGAAAAAAAAATGTAGAGAAAAAAATGGACAAAAAAAATGGACAAAAAAATAGAGAAAAAAAGTGGAGAAAAAAAATGGTGAAAAAAAATAAAGTGGAGAAAAAAAATAATAGTGCAAACAAAAATGAGAGAAAAAAGTGGATAAAAAAAGGGGAGGAAAAAAGTGGATAGGGAGAAAAAAGTGGATAAAAAAAAGGAGAGGAAAAAATGGATAAAAAAAAGGTGCAAAAAAATTTGTACCAAAAAAAAATGGGGAGGAAAAAAAATTAAAAAAAGAAAAAAAAATGGAGCCTGCGTCTTATCCTAAAAAAAATTAAAAAAATCCTGCATCTTCTCAAAAAGAAAAAATCAAGGCAGGAAAAAAAGTAATGGGAGAAAATGCAAGTTTAACCTGCATCTTCTCTTTAAAAAAAAAAAAAAAATGCAAAACAAATATGGAAAAAAATAAAAAAAAGAACAAAGTGTAGGTTTAACCTGCATCTTCCCTCCAAAAAAAAAAACGAGCAAAACAAATATATAAAAAAAAAAGAAAGCACAGATTTAACTTGCATTTTTTCAAAAGCCCCATCCAAAAAAAAAAATGCATAAAACAAATGTGAAAAAAAAGAAAAAAAAAAAGTAACATGTCAAACCTGCGTCTTCTCCTAAAGACGAGCCTGGGCCTATCATCTCTGCAGCATAATTGAAAAAAATAAAATAAAACTCCAGAAAATACAGTTTTAATCCATGACTTCTCTTAAAATCACCATCTCCGTCCCTGTCATCTACTAGGAAAAATAAAAAATATATATACGTAATCTTTTGTGATAATTTGGTAAATATGTTTGAGACTACGGTGTTTCAGTAATTTAGTTTTTAAAATATAATAATTAAAAAAAATCTCCTTCCGCAGCCGAAGGAAAAATTCCCACGTTCTCAATCGTTGCCTGCTTGTCCCGCACGTATGGTGGGACCCACAAATACACAATTATCCGCACCGTTTCCTGCGATATGATTGGCTCGTACGGGTAAGACGGGCGGGATCCACCGGACGGAGAATCTCCTTGCACTGCACTGCACGGCTTTCCCTGACCCTGTCTCTTTCTCTTCGCGTAGACCGCCGCCTTTTCTTTACCGTACGTCCACCGGCAAGGACCCGGGGTGTACCTTTGGCGCGTTCGTGACCTTAACCGTTGGATCGCGCCATGCGAATCCGGAAGATGTTTGTCGCCCTTTGAAAGGTGTGCAAGGCGCAATCCAACGGTTGAGGTCGCGAAAGAAAGATCGATCGTTCTTCCGCGCGAAAGATGCAACATTGTCCTCCGTGGCGGGGGCAACGTTTTTTTTGGTTTTGTTTTTTATGGATGCGGCGATCCGACCCTTTCAGCACGGCAACGATCACCACTATTTTAATAATCCAACGGCTACAATTAAGAGCCAGGAGAAGTGGACGGATAAGGTCGATCGCGACGCTGGAACAACGAACATCCCTTGGGACTCGATTGAAGATTTATATGTAGATAAAACTTTTTTTTTTTTTTTTTTTTTTTTGATAAACCGAAAAGGATAGAGAAAATAAATCTTGATGTAGCTCCCTCATCGAGCCCTCAGTCCGTTAGACAATTGTTCGATTTGGATCATAAACTTTTCGCATACCATTTCCATTAATCGTGAGTACGTCGGCCTAACCCCATTACGGCGCCGGAGTGCTCCGCCCCCCAGTCACGTGCATCCAAAAAATTTAGAATTTAATCGAGTCATCGAGGGATCATGCCTCGAATCATGATCGAAGAGAGACGGAGCCGCGTCTTTACCAACCGCATGCCTCGAATCCATGATCGGAAAGAGGCAGAGCCATGCCTTTACCAACCACACAACCACCTAGTGGTAAATAAAACAATCTTTGATTTACAGATTTATTCCATGTTTCAAGAAAATGTGCGCTACCCTGGGCATATCTTTGTATTTATGAAATAAGTACATGGATACCTATACCTGCATTAAAATGGATTAAAGCAACTAAAAATGACCACTGGCATGTGGCACAGTTGGTTGTGAGATTTTTGTCACAACCAGCTGGCAAATCTCATAATCAACTGGCAGGGGTTCGAGTCCTGGTTTGGACATATTTCGATTGAAAAATCCGAGAGTAAAATAAAAAAATAGAAAAAAGTCCCGGAATAAAATTAAAGAAAAAAATTAATAAAATAACTCCGGGGCCCCTGTTGGCGGGTGGTAGTGAAAAAGTTAGGGATATATATAATAAATCCCGTTCACTCGCTAGTGGTAGTGAAAAAGTTAGGGATATATATAATAAATCCCGTTCACTCGCTGGTGGTAGTAAAAAAGGTTGTGAAAAAGTTAGGGATATATATAATAAATTCCGTTCACTCGCTGGTAGTCAAGTTGACGTACTCACCTTTGGACGGGGAACGGCTACGGAAAAATTAATATGCGTCATGTATCGAACATTACCTGGCTATTCTCTGGCTGGGGTTGGAGGACCGTCTGGGGATGGCCACGCCCGGGGTCTAACTCCCCCCCCCTTGTTTAACCAAAAAAAAAAAAAAAAAAGCAACTAAAAATGCAACATGCATAAAACCAAGCAAATGGTTAAAGATCCAACGTTCCATGGACTCAATTTGTTCAACATATATGCAAGCAAATGCACTTGCATAGTATCAAAAACTAAAATATTTAGCTTATTTTTCCTGCATGCAGAGAACTCCATCAATATAGATAAATAAATAAATAAATATTTACCATGGATTTATAATTTCCTTTATATTTTAACAAATAACCTATCATTTTCTTATGAAGCTTACATATATATATATATATATAGAGAGAGAGAGAGAGGGGGGGGGGGGGGGGGCGGGCATATGTCATTAGCAACGTAATAAGTTTAATGGTATTATATAAAGGAAATGAATTTATTAATCTAAATACTATAATCTTAGAAAATTTTTGTTCATTTTTAATATTTTGAGTATTATCACCTGCATGGCAATTAGCATAAATATCATAAGATGTTATTCCATAAGAAAGCATGGATAAGTAAATTCCTCCAACAAATTACCAGGATAAGACACTATTATAGGTTTTTAAAACTAAGGCAAATATCACCACTAAAGTTTGACTATATAATGAGATGATCTTTTGGCAATATTACAAGCTCTCCTGACCCTTACAAATGAGATTAGATCACATGTTTAGTTCCTCTAGGCACAATTCTTGTTTGACTTGTAAATATATAGTTGCATTACATGAGATCACATAAATTTAAATATGTTAAGCCAACTATCCTAATGATGTACATGGATTTCGTTTTTCTAGATTGGAATTTTAGATGGTTTTAGTATATAGGACAAGAGAAAATCTCCTCCAATACCTCTAGACCCACTGCAAGTCCTTGGTGAAAGCAATTAGTGTCTTTGATAGTAGACCAATTGGCACTTGTAAAAACTCTATCAACATTTTCTTATATTCTTTCTTCTTTCATTTTAAAAAGTTTTCAATTAATGTGTCTCTCCTTCTAACATCCCGTAGAATTTTTTTTGAAATACGATACAACAGCGATAAAAATATCAATCATTAAATGTATGTATGTACACTAAATGAATAGATTAAAAAAAAGTTATGATGGACCGTTCCTATCTCGAGCATACTATTCAGGAGCATCTACAAGGTTGGCAAGCCACCGTTCTTTTCATGATAATAACAGTTACACTTATGAGGTCTGTTCTCAGTTCCATTTATGTCTATTTGCTTTTTCACATTGTTGTTCCGAAGACCTGTTTTCTTAAGCTCGAGCAATTATTCCGGTGCTTCATTTAGGATTCCCATCAGAAGAGGGACTATTCATCTACTTGCATGGGTGATGATCTACCAGCCTATTAGAGATGGAAAGCTTGGAATCCAGTCCTTAGTTATAAGGCAGGAGGCTCTGATGATGAGGTATGCAGCCAGACTCCCTCGTCTAGGGAGTCTTTGGAGTTTTTTATGCAAGAAAAGTACGGCCCTTTGGATGACTTCCTGAAAGAACTCATTTATGTGAAGGAAGATTTCTACTCATCTAATAGGAATCACATACCAAATTCGCTAGGTCATTGGCGATGGCCATATGGCTGACTTTTTTCATAATGCTTGGCTCTCAGATTTATCCTTAAGTAGGTGGCCTACCTTTATAGCCTAAAGGCCAAGGAATCCATACGAATTTCTGACCTTATTAAACCTAAGGGGAGTAGTTGGCAATCTGACCAAGTGACTTAGGTATTTGGGCCATAGTTAACTAAGAGGGTACTTTCTATTGCGATCCCCATCCATGGTATAAAGGATATGAGAGTGTGGAGATCTTTTTGTGGGCAAAGGGTGAGCAAAGGTGACCTCTATGCAATGTACTATGAGCCAATGACTCAGAGATTAGACATGGCTTGGATATGGAGATTATGAGTGCATCCGCAGGTTAGCCTATTCATTTAGAAAGTGGCTTAGTGTTGGCTTCCCACCAGGCATATTCTAAGGAACAGGAGGTGCCACTGCCTCCCTTGTACCGATGTTATGAGACGGAGGAGAAGTCTATTGATCATGCTATATGCTGTTGCCCGTGAGCAGTGCAGATCTGGATATTGGCAGGATTACTGCATGCAATTTCTTCCTCTGAGTTCCCGACTCAAGTTTTCTTAGATAGGTTGAGGTGCAGCTTGGACTTCGAGATAGCCAGATTGTCTGGGAATCACATAGCATACGTCACCACCATATTTGGTTGTCTCGGAATAGTTGGATGTTTAATTTGAGGAGTTTGTGCTGCAGCGTGCTTTGTTACATGTAGATGAGATTATTTATCTAGAGTTGGCTTATCATACTTTGAGGATTTCGGGTCCCCGGAACTCCTGATCGGCTCTTGTAGCCCTATCGGATATTCATTTCCTGGGGTCCTTATCCTCGACCTTTTTGAAGATTAATTTTGATGACAGTATTATGGACACTTCGAAGAAGCAGGCTTTGTTATCAGGGATCCTGACTCGAGATTAGTTATTGCAAGAGACAACCATCTCTTCAGCACTTCTATTTCAGGAGCATATATTATCTATATTCCTTAAAATCCATTCTTTTCTTGTACTCCTTTTCAACAATTAATTAAAATTATTATAGCATTATGTTAAATCTTTATCAGAAATCAGGCGTACTTAGTTATTTTCAGAATTGAGAATTTGAAAATTAAACAATTTCTATATAGTTTAACGATTTAAATTTCAACATAAGAAATTACATTATGATCTACGGTTTCATGTCTCACTTTTATCCTTAGGAACTTTTTTTTTTTTGAATCCGCACATTTATTGTCTCCCCAAATATCCGTCGCATGCATCGGAAATCTCTCTCCGTATCCAGGATTCACCAAATCGTCGCCGCATGCATCGGAAATCTCTCTCCATACCCAGAATCCGCGTTAACCGTAGTTAACAAAGAAAACGTGCTCATCGAAGAACAATGTTAGAAACGAAGAAAAAAAAAAAAAAATCAAAATAAGATCTCATATGCAACAAATAATACTCCACATATATTTTCCTCCGGGATCACCTCGCGTTAAATTTAGCATTGGATCCCTCCCCGGATTCGAAGTTGTTTACCGTTTAGGATTTGCCACCCCAGTTCGTTCCTTGTTCGGAATCCGAATTTGAAGGGGAGAACAGAGACTACTAGTACTCCTCCATTTAAAAGAGTACACTCCACCGCTCGGATAGAAAGAGCGCGTATTTTTAAGAAAACAGGAGGTTATTTATATAATTCGTCAGGCAAAAGGATCCCTATATTTTATTTATTTGTTTTCCTGATGGCGCGGCTGGCGGCCGCCAGGCTCCGTGGTCTCGTTTCCACTTCTGTTTGTGCCCTCGATGACTCTATATCTCAGTCCTGATCGGAAAAGAATCCACGGGAGAGAAAAGCTCCCTTTTTTTTCTCCGAAATTATGATAACCTTTGTTAAGAGAAGGAGAGGAAAGAAAGTTTTATCCAATTCTTGTTATTATTATTTATTTATTTTAAAACTCTGAATCGATTATTGGTTGTTTACTGAAAAGGATTTTTAAATAGCAAGATTTCGAGCTGTTTGTGCGGTATATTTATTTGGAGAGAGCCGGTCTTTGTTTATTTCGTTTGTGTTTTCTTTCGTCTCGCCGGAGGAAGAGAAGGAGTGGAAGAAAGGGGAGGAGTGGATGCTTGTGTGGAGGTTTTGATGTGGAAGGAGGGAGTTCCTGGGAGAGCGATGAGGTTCCTGAACAGGGGGGATGCTCGGGTTCTCGATCAGTGTGAGGTGGCGTGGGATTGGGCGGCGGCGGCGGCGGAGGAGGAGGAGGAGGAGGCGAAGGCGAAGGCCAACACCTCGGCCTCCGCCGGGAGCGGATACCTTCAGAAGTTTGGGCTTTACGAGACTACATCGGTGAGCGATTGGCCTTCATTTTGAATTTGATATTTGCCAACCTCCTTTTTTTTTTTTTCTTTTTTCTTTTTAATTCTTTTCGGCGCTAATTATTTGTGTGTCGGTCGATCTATCTGGCATGTCGATCTCACGAGGATGTGAAATTGTTCCGTTTTTGTTTGTTTCTTCTATAATAAGTTTTTATATTCTTCTCTACCTGTTTTCAGTGTTCAAATATTTTCAAGTTTGATTTCAGGTTTTTTTCAAAAAAATCTTTACCCGGTATTTAAACATGGAAAAAAAAAAAATTCTCCTGTTTGTTCTTTGGTTTTAACTCATAGAAGCATCCTTTTTTCCTGCTGGTTTGTTGATGTTGTGGTTTATGTTTGCCCGTACAATTTGCATCTTGGTGCAATTCTTTTGATAATTTTTTTTTATATATTTGCTACTTGTTAGAGGTTTGTACGTATGTGTGCTGGGTTCAATTGTTTCTATTGATTTTAAAACTGACCAATGTCAATCCAGTTTCATCTCCTAGCACTATGTTGGTTCGTAGCTAAAGTTATTGTATGTTGCTCAGTGTATTCCATGAGGATGATTGGACGATAATGTTCACCCAACAATGCATGACAAATTGTTGGTGCTATATGTCCATGGTATGTCACCTTTCATGATGACAATGGTTTGCTCTTGCTGCATGATGCTGCAGAAATTTTATATGGTCGGAAGAGACAAGAGTAGAAGGCTATGGAGAGTGTTGACGATTGATAGATTGGAGCCTTGCGAGTTGAACATCAGTGAAGACCCCACCACGTACTCGGAAACTGGATGTTATAAGTTGCTGAAACAAATACATGATGAGAATAGGTCGACTGGGGGACTAAAATTTGTTACCAAATGCTATGGAATTGTTGGTACGTCTAGCCTGGGTTCCTTTTATATAATGCATTACAAAGGATGCTGCATTGCTAATAATCTTACCGTTGAGATGTTGATACTTAAGTGATATTTATTTATTTATTTATTTCAGGGTTTATCAAGTTCCTAGGGCCTTACTACATGTTGCTCATCACAACAAGGACAGAAATTGGCACTATATGTGGCCATGCGGTGTATGCTGTCTCGAAGAGCGAAACAATTGCATTTCCACATTCTACTGTGGTGTCCGATATGGCTAATTCTAAGGATGAGAACAGGTCTTTTGTTTATTCTGAATGTGAAAGATGTGTGATGTCTCTTGTACTTCTAATGTACACTATAATCATTAATGTTAACAAAGTGTGCCATACTGTCTCCAGAAATGTTATAATGTTGAACCTCTATTTGTTGTATTTAAGCATTTCATTTTGCAGCGGATCATCTAAACTAATGGGGAACTGCATTTCTGATTGACAATCCCAATGCACTGTGGGGGTTCTATTTGCTGTAATGATGAAGATATTCCAAGCCTTTTTTTTTTTTAATGTTTTGTTTAACCCATTCACTAGCTTATGTTGTCCGATTCTTCTGAAACCTAAATGATTGAGTTGTCTAATTGTTCTTGTCAGCTATAGATGTAATTTTAACAGGAGTCAGTATTGTCTTTGTAAGTATTCCATATTAGTTGAGAACATCTGTATTAGTTTTAAAGTCATTACAGTTTCTTCTGGCCTAAATGCCAGATCGGTTACTTCTTGCGAACCGAGGCAACTCCCATGCAATTTTTAGGTTTTCAGAAAATATTCATTTGAAACGAGGTGTCACAGAAAGTTCAGTTTTCTTATCGCTCTTACTGCAGAAAAACAATTGAACAAATTACAAGATTTTTCTTTTCAGTTTTTTCCTTGTTTTTGTTGCACATTGACAACGGCATTAACAAATTTGTTTCTTTCATTGATGTCACAGATACAAGAGGCTCCTATGCATGGTAGATCTCACGAAGGACTTCTTCTTCAGCTACTCATACAATATAATGCATGGTCTTCAAAAGAATGCTTGCAATGGGGAGGCAGGACATGTTCTCTATGAAACAATGTTTGTCTGGAATGAGTTCTTAACACGCGGTATTCGGAATCATCTCGGAAACACTACGTGGACGGTTGCATTGGTACATGGATTCTTTTTGCAGGTAAATTTTGAAAGACCGGTCTTAGGATATGTCTAGGAATATTATATAGAGACAATTATCTTCCGCACAAGCATTTAAAAAATTCCCCTGGTCTTGTATAAATGTTTGCCCAGTTTCTTTATATTTTGGAAGTTGATGATAGTTCTTCTTCTTTACGCCGTGTTATCTAGTCCATATAGATCCAAAAGTAAATGATGAATTGACTTTATCTGTTCAGGCTAAACTCTCTATCTCTGGGAAGGATTTCAGATTGACACTCATTGCCAGGCGCTCACGCCATTTTGCTGGAACCAGGTTACCATGCTTGGAACTTAGAGCAAAATTTTTCTAATACTGTCATTGAAAGTGTTTGGCACTAAATAAGTGTTCACAATTGTTATCCACGGTATAATCATATCAATTTCTTTTTCCCAACTACTGGGATTTATCTCTTTATCTTCTTCTTAGGTACCGAAAGCGTGGTGTTAATGAAAAGGGCAGGGTTGCCAATGATGTTGAGACAGAGCAGATTGTGTTTGAAGATGTCTCTGGAGAAGTTCCTGCACTGGTAACTTCTGTTGTACAAAACAGAGGTTCCATACCCCTTTTTTGGTCCCAGAAAACTTCAGGAATCAATATCAAGCCTGATATCATCTGTAAGTCTTGAACATGTCAAGTCCTGTTCATGGACATTCCATTCTTTTAATTTGTCTCCCCTCTTATCCCCCAACATACGCCCAAAAAATTCAGTGCAGAAGAAGGACCAGAACTATGAAGCTACGCGACTTCACTTTGACAACCTTGTAAAGAGATATGGGGATCCAATAATTATTTTGAACTTGATTAAGGTCAGTGTCTAAATTGACCTTGGTGCATACTTATATATAAAAAGATAAACATATTAAATTTTGAGCAGAAATATCCATATAATAAATGGATTGCATATTCAAGTTTTACACAAAAGGATTGCAAGTAACCTATGATCACTTCTTGATTCCCTGCATACTGCTCTTTATTTTCATAATCAGACATGTGAGAAGAAGCCTCGAGAATCTTCCCTCTGTGCAGAATTCGTGCATGCGATTGATTATATAAATAAAGATTTATCAGGGGAGAGCTGCTTGAAATTCTTACATTGGGATCTTCAAAAACATTCCCGAAGGTATCCAAGTGCTTCCTTTATTTGTCGAAGATTGTTCTTTTTCTTTCTTCTGGTGATGATTGTTCAAGATTTGGTTCTAACACTGAATAATAAAACTTATTCAGAAAAGGTACAAATGTGCTGGCATTACTGGGAAAAGTGGCAGCACGTGCAATGGATCTAACTGGCATCTTTTATTGTCCAGTAGCACCGGTTTTATCAATTCAGGTTGCTCTAAAGTGGCCAATCATTGTGTAAGTATATATCCTTATGGTGCAGTATCTTTGGATTAGGTATTTATTCTTTTGAACATTTCATTTTGGCTTCTTGTTTCATGTTCAAAATATTTTTTAGCAGTCATTTCTCAGATCAGCATTGAATATTAATTTTTGGCTTGCATAGCCAACAATTCTGTCTTGAATACCTTACAAAAATACTGTTTTTTGAGAGCATTATGTGGAAATTTCTTTTATTATCACTTTTATATAGTGTCCTAAGATATTTTAAGGATCTAGTTAAATAGTTTAGCCATTTAATATTCATTGGAATCCTGTGTACCAAGTATCTCACATTCTCACCTACCACTTTTGGTGGTGTTATTCAGTTCGTGAAAAGCTTTTAGGTTTTCTCTAGTATAATCTTTACTTGATCATTCTTGTAAGGAAGTCATGGAACATGAGTTACCTCGCATGGTCCATGGTTGCAGTATGAACAGATAAGGTTTATTGCCGGGGGGATTATCAAAGATGAATAATTTATTCTTCTCCTAAAGTGTTTTTGAAGATTCAGGTGTTGTGAGACGGGTTACCAGTGCCAAGGAGTTTGGCAATGTGGCATGACCATCGACAACACTGATGAATGTATTCTTTTTTGTTAGCAAAATCAGAATCCCGTGAAGAATGTATACATCCTCAAACTCAAGTACTTCTAATCAACTTTATTCACTATTAAACTTCTAGTATTCTTTCCGTAATTCATTTCCATTTTAAATACATCAATTTTGCTTGTTAACTTCTGATGGACTTACATTGTGATGGACCTATCTTTCATATTGTTCTTGGACCCTAATACTTATGTATTATAATTGTAAAACCATACCCAACTGTTTTACCTTCTATATCGTTAACAAATTGTACCTAAAATTTAAACGTGATCTTGATGTGATTGTTATAGGAAAGATGATGCTGATGAAAGTCCATGCAATATTTATGACAGTGGAGCTGGAGTTGTTAAACCTGGAAATGGATCCTCGGAAGATAAGGGGAACTCTAATATATCTGGAAGTGAATCTCCTGCAGATAACGCTGAAAGGGATGGAATTGCTTTGAGCAAACCACCTACTTTTCAGAAAGGTGTCCTGAGGACAAATTGTATAGACTGCTTGGATCGCACAAATATTGCCCAATATGCCTATGGTTTAGCTGCTCTTGGGCACCAGCTTCATGCCCTGGGCTTTATAGATGTCCCTAGAATTAATCTAGATGCCCCGTTGTCCGGCGATCTAATGGTTTTCTATGAAAGGATGGGTGATGTTCTTGCTCTACAATACGGTGGATCTGCTGCCCACAACAAGGTATTTTTATGGAATCCAGAGATTGTAATGATCACTCTCTTGGAGATGCCATTTATATGTTTGCTTCAATGTCATAATCAGGTTTACCTATATCTGCTTTATACTAATATCATTGTAGGGGTTAGATAGAATTGATTGTTTGTTAATGTAGTCTGATTCTTCTTTCTGTAGGTTTTGTTTTACTTTGTGATCATGTATATGCTCCTATTTGGGCTTGGTATCCAAGCTGAATTTTGTAACATTTACATTTTTTAATCTTTTTTGGTTGATGCTAATACTATATCCTATAAGAAATGTTCTGACTTCTGGCCAAACAATGATATACTCTAGCCAGACTCTTGCAATAATCTAATATAAGGAGCTAGATTACGATCATATTCACATTTATCAAGCCGACCAAGATGTGATCATCATATAGTGACTTCTAGACATGCTAATATGGCTATTTATCCATGAAATTCCGAAAATGGGGACTGGTCAAAAGTTGATTTGGTCAAAGAGGGAGCAATAGGGTGATGAATTCAGAAATTAGCAGTGTAGGCCTACATTCCAAGGAAATAAATTTGGTCGATGTTGATGTGGATTGAGAGGGTGAGCCTAGGCACAATGGTAAAGTTGCTCTATTATAACTGGGTGCCATGAAACACAAAACAGCCTCATTGTACTTGGGGGCAAGGCTGCATACATCTAACCCTCCGTAGACCCTGTAATGTTGGGAGCCTCATGAACCGGGTTACCTTTATGGCTGAAGGTTGCTTTTGGATGTCAACATTAGCAGCCTCCCTCACTCCAAGTTTATTCTTAAATTGATTATTTACACATTATTGCTTTCATGAAATCTCATATAGCAGGGAAGCAGAGAACTATGTAAGTGATGTTTCTTTAGAGGCTTGGCATCTAGAGTAACTGAATGATGGATAATGTTGCTGTTTCTTGATGAAACTATTCAATGGCCTAATTTGGAGTCTTATCATTGTTGCTTGCATGCTTAAGTAATACAGGTACAGTATATCCAGAAATAAAGACTGGGTGTCTTTTTGTTTTCCCTCTGCTGCTTCTGTTTGTGTGCCATTAGATTTATCATTTACTTTGTTCATACATAATCTGAAAAATGTGTTAATGAACATAATGATGACCTCCTGACTATTTAGGTATATGATATATAATAGATTTTACGAGTTACAAATTACCCAGATTTTACCATGAATGTGGACTTCAACAAAATCTAAAAAAAGGGACATGGTCACTTTCAAAAAATGCAATACCGACAAGCAGCTTTGACTTCATGTTAAATACCCGAGTGGCTGCTCTGTTGTAATTAATGAGAACATGTTTCCCATTCCATCATTTATTAATCATGTGTTTATTAACATTGTACTATTTTTTCTTGAATTAATTACTTCTTAAGTATATTATCCTTGTATTTATTGTTCCTATTTCTTCTGGACAAATTTCCAACTCCAGTCGGTTCTTAAATCATTCATTTGGTCATGATCCATAGATATTCTGTGAGAGAAGAGGTCAATGGAAAGCAGCAACCAAGTCTCAGGAGTTGCTCAGGACTCTTCAACGATACTACAGCAACACGTACATGGATGATAGAAAACAGGATGCTATAGATGTGTAGGTTTATATGACAGCTTTCTTCTGTGAATTAGCTAAGACATTTTTATGCTTAACACTGTTTAGAAATGATATGTATATTTGTTGCAGATTCCATTTCTGTTTCATTATAGACTCATTTTTTAGTGGATATGGCCTTCTAAATTACAGGTTCCTGGGGCACTTCCAACCCCAGCAAGGCAAACCAGCACTTTGGGAACTGCATTCAGATCAGCGTTCCAATATTGGCAGGCATGGTGATGGAAACGCTAGGTACTGAAATCTTAAGTTTTGACTCATGTTCATCTGTTTTTGCTCCTTCACATAATCTGTATTTTCTCTATGTACTAATATTTAATAGTACTGATTTCATGTAGAAGTCAATAACCTACACATAAGACCTGTAATTGTGCAGACCTAATGAGATATACCTATGAAATCGGAAGAACATTGGTTTGAAAATGCTGGGAACGTTCCTTTGGAAATGCGTGCCATGTACATTGCACGCTTTCATGCATCTATGAACATATACCCATCTAAGGATTTTAGTATGTTGATCTAATGGTCCTTATATAGTCTTGGGCCTGTTGGACCGGGTAAACTTCAGGTCGGGCCATGGGCTAGGCCCATGGAGTTTGGGTCGGGTTTGGGCCTAAAAATCAGTCTTCAAGAAAATTTCAAGCTGGGCTTGGATCTACATTAGACTTGACTTGGAATCGGTCCAAAGCTTGAGCACGAACTAGCTTTGAAAACATTACACCCATCATTACATTTTTTTTTTTGTTATAAATTTCCATGTCTAATCTACACTTCTCCAACCACACCCTCATGGCACAGCCTTTCCTTTGAAGAGTTGAAAACTTAAGCTTTTTTTAGGTTTTATGATATTCTAACGTGGGATCCTGACGGTATGATGGGAGTATGTTAGTCGAATCTCTCCTTGCTCACTTGAGCCTATTTGCTGTTGCTTACATAACAAAGAAATTACTTAATCTAGCAGATCTACTGTGTCCAAGACTGCTTCCCTTACGTTTGTTGTTGTTGTTGTGATATGGTCATACAGAAACATACTAAAAGATCCACCATGTAAGGCATTTCATGTGTACTCCTGCAATTTTTTAAGTCGTTGTCAACATAAAATACCACAAGTCCACAGAACAATATGGTTTCCAGTTCCATGCGATGATGTGATAAACAGATATTGTTTGCTCTTACAACTCCGGATCTCCTTGTCTTTCTCTTCAAAGGAAACCACAAAGTTACTCTCTGAAGAACTAAATTTTCATTCTTGAACACTTTAGGACTTACTACCGTCTAACTTTAGTCCAATATAGCATGTCTAAGACTCATCTCTATGATTGCCTTTGACATCATTCACTGCCATTTTCAACCTCAGGATAAGAGTTTGAGAATTCTTGCTCTTGGAAGACCCCCTGACTTGGAGCTTGATCTTGTCGCTCTGCCTTAAAAATGTGTAGTCATGCTTATTATCTGTTTGATGAGATTCCTCCTATAAGCATGTAAGTCCAAGATGAGCTCTAACTGAACATTCATTCTCAATATGAATCAAGACATGAGCATAGAAAGAAGCCAAGAACTCTTTTTTAAGTGAAAGAATAAGACTTTGAACGGATGTGATGGAAGCATTAATTCCGACAAACTCCTAATAAACTGTGATATTGTTTATTGGCTCCATATGCATTTAGAAATGCACTTATGCTAGCATATGTATGTGCGTGCTTGTGCATGCACACACTTGGGCATGTGCCTGCATGCCTACATATCAGCGATATAATACAGCATGGATTTTGAGGTGGCTTGATGCATAGACAAGAGGTCTCCAAATCATATGATTTTTATTTATAGACATTTTAGTCCATGTAAATGTCATACAATGGTTTGGATTTTCGATTTGCATCTCTTATCATCGATTTAGGCAGTGGATGTAAACTCCTCACTTTAACCCTATTTCTATTGTGTATGTATGCATATATTTTTGAGGTACGGAAGGATGTATTCTTGGTAAACATTCATAGTTTCTGTTTGCAGGTCACTTATTAAAAAATCCCTAGCAGCACTGCCTCTAAGAATGCATCAGCAGGGAGACGACAAAGGTCTTTGTGATTCCACACCAGAAAGTTTGACTTGTGAAAGCAGCATATCATATTCTAGGTCAGCTGCCTCATTTTTCATATTTGATGCATTTCAAAAACCCTGCTCTTAATTGTTTCTGCATTCTGAGTACATATATATAATCGAACAGAAGGGTTCCATTCTGGCATCCTTTTACTTTAACAAACATACTTGAAATAGATTGTATGAAGTTTTTTCTTTTAATTATTGTTCATATATTATATCCAAAAGCATTATCAATATACGAGAGTCAATAAATATGCATCGATATTGTTATGTTGCCTTCTGTCTTTGAAATGAAGGCTGGTGTTTCTTGTTTTAAAGTGAAAGTTGATACTTATCCTTCTTTTTTCTTAAATGGCCAATAAATAGGAAAAGTTATTTTACCTTAAATATGGATAACAATTATTATCGTTACATCATCAATATGCCTTTGATCTACTTTTTTGCAGGTCCCACCGTTGAAAGTCTAATGTTGTTTTTGGTTTTCCAGTGATGTTAGGAGGCTAATATTCTTTTTCCTTTTTACCATAGGAGCAAATCAGAAATGTCTCATAGGCAACTTATTGCAGATGGTGAACATGGGTATTTTACTGAACATAGATTTAATGAATCAAACTGTTCGAATTTTCTGGAGCCTGATTGGATTTTACCATCCGGGAATTCATGGGAGGAAGAAGCTTCTGAAAGGTGGTATTCAATTGATGCTTTTCTTCCTGGAATTCACTGCTGTATTTTTTTTTTCTATTCTTTTTTGTGAGATTTCTATAATCCCATAATGGTTTTTCACATATGTCCGATAGGTTCTGCTTTTGTTTTGTGCTCTATGAATCATTCTCTTTTAGGCAACATGGTGCATGTCAATGTCCTCATACCGGACAAAAGAGAAGTTTTTTCTGTGAGACCAGCTTTTTTGGCATGCGTGCATGTGTTGATCATGCTTCTGTGGACCAGATAGAGCTTTTAAGTATGCTTCTTGGGGGCCAGGTAGAACTCTGAGTGATAATTAAGATGATCTAGAAGAACTTTCCTGACAAATTTTGCAGATCCATCTTATTATTTTACTATGTTCTTCTTTTTCTTTTATTCTTTTATTCTAAACTGAGAAATGTTGCAATTAATCACAATTTACAATGCCTATAATGCTGAAAAGTTTTGTTTCCAAGGTTTCTTGGCTTTGCTGTTGAGTTGTTTCAAAATGGTTAATTAAAATGACAAGATAAAATTGGTCTGAAAGCATATGAACGCATTGAATTGACAAATGGACTATTGAATCAATACAGAATTCGAAATGCATGTCGGTGATGTGGTCATTTTGATCATTCAGGATATTTGGTAATTGGACAACGATTACTTTTTTTTAATTAAAGTATTGCATGCCCTAAATGAGCAAAAGACCCTTCTTTGAATTTCATTATAAGACTAAATGCAAGCGGTGCTTAAATCATTCTTAAAAGGATGTTGAACCTTGGATGTCTTATGTCTTTTCTGGTAAATGATGTTCTATTTGCCTTTATCAACAGTAACTTTTCATGCAAACTTCAAGCCTGTTATTATCAATTTTCATGAGTTTTTTCTTTCTTTTTTGCCCACAGGTCCTCTCCTATCAACTCACCTGTTGAGAATATATCCATTGAAAATGTCAAGAATGGTGCAAATACTGAACCAACGAGTGAGGAAGGGTCTTGCAGTAAGGTCGGTAGTTCTGCTGCTATTGTTTTGTTACAATTGTTTTTGTCTTGAACCATTAACTCCAGGAGGACTCATAAATTCAAGTTCTTTTTAGCTGAAGTCGTTCTGTTACTTAATGTAATTCCAAAATGTATTCTCAAATTCAACCATTAAGCAGTCACCGTTACCATGTCAGAAACTCGTAGATGACCCATGTTTGGTGGAAGAAATTATTTGCATATTTGTAAACATGTAACTGATTTATCTCTATCATGACCTGCTACAACAATAGATTGTTAGCATGATGATGTTTTAATAAAAAAAATTTAAGGATCTCTCAGGATGTTCTTATCTGCTATAAAAAAAGACAAAGCTGGTTTGTCATTTTGTTTAACTTTTAAATTTCTAGACTGGTCTGCCTTCCATCTTTTTTGTGCTGAAAGCAAGTTGTTCGAGCTGCTATTCTTTATGGATGTTGGAGTATCAGAATGTGCATAAAAAATTGAAGAACTATCAAAACAATTCACCCAAGGCGTTTATGTTGCCCATAAATTGATATTATTACTGAGCCCTAATTCAAGTCAGGCTAATTCACAATTTTTCTTGCGCCAGAAAGAACTTAATGGCGTCGAACTTGATTCTAGAATCTAAATAGAAAGATACTACTTTTTAAAGATAAAGGTTTATCTGAGAAATTATATCTTTATAGGCACTGATTGCTTTTTACCTTTTTAGACGTTTTGCACCTTTGGAATTTTTTTTTTTTTTTTCTGGGTGTGTGCGGTGTGAGTGGCGTGTGTACACATATATATAATTTTGATTATTCACTCATAAGAGTCAACGTTTGTGCTGTAAATGATATGAAATACAAATAAAGGCGCATTAATTTTAATTCTCATGACCGTTGGAACAAAACAATTCTGCACATTGTTTCATATTTTCTACTCTTTGTTATCCATACAGGGAAAAGAAGAAGCTAATAGACCGCTGCCCGGTGATGCCACTGAAAGTTCCAGCATTCGAAATGAATTTCCCGAATGCTTCGTACAATGGGTTGCCCATGGAGGGACTTTTCGTTATTGATCCTGGTCTATCTGACCGTTCAGCTTCAGTAATGCTTCGGCTAATATTGTCTGATTATAATAAGCGGTGGTTGTTGTCTGATGGTATTCAGGTCAACATGTCCAATTCTTTCAGATACGAAGCGTTCTGTAAATCTTCTAACGTTAACTTACAAATCAAGAAACTAATTTCTTCCAGCAGTTTTATCCGTCTGTGTTTGTTTTATTCGAATAAGTATATATTTACTTCTTCAGGATTACAAAGACCTCTTCAGGGCCGGAAATTATCTGCAAGCTCAAGCCACTTTTGGCTGTGGCTAAGCTGGTGCACAGGTTTGCCAAGCTGGGGTGGTAGAGAAAAGAGGTTATAGAAGGGTTTGCCATATCAAATTCACTTTGGTTTTCCATTTATCAGAACTTTGTACGATATGTTCACCAAGTGATTTTTGAAAGTCATAATATCTACAAAATTGATGAGCATGCATGTCAAAACATGGCTGGCAAAATTCACATACCTTGTTCGATGAAAACAATAATGCACAGGCCATGGACATCAAAACTATTCTCTGAAGCTTCGAATTTAAATGACATCATGTTTCAAGACTTTTTAAAAAATAAAAAACATCCCTGCAGTCAGTTGGCCAAAAACTAATAGTAAACCAAAAGAGCAGAAGGATATTTGACATGCAAGGAGCTTGAAACTGCAATTAGTTAATCCCAGCCTGAGGGAGGAGGAGCAGGAGCAGCAGCCTCCCAACCAGAGGGCACAACTGGAGGAACGACACCTTCCGTTGGGGGTTCCATTGGGGGTTCCATTGGGGGTGCTGCAGACGCCTCCCATCCATCACCAGCCACAGGGGCTGTTCATTGGAAAAGAAAAGGACAAAAAAAATAGTTCTTAAAACAAATACGAAAAAATCAATGATGAAAAACCCAAAGCAGAAAAAAAAAAAAAAATGCATGGGGCATGTGACCATCATACAAAGTCAGCAGTAGATCAGTAGATTTGGCCTGCATATAAATTACACGTCAAGCATGGATAACAAACAACATAGCAGCAACACTAGAACCACACTGTAGAACAAACCTACATTGTGATGACATAAAAAAGAAGGCTATCTTGCTTCGCCATTTCCAGTAGGCTTATCATGTAAAACAGAAAGGATCGATAGCATAGAATGACGAAGATAACTCCATCTATGGTGGAACGAGGCTTGTCATTTATTGATCATGCTTACAATGCTATGAAAATAAATCTATTGAAGAAATACTCAGGAAAGCCACATACCGAAAACTTGGGACAGATTATTAACCAAGGTGCAAATGGTCCCACTGGAAATATAAAGTGTTGGTAGATTTTAACAGCAACATTTTAAACAAGCCATGCTAAATGGTAGCAGTTAAATTGTTTTAAGTTGGGAGAACACAAATCTCAAGCAATTGGGTAGCTATAACCATGGTTGGTATGCTGGACAATAAGTTTGTGCAGAGGATAACCATAAAGCCCTAAGAACAAAGAAAATCCAAGTAACAAAAATCATAGAAGTGGAAAGAATTGGTAAAATTAGACAGATGGGAGATTTAGGAAATAGTTCCGACCTTGAGTAGCAGTCCACTCAGCCCCAGGCACCGCAGGAACAACAGCAGGTACAGCTCCCATGTCAGGCACCCACTGTTCAGCAGTCCATCGATCAGTGGGCACATCAGTGTAATCAGCAACTGCACCATATTCAGGGGCCACTGCAGCCTCTTCTTCCTGTTCTTTAGCCTCCTCGGGATCCCTGTAGAAAAATAGATCAACCTGCACAGCCCACAAAACTGAATCAGAACCTCAAATATAATTAGAGAAACAGATCCCTAACATCAGCAAATTAGCAAGCCACAAAAAAGAGTAACGATCACATTAAGATCAGATTTAGAGAAAAGAGGAAACTACTTTAATAAAAAAACTGAGGATTAGAGAGCCCAAGGAAATTCAGATCAACAAATCTTGTTCTATATAAAAACAATGAGTTACTGCTTGAGAGCCTAAAAGAAGCAGAAACTAAAGCTACTAATAGTTATGCAAAAACAAAAATGTACACAAAAACACTCAGGCAGAGATGATTCATACAAATCATAAAATCCTTAAATCTGTTTTTTAGTTATTTCAGATGACTGTAAATTAACTCTCAGCATTAGTTACCAAACAACTCTTAATAAGGAAACTTAGACTCGAGCATTGTATACCCTACAAGAGCATTTCTTCTCAAGATGATTGGTTGATAATGCTTCAAAGTGAAGAGGGAGGAAAAAGTCATAAGCATGTGAGGGAGTTGCCTCTTACCATCACTTCCCATTTACGCCCAGGAGCAATAGTGCCACGCATCTGCAGAACCATCCTAGCCAACAACCAGTAGAGGCAGCCAATACTGAGCTTCCCTTTGTTGTTTGCAGGAATTCCAATATCAACATATCGCATTGGAGAATCAGTGTCACAGAAAGCAATTGTTGGAATATTTCCCAGAGCAGATTCCTTGATGGGCTGCAGGTATTTTGAACAGAAGGAATTAATAACCCATTTCCAGACCAAATACTAAAATCGTTCCCCTTACAGATAATTTTACCTGATGATCAGTTCTAGGATCAGTGAGGATGAGAAGACGTGGCTCACTAAAGGATGTCTGAAGCTGATTGGTGAAGGTTCCAGGGGTGTGCCTTCCAGCAATAGCATGAGCACCTGTGTACTGAGCAAACTTCAAGACAGCTCTCTGACCATATGGCCTTGCAGATTGGACAATAATATCCTGGGGATTCTCGATGGCAACAATGACCCTAGCTGCTAGCTGAAGTTTCTCCCAAGTTTTACCAAGATTGATGATGAAGATACCTGGATAATTAATACAACATGAGTTTCAGAAACAATTGAATGATGTAAGAAGTCATAAAAGCTGTAATGGCTATACTTAAAAAAAGGTGAGAGAAAAAACAATGAACACAAAAATTACTTAATATACCACAGTTCAATCATGGAAATAATTAAAAAAATATATCAAATTTGTAATTAAAAAACAGTACTTATATGTAACTCATCTAGATTTAAGAAACCCAAAGCATAACAGTAACAGGAGCAGCTCAGAGCCACAAAGTTGCAGAAAGCTACAAAAACAAAAAAAATCAACTGAAATACAGTTAGCAATCTGGCACCTTTTATTTCCAATAAAAGGATATTGCTTGTTCTAGGAATTCACAGATGGTATTTGGCTTTTCAAAGATTAAACAATGATGCTAGAACAAAATATTATCATAACCTAGGGAAATTCGTAATTGGTGTTATCGACCCATGCATCCACTATCCCACCTCTCAA
Source organism: Areca catechu (assembly GCA_021397845.1). Lineage (NCBI taxonomy): Eukaryota > Viridiplantae > Streptophyta > Magnoliopsida > Arecales > Arecaceae > Areca > Areca catechu. Next base: position 6,937,903 of record CM038052.1, read on the forward strand.
TTCTTAAACCAGATAAAAATGGCATGCAACGTCATGATAATGGGTAAAATGACCGTTTGCAGTTGGCAGATTTAGAGACCTCACACTATTTTGGCGCTTGATTCTAACATAACCCATCTAAAACCAAATTCACAAAAGTATTATCCCAACTACTTGTGGTTGGCCGCATATCTCTTTCCACATAATTCATTCCAATACATAGTTACATTCATTGTCCATTGTTACCATGTAGCATTTATGAGCACTGTTACCCCACCTCCCATCAATGCCCCCCTCTAGATATGCATTCCCTGTGGATTGAAATATTCGATAACAATAACAGGTAATAACAACCATTTCTCACAAGCAGTAATGGTTCAAACCAAGGCTCACACTTTCCTTTGCACAGCATCCCAGAATCATCATAAGATATTTGCAAAACAAGAAAAACCATACACCTCCCTCAATTCATGCTACCACTGGGCTAGCTTCAAAGTATTATTCTCAACCACCACCCCTAGAAATTGGTCCCAACCCACAATTCTCACTATCCTGTGCTTATATCATGTGCCTTGACCCTATAAATCTTGTCCAACAAAAACTTTCCAGTCTTATTTCCTTGTATCAAAGAAAATCAATGAGCACTTGTAGCAGCTCCACAAAATTATCATCTATTTTTGTATATAACAAAGAAATATTTCAATGGTTCAAAAGGAAATGCAGAAAAATATTATGATCGAGTAATACATCAAACATGTAATAGACAAAAACATCACGGTTCACAAAACAAAAGGCTACGAATATATAATATCAGCACTAAATCAATAAATTATCCTCATGATATCACGTCTACCGTGTCTAGATAATCAGAAACTTTGTACCATCAAAAATAAAAGAAAATGAGACAAAATTATATCAACAGATATATCAAGGCACGGTGAGAACTTATCAAGCACTTAGCACAACGACTTCCAAATTTCCATTTATCCAGCAAAATCAGATCAAACAAGCGCCGAAAAATATAAAAATAAATTAGAACTCAACTTAAGAATCCTAAAAAACTAAGATTTTCAGCTAACCATTGATTATTGAATGAGATACCACCACCAAAATCGGAACTTCCGTTGAATTCTTCATTCACCTAATCCACTAAACCTCAATATAACTCCAAATAACTAATAAAAAAACATAAGATCTTTGTAAACAGTCCATCCTACAGCCTTTTCCCATCGGAAGAAATAACGCTACAAATCTACAGATCAGGCATGCAAAGAGAATATGCATCACGATTCCAAGGAATATGGTTAGGGCTTGCATACCGTCGGATCTTCTCTTGAAGACGTAGCGCTCCATCTGGAAGTCGCAGTTCTTGGTGCCGAGATGGACGTCGGCGGCAAGCATCATCTGGATGTCCTGCTCCTTCTGGGAGAGCACCCGCGTCGTCGCCATGGCTGGAAGAGCCCCCGAAGGCCGAGATCGAGGGCTAACGCTAGGGTTAGAGTTTTGGAGTAGGAGCTAGGGTTAGAGTTTTGGAGTAGGAGCTAGGGTTAGAGTTTTGGAGTAGGAGAAATGGTTCCCAAACCCTGGCCTCTTCTATTACCACAAGCGACGACGGAGGAGGCGCGAGCGAGAGTTGAGGAGAGGCTCTTACTTAGTTATCCCGGAGGCCAAAACCCTAAGGGCCAAGGTTGCGTTTGGTAGTCCGAGATCCATCCAAATTACCAGACCCATTGTATTACTATATTTAATGACCCATCATATTACTAGATTACCAAACTATTCTTTTCTCTTTTTTTTTTCTTTTTTTCTATAATATAATATAATATAATATTTTATAATATATATAGTATTTTAAAATATAGTATAATAAATATATTATATATTATATTAATATAATGTAATATATTATTACATTATATTAATATGTTATATAATATAATATATATAATATTGATATATTAAGTTATATTATATATTTTTTAAATTTAATCTATTTAATATATTATATTAAATAATATATAATTGTTACCGCCAAGATCGTCGTGGCCTGCAGCTCCTGCCAGTGCCGGAGTGCGCTCCCTTCGCTGCCTGACGGCCCTCCTGGTCCTGTGAAACGGGGTTAGTGACCCGGACCGGGGTTTCCGGCGGGGGCACTCCAACGATCAAGTCAGTAACGATCCAGGAAAACAGATCCTCCTGGTCGGGCCCCTCTTGATGGACTCCGCACTATGAGGAGTAAAAAATGTGTGTGAGGACGAAAACGTTGCAGTGGGAGAATGATAGCGGAGACAGAGGGGTTCCCTGTTCCTCCACTTCTCCTTGTTTCCCTCGCTTCCCCTTGACTGTGGTAGTGGTGGTGGTGCTTTGCCCTCTTGGTTGGGCTTGCCCCTATGTTGGTGGTGCCATGCCCCTCTTCCTAGTGGGGATTGCACCTATGTTTTTTCTGTATATATTTTTTTTGTTACCTCCGAGTTTGTTGCAGCTAGGTTACCGTTGGGCGCTTGTCTCGGGATCCCCGCCAAGCCGTCGGTACATACGGCGGTGTCCCGAGAAGTCTTTCCTGATTCATGATAAGGGAAGTTGTCAGGCGCTCCAACACTCCTCTTGGTCGCCTCATTCCGGGAAACCTGGCAGTGCCTTGAATGGTGGGCCGCAGCCCACGGGATTCGAATCTCTCGGTTGGCTTCCTCTCTTGGGTGATCCGGGTGGTTGGTGAGGAATGTGGCACCTCACTCAGCATGCTTCTTTCCTTTCTAGCGTAACTGGTGGTTACAGGCGATCAGTACGGCTTAGAAGGCGTTCCAGTGCAGTCCTCGGGCGGCCCGCCGGCGTTCTAGGCTGGTGAGGACCTCGTCCGAGCTGGGGCTGAGCTGGAACGGCAAGGCTCGCTCCGACCTAGGTGCTCCGAGCTTGCGGGGGCGTCTTGGTGGAGGAGGGCAGAGTGCGGGCCCGGTCCGGAGGGCGCGCGCTCGGAAAGGCTCCACGTTGGCGGGTGAGCGTTGATCTCGACCTTGACCACAGGGCACTAACCCTCGAGGGTCTCACTCCGAAGGGCAGAAGACGGACCCGGTCCAGAGGGCACGCGCTCGGAGAGGCTCCATATTGGCGGGTGAGCGCTGAGCTCGACCTCAACCACAGGGCACTAACCTCCGAGGGTCTCGTTCTGGAAGGTAGGAGACGGACCCGGTCCAGAGGGCGCGTGCTCGGAGAGGCTCCACATTGGCGGGTGAGCACTGAGCTCGACCTCGACCACAGGGCACTAACCTCCGAGGGTCTCGCTCTGGACGGCAGGAGACGGTCCCGGTCCAGAGGGCGCGCGCTCGGAGAGGCTCCACATTGGCGGGTGAGCGCTGAGCTCGACCTCGACCATAGGGCACTAACCTCCAAGGATCTCGCTCTGGAGGGCAGGAGACAGACCCGGTCCAGAGGGCGCGCACTCGGAGAGGCTCCACATTGGTGGGTGAGCGCTGAGCTCGACCTCGACCACAGGGCACTAACCTCCGAGGGTCTCGCTCTGGAGGGCAGGAGATGGACCCGGTCCAGAGGGTGCGCGCTCGGAGAGGCTCCACATTGGCGGGTGAGCGCTGATTTCGACCTCGACCACAGGGCGCTAACCTCCGAGGGTCTCGCTCTGAAGGGTAGGAGACAGACCCGGTCCAGAGGGCACGCGCTCAGAGAGGCTCCAATTGGCGGGTGAGTGCTGATTTTGACCTCGACCACAAGGCGCTAACCTCCGAGGGTCTTGCTCTGGAGGGCAGGAGACGGACCCAGTCCAGAGGGCACGCGCTCGGAGAGGCTCCACATTAGCGGGTGAGCGCTGAGCTCGACCTCGACCTAGGCATCCCGAACTCACGGGCCCGACCTGACGGAGGACAGAGCTCGGCTCGCTGTCTTGAGGGAGCTCAGCTCAGCTCGGTAGTGGAGTCCGGGCTGGAGAGTTGATGCGGCACCCGACGCGGCATCCTTTCTTGACGTGGTGCCCGCCGGTTCCTCCACGTCAGCGATCCCACCACATCTTTGCCCCCCACTCCCGAGGCTCGTTAGTGCGCGACGCTCGGGTCGAAGGGAGTAATTATGGTGCTGACGTGGAAAGGCGGAGATCTGGCGCGATGATGGCCATGATTGTTGGTGCTTCGGGGAGCGACCCTGTGGACCAATCCGGGGGTGCCATGTGGCCACATTCGAGGAGCAATTAATGTTGGCACAGAATTCAGAGCGACCGGGATGCCGTTTTCGTCGATGGGCAACACGTGGCGTGGATCCGTTGGCAGAGGGGTTGAATCGGTACGAATTCGTCGGGTCATTTCGAAATGAAAAGAAGGCCTTACCCGAAACATCTATTCTTTTGAATTCTCCGTGCCTGCTGCCGCTGCGCCCAAGCTTCCTTCTTTCTCCTAGTTGCCCCGAGTTTTCTAAGGAACCAAGTCAGTTTCTTCTTCCTTCTCCCCCTGCTAGAATAGGGTTTTTTCTTCGGGTCTGGGGTCTTCTTCAGGTTGAGTCTCCTCTTCCGTCCCCCACTTCGAGTCCTTCATTCTCCTTGTCCTTGAGGATGTCCCGTTTTGGTCCAGGCTTCCGCCCCTCCACTGATCAGGGTGAGGCCGGTCCTTTTGAGCAGAGGCCGGCATCTTCTTCTTCTTCCTCTGACGGGGAGGAAGATGCAACTCGCTTCGAGCTTGGTAGGAGGCATCCTTCCGGTCCGGTACTCATCAGGGAACCGAGATTCGGTTCTTCTCTCCCTCCTCCTTCTTCTGCTCCTGCTTCTGAGTCTATTAGGTCCACAGGTCCTGGTGGGGTCGCCTCGACGATCACCGCCGGGGAACTAAGAACTGTCCGGGATGCCTATAGCATCCCGTCCTCTGTCCGGCTCATGATCCCTCATCCAGGAGAATGTGTCATTCCCAGTGGCCCGGGCCATCTTGCTTTTTATGAGGGGACCTTCTCTGGGGATCTCCGGTTTCCTTTCCACCCTTTCTTCTTGTCCGTCTTGGATAATTATCGTTTGGTCCCTACTCAGTTAGTGCCAAACGCCATTGGAGTCATTTTTTCTTTCATTGTGCTCTGCCACCTCCACAGGTTTATTTCCCGGTTTTCCTTGTTCAGGGCCTTCTTCGCCCTGAAGCACCACCCAACTGAGGATGGGTGATGGTCCTTGTCTGCCCGCCCGAAGGGCATCAAGTTTGAGCTCCCCTCTTCCATCAAGGGATGGAAGAGTAAGTTTTTCTTTATTGAGGTTGAGGGGGTCGACTGCGTCTGGAGTGATCCAGACAAGTCCCCCAACCGAGATTCCGTGGTCGATGCAGCTGACCGGGATGATTACGAGCAGCTCCACACCGCCCAGATTCCTTCCCTCGAGGTCCTGTTATCTGAGCAGAACCTCACCGACTCTGGGGTCGACCCAATGAATGGGTTTGGTGAGTTCGACCTGAACTTCCTTCTTTCTTTATATTTGCATTTCTTGCATTGTTTCTCACGGATTCTAACTGTTGTATAACTTGCATGCAGGGATGATTTTCTCTGAGAACAATCTACTGGCGATCACCCGGAAGAGACCGCCGACCGGGCTGGCCAGGGAGCCTTCGTCGAGGCGATCCCGGGGCGAGAGCGCTCATGTGGCTGCCCCCACCGTGGTGCTTGGTCTAAGCTCGGCTGCTCCAGCCGGCCCGAGTTCGGAGGTGGCACGCGCTGCTCCTACTCCGGGCGAGGGCCGCAGCTGCGGCTGCTACACCCCACTGCCCTTCGAGTCCACCGGTTGTCGAGGTCAGGGATGAGGAGGTCCGGGCCGTCACCAGGACCATGACCGAGGCGCCGCCTACGCCGGTGTCTGCTTCTCAGCCTGCCCCCCGTGGCCATGCAGTTACCGGGACGAGGCCGCCCACTCTGGCAGAAGGTCGAATGGAGGAGGGGCGATGCCATCTCCCCTTCAAGATGGGGCCAGACAGCTCGTTCCTCCGGAGCCCCGAGCTGGCCGAGCGCATGATGGACTTCTCGATCCAGACATGCGACCGGCAAGATATGGCCGGGATGCGACCGACCGATGTCATCAGTGCTATCTTCTCCCAGCTTTATTCGGTGAGCTGTTCCTTCCTCTTTCTCCTCTTTTCTTTTTTTTTGGGGGGGGAGGGCTGACCTCTTTTCTTGGTGCAGATCGGTGCCGAGGCCCTCTACATCAAGGGCCGCTACCAGAGCTGGAAGCGTCTTGAGTGGCAACAGGCTGCCGAGATTGAGTCCTTCAAAGCCGACCTCAAGGAGAAGGTCGGGGCGAACTGGGCCCTCGAACTGAAGGTCAAGGACCTTGAGCAGCAGCTCGTCGATGCCAAGGGGTGAGCGAAGAAGCTCCTAGAGGCCCGCGACTTTGAGCGGAGCCGCTCAAAGAAGGTCATCGACGATCTCTCCATCGTCGAGAAAAAGCTGAACTAGTACAGTGCCGAAGCGGATCGGCACAAGGAGGCCTCCCGAGCTGCCCAGGCTGAGCTGGCAGCTGGGAGGGAGAAACTTGCCGCAGCTGAGAAGGCAGCAGAGGAGGCGGCCAGGTCGGCGGTGGTAGCTAGGCTGGAGGCCACCGAGTCGAGGAGGGTGGCTTCTGAGGCCAAGAAGGGCGTCGATGATGCCATCACAAAATTCAAGGCCTCGGAGGAGTTCGTCGCCGAGATTTAGCAGATGGCGTCAGACTCCTTCTACAAGGGCTTCATGTTTTTGCGCGGCCGAGTCGAGGCGCTTGTCCCCGAGAAGAGCCGTGATCGCCTCGGATATCCTTCGGCCTCAGATGCGGAGCCCGACGAGGAGATCGTGGAGGAAGCCGTGGCCTTAGAGTCTTCGACGTCAGCCAAGGCTGAACCCTCCGAGGTTAGAGCTGCTCAACTGGAGGTTCCTGAAGGCGGAGACTCTTAGCCCCAGAGCTCAGCAGGGAGGCCGGCTGGCGTGGACTAGCCCCCTTTTCCTTTTCGCCCTATTTTGTATTTTTGTTTCTTGTACTTAGTCAGGGTCACCTGGCATGTCAGGGGCCCGCAAGATACTTGTAACTCGTGCTCAATCAATGAAACTTAAGTTTCTCTAACATCTGTTTTCTTTGTCTGGTTCTTCCCTTATTTTTTCTCTTTCTTTCTCTCCCCTCTCTTCTTTTTCTTCCTCTTCTTTCTTTTGTGCATAAGCGAGGAGATCAGAGAGAGGGGCCTCACCTTGCATGGGGTTGAGTTATTAGACTTTAACGTCAGCAAGCTGGGTGCAGGTTCCTTGGCAGGAGATCTGAGCTTCGGTCTTGGGTAGGTGTCCTGGAGCTGGGCTCGGGGATGTTATTGACAGAGAGCTGCTTGGCTCGAAGTTCTCTTGGCCGGAGATTTGAGCTCCGGTCTTGAGTGGGTGTCCTGAAGCTAGGCTCGGGGATGTTGTTGACTAAGAGCTGCTTGGCTCGAAGTTCTCTTGGCCGGAAATCTGAGCTTCGATCTTAAGTGGGTGTCCTGGAGCTGGGCTCGAGGATGTTATTGACTGAGAGCTGCTTGGCTCGAAGTTCTCTTGGCCGGAGATCTGAGCTCCAGTCTTGAGTGGGTATCCTGGAGCTGGGCTCGGGGACGTTGTTGACTGAGAGCTGCTTGGCTCGAAGTTCTCTTGGCCGGAGATTTGAGCTCTGGTCTTAAGTGGGTGTCCTGGAGCTGGGCTCGGGGATGTTGTTGACTGAGAGCTGCTTGGCTCGAAGTTCTCTTAGCCAGAGATCTGAGCTCCGATCTTGAGTGGGTGTCCTGGAGCTGGGCTCGGGGATGTTGTCGACTGAGAAATGGCAGCTTGTCCCCCTCTCGTTCTCTTTCTTTCCTTCCCCCCTCCTTTTTTCCTTTTTCTTCTTCTTTTCTTTCTTCCTTTTTTTTTCTTTTTTCTTTTTTTAGAGTGGGGAGATCAGAGAAGAGGGTTCTTGCCGCGTGCCCCTCTCATTCTCTTTCTTTCCTTCTCCTCTCATCTTCTTTTCGAGTGGGAAGATCAGAGAAGAGGGTTCTTGCTGGGCTCCCCTCTCGTTCTCTTTCTTTCCTTCCCTTCTCGCCTTCTTTTCGAGTGGGGAGATCAGAGAAGAGGGTTACCGGACTTGATTGCCTTGGAGCTAGGCTTGAGGCCTTCCTGGACGTGGAGCTAGGCTCAGGCCCAGGGGTTGACTGAGGGCTTGGCTCAGGTCTTTGGCATCTTGGAGCTAGGCTCGAGGCGTTAATGGGAGCTACTTGGCCCCATGATCTCTTGGCATCTCGAAGCTAGGCTTGGAGATGATTGAGATTGAGAACGGTTTGGCTCGAAGATCCTTCGACATCCTGGAGCAAGGCTCGGGGATGCTTCAGGTTGGGAGCTAGATGGCTCAAAGATCCTTCGATGTCCTGGAGCTAGGCTCGGGGATGCTTCAGGTTGGGAGCTGCATGGCTCAAAGATCCTTTGACGTCCTGGAGCTAGGCTTGGGGACCTTCAAGTTGGGAGCTGCATGGTTCAAAGATCCTTCGACGTCCTGGAGCTAGGCTCAGGGACGCTTCAAGTTGGGAGCTGCATGGTTCAAAGATCCTTCGATGTCCTGGAGCTAGGCTCGGGGATGCTTCAAGTTGGGAGCTGCATGGCTCAAAGATCCTTCGACGTCCTGGAGCTAGGCTCGGGGACGCTTCAAGTTGGGAGCTGCATGTCTCAAAGATCCTTTGACATCCTAGGGCTAGGCTCGGGGACGCTTCAAGTTGGGAGCTGCATAGCTCAAAGATCCTTCGACGTCCTGGAGCTAGGCTCGGGGATACTTCAAGTTGGGAGCTGCATGGCTCAAAGATCCTTCGTTGATCCTTCCCTGCCAGACACATGGATACTCGTACAAGGAAAAATCGTTATCATCATTATCGATAAGATACCTTACCTTGTTGCTAGCGTCTCCGTGGGCCACGAACCCTCCTCTTTCGGGGGGGCCTGACGTCGTCGGGATCTTCGAGGTAACAGGCTCCTCGTGATGGTGCTTCGGCCATCTTGTAGGAGCCTGCCCGTGGTGGTTCGCAATCGTCATTCTGACAACCGTGTCATCTTTATCTACTTTTTCCCTTTCGGCATAATGAAGGGTACATTCTCAGGGTCCCATGCCCCCCAAGTTTCCTTGGACGCGCGTGCAGCTCCCTTGGTGACCACGCCCACCGGCTTCACGGTGGGGAAGCTTTTGATGATTGGAGTCGACGGGAGAGCGGCAAGCGCCTGGGACCCCGCTTGAGGTCTGCCCCCCACAAACCTTTGGAGGTAGCCTTTCTTGATGAGCTTCTCGACCTCCTACTTGAGATTGCGACATCAGCTGGTGGCACGACTGTGATCACAGTGAGGGCGACACTACTTCGTCTCGTCATGGCGGGTGAAAGGCTTCAAGGGTTGTGGGCATCGCCGCCCAGTGGCTCGCTGGTTGAGCCTTGCATACTGGTGAACCGATGGGAAAGCTCCGCCAGCTTGCGCTCATGCTTCCCCAGGCGCGCTTTCGCTGCGTGCCTGACGGTTTCGTCAGTGGATCCTTTTGCCGAAGGGGATGGAGAAGGTGACAAGGGTGCCCTTGAGAAGGGGGAATCCCTTGCGCGGCTGATAGAGGCCTTTTAAGTTCATGTCATCACCATCCTTCCATGGGGTATTGCTCTGTAAAGAGGTGGAAGGCTTGATCACGCCTGTCCTGCCCCCCTTCCTGGCGTGCCAATCTATTGCCGCCAAGATCATCATGGCTCGTAGCTCCTACCAGTGCCGGAGTGCGCTCCATTCACTGCCTGGCGGCCCTCTGCTCCTGGTCCTGCGAAACAAGGGTTAGTGACCCGGGCCGGGGTTTCCAGCGGGGGCACTCCGACGGTCAAGTCAGTAACGATCCAGGAAAACAGATCCTCCTGGTCAGGCCCCTCTTGATGGACTCTGCACTAGGAGGAGTAAAAAATGTGTGTGAGGACGGAAACGTTGCAGGGGGAGAATGATAGCGGGGACAGAGGAGTTCCCTGTTCCTCCGCTTCTCTTTGTTTCCCTCGCTTCCCCTCGACTGTGGTAGTGGTGGTGGTGCTTTGCCCTCTTGGTTGGACTTGCCCTTGTGTTGGCGGTGCCATGCCCCTCTTCCTGGTGGGATTGCACCTATGTTTTTTCTATCTTTTTTTTTTGTGTTACCTCCGAGTTTGCTGTAGCTAGGTTACCGTTGGGCGCTTGTCTCGGGATCCCCGCCAGGCCGTCAGGCGCATGCGGTGGTGTCCCGAGAAGTCTTTCTTGATTCATGATAAGGGGAGTTGTCAGACGCTCCAACACTCCTCTTGGTCACCTCATTCTGGGAAACCTGGTAGTGCCTTGAATGGTGGGCCACCGCCCACGGGATTCGAATCTCCCGGTTGGCTTCCTTTCTTGGATGATCTAGGTGGTTGGTGAGGAATGTGATGCCTCGCTCAGCGTGCTTCTTTCCTTTCTAGCATAACTGGCGGTTACAGGCGGTCAGTACGGCCTGGAAGGCGTTCCAATGCAGTCCTCGGGAGGCCCGCCAATATTCTAGGCTGGTGAGGACCTCGTTCGAGCTAGGGCTGAGCTGGAATGGCAGGGCTCGCTCTGACCTAGGCGCTCCGAGCTTGCGGGGGTGTCTTGGTGGAGGAGGGCAGAGTGCGGGCCCGGTCTGGAGGGCGCGCGCTCGGAGAGACTCCACGTTGGCGGGTGAGTGCTGAGCTCGACCTCGACCACAGGGCACTAACCCCCGAGGGTCTCGCTCCGGAGGGCAGAAGATGGACCCGGTCTAGAGGGCACGCGCTCGGAGAGGCTCCACATTGGCGGGTGAGCGCTGAGCTCGACCTCGACCACAGGGCACTAACCTCCGAGGGTCTCGCTCTGGAGGGCAGGAGACAGACCCGGTCCAGAGGGCGCGCGCTTGGAGAGGCTCCACATTGGCAGGTGAGCGCTGAGCTCAACCTCGACCACAGGGCACTAACCTCCGAGGGTCTCGCTATGGAAGGGCAGGAGACGGACCCGGTCTAGAGGGCGCGCACTCGGAGAGGCTCCACATTGGCGGGTGAGCGCTGAGCTCGACCTCGACCACAAGGCACTAACCTCCAAGGGTCTCGCTTTGGAGGGTAGGAGACGGACCCGGTCTAGAGGCCGCGCGCTCGATGAGGCTCCATATTGGCGGGTGAGCGCTGAGCTCGACCTCGACCACAGGGCACTAACCTTCGAGGGTCTCGCTCTGGAGGGCAGGAGACGGACCCGGTCCAGAGGGTGCGCGCTCGGAGAGGCTCCACATTGGTGGGTGAGCGCTGAGCTCGACCTCGACCATAGGGCACTAACCTCCGAGGGTCTCGCTCTGGAGGGCAGGAGACGGACCCGGTCCAGAGGGAGCGCGCTCGAAGAGGCTCCACATTGGCGGGTGAGCGTTGAGCTCGACCTCGACCACAGGACACTGACCTCCTAGGGTCTCACTCTGGAGGGCAGGAGACAGACCTGGTCCAGAGGGCGCGCGCTCGGAGAGGCTTCACATTGGCGGGTGAGCGCTGAGTTCAACCTCGACCACAGGGCACTAACCTCCAAGGGTCTCACTCTGGAGGGTAGGAGACGGACCCGGTCCAGAGGACACGCGCTCGAAGAGGCTCCATATTGGCGGGTGAGCGCTGAGCTCGACCTCAACCACAGGGCACTAACCTCCGAGGGTCTCGCTCTGGAGGGCAGGAGACGGACCAGGTCCAGAGGGCGCACGCTCAGAGAGGCTCCACATTGGCGGGTGAGTGCTAAGCTTGATCTCGACCACAGGGCACTACCTCCGAGGGTCTCGCTCTGGAGGGCAGGAGACAGACCCAGTCCAGAGGGCGCATGCTCGGAGAGGCTCCACATTGATGGGTGAGCGCTAAGCTCGACCTCGACCACAGGGTACTAACCTTCGAGGGTCTCGCTCTGGAGGGCAGGAGACGAACCCGGTCCAGAGGGCGCATGCTCGAAGAGGCTCCACATTGACGGGTGAGCGCTGAGCTCAACCTCGACCACAGGACACTAACCTCTGATGGTCTCGCTCCGGCGAGCAGGATGCGGCTCCGACCTAGGCATCCCGAACTCGCGGGCCCAACCTGGCGAAGGACAGAGCTCGGCTCGCTGTCTTGAGGGAGCTCAACTCAGCTCGGTAGTGGAGTCCAAGCTGGAGAGTTGACGCGACACCCGACGCGGCGTCCTTTCTTTCCGTGGCGCCCGCCGGTTCCTCCACGTCAGCGATCCCACCACATCAATAATATATTTAATTTAATTTATTTAATTTTATATTGACATAATATAATATAATATTTATTAGTATAATATATTATCTTATATTTTATAATATAGAATATATTTTTTATTTTTAATATAAAATATAATTTATTTATTTATTTAATAAATAAATAAAATATAAATTTGATTTAGAGGTATTTTAGAACTTTAATTTTATATAAGCATTATTACATGTATGTACCAAATATAATAATCTGCATTACTTGCAATCAATATTATTAGCAATCCACGGTACTGACTGATGTGGCAAGACCGCTGACATGGAGCACACCTCGAATCTAGCTGGCAGTGAAGCAGGTAGATGTCGCCACGTCGGATTCTTTCCAAGCTCCTTCGTCAGGTGGCTTCCCAAAGGTCAAGCCCACCTCGACCGAAGGCGAGCTCCCTCTGCTCCTTCGCCAGGTGGCTCCCCAAGAGTCGAGCCCACCTCAGTCGAAGTCGAGCTCCCTCAACTGCTTCACCAGGTGGTTTCCCAAGGATCGAACCCACCTCGGTTAAAGTCGAGCTCCATCCACTCCTTTGACAGGTGGCTCCCCGAGGGCTGAGCCCACCTCGACCGAAGTAGAGCCCGCTCCTTGGAAGCGTCATGAAAAGGACAAAGGCAACAGCACCAAGTTTGCCATCGAAGCAGGCGCACGCAGTGCAGCGCGTCCAGTATGGCATCCCAAAGCTAGAGAGGTGCGCCTACCATCATTTGCCCCAGTTAAGGAGGAGTGCCCCGATCGAGGCACCAGGTCCTACAGCCGACCACTTATACCACCCAAAAGGAGGAGGCTGTGTTAGGGACCTCAAACCTGAAGGCGGCTACCCTCGGATCGAGGCCCTGCTAAACTTTTCCAGCCATGATAGCCCATCGAGAAAACAAGGCTCACAACATAACTCCCTACTATAAAGCGAAATGACCTCGGGGGCATGGCTGATGGATGCCGTTGACCTTCTAGCGCCCCAAGAGGAGAAAAATTGAGGCAAGAAGCAGGGAAAGCCGATGATCTAAAAGGAGGACCTAGTAGGCAAGAATGAGGTAACCAAGGAAAAGGAGGAGGAGGAGATAGAAGCGAGGAGAGCGCACGGAGGCTACCGTGAAACTCTCGGAGAGAGTTCCGATGGACATGATCATCATGGCTCGAGACTTACTCCTCTCCTACCCTTCCTACTCCATCCTTTACTAAAAACTCTCCTTCAAGCGTGGTGACCGAAGAGGGAGCCACCTTGAAGGATCTATCATCTTTACCGTCTGCTGACTTGATCATCAGAGTGCCCCCCACTGGGATCTCCAGCCCGGGTCTCTAAATATATTTTGCGAGATCTGGTATTGCTGGATTCTGGGAAACGAGGCAATCGTCTGGTGCCATATCTGAGCTACGGGCCATGATGGTAAGGGCGGCAATAGATTGGCGCGCCAGGAAGGGGAAAAGCCCCTGTCCAGACAAGCCCCCCAGAACTTTGAGAACAGCTCCGCTCGAAGCATGGTGGTGACTCACATGCGGGAAGCCTCCACCAGCCGAGCAGGGGATGCCCATTCTCCTGCGGGCCCACATAGCCCAAAAAGGGACCTCCCCGCCCCAGCATAGCCACCCCCGGTAGATGACCAATACACTGCACTCATCTAGTAGATGCAGGTTCTGGCTACGGCCATGAGGCAGCTGCAACACCAGCAACACTTTCTGGTCACCCAGCCGTAGCTAGGGACCCCTGCAGCCCAAGCTGCCAGCCCCCACGGTAGCCTGCACTCCATCCGAGGCAGTCCATAGCATCCGCGGGCCATAACTGATCCTCGGGGGAGCCACCGAACCCCCGTAAAGAGAAATCATTCTAGGTCGGTTGACCGAGAGAGCCAGTCCCCGGTGGACGGCAATGCCATCGTCAAACACGACAAATGCCACCGAGGCAAGGCTCCTCGCTGTGACCATCTCCAACTGTCAACCCCATCTTCTCTGGCAACCTCGGTGGAAGGTTCCATTGACGAGGCTATTAGGCGCATGGCCGAGAGGCACCTAGAAAAACAAGAGCGCAGGCTGGCGGAGCTTTCCCGCTAGTTCGCCAACATGCAGGGCTCCTCCAAGGAGCTAGTGGGCTACGATGCCCGACCCCCTTCTCCCGGGAAATCCAAGAAGAATCGATCCCAAGTCAGTTCCATATGCCTTAAGTAGATCCCTATGATGGGACCACCGACCCCCTGGACTACCTAGAGAGCTATAAGGCTCTCATGAGAGTTCAGAGAGCGACAGACGCCCTCTTGTGCATCGCCTTTCCGGCCACCCTCTGGAAGGCCGCTCAAGTTTGGTTCACCTGCCTCTAGCCCGAAAGCATCGGCTCCTTTCCGCAGCTGGAGAGGAGGTTTATGGCCCACTTTGATGCTTGTTGGAAGGTACCACGAGAGGTGGATAGCCTCTTCTCTATCAGGCAGTAAGATCATGAACCCCTGCGGGACTATGTGCCCGCTTCAAAGCTGTCGCCCTTGAGACTACAGTCTGGACTAGCCCGTCGCCATGCTGGCATTGAAGAGATGGCTCAAAACCTCCCGCCCGACCTACTCCTTGGACAAAAAAGCATCGAAGACGTACTCTGACCTCCTCCTTCGCATCCAGAAGTACATCCATGCTGAGGAGGCTGATCGCACCACAAGGGAACTAGACGGGAAGCCTCCGAAGAAGCCGATCCCTGGAGAAGCACCCGGGATGCGGAGACCTGAGCCATCCATGGACTTCCGGTCGGGAACGAAGCCGAAGGGTGGTCCCATCCCAGAGAAGACTTTCACTCCCCTCCTCGCTCCAAGATCAAAAATCTTGATGAAAATCGAGGATGAGTGCTACCTACACCGACCTCCCCCACTGAAGTCGTCAAGTGGTCGTGATAGGACGAAGTATTGTCAATTCCATCGTGACCATAGCCATGACACCGAGGACTACCGTAACCTGAGAATGGAAATCAAAGACCTGATAAGGAGGGGCTACCTTGGAAAGTTCGTGAGGGATGAGGTCCCGGCGGAGAATCAGCCACTTGCAACTCTTCCCCCTGTCCCTATATCAAGAATCGACCCACTGAGAAGCCTGTGGATATGATATGTTGGGGAATAGAGCGCACCCCTAAGAGAGCCCGAGAGGGAGAGAGTCTGTAAAATGTACTCCCCTTTATGAAGGGAAAGGGAAGTGAGGAAGAAAATGTAAATAATGATATCGTCGTGGTCGAAATGACCATTGCCAGGCATCCTGTTAGACGGGTTATGGTCGATAGTGGGAGCTCGACTGATGTCCTTTTCTATAATGCTTTCTCTCGGATGAACTTGTCCTCTGATCGACTGAGGCCAGTGCACACCCTTCTCATAGGTTTTATTGGAGATTCTATGGGAGTCGGGGGAGAGATCACTCTCCCCGTCACAACCGGGTCACCATCCTGACAGAGTACGGTCATGATAATTTTCACTGTCATTAGGCTCCCATCACCTTACAATGTAATCCTTGGTCGTCCCGGGCTCAACTTGCTTGATATGGTAATATCCACCGAACCACTATTGGTGCAGTTCCTGACCCTCTATGGCGTGGGAGAGATGAGGGGAGCACCTCAACCAGTCCAACATTGCCTTCAAGCCATCCCCGGGGCCCGAAGCGCCGAGGAGGATCCCGGTGTCTACAACCTCGACCAAAGGATGCAGGACCCTAATGGTAGCCCCGTTGAATGCCTCTTGACGTATCCCCTTGGCTCGGACCCGTTGAAGACGGTGCAGGTAGGAGCCCACTACCAGAAGAAGAACGAGCTCGCCTGCTGAGTTTCCTCCGAGCGAATACGGACATGTTCGCCTGGACCGTGATTGATATGCCGGGGATTCCCCCTGACATCATCACTCACAAGCTAAATGTTGACCCAAAGTGTCGCCCAATTCGATAAAAGAAGAGAATCTTTGCCTCGAAGAGGCAGAAGGTGATCAACGATGAAGTGGAGAAGCTCCTCACGACCGAATTCGTTCATGAAGTACAGTTTCCCAGCTGGTTAGCGAACGTGGTCATGGTCAAGAAGAGTAACTGGAAATGGAGGATCTATGTAGACTATACCGACCTCAACCGTGCTCACCCGAAGGATAGCTTTCCTCTTTTGAAGATCGACCAACTCGTGGATGCCACCTCGAGGCACTGCTTGCTCTCCTTCATGGATGCGTTCTCTGGGTACAACCAAATCCAAATGCATCCAGAGGACAAGGAATGCACTGCCTTTATCACGGACCGCGAGATGTACTGCTATAGAATAATGCCGTTCGGCCTGAAGAACGCTGGTGCCATGTACCAGCAGCTAGTCAACAAGGTCTTTAAAGACCAGATCGATCGCAATATGCAGGTTCACGTGGACGACAAGCTTGTTATGAGTAGGCCGACCTCGGACCATGTCGATGACCTGGCAGAGACCTTTCGTAACCTTCGCCTTCACCAAATGAAGTTGAATCGACGAAGTGCACTTTTGGCATAGCAGCTGGAAAGTTTCTTGGCTTCATGGTCACACAGAGAGGGATCGAGGCCAACCCAGAAAAGGTCCGAGCAATTATTGATATGGAGCATCCCACCTCCAAGAAGTAAGTCCAGCGACTCACTAGCCGTATAACGGCCCTGAGCCGGTTCATCTTGCGATCCGTCGACCGCTGCCAACCCTTCTTCAAGGGACTGCGAAAGATGCATGACTTCACCTGGACAAAGGAGTGCCAGGAAGCCTTCGAGGAGCTAAAGAAGACCCTGGCGTCACCACTACTGCTCTTCTGGACGAAAGATAAAGAAAAGCTCCTCCTATACATGGCGGTCACCCCGGGAGCCGTCAGCTTGGTTTTGGTTTGCACGAACAAGGGCGGAGTCCAGAGGCCAGTATATTATTCTAGCAAGCTCCTCCACGATGCCGAGATCAGGTATTCTTGCTCCGAGAAGTTAATTTTTATGCTCATTATGTCTGCCTAACGTCTCAGGCCTTACTTCCAAGCACATCCGATCGCGATTTTGACTGACCAACCACTGAAGGCCATACTTAGTCGCCCCGACACATCCGGATGTCTGGTAAAGTGGATACTGAAGCTCAGCAAATTTGACATTACCTACCGACCGAGGTCATCCATGAAGGCACAGGTATTGGCTAACTTCCTGGTCAAGTTTGCAGGCCTGGGTGAGGAGTCAGAGGAGATCTCCCAGGAGCAACAAATGGGACCTGAACCAGAGGGGGATATCTAGGTCCTGCACGTGGACGGAGCATCCAACGCTGGGGGAAGCAAAGCCGGACTCATTCTCACCAACAGCAAAGGAGTCGTCGCTGAATATGCGCTCCATTTTTAGTTCGCAGCTACCAACAACCAGGCAAAGTACGAGGTGCTCATCGTAGGACTAAGAGTCTCTTGCGAGCTAGACATACCCAACTTGAAAGTCTTCATCGACTCATAATTAGTGGTCGAGCAAGTTTCGGGAGAATTTGAGGCCCGGGACCCTCAAATATCAAAGAACCTGGAGCTAGTACGCACAAGTACAGTAGGCTTCAAGTGCTTTAGCATCTCCCACATTCTACATGGAGAGAATGCTCATGTTGACGCCCTCTCCCGACTGGCGACCCTGCCGGACTCGTTCTTGGGGCATGCCTATATCGAGCATCTTCAGGCCCCAAGCTACGAGGCATCCGGGAAAGTCCAGCAAGTCACCCTGGAGCCCAGCTGGATGAACAGTATGCCAGGTATATTGCTGACGGTACCTTGCCCGAAGATCGCATAGAGGCCAGTCTCATCAAGAGGAAGGCCACATGCTTCATGCTAATGGATGGGCAACTCTACCGAAGGTCCTACTTCTACCCACTCCTAAAGTGCCTGAGATCCTTGGAGGCAGCCTTCGTACTCCAAGAGATACACGAAGGCCTCTGTGAAAATCATGTGGGGGGCAGGATATTAGCATACAAGGCCCTCCGATAGGGGTACTATTGGAAAATCATGAGAGAGGATGCAGCCGACTTCATAAAAAAGTGTAACCGATGCCAGCGCCATGCCAGCGTGTAACGTCAGCCAGCTGCACCACTCTCCTAATTCTCTGTCCCCTGGTCGTTCGCCCAATGGGGCATGGACATCCTTGGTCCTTTTCCTCCCGTGCCCGGGCAACGCATGTTCTTGATAGTCGCCATCGACTACTTCACTAAGTGGTCAAGGCTGAACAGCTAGCACGGATCACGAAGGCCAACATCAGCAAGTTCTTTTGAAAATCAACTATATGACACTTCAAACTCCCTCAAACCATCATCACCGACAACAGATGACAGTTCGATAATCGGGAGTTCGAGGAGTTCTGCTATGGCCTCAACATCCGCCATCACTTCACCTCAGTGGCCCACCCTCAGACCAACGGAGAGGCCGAGGTGACTAACCGGACCATCCTTCAAGGACTCCAGACCTGGCTAGACCAGGCCAAAGGTAGATGGGTCGAAGAACTCCCCAGTGTCCTATGGGCGTACCACATAATGCCCCGAATGACCACAGATGAGACACCCTTTAACCTCGTCTTCGGCGTGGAAGCCATGATCCCAGTGGAACTAAGTCTGCCCATATTACGAGTGGAGCAGTACGATGAAGCTGAGAACCCAGCTCGACTCCTACTCAACCTGGACCTCCTTGAAAAAACAAGGGATAAGGCTCGACTTCGGATGGTGACCTACTGGTAATGTGTAGCTCGGTATTACAACTCCAAGGTAAAGCCAAAGACCTTCCATCCTGGTGATCTGGTACTGCGACGGGCAGAGGCCCCCCAACCTTGAGAATGCGACAAGCTTTCTCCAAACTGGGAAGGCCCTTACAGAGTGGTCGAGGCCTTTCCTTATAGGGCCTACTACCTCACCGAGCTCGATAGAGCCCGCTTCCTATGGACTTGGAATGCCGGTAACTTGATGATGTACTACCAATGATGTAAGGCTTCCTCTCGTTAATAATAAAATTCTTTTTAGCACAACAGTTGCCTCTGTCTCGCAGGAATGCTTTCACCCGATCCCAGGTCTGGTGATCAAAGACGGGAGACCTAGGAGTCTCGCAAACAACCCGCTGGAACCAAGTTCGACGAAGTCAAGACTCCTGAAGCCTGGCACCTTAAGCCCGAAAACTTATAAAGCCTGGCATCTCAAGATTGGAAACTCCTAAAGCCGACACCTCAAGACCGGAAACTCTTGAAGCCCAACACCTTAAGACCGAAAACTCCTGAAGCCTGGCACCTCAAGACCGGAAACTCCTGAAGCCGGCACCTCAAGATCGGAAACTCCTGAAGCCCGGAACCTTAAGACCGAAAACTCCAGAAGTCCTGCACCTGCTGCCCTACTCACAGTCCTAAGACATTGACCGGGAAATCCCATGAATCCCACCATCTACCATCTGGACTCACAGTTCGGCCCCTCGAGCCAGAGAGCTTCCAAAGCCCTATCTTCGAGCCAAGAGTAGAGGCTAAATTCATCACTAAGGTCAAGCTCCCCACTGAAATCTCACCCTGACTCTTGGCATGGATGGAAGGACCATTAAACAGGTCACCGGCCTCAGGCGAGCACCCAGAGTCCTCCAGCAGGTGCCCCGTCCAGCACAGATGACCCCTTCAAGGACTTCCAGATCCCTTCTAAGTCATCTACTATGACTAAAGCCTCCTAGAGAGGCCTGAGATTTGGAGCCCTGGATGGCTGGACCTAGACAAGACCTAAGTTCGCGGAATTGCAGGAAGACACAGGAAGCACAAAAGGAATAGAAGATTAAAATGCAAGGCAAGAAGACATGAAGAAAAAAAACTTCATTGCATAAAGGGTTTATAACTTGAAAAGACCCCCGACAGGCTGGGCATTCCCAAAGATAAAGTTAAAAACCCTATCCTAAGTACAAAAGTCAGAGGGGTGAAGGCCCTCGGGAGGTCACTACCGACTCCTTCCCAGGTCGGTGCACCGAGGCATCGGTATCCCCTTGGACCTCCACCGTCTACTCGATCGGCTGCTCGGCAGTCACTGCCTCTGTTGCCCCCGACAGGGTCCTCGCCATTTTCAATTGCTTCCCTGCATTGCCAATGGCGATGCCCTCCAAGTTGAGCCCCGGGAAGGCTAATGCCACCTTCTCCCGGCAGGCCTCGAATCCCTTCATGAACAAATCCACGGTTGCCTTGCAGACCTCGTCGTCGTATTCTTGTGAGGCTCGGAACTCGGGCATGGCCTCAAGGGCTTCCTTCTTGGTAGCCTCCATCAATGCCATTGCCCCCCTTGCTTCTCGTCAGCCACTGCCAACTCAGCAAGGACTTCATTCACTCGGGCCTCGAGGGTTCGGGATCGCCCCTCAAGGTGGGACACCTCCGCCACGGACTTCGCTGCGCGGTGCTTCATTCGGGCCTTCTCCTCGACCAGGGATGCTTCGAGTTCCCTGATACGCCCCTCGGCCCTGGACAGGTCACCTTGAAGGAACTTGTTAGTCTCCTTCATCTCCTTCTCCTTCTCCATCAGAGTCTTCATGTCAGTTGCGAGGGAGCACAGTTGCTTATCCTTCCGAGCCTCCCTCTTCGCCCAGTTGGTGCAGAAGTCTCGGAGCATGAGCATGTCGATCCCGATCTGCACCGAAGAGAAGGTTAGTCCCAGTGACTCAACTGGAATATTAAAGAAGCAAAACACTTACCGAGAAGAGCTGGAGAATTATGTCGAGTAAGGCCGCCGTGTAGTCCCTGCCTGCCCTCATGCGGTGGTCCCGGGGCAGAACGGCGTATTCCATCATCCTTTCTACCAGGATGGGGTCTTGGATGATCGAGGCGTTCATCATGACCCCTGTCGGCGCGTGCTGGGGTCCGGGGGATGAAGGTGCCGAGGCCACCTCGATGCAGGGATGCACGGCTAGTGAAGGGACCTTGATCGTTGTTGTAGGATTCGCCGCCATGGTCGATGGCACAGGAGGTGGAGCAAGCCGCTCGTCTCCCCTCCCCTCCTCGACCTCGACGATTTTCGAGGAGGGTGCTCGCTGTTGTGGAGGTCTAGGAACCGGATCAGCCTTCCTCGTCTCTAAAGATAGAGTGGGCCTGGACCCCTGCCCAGGCTCCGCTCGGGTCCTCTTCGATGGAGTCTCCTTAGCCCCTGCCAAAGATCTCCTCTTGTGAGCGGACTCCATCAAACGCTTGGTCGAGTACTTCATTCCTGCAAGAAAAAAGGAAAGAGAGTTAATGATGGGGGCACCAGGATCAGACACAGATTACTAGGCCCTAGCTGATTTACTGATTAGGGTTTTTTCGAACCCTTCATGATGTGTCAAAATTTTGTAATCAAGTTTTATAATAAAGTTGGTCCAACTAAGAGTTTTGTAATGAAGTTAACTCAGTTGAGTGAGTCCTGTAATAAATTGAGATGTGTCTCAACCTCAGTCTAGTCAAATTGATCCTGTAAGTCGTATCCAGTACAAATCAGGTTTGTACAAGAGGAGCATGAAAGTCAGAGTTATATCAAGTCCAAAAGCCCATGATACCTGTATGCTTAAGGAATATACCAAGAGCCCATGGCGCCACTTGATACCAGGAGTTTTCTAGCACCCAGCCCAAGAATTCGGCCACCAGAAGACCCATGCGGCCATGCTTTGAAGACCGTGCCCAAGGCCTATTGGAGGATGCCCAAGGCCCAATGGAGGAAGCCCACTTGCTGCCCCACACACCAAGCCCAATAACATTAGGCGTCCAAGCCCTTTTGACCAAGTCTAAGCTCCATTTGACCAAGTCAAAGGAGGAAGGAAATCCATAACAAACAAAGAGAACCTATTCCTACTCAACTTGTGATCCTATTCCTATTCTACTTGTAATCCTTCTCCCTATCTAGCTTGTATTCCTATTCTAACAAGGAGAGGGCAATGGATCATCTATATAAACCCCACCCCTCCCCCTCTTGTAAAAAACTTTTATCATGAAATAATACCTTGCTAAAATTTTTCTAGCTTGTTCCTTCTGTTCTTCTTTGGTGTGTGAGTATTTGAGATTGGTGTGCCCTAATTCTACCAAGCCCTAGCCACCCCAGGTGTTCTTCTTCCAAGCCCTAATCGGCCCAAGAAGAAGTGCCCTAGGCCGCCCAAGCAAGGAGTTCTTCTTCAAGCATCAAGCTGGCCACATCCAAAACCCCGATTTTTTCTTTCTTCCAAACCCTAGTTCTCTTTCTTTACTTTCTTATTTGTTTATTTGTTGACCTCTGATGCTTGCAGGATCCCCATGGTATTCACCTCCGAGGAGGAGGCCCTCTTTACCTCCAGGATCAATCCCAGATAGCTGCTTGAACCGAGGAACTGAAGGCTTGTCTTCCAGGTGATGATTCCGAATGCTGTGTGACCCCTTCATCAACAGGATCTTCGAATTGGTGCTTGGTAAAAATTCTTCTCCCTCTTAATTTCTGATTTATTGAAGGTACACTATCCTAACCAAGGATTTCTCAATCTCCGAGATCCTTTCTTTTATTATTTTACATAAGTTCATATGCGGGTATGATGTTTTCTTTCATTACATACTTGCCTGCTGATTCTATACTTGATTTCGGGTTTCTAGCCTACAAATTAAAATTCTAAAAATTATAAAAACAATTAGTTTTAGTTTTTCTACAATCATGGTAGTTTTAGGATCATCCCGCATCAATCAGCCCTAAGTCAAAAAGCAAAAAGAAAAGCAGGGACACGTCCAGTAGAGACTCACCAAGTTCTTGGATCGGGCTGACCCCGGTCTCAAACAAGTTCTGCTCCAACAGTAGAATGTTGAGGGAGGGGAGCTCGTCACTAATCAACTGCGTGAAGACCTCCCAGTCGGCAGACTCCACTTGGAAGTTATGATTCGGGGATCGGTCCGGATCACTCCAGACCCAGTCAACATCCTCGATCGAGGTGAAAAAGTATCGGTTCTTCCACCCCTTGATGGAAGAGGGGAGGTCGAACCTGAGGCACTTAGACCAGGATGAAAGAAACCACCACCCGTCATCGGTGGGGTGGCGCTTCAGGATGAAAAGAGCCCTGAACAAGAAAAAACGGGCAATGAACCCATGGAAGTGACAGAAAATGATGAAGGCTGCAACGACCTTGATGGCATTAGGGGCCAACTGGGTCGGCACAAGGCGAAAATTGCTGAGGAAGGAAAGAAAAAAAGGGTGAAAAAGAAAATGAAGGCCCCCAACAAGGAACTCTTCGTAAAAGGTGATCTGACCCAGACCGCTTGAGATGGCCCATTCCCCTGGCCTCGGGAGCGAGAGCCGGATAAAATCTGGGAACCCATACAT
Organism: Areca catechu; assembly: GCA_021397845.1. Taxonomy (NCBI): domain Eukaryota; kingdom Viridiplantae; phylum Streptophyta; class Magnoliopsida; order Arecales; family Arecaceae; genus Areca; species Areca catechu. The sequence goes on from CM038052.1 coordinate 6,961,351, forward strand.
CTTCTGGATCAGAAAAAGGTCCTCTTTGATCATCATCAAAATGATGCCGAAAGGACCGGTCGAAGCCACTGGCACCGGAGGAGCGATAGCAGGAACGGAGGAAGAAGGAGGAACCCTAGGACTTCCTATGACGATCCTAGTGGGACGCAGGCACCTCCGGACCTCAAGGAGAACTTCGTCCTCCTCATCGGAGGATGGAGTCCTCGATCGAGAGGGGCCTGCTTCGTTGGGATTGCTAGAGGAGCAGAAGGTTCGGCCTGAAAGAGCCATTCAAGGAAGAAGGGATGAAGACGAAGAGGACGAAAGACCTAAATGAAGGTTTCAATCTGCCTGAGAAAAGGGGAAGGACTTGGACACTACCGGTCGGAAAGAAGAAGAAGAAGAAAAAGGAAGGAAGGATGCAGGGACTGACCTATTTATCTTGAAAAGAGAGGATAGCCAAGGAAAAAGAAACTCTGAACTGCAGGTGAGCGCGAGAAGTTTGAAAGAGCAAGTTTATGGAAAGTCCTCTCTCCTTTCAAAACCAATGGACAGCGGCCGTACATCCTTTTTGCATCTCCACCATCAGATGAGCGCCACGTGTGGGAGACGGTCGACGGTGACACTTCGATACACTAAAAACTGCCTCGGGTCTGGCATGAGCAATTATGATTCCTCGGACTCACGGACGTGGCGCCCGCGCATTGGACCTCAAGGCGCGACCTGCGAAGTGGTGGCGATCATGGCAATAATGGCACCGGATTTTTGTCCTTCCATGTCAGCTCCGCATTAACTCCCTTCGTCCTGGTCACAATGTTTCGATGGTACTTGGGAGTGGGGGGCAAATGATGTGGCAAGACTGTCGACATGGAGCACACCTTGGATCCAGTTGGCAGTGAAGCGGGTAAATGTCGCCACATCGGATTCTTTCCGAGCTCCTTCGCCAGGTGGCTCCCCAAGGGTCGAGCCCACCTCGGTCGAAGTCGAGCTCCCTCAGCTCCTTCGCCAGGTGGTTCCCCAAGGGTCGAGCCCATCTCAATCAAAGTCGAGCTCCCTCCACTCCTTCGCCAGGTGGCTCTCCAAGGGTCGAGCCCACCTCGACCGAAGTCGAGCTCCCTCAACTCCTTCACCAGTTGACTCCCCAAGGGTCGAGCCCACCTCGGTCGAAGTCGAGCTCCCTCCGCTCCTTCGCCAGGTGGCTCCCTAAGGGTCGAACCCACCTCGGCCAAAGTCGAGCTCCCTCTGCTCCTTCGCAAGGTGGCTCCCAAAGGGTCGAGCCCACCTCGGCCGAAGTCGAACTCCCTCAGCTCTTTCGCTAAGTAGCTCCCAAAGGATCGAGCCTACCTCGGTCGAAGTCGAGCTCCCTTAGCTCCTTCGCCAGGTGGCTCCCCAAGGGTCGAGCCCATCTCGGTCGAAGTCGAGCTTCCTTCGCTCCCAAAGGGTCGAGCCCACCTCAGCAGAAGTCGAACTCCCTCAGCTCTTTCGCTAAGTAGCTCCCAAAGGATCGAGCCCACCTCGGTCGAAGTCGAGCTCCCTTAGCTCCTTCGCCAGGTGGCTCCCCAAGGGTCGAGCCCACCTCGGTCGAAGTCGAGCTTCCTTCGTTCCTTCACCATGTGGCTCCCCAAGGGCTGAGCCCACCTTGGCCGAAGTCGAGCCCGTTCCTCAAAAGCATCACGAAAAGGACAAAGATGTCAGTACCAAGTCTGCCATCAAAGCTGGTGCGCACAGTGCGACGCATCCTATACGACCCCCAAAGCTAGAGAGGTACGCCTACCATCGTTTGCACCAGTTAGGGAGGAGTGCCCCGATCAAGGCACCAGGTCCTGCAGCCGACCGCCTGTACCACCCAGAAGGAGGAGGCTACGTTAGGGACCTCAGACCTGAGGGAGGCTACCCCTGGATCGAGGCCCTGCTAAACTTCTCCAGCCATGATAATCCATCGGGAAAACAAGGCTCACAACATAACTCCCTACTATAAAGGGAAATGACCTCGGGAGCACGGTCGACGGATGTCGTTGACCTTCGAGCACCCCAAGAGGGAGAAAATCGAGACAAGAAGCGGGGAGAGCCGATGATCTAAAAGGAGGACCCAACGGGCGAGAATGAGGTAAGCAAGGAAAAGGAGGAGGAGATAAAAATGAGGAAAGCGCATGGAGGCTACCATGAAACTCCCGGAGAGAGTGCCGACGGACACAGCCGTCATGGCTCGAGCTTTACTCCTCTCCTACCCTTCCTACTCCATCCTTTACTAAAAACTCTCTTTCAAGCATGGTGATCGAAGAGAGAGCCGCCTTGAAGGATCTGTTCCTCTTTACCATCCGTTGACTTGATCGTCGGAGTGCCCTCGCCAGGATCCCCAGCCCGGGTCTCTAACTCTGTTTTGCAGGACCGGGTACCGCTGGATTTCGGAAAACGAGGCTATCGTCTGGTGCCACATCCGAGCTGCGGGCCACGATGGTAAGGACGGCAACACTAACAATCCACATTATTTTTTAAGATTACCTGGCAATGCACCAAATATAACCTAGAATCCATCATAAAATGACTAAAATGCCCCTATTAAGAATGGGCTGGGTTTGCTGGGCTATTTGGTGAGCCGGGCCAATAATTGGGTAGATGCTTGTCTTTATATTTTTAAGAGAAATTCTTTGTACACCAGGTGCAGTGGAGAAAAAATGTACCATACAACCTGATTGGGCCACATAAGTTTCATTTTTTAATTCATATTCAATGCTTATAATTTTTCTTTTCTTTGAAAATTTTGAATGATGAAAATATTTTTTCGTTTATGAAAAATTATGATATCCTATAACCGGGTTATGATATATCATGATCAGGATTATGACATTTCATAGCTAAGTTATGAACAGAATGTCATCACCCTATCTATAGAATGTCATAAAGTTGAAGGATATTTTTGTTATTGAAAAAATTTAACTCAGCATTATAACATCCTATGAATAAGATTATGGTACCATGTTTACAAGTTAGCCAGGAGGTGTCATAAAGCCATGGGTTATCATAATTTTTTCATAAGGGAATGACATTTTCGTTATTCAAAATTTTTAACAAAAAAGTAAAACTATAAGTATTAAATGCATGTTGAAATATGAGAGTTACGTGGTCCAATGCTATATATTTTTTCTACACTACCCAAATGTATAAATATTTTTTTAATTTTTAATTTAATTGAACTAGAACTAGGGCTGGAACTGGGCCAACCTAATCCAAAATTTGATCAAGTTTCGGACCATATTTTAAAAATTTTTGGACCGAATTCGGGCATCCCTTTGGCCCAAAAATTAAATGGACTCTATTTTACAGCCCAAAGTCTAGCCCGATATGCTTAAAATTTGTTCCGAAGTCCGAACCGATTTCAGGCTGGTCCGAAGTTTATTGAGCTAGCCCATCCTAGTTCCAGGTAATGGACTTTGGGCCGGTCCAGTTGCAGCCCTAACTAGAACTGATCATGGACCTAATGGCCAGCCTGACCTGATTATCATTGACTGTGCATCTCCTTCTTTTAGTTGATTCTGACGTTCCTGATAGCTAAAATTATAAGCATCCTTCTCTGTGAAATTTAATTACCTTCTACCCCCTTTACTTCTTACCATGACAAAGTATATTTGAGTCATGGAAATATTCAGGGTATGTAAATTACTGATCTCCGCTTTTTCTGGTGTGCTGATCTTTCTATATAACCATGGATAACTAGCCAATGATATGGATAGCTCATGGTTATGTTCTAGAAAAACATCATCCAATATTCTCTTACCATTTTTAGAATTTAGTCTTATTTTTATCGATGCCTTATAATCAATTATGCCAGTATCCCTATGATTCATGGAGTTATCGATTTTTCTAGATTTTCCTTGCCTCCAACATGCCAGGTGCTTGAAGCATATTTTTTTATTATTGTTGGACCTACTACATACTATTGTGATTTCAAAACCAACTCTTCTTGCATATTCATTGTAAGAATTATATACATCATTTGCTGAATTGAACTCCATTCCAATTTGAGGATCAACATAATTATTCTCTGCATTTGGGATGATAGGAAAAGGCACATTCTTGTGAACAACATCAGCAACCTCATCCAACTGATCATGTTCAATTTTTTCCAAATCTATAATTTCAATATCATCTGTAAAATTATCCGTGCAAAATCATAAACATTGATATCCATAGTTTTAGATGAAGTTTATCTAGAGTATAAAAACTATTATGCTATGCATTGGTTAAAATACGACACGACAATGTGATAATACAGTAAGGGAACCAAAAATTTCTAAAAAAAAGATATTTTAACTTATGACATCTTAGTTTACAAATTATGATATCCTAGTTAAAAAATTATGACATCCTGGCATCAAACTATAAACTAGATATTTTGATCCTTCATACAAGGACTCTTTTACTATTCATTTTCTACACATGACACCTAGTGTACAATAATATGGTTAGGAGACAATCATAAAAATTTTTGAAAAAAAACTACCTCGATACACAACTAGAAATGAAGGGTTTAATCCTTTATGCTAGGATAATTCAACTATGCATTAGCTTGACTATGACTTCCAGAGTGTGATAATATAGCTAGGAGAAAAAAAAACTTAAAGATATCAGATTTGAACTTATGATACCCGTTCATAAAAACTATGATATCATGTTTCAAAAATTTTGATGTCCTAGGGCGAAACATAAAATTGAAAGCATTAACCCCTTCTACAAGGACTTTACATAGTCCGTGGCTTGATTTATGACCTCCAAAATGTCATAACATGCCATGGAGGAAAAAAGAACATGATTCAGCCCGAAACACAATTAAGACATCATAGTTCAAAAATTATGACATCCAAGTTAAATAATTATGAAATTGCTATAGAAAATATGAAACTAAAGGCTAACCCCTCATATTAGGAATACATATCACTTGTGGACTAAATGATGACTCCCATAATGTCATAACATGCCATAGATAGAAAATGATGATACATATATATCGAAACAAGATTATAATATCTTAGTTCAAAAATCATGATATCTTAATATAAAATATGAAACTAAAGATATTAACCCCTTGAACAAGGACTTCACATAGTCTGTGGCCTCAATTATGACCTCCAGAATGTTATAACATGCCATAGAGAAAAGAAGAATATAATTTAGGCCTAAACATAATAGTAATAACCTATTTCAAAAATTATGACATTCCATCTAACAAATTTTATGAAACCCCTGCACAAAAATGTGCCATGGATGTCATCATATACCATGTATCAGTTGTGGCCTGAATTATAACTCCAAGGATATCATAACATACCATAGATGCTAAATGATTATAAATATATGCCGAAACATGATTATAACACTTTAGTTCAAAAATTATGATATCCTGGTTAAAAAATTATGACACCCTGCAAAAAACATGAAATGAAAGGTATTAACCCCTCCTACCAGGAATACCTATCACTTGTGGACTGAATTATAACTTTCAGAATGTCATAACATGTTACAAATGTTAAAGGATTACAATTATATGCCAAAACCAGATTACGACATCCTAGTTAAAAAATTATGACACCTTAGTTAAAAAATTATGATAGTCCTATAAAAAACATGAAACTAAATTTATTAACCCCTTCTACAAGAATACCTATCACTTGTGGACTGAGTTATGACTCTCAGAATGTTATAACATGCCACGGACGCTAAAGGATCATAAATATATGTCGAAACAAGTTTTGACACCCTAGTTTAAAAATTATAATATCATAGAAAATCATGATATCCCTGTATAAAACTATAAATCGAATATTTTGATCCTTCGTACCATAACTATTTAAATATGTATTACTTAAATATGACATCCAGAGTATAATAATATGGTTTTGAAAAAATTTTAGTACAAAAATCTTCAAAATATGATACCAGAGTGTAATAATATGGTTGTTAAAAAACTTTAGTATGAAAATCTATGAACTATGACTACCTCAGTACAAAACAGAAAAATGAAAACCTTCATCCTCTATGCTAGGACTTTTCAATCGTGCATTGGCTTAACTAAGATTGTCAGAGTGAGATAATACAACTAGGAAAAAATCTTAAAAGTGTGATATTTGAACTTATGACACCCTAGTTCAAAAATTATAATATCCTAGTTAAAAAATTATAACATCTCTGTAGAAAATATGAAACTAAAGATATTAACCCCTCCTACCAGAAATACCTATACTGAATTATGACTCACAGAATGTCATAACATACCACAGATATTAAAGTATTATAACTATATGCTGAATCTAAATTATGATATCATAGTTCAAAAATTATGACATCCTAATTAAAAAAATTATGACATCCTATAGAAAACATGAAACTAAATTTATTTGGAATATCTATTACTTGTGGATTGAGTTATGACTTTCAAAATGTTATAACATACTACAGATGCTAAAGGATCATAAATATATATCGAAATAGGATTATAACATCCTAGTTAAAAAACTATGGTATTCCTGTACAAAACCATAAACCAGATGTTTTGATCATCTGTACCAAAACTATTTAAGTATGCATTGCTCAAATATGACACCCAGAGTGTAATAATATGATTCTGAGAAAATCTTAGTATAAAAATCTTCGAAATATGACTATCTCGGTACAAAATAGAAAATGAAGGTTTTCATCCTTTGTGCTAGGACTTTTCAACTATGTATTGACTTGACTAAGATTGTTAGAGTGTGATTATATGACTAGGAGATAAAAAATTTTTGAAAATATGATATTTGAACTTATGACACCCTAATTCAAAAATTATGACATCTTAATTCAAAAATTATCACACCAGGCATAAAAGAAAAAAATTGATGTTTTCATTCTCCTATTAGGACTTTCGATCATCTATTGGCTAAAATATAACTCCAAGGATATGATAATATAGAATGGCGACAACTTAATTTTAAAAATCATAGAATTTGACTTATGATATCCAAGTTCAAAAATTATAATATCCTAGTTCAAAAATTAAGATATCTTGGCATAAAACAGAAAACTGAATATTTTGATCCTCCTTGCCAGGACATTTATACTATTCATTGTCTAAAACGTGACTAATTGAAGAAAGCTGGCACTTCTGATATTCAAGATATGACTGCATTAACTAATGGATTACATCCTGGAGTATTATATTATTTTCTAATGTATTAACTTTCTCTAAATACTAAAACAGTTGGTGTAATAAAGGATTTTTAAAAAAGATTAAACAAGATTCTATGAAAGATTTTTTACTTCATGTTGGGGATGATATTTTATCTTAAAGTTATAGAAAATATCTTTAGTAGCTTATTCTAACCTTAGAATAAAACTGTTTCCTTGTACTCGAAACTCATAATACTTTTCAGAGCAAGAATCTTCTTCATCCTTGGACACTACCTAATACCTTAGACTGGAGACTTAGAACACTTTTTCAGAGCAAGGAAGAAGCTTATATCAATCTTCGAAAATTGATTCCTTAGATCGGACTCTCAGAGCACATTTCAGAGCAAGAGAGAATCTTGCTTGAATCTTGGATTGATTCCTTAGATCCAAAAGTCAGAGCATGTTTCAGAAAACTGAAGAATTTAGCCAGAAGTTTCAGAAAGAATGTGTCAGAGTCAGCAAAATCCAAGTAAGATGACAAGAAAAAATAAGCTAGAGGAAAAGGGCATTTCGGTCCTCACAAAAATTTTAAAAAAAAACTGAACGGATATTAATGCACGTCATGCTCAAAATTTACATCGATATCCCTACCATTAAGTCATCATCCCGTCCCGTCCCATCAAGCCATGTAGAATTGGCGTGGACTAATAAGGAAAGGCTATGCGGACTAGCTAGGATTTCCTGCACCGCAGGCGGTGCACAAAGAATTTTCCTTAGATTCGGAGCTTGTAAATATTAAAAAGTAGCCGGCCCATCTCATGATAATTATTAAAAATTAATATAATAATTATATCAATAAATTATGTATTATAAGAATAAAATCTTATATTATATGGTAGTGAATATATCAATATCAGGTCTATTGGGCGAGCCTGGAATTGCCCTTGCAGGATTGGGCCGGCTGTGGACAAAAATAAATGCCCATGCAACCGAAGCAAGCCCGAGCAAAAACATGAGGCCTAATTTCTATAATAGAATCTGGCCCAAGCCTGACTCGGCCCAACATTTGATAGACTCTAATTTGAACGTATATTAAATCCTTCCATCAAAAAAAATACATATGCGCACGCTTAATCTTGCCAAAACTCACCAAGCCCAAACACCAATTCACCATCAAACATTGGACTGAATCAACAAGCCTGATTCAGGCATTTTCACCATTCAGTTTGAGTTTGATTGTGGGATTATAGATCTCAATATATTTGGTGCAGATGATTATTCAATCCATATAATACCACTCAAAGGCATCCACGCATTGTAATTTAAGAGATATTAATCCAATTTGGATATGTGTAAAGCTCAAAACAAGGAAGGGTGTTAGGAAAAACAAGAGTAAATGTTATTGTCTTTATAAAAAGGAATCCCGGATCTCAGATTCTCTGTAGGTAGTTTAGTTGTACAAAGTAATTGGCTTTCCAAAGGTCTCTTAAAATAACCAAGTTCGACCTATCTTACTCCGAAGTATCCAAAAGAATGTATCGGTGATAAATTTCGTGTTGTAACTTGTAATTCACGCTTCATTCACTCCGCCAATGCTATATAGCTCGTGCACACCAAACTTTAAACCCTGGATTTAGAGATAAAATTCATTCCCAATGATTTTATCAACTCCTTTTGCCCTCGTAGAATCTTCTCCGGGACAATAAAAAAAATTATAACCCACGGAGACTCCGACTCTAGCTCTCTTACCACCAAGCATCACCAGGACACTAATCACACTTGATAATATAAGAGATTGATCGGAGAATGAGCAAGAGAGGCGATCGTATGATTGCTAGATAATTAAAATCTATTATCATCTGCCATTTGTTCATGAGGAAAGCAGTTCTTTCTCTTCTTTATGTTCCCTAACGGGTTTACAGGGCAACCCATTGAAGCTAAAATAAGAGCTTTCTATCGTATTATGCAAATGTGCGTGAGAAAAAAACTAGAAAATCAAGGAACCAATGTGCATGAGAAAAATATTTGCAGACAAAAAAAAAAAATTCCCTCGATTGCATCATTGCATTGGTATCTTTAAATATATGGTGTATTTCTTGATCACGTTAACAAATTTGGCCATCCTTTCCGTTAGGATCCGAATAAACTATTTTATTGCAATTGTTAGCTTTTTCCCTGAAAGAAGTTACTGGATTTCTTTAATTTTCTTTTTTCATGTCGAAATGAGAAGTTGCCGGTCTTTTTTATCTCATCAAGAATTACGCTCGGAAAAATATCAAGTATCGGTGCAAAATATATTTAAAAGATTATGAAAAAAATGTTTACTCTATCAAAACTTAATAAATGTTTGATCAAAAAAAAAAAAATTTTTTTTTTTTTTTTTGGGAGAATAATTAGACGAGATTGATGGAGCGAAAAGAAGGTATATTACTAAATCCATTTTCATTTTCTTGAGAAGGGATGAAATAGCTAAACAAGTCCATCTAAAATATGAAATTGATCATAAGAAAGAGACAGCATCCTGTTTGTATCTCATATAATGCCTAATTAACAAATGCGAGATGGTAACTATCATTTGTTTTTCCTTTTTTATGGCGATCAAGTTTTAAAGACTGGACCATAGAGTAGGTACACCTTCTCTCTGTGTACAGACGAGAAATATAAAAGTTCTTTAGGTGGTTTCATGCGAACAAGTTCTCGTCCATACGAGACATGCTACGCAAGCAAGTTCAACCTGCCAGATTTCACAAAAGAATCATCACGGTTAAACATCATAAAATTACCATCAGATGGCTCCCCACAAACACACTTTTCATGAATCTCGTGAAGAGCCTGAAAGGCCTTCCCACATGCTCGTGGATCATGGTGTCACATCCCGAATTCAGCATCAGAATCGACTACGTGATCGGTTGGTTGCATGATTCTAGATTTTATCCTCGAGATGATGCCAGACCTGTGTACACAATAATCACTTCATTTAAAATCACAGCAATTATACCAACATTATTTAAAAATTTAAATATAACTAAATAATTTATTTTTTTAAATAAAAAATTACTAAATGATCCACTGAGTTATTATATAAGTATGAGCAACAGGTCTAGCTAAACAAAACTAATTAAACGATCTAAATGTTGATATTCAGTCTCACACCCAACCAGATCCTTGCTATGCATCATTTCACTACGAATCCAATCCACTACCAAGCTCGAATATCCTGCACAACTCTGAGAAGGAACAAAGTAGGTGGTTGTGAGCTTTACATCCTAGTAAGGTCTCCAAACAGTCATACCAATAATAGTAATAATTTGAAAATATCAAGAAGATAAAAGTATATCATGTCATGCAACCAAACAACTCAAATATTAAGTATAACAAAACCATTGATAACATTAAGTTTCCTTTTTTATATTTCATTAGTTATCCTTTTTTTTTAGGGTTCTGGACTAACCACGATCACACTCCAGCTTGTGACTGGCACACTATTACTGCACTCCCCTCTGTGACTAGCATACTCATTGTCCAGCTTGTGATTAGCAATATCATTAACTACGATCCCGTGGCATGGCTAGTCCAAATATCATATTCACTTGATTAACACTTCATCAACTCATTTCATGCAGTCAAATCATGTCATTTACAGTTTTTCAATAATCGGCATCATGGTCCAACCCATCCAAAAATAATTTTGCTCGATAAAGCATGGTATATATAGACACATAAATAATAATAATAACAATCATACTATTTATCACGAGAAATCAACTATTCATGCCAATGCATATATGCTCGAATCAAATCATGTCATATAAAATACATATATAAGACTGGTGATCATATCCAGATATCTTTATCTCATTAGAAATAACTAACATGCTTGATATTGGTCCGTATCCGGAACCCACACAATGTCCTTTTACTCAGAAGGCTGCTCCCTACAATGATAAATAATTTATTCAAATTTCTTTTATCCAAATTTCATCAGTGGTCCTCCCATTGATATCCTTCCCAAATTCTTAGAAAGAGACTTTTGGATCTCTCCTTCCTATTTATTTATTTTTTTTTCTCTCTCCTCTTTCTCTCTCCTTTCATTCTGTCTTCTTTCTCTCTCCTCCCTTTTTTTTCTTTTTCTCTTTCTTTCTTTTCTTCTCCCGAATCCATGTTTTCTTCCTCGGTTCAATCGAACCGACCTTCCCATGGTTACCGACAGCCAAGGGAGGTGGTCACCGGGAAGGGGGCTCGGTGGACCGGAGGCATGGCCACCGGTGAGGTACGGTCCAAGCAAATCGAAAATAAAATCAAATTAAACCCGGATTAAATCCTTCCTAAACAAATTAAATAAGGGAAAAGGACTCACCGTTGATTGAAGGGGCTCTCAGTCGTTTGCCGGAGAGGGGGACGATGGCGTGGAAGAAGGCTCGGTTGGTGGCGATGAGGAAAGATTTTTAAAAAAATATTGACGAGCTCTCTTTGCCATTTGGGGAAGAAAAAGCTTGTTGATTGGAATCCCAATCCATCCCAAACTCGTCGTCGACGAAGCCCCTCTTCTCCACGGCTCTCTCTGACTCCTCCTACGAATTTTCCGGCCGGATAAGGGGAACAACGAGTTCCCCTATTTCGACTTCGCCCTTCTTTTTTTTTCTGTGATTGGGTTCAAGTCAGCTGGGTCTGCAGACTTCAGTCCAAAAAAACTCAGGTTTCCCACATGGCCCAAGGCCCAAGTTTTTTAAACAAATTTTTTTTTTTTGAGGGGGGGGGGGGGGGGTGGAGTGGGGGGTAGACGAGAGGAGAACAAAGTCTGAAGACAATGGAAAACAATACAAGTAGCATCTGCCATTACTAAACTATTCAGATCCTTCCCACTTTGCTCCTCGAGTGCCCCTTTGTGTATCATCACTAGGGAAACCCCTCCTCCATCTATCTTCATAGTCAGCTTTGATGGTAGTCGCCGTCGCAAGTCGGGAAGTACTGCTTTGTCATCCGAGATTTCGGATTGGGCTTCTTGGCAGCTGGCGATGCCCCTCTTCTAGATTCTTCCGTCCCCATGACGGAATTGTATGCTACTTAGGCCGGCATCAGATATGCTTGTCAGGTTCTCCATTTTATTACCTCATCATCGAGGGAGACTCTATGACGGTCATCTCCTGGATCCAGCAGTCCTTCATCGTCCCTTTGGATCATCCTATTATACGGGATATCACTCTCCTACTATAGGGATGCTCCTTGTTTATCCTCCATCATATTTATAGGGAGGCAAACTCGGCTTCAGACTGGGTTGCCTCTTTTGTTGCCTGCCATTCTATCTCTGTTCTTGATCAGACTGGTAGTCATCTCCTGTACAGCTTAGGGATCTTATACTGTCTGACTTTCTGGATTGTATTCATTTCCGTTTTGTTTAATGAATACACCATTTTATCAAAAAAAAAAAATCGATTCGGATCTTAAGGCAACATGCTAATTTTGATAATCTCTCCGTACGTGAATGGAGGTTCCTTGACCGGAAAATCTGCACTTTTCTAAAAAAAAAAAAAAAGAAAAAGAAAATTACAAAATAAGAATATCTATGGTGCAAGTATAGTACCATAGAATATGTTTCATTTACGAATGGCATCCATTATAGGATGGATAGCTGCACACGGAGTGTAGGCCATGTTGTATGTGCTGTGTATGCTGTCTAATAACTATCTGTCTTATGATGATGACCATCCATCCATGAGTGCACCATATCTTGCGATGCACACCATATCTTGCGTTGCGATGCAGCATGGCTACCACAAGGGATCCGTGCTCAAATCCGCAACCTAAATAGCAAGAAAAATGACAGGGTTTTAATCGATGTTTTTATAATCCGAATGGTGAGATGTAAGGGCGAACCTTCTTCATCAATCCATGTGATCACGGTAGCTGAATGCTTGTAAATTCTGTAGGGCCGATTTCAATCCATATCAAGGTGACGTAATCTGTACGATCATAATGAAGTTCGTTGGAAACAGGATTATTCTGGCCATTGGCCAACATTTAAGATTGTAAATGGGTCGTGGATCAACCTAATCCGGCCCATTTAAACCCGATCTAACTTTTTTTTAAAGGCCGTAAATCCAGATTAGATAATAAAAATGGATATGTTGCATTTTTCGAATCCACCTAGATTTACTGTATTTGGACTCTGCACGAACTTGCTAATATTATTAGAATTAAAATTTATTTGGACCTCTAAATTATAATTTAATATTTATATGAAACTTATTTTTAATGCAAAGATAGATTTATAATTAATTTTATATCTTAATTTATTTTGAGAATAATATTATTCGTTATCTATTTTATGGTTAATAATAATTAACTATGTTATAATTAAAATATAGTTTTCTATATTTGATCTAAACTTGATTTAGATCCATTTTTTTTTAGATTAAGACTGGATTATTCTATCGCGTCCCGAATCCAACACCGGAATCGGCTACGTGACCGATCACACAATCCTAGGTATCACCTAGAGATCATGTCAGGCCTAAGTACACAGGATTCTCTTCATTAAAAAATCATATTAATTAACCAAATATCATTAAACAATTTAATAAAAACTGAATAGTCAACTTACTCAAGTTAAGAACACTAAATGGTCAACTTATTTATTACATGGGAATCGGCAACAGAACTAACTAGACAATCTAAAATTCTGGTATTTGCTCTGACGTCCAGTCCGATCCTTGCTATATATCCTACATCTCCAAAAGAAAAATTGAAAAGTGGGGAGTGAGCTTCACAGCCCAATAAAAATTTCTATACAAATTTATCCATAATTATATGCATCAAAATAATAAAGAAAATAATAAATACTATGAATCATAAATATCATGTCATGTACCCAAAACAGCTCAACTATCATAAAACAATTTCATGTCCAGTTTCATTAATAACCTTCTTTAGGATTTAGACTAACCACGGTCATGCTCAGACCATGATAGGCACATCTCAAATCGACCATGTACTATCTCCACCTGTGGCCAGGCTAGCCCATGTACTATTCGCCCATAACTCGGCTATTTCATGTACTATCCGTCCGTGGTCGCTATTCCGCGTATTATCCGCCTGTGGCTCGACTATGCCACGTATTATCAGCTTGTGGCTCGATTATTTTACGTATAGCGTGGCTAGTTCAAAATAATATTTTCTTAATTATCAATTTAACTAAAGCTCAACATGATTGTCACCCATGTTTAAATCAATATATTTCAAACCAGTATTATTTTCCAAAGCGTCTGACATAATATATGAAAAATAATCATATCAAGTTGGCAAATATAACTATCCATTACTAAAATATAAACAATGCATAAACAATAATACATGCCCATGCTCATATCCATGAATAAAACTATGCAGCATAAAGAATATATATATAAATCAGTGATCATGTGCAAAAATTTTTACCTTACTAAATGCAATCCAGTATACCTGATATTAGTCTATATCCGGAGCTCGCTCAATGCTCTTCTACTCAGAAAGCTATCCCCCTACAATAATAATTTTTTAATATAAATAAATAATTCTATAGTAACGATAAATCCAAAATCTTTTACCTAAATTTTATCAGCGGTCCAACAGCTGATACCCTTACTTCACAAATTTTCAAAAAATGAGCTTTTCAATCTCCCCCTTCAATATTTATATTTTTTATTTTTTCTCTCTTTCTCTCTCCTCTTATCTCTCTTCTTTTCTCTCTCTTTTTTCTCTCTCTTCTTTTTTCTCTCCTCTCTCTCTCTCTTTTTCTCTCTCCTTCTTTTCTCTCATCTTTCTTTTCTTTCTTTCTTTTTCTTCTTTTTCTTTTCTTTTCTTTTTTTCTTTTTCTTTTTTGTTCTCTTTCTTTTTCTTTTTTCCTTTTTTTTTCTTTCCTTTTCTTTTTTCCTTTCTTCTCTTCCCTTCCCTTCTCATTTTCTTTCCATCTTCTTCTTCTCCACCAAACATAGGGTTCTCCCCTCCTCTTTTTTTTTCTTTCCTTCCTTCTTTTCTTTTTCCCTTTCCTTCTTCTTCTCTCCTCCATCTCCTTATAGCTAGATAATCCGAGTCCGATTCGATTTCGGACTCCTCTCGAAGAAGAAAAAGGAGAATACTCCCATCAAGAGTCTTCTTTTTTTTTTTGGACTATTACATTCTTCCCTCTTAAAATAATTTCATCGTCAAAATTAGCTTGATTGAGATTTTTAACATTGAAGGTAACCAACTCTTATATCATTCTCAAACTTCCAATTAGTCTGCCTCTTAGAGTACTTATTTCTCAAATTGTAATGAAATTACACTTAGAACTTGATCCTTTCCATTCATAATGTATGTCAAATTCTCTTGAGCTCTTCCAAACTATTAATTTTTTTTTGAAGTTAATACAATTAATTATTCTTGATTAATTCTATAGAAAATTCATGATGCCCAAATCTTGAATATACCCAATCTTAATGTCATCGTCAAGCTTCCAAATAATCCTTCTCTTAGGATACTTTCTTCATACGACCTTGGCATGGAAAAATTATATGGTATCTCCATTTTGATCATTACCATCCGCAATACATAGTAATGTCCTCTATTTTTTTTTAATGAGCATTAATATCTCAATCCCACGTTAAGATTCATGCTTCTATCCATGAGTTTTATTCCTTTTGATTAACTCTACATGAAAATTATAATCGGTCAAATCTATTCTTAACCAAAAATTAAAAAGAGATTTGAGCACTACTCACTTGCCATGGTCCTTAGTATTCCTTCTTCTCTTAACTTCTTCATGATTTTATAATTAGTCTTTTATCTTATAGAAACCTCAAGCCCTCCATAAATAAAGAAATCATAATATCATAACTAAAATAGCTTGGTGTCAAAATATCCCCGATCCTAGCTAGCTATAAGAATCATCACTCCTTTATGCTAGATTTAGAGATGTCCAAAATTTTTACTAAAATTCTTTACATTAAGGAAACCTATTAATAAAAATTACATGGCAACATCTATAGACTAGTCCAATAATCAATAACATTATCCTCTTATTTATCACTAAAATCTTGTTACTGGATTCAAATCAGTTCTCCTTTTATAACACTCCTAAAGTTTACGATTAACTTTTTTAATTAATTTCATAATAACTCAAACAACTACACTTTCACTATGCATCCTGATATAATTTACGGGATTGTCTAGGTTTGCTAAATAAATTCCCTCACAAATTCACTTTACATTGATATCGTAAAGATCCAAAGCTACTAAAGTAAAGCTTTTGAGTCTCTTTATCTTATCCATATTTCAGGCATATCATATCAAGAATTTTTTTTCCTGATCCAGTTTTCATATTTAAAGTCCTTGCATAAGTTTCACCATCCTTTTAAAATATGAATAACTCTCATCTAAGTCTGAATTAACCATACCTTCTTAGACGTTCAATTAGACCATCAAGATCAACTTTTTTTTGAAAGATTAACATTAACCCTGACAAAATAAATGACTTTAAGTCAATGCCCTTATGAATAAAATCAAGCATATAATCGTTCATAAAATTATCTTACCATAATTCTTAGCATCAATTAACAAATTATCTAAAATATTATCCCTTATAAGCTGAACCCATATAAGTCTTCCAATACCAATTTCTTCGCTCAATACAATATCAGTAGTAGGGTAACTTAAATCTTTTTATAGATCTTAAATTTGACTTAGAGTTAGACGCACCCAATAATCCCTAATAATTATAAGGATGATCAAGTAATTCAATCCAAGACTACTAACCTAACCTATCAAAGATTCTACCAAGATGTTCATGGCATGTGCACATAATAATTTAATCCACTAATAGCAAATTACCAATCTATGCATTATCCCAAATATATTCTTCATTACATATTTTCAACATTAATCTACCTATAAGTTCATCATAAAATTATCCTTTCTAATATCCTTAAACTCTTGCATAACCTATATCGTAAACATCTTCTTATAATAGTCCCAAAATTTATAATCCGATAATTAACAACATAACTAGCATGTTATCATAATTTGCAATCCATATCAGGTTTAGGATTCCAAAATCATTTAATTAATAATTGAACATATATATTCAGCATAACCTGTTAACATAACACACTATAACTTCAAGCTAGTACTCTTGATACTTGAGTCAACCCACTTATCAAAGACAGAGACACATCTTATCCAACTCTCCAATATCCATCATATGCTTATTTATTATGATTAAATAATATAAATCATTTGGCTCTTTGTACACATCTTAGGTCAATCTTACTATTTATTTTAGAGATAAAAATCATGTTTCTCTTTTGCACTAATCATAGGTCAGATCTTATGTACAACCTAAAAATTAGAATCCAAACTTTAAGTCCATTCTTGTAACTTTTATCATGTCCTGACTGATCATGATACAAAGTTCAAATACCTCTTAAGTCATAATCCATAATGATCATAGTCCAAATTTTGATATTATTCAAATCATATCCTAATCACTTATGTCATTGTTCCAAGTGATTATACTTTAAGCTTTGATACTATTCATGTCATGTCCAAACTACTTATATCGCAATTCCAAGTAATCATAAGCTGAGCTTCAATATCACTCATGTCATGTCTTAATCATTTACGTCATAATCCTAAGTAATCATAGCCTAAGTTTTGATATCATTCTATCATGTCCTAATAACTACCATATTATTTCTAAATCACTTATGTCACAATCTAGGACAATCATGACTTGAATTCCGATATCACTCATATATATCCTAATCACTTAGCCATAGTCCCAAATCATCATAACCTAAGCTCTAATACCACTCTATCACATATGAAATCTAGCATCGGAATCGACTTCAGACCGGTTGCACAACCCTAGGTATCATCCTAGAGATCATGCCAGGCCTAAGTACACAAGCTTCTCTTCATTCAAAAATCATATTAATTAACCAAACATCATTAAATAATTTAATAATAATTGAATAGTCAACTTGTTCAAGTCAAGACCACTAAATGGTCACTTATTTATAACATAGATATCAGCAATAGAACTAACTAGACAATCTAAAATTCTGGTACTTGATCTCACGCCCGACCAAATCCTTGTTATGCATCCTACATCTCTAGAAAAAATAGAAAAGTGGGGAGTGAGCTTCATAGCCCAGTAAGAATTTTTGTACAAATTCACCCATAATTGTATGTATCAAAATAATAAAGAAAATAATAAATACCATGAGTCATAAATATCATGTCATGCATCCAAAATAGCTCAATTATCATAAAACCATTTTATGTCCAGTTTGATCAATAGCCTTCTTTAGGGTTTGGACTAACCACAGTCTTGCTCAGCCCATGATAGGCACATCTCAAATAGACCATATATTATCCACTCGTGGCTAGGCTAGCCCACGTACTACCACCCGTGGCTCAGCTATTCTACGTACTATCCACTCGTGGCCGGCTCTTCCATGTATTAATTATCTGTCCATGGCTCCACTATCCCACGTATTATGAGCTCGTAACTCGGCTATTTTATGTGTGGCATGGCTAGTCCAAAATAATCTTTTCTTAATTATCAATTTAACTAAAGCTCAACATGATTGTCATCCATGTTTAAATCAATATGTTTCAAACTAGTATTATTTTTCAAAGCATCTGACATAATATATGAAAAATAATCGTATCAAGCCGGTAAATACAACTATCCATTACCAAAATATAAACAATGCATAAACAATAATACATGCACATGCCCATATCCATGAATAAAACTATACAATATAATATATATATATAAATTAGTGATTGTTGCCGCCAAGATCGCTATGGTCTGTAGCTTCAACGTGTTGCAGATGTGTCGAGTTCCCATGAGACACTCGTCCCTCCCTTTCCTAGCTGGCTCCTTGGTCCGGCCGCCTTACAAAAAAGAGGAGAACCGAGCTAGGAATTCCGGCAATGACACTCTGATGATCAAGTCAGACGGGATGATCAAGGGGAACAGAACCTTTGTGGCGGAGAGCTTGGGGGGCTCTTCGTGTAGAGGGTAAAAGGTAGAATTAAGGTAAAAAGAACAAGCGGAGATGGGAGCGGAGAGCTTGGAAGGGTCTGCTGGAGGTCCCTCGCTCGCTTACTCCCTGTCTCCTTTTCACCTGTTTGTTTCTCCTCTTTTGCTTTTCCTCTCTCTGACCTTATGTAGGTGAGATGGCCCAGAGCAGGTCCGGGACTTTGGCCGGGTGTCCCTTTCCGTGTGCCCTCTCTGGGAGGGGCTTGCTGTTGCCTGTGGCTCCCTCTTGTCGGGTCGATCCTTAGGAAGAGACCCTTCTATTGGGGGTGTACGCCGGCGTGGCACAGATTTTATCCTTCTGGTGGCACAGTTCCCCATGGGAGGGGCGGGTGTCATGCCGTTGAGCCTCGTGCCATGACAAGAAGCTTCTATTTCTAGAGGGACCGCTGGAACGTTACAAGGCCCTGGGGCCTTGATGGAGTACCCTTCCCGAGGGAGCTTGGGGCTTCATGTCACGGGGGTTGAAGCCCCCGGATGCATGGTTGCCAACATGGTGGTGCGTAATAGGATCCGGGACCTGGTGGAGCGCAGGTTGCCCAGAGCATGCGGGTGGCACGTTGTAGAGCCCAAGCCCATGGCCAAGCGTGTGCCACCCCTCAAAGGTTGTAGGCGATCGGGAACCTTCTTGTTGCAGTTTGAATTCCTGTTGATATTTCTTGCCGCTGGCGGGAACTTGACCCTGGCAAGGTAAGATGGAGCCTTACCTCAGACAGCATGAGCACGACCCCAGCCCAGAGCTGACCTCAGACGGAAGGCTCGCCTTATGAGCATAACCCCGACCGGGAGCTGACCTCGGCAAGAGAGCTCGCTTTGGCAACATGAGCACGACCCCGACCGGGAGCAGACCTCAGACGGAGGGCTCGCCTTATGAGCATGACTCTGGCTGGGAGCTGACCTCGGCAAGAGGGCTCGCCTTGGCAGCATAAGCACGACCCCGACCGGGAGCTGATCTCAGACGGAGGGCTCGCCTTATAAGCACGATCCCGGCTAGGAGCTGACCTCGGTAAGAGGACTCGTCTTGGTAACATGAGCACAACCCCGACCGGGAGCTGATCTCAGATGAAGGGCCCGTCTTATAAGCACGACCCCGGCTGGGAGCAGACCTTGGCAAGAGGGCTCGCCTTGGTATTATGAACGCGACCCTGGCCGGGAGCTGACCTCAGACGGAGGGCTCACCTCATGAGTACGACCGCGACTGGGAGCTGACCTTGGTAGGAGGGCTCGCGTTGGCTCTTCATTTGGCTACCATGCTTGGGAGCGAACTCTTTGCTAGCAGGGCCACCAGCAGAGGCTCCACGTCAGCGGATGTGCCACATCAGTGATCATGTACAAAAATTCTTATCTCACTAAAGACAATCCAGTATAGCCAATATTAGTTTGTACCTGGAGCTTGCTCAATGCTCTTCTACTCAGAAGACTATCCCCTACAATAATAACTTTTTTAATATAAATAAATAATCCTATAGTAATGATAAATCCAAAATCTTTTATCTAAATTTTATCAGTGATCCAACCGCTGATACCCTTACTTCACAAATTCCTAAAGAATGAGCTTTTCAATCTCCCCCTTCAATATTTATATTTATTATTTTTTCCTCTTTCTCTCTCTTCTTTTTCTCTCATTTTTCTCTCTCCTCTTCATTTTTTTTCTCTTTTCTTTTTCTTTCCTCTTCGTCTTCTCTTTCTCTCTCCTCCTCCTCCCTCTTCTTTTCTCTCTCCTCTTTCTTTTTTTTTTTTTCTTTTTCTTTTTTTCTTCTTTTTATTTTCCTTTCTTTTTTTTTTCTTTTTCTTCTTTTTCTTTCCTTTTCTTTTTCCTTTCTTCTCTTCCCATTTTCTTCCCCTCTTCTTCTTCTTCATCGAATTGAGGGTTCTCCCCTTCCCTCCCTTTTTTTTTCTTTCCTTCTTTTCTTTTCCTCTTCCCTTCTTCTTCTCTCCTCCATCTCCTTATAGCCGGGCAATCCGAGTCCGGTTCGATTTCGGACTCCTCCCGGAGAAGGAAAAGGAGAAGACTCCATCTTTTTTTTTTTTTTTTTTTTTTCGGGTTATTACATATTCATAGACCGATCTAACCTGAATAATTCATTGGATCGAAAACTTTGACATGAATCTAACCCGATCCCATTTGATTTTCTATTGGATTGGATTTGGATCTTATATTAGATCCGATATAAGAACCTAGTTGAATCAGGATTACCTATGATCTAGTCCGACCATATCCATTTATATCCATACTAATAGTATTTTGCCATTTTCATTTTAGATAGCAAATTCGGCTCTAGCATAAACTTGTCAATGGATCGGGTCCAGACTCGAGACCCGTAGGTATTTACCCAACGGGTCCGGGTCTGGTATTAAATTTGGACCCATTTATCCAGATCCAGACCCGGACCCATTTAGCTATAATTAAATGGATTCAGGTCTAGATATTAAATATCCAGACCCGCCATACCCGCCATACCCGCCAAACCCGATTATATAAAATAATAATTTATTTATTTATTTATATATTAATATTATTATGAACCATTAGATCAAAAGATCTAATAGCTAAAAATCAATAATGGTTTAATATAAAAGGCTAGCCATCCTAGAATCCCTAATACTCCCTCGGTCCTGTCCCAGGCGTCCCTCCCCCTCGACGACCGACTGCGGACTGCTCGCCGTCGACACCTCTCCCTCAGTCACGTCCCTCCCCCTCAACGGTCGATCGCAGACCATCGATGGCCCCCCTTCTCTGGTCTAGATAGCCAAATCGGCCTCCCTCGCTCCTGTCCCTCCCCCTCGATGGCCGACCGCGAACCGCCAACGCCTCCCCCTCGTTTTCATCCTTCCTCCTCGACGACCGACCACGGACACCTCCCCCCTCTCCAGTCTAGATTGGCATCCATCACCAATCTCCTCCCAGTCACATGTGGTCATTGCTTCGAGATCGTCCCCCATCGGCCCATCCCTCTGACTCTCCCTTCCTCATATCCAAGCCTCGCCGGTCACCAACATCATCCACTGCCGATTGCTGACTGCCGCTGCCGTGATGTTGTCTTATGGCTTTGTCTTCCTCAGATCCGAGCCCCTGCCCTAGAGATCAACCAAGAAAGAGTAGTTGACATCTTATGCAAGAGATGGATACCTGTTCGAGTGCTGGTATCTTTCCATAATGAAAATTCTAATTGATTTATTACCGGCATCTTAAGACAGACTTCCCCATCATCTTATTTATTAAGGTTCTGGGCTTATATGGATGTCCAGGTTAGAAATAAAGAGAAGGCAAGAACCATGTTTGGACCATATGTGGACTTGGTAAGCTGCATGCACTTATTTGACTTTTTTTTCAAATTTTTTTTACAAAAAGAGATTATTTCAAACTCAGAATTATCAGAAAGTTGAAATCATATCTATTGATATACTTCCTTTAAAGAATTATTATGATATGTGAATGGAACTCTATTTTGTTGCCAAAATGGAATGGGACCAGCAATCATGGGATCCTTCCATTCGAAATCGGGCCCGGGTCCGGATCCGGATATCAGGAATCCATTCGAATTTGGGTCTGGTATTTTAAAATTAAACCCGTCGGATATTTGAATTCGAATCCGGATCTAATAGCTAAGATCGGGTCCGAGTCTGAATATCTGGATTTCAATCGAAACTCGATCTATTGATAGCTCTACTCTAGCATAACTTCGTTCCATTGATCCGTCAAAGTTAAATTTTAAGAAGTGCAGGGTGTTTAGAGTCAAAAATAACCTTGTTCCCGAGTATTGTAACTTCGTAGACTGAGTGACAGAATGGGCAAAACCCAACCATTTCCATTCCCGGGTACTTACCGACGGAAAGCCCTCCTGCCGTGGTAGTATCCTTTTTGTCCTCCCCGAAACCCCCACCACCACTCGAAATAAAAATAAAAATAATAATTTAAAAAAAAAAAAGACGATCCTTTTTGCAACTAGAAAGCTTTTATGATGGTTTGCAGGACGGTGAATGTGTAATTTTCATGTGTATGGCAATGGATCGATTTTTTAAAAAAATATTATAAAAAAAATTATGAAAATAGGTGTTTTTATTTATATTCATGAAAGTAGGTATTTTTCTGTTCCTTTGACAGAAAAACCTACTTTTTGGTCGAACGAAATGGTGCGTGGGAGGGGACTGCCTGCGGGACTAAAATCGTCCGTAGTAAAGATGATTTCAAGTTAAGAAATCGTCTTTGACAAAGACGATTTCAAAATTTTAAATAATTTTTTTATAAAATTTGATTGGAAATTGATATGTTATTTTTAAATTAAAAAAATTTTGATGTGATCTTTGAAATCGTCCGTGGCACAGACGATTTCACAATAGTACTTCTCATTTTTAAATTTAATAAATATCATTATTTTTTTTTCAAAATCTAATTAATAAATTTTAATTTTAAATAAATAAATAAATAAGTAATATTAATTAAAATTTTATATATTATTTTTTGGTAATATTAATTATTATATTATTTTAAAATAATATTGATTAAAAATAACATTAATTAACCATATAAAAATAATATTAATTTAAAATTAATAATTAATTAATTAAAAATAAAATTAATTAAAATATATTATAATAATATATTTTTATATTATAATAAATTTTTTATATTCTAAAATATAATAAATTTATTATAATTTATTATATTATATATTATATATTATATATTATAATATAGTATAAAAATTAAAAATAATCACCAGATCGATACTATCCGGTCGCTAGCCCGGTACCAGTTCGGTTGACAGCCCAGTATCAGTCCGATTCCTTGCTCAGGACCGGAGGCAGGACCCCAATGACCGGACCGGCGATCGGATCTGTGGTATGACTGGAGCTAGACCTGTGGCAGGATCCTAGCGGTCGGACCGGTAGTCGGATCGTGATGGCCGAATAGACACTCGGACCGGGGGCCGGACCGGGGTCTGGCCACCGGCCCGACCGTCGATCCTAAGCAAGGGATCGGACTGACACCGGGCTGGCGACCAGATGGTATCGACATGGTGATTATTTCTTATTTTTTTAATTTTTTTAAAATTTTTTATACTATATTATAATATATAATATATAATATAATAAATTATAATAAATTTATTATATTTTAAAATACAAAGTATTTATTATAATATAAAAATATATTATAATATATTATTATAATATTTTTTAATTACTTTTATTTTTAATTAATGTTATAATATCTATTAAATTTTGTTATATATTTTTAAAAATTTTATTAAATTTGAATTTAATTAAAAAAATATTTATGGGTGTAGAGGCATTTAATGGTGCATTTATAAGAGATTTTTATTTAATTCTCTAAATATCCTTTTGAAAAATGAATTCAAATAGCTATGAAAGGTATTTTTGAAATTAAATAAAACATTACAAATGGTATTTTTGAAATTAAATCAAGCGGGTATTTTAGGAATTTACTTTTTAAAAATTAATCGAACGAAGAATTAATTCTTAAAATATCTTTCCTAATGTTTAATTTAATTTTGAAAATACCATTCGTAATATTTTATTTAATTTTAAAAATATCATTCGTAGTTGATTTGAATTTGTTTTTCAAAAGGCCATTTAGGAAATTAAATAAAAATTTCTCATAAATACACCATTAAATGCCTCTACATCTATAAATATTTTTTTAATTAAATTTTAATCAAATATAATTTTAAAAAATATATAACAAAATTTAAAAGATATTATAACATTAATTAAAAATAAAATTAATTAAAAGATATTTTAATAATATATTATAATATATTTTATATTATAAAAAATATTTTATATTTTAAAATATAATAAATTTATTATAATTTATTATATTATATATTATATATTATAACATAGTATACAATTTTTTTAAAAAAATAAAAAAAATAATCACCATGTCGATACCATCCAGTCGCCAGCCCGGTACCAGTTCGATCGACAGTCCGGTATCAGTCTGATCCCTTGCTTAGGATTGATGGCCGAACAGGCGGCCAGACCCTGGTCCGACCACCGGTTCGGATGTCTGTTCGGCCACCAGGGTCCGACTACCGGCCCAACCACCAGGATATTGCCACTAGTCTAGCCTCGGTCATGCCATATATCCGATCGCCAGTCCAGTCATCGAGGTCCTGCCACCGGTCTTGAGCAAAGAATCGGACTGACATCGGGCTGGCGACCGAATAATATCGACCTGGTGATTATTTTTAATTTTTTTAATTTTTATACTATAAAAAAATTATTATATTTTAGAATATAAAATATTTATTATAATATAAAATATATTATTATAATATCTTTTAATTAATTTTATTTTTAATTATTGTTATTTTTAATTAATTTATTATTAATTTTAAATTAATATTATTTTTATATGATTAATTAATGTTATTTTTAATTAACATTATTTTAAAATAATATATTAATTAATATTACCAAAAAATAATATATAAAATTTTAATTAATATTAATATTTTATTTTATATTTATTTATTTAAAATTAAAATTTATTAATTAGATTTTGAAAAAAGAATAATAATATTTATTAAATTTTAAAATGAGAAGTACCATTGTGAGATCGTCTATACCACGAACGATTTCAAAGATCGCATCAAAAAAATTTTAATTTAAAAATATCACATCATTTCTCAAATCAAATTTTGTAAAATAAAATTATTTAAAATACTGAAATCGTCTTTGGCAAAGATGATTTCTTAATTTAAAATCATCTTTGCCATGAACGATTTCAGTCCTGCTGGCGGTCCCCTCCCATGCATCATTTCATTCGGTCGGAAAGTAGGTTTTTTTGCCATGTGGACAGAAAAATACCTACTTTCGTAAATATAGGTGAAAACACCTATTTCCGTATTTTTTGTATTATTTTTTTAAAAAAATTGCAATGGATCCTTACACGGATGATTGTAATTTTGAAAAAGGAAAAAAAGAAAGCCAAGATTATATCATATTATGTTTCAAATAAGATATATCATTATTGCTGTTGAATCTTCCGGACCGGACTCTCTCGATCGGGTTTGTTGGAGTGCACATCTCCTGATTTATGTAAAAAAGGTCTCACGGGCTGGTGGTCTTCCGGCGGGGACACTTCGATGGCTAAGTCAGTGGAAGACTTGGAGCGACAGAATGGAGGGAACACAAAGAAGATAGCTCATGGGAAAGAAGAGCCTACTTACCTCGGGATCCCCCTTTTATCTTATATAGATGCGGAACTTTACTTAGGGACTAAGCTGGAAATAACCGATTTGCCCTTAGAGGAATCTTGGTAGTGGCCAGGTGGCACCAGGAGGGAATGGCATCGTGGAATCTACAGAGTAGTGATGATGAGATGTCAAGAATCTATTGTAATGGAATTCTGGTACCAGTTGGAACGGGTCTCCGGGACCTCTGGGCCATCCTTGGAGCAGCTCGTTTTGGACCGATATGGACTTGGCTGAAGTGGATCGGTGGAATCTCTGGTGGGTCGGTCGGATATCTGATGGGTCGATCAGACCTAGCTGAAGGGCCATCAGCTCCGATCTGATTCGGAGGGAGACCGGTCGTGTATAACAATCATTACCAATATTTATGATTAATCATGGACCAAGATTCGAATCTAAACTGTATTTATTTTTAGTCATACTTCAAACCAGGTTTATATAAAATTTGATATTTTTTTAGATTTAAACGAGATCCATGAACAGTTTATCTTACTCGGATCCATTTTGAATATTTTATCCAGAAATCATATTCTTTCCAGATTTATATCGAACCAGGTAACCTGCTCTATTTATATCCGGATGGATCAGATATTTGATAGGTTGGCTATAATTGCCCTTCCGCAAATTGTTGGCCATATCTCGTGGCGAGAACCCGGAAGCGGATTAAGAGATTGCGTGGACAAGCCTTGTAAGCAACCATGCGCATCTCATGTCACCAAGGTGACACAAATCCACGTCATGATTGATAAAATGGCCCCCTTCCCCCCCCCCCCCCCCCACCCCCCTTAATGAATGGGGTTGCAAAACAAAATTAGATTGCTTCCATCGTGACCATACAAGGCAAGTGATGGGATACCTTTCTCAGTCACTGTGATGGGTATATTAAATCAATATATATATATATATATATAATGTTAGGTCGACAGCGATTATTTTCGTGGGCTGTCACGTCCTGCACTTAATTTTTCAACAAAAGACAGAGACGTTGTTGGTTGACATGGGACCATTTTGTAAAAAGGTCATCATTTATGTATCACCTCATAGTCAAGGCAAAATCAAACGGCGACCTCCACGCGAGGATGCATTATTTTGCATCATAAAACTATCTCAGCACGAATATCATAGCGCACCCACCTGGATCAACTAAGAAAACGGTCCACAAATCTCGCCCTCTCCTACCTAATACCTAGCCAACTTGCAATAAATTACCGTCTTCGGTAAACCCAATGCAATGATATGGGTCATCAAAGACCGGATTTGAGGGACAAAAATATAAATCAATTTTCTCTTCCTTTATCGTGGAAGATAAAAAGAAAGTTGGGACACGGCTATCAAATCTGATGGGCTCCTTGCACCTACACCAATATCTTCAACTCATCGGATCTAGCAATGCGAGGTAGCAGGTGGGTCCCAGGCTTTCCATGACACATCATTCTCGAGTCTCATTGGTGCACTTAATCTTATTGGATAAGTATTTGCATCCTATTGGACTACAACATGCTAACCCAACTGTTTAGATGCCACTGGAGTATCAGATCTACTTGCCACGTAGCTTCAGGATTGCTGAATCGAGCTAGATTTAAATGACTAGGACCCGCTAACCCCTCCTATGGAAAGTTGTATGCCATGTCAGCATTGCTACCTGAAGTCATGCATGGCAGGACTTCTAATCATCATCTAGGGATGCAATTTTAATGTGTGGCTCGCATGTACGAGCTATTTTTATTTCAAATGCTTGTTGATTTTAGTAACGAAGATCACAATTAATCAATAACCGGATGAAGGGTATAAAACTTTAATCCACTTCTGCCATGGGTGGTGCTCGAGAATGGTACACCCATGCGCTCCAAGTTTCCCTCCTTGCATTATTTAAATTTGTTATCCGTGGTCCATGGATAAAATTGGCTGTGGATTTTAAACGTGGAGAAGAGGGAGAGGGGCCGAGGTTGGGTCCTGGGGGCACATCGTTTGGTGGATTTTGCGAGTGGCTCTGGCGACCGGGGAAGCCCAATAATTTCATCGCTTTTCGTGCAACATCTGTAACGTGGTGGGACCCGCGGGCCACCTTATTTTAGGTACAGGCCCCCTCATCTCCCTCTGGAGCAGTTTAAGGAGTGCTGGGGCCGGCCCACCCACCTTTCCCAGTTCGAAGTCTTCAGCTACCCATGGTCATCGGTCTGTCCTCATTTGGTTGCTCCGGCAGAGCACCAGAAATAAGCCTTCAGTTATCACGTGTCAAAATTCAGATTGCAGCAATAAAATTCAAATCCATGCATACCCGATCCAGCCCGATTTGATTAGACCGGATAGTCAATATTTTGATTGAATTTAGATCGAATTTGGATAAAATCCGAATATTTAACTTTGGATTTGGACCATGACTGGATAGATATACATAGGGATGGTACTTTTTACCAATCCGATGGATATCCGACTCGACCCGATCATAATAGAACAGGTAAAACCCGACCCGCTTAATTTATAAACGGATATGGACTATATAAAAAAAAATCCGACTCGGGTTCGGGTCGGATACGGATAGTAGTGTGCCCGACCCGAACCCGACCCGTTTATATATATATATACATAGATATATGTTTATAAAATATTTAAATAAATTGGATATGGGACGGATATACCCGACCCGATTAGCTTTTAAATAAACTAAGTTTTATGAGACCGGGTATACCCGACCCGACCCGATCCATACGTGATTTTTTTATATTCGACCCGAGACGGATATGGGACGGATAATTTTTTAACGGGACGGGTATGGGTTTTGGGTGACCCGACCCAAACCAAACCCGTTGCCATCCCTAGATATACACCCGACTCGAACTCGGCCCGAATTATTTTAATATATATATATAATTAATATTTTATTAATTATAATTATTAGTTATTAAATTTTAAAATACTTGAACCCTATACCTTAATCATTATATATATATATATATATATATATATATATATATATATTAGAAAAAAAAATTTAATCTTATTCTATTCAGGATGAATTCAAAATAAGATCATAGTTAATAGTTTACCGACTTCATAATATAAATTATGATTGAATATGAAATTAAATGCTGTTGAACTAAAAATATAGTTAAATTTTATTTGTTTAATGTATGTATAATTTATAAAATTGTAGATGATTTTAAAGTTGATAAAAATGAAAAAATATTTAATATGATTCAGTTGTGTTTGGGCCGGGTAAACCTGATTATCCGATACCCAATTGATATGGATTTGAATAAAAAAAATCTAGTCTCGATAGTGTTTGGGCCAAGTTTAGGTAGTGTATTGAATATTTGAATTTGGGTTTGGATAGTTATGCACCCGGCCCGAACCCGACCCATTGCCATCCCTAATTGCCAAGGTTGAGGTCAACTGTCTATGGTTTGCTTACAAAGTAAAACATAAAATGAGGCTCGAAGTAAAACATAAGATGTTGGAGTTGGGTGCTTGGCTCCCTTCATCCCGATCACGGATTCGAGACTCGAAGTCTATGAATTATTTGATTAAATTCAGAATTTTTTTTGGAACACGTGACAGGAAACGGGGAAGCACTCCATTCTGGCAGTTAGTGGAATCAGGCTGATATACTCATCTTCGGATGGGGAGTGTAGTGCAAAAATTATTACCCGTATCGAATATGGTCTGGCGGGATGGGAGCCCAGCGGGGACAGCTACAGCAGGAGTTTACCCTCCTCCCGTCCTTTTATTTTAGCAAAAAAAAAAAACATAAAATAAAAAGTGAGAAAAAAAATTATTATTATTATAAGCAAAAGGGTTAAGAGAATAATTAATAAAAAGTTCTTTATTAATTATTATGTTGTGAGTCATCTGTGTACTGCGGTTAGGGCTGGAAATGGGCCGGCCCAAAAGCCCATTATCTGGAACTGGACTGGGCCAGCTCAATAAACTTCGGGCCGGTCTGAAATCGGTTCAGGTTTCGGACCAAATTTTAAGCATATTGGACTAGTCATAGGGTTCTAAAATAGAGTCCGTTTAATTTTTGGATCAAAAGAATTTTTAAAATATAATCTTTGGGCTTGCCCAATGGGCTTTGGGCTGACCCATTTCCAGCCCTAACTGCAGCAGTGAGAGAGAAAATAATTGTTTATATGTGCTACGCTATTTTTTTTAAAATTTTTTTTGATAAGACAAAAAAAAATATATAGTGAAGGGGTGTGGTGCGCGCGCGGGGAAGGGGAGGGGGCTAGGATGGCTACCTTTGAAGATGCCATAAGAGCTCCTACTATACCGAAAAATATTTAATATAAAATAATAAAAAAAAAATTTAATTTTTTCTTATCATATTTGATAGGTATGTCATCTCTATTCTACTAAAATATCAAGTAAACCGATTTCAAAAAAATTGATAAGGATGTCATCCCTATTCTATTAAAACATCAAGTAAATCGAATTTTAAAAAACTTATAGCCATCTCACATATCCATATTTGAGTTTTAGGTCTACTTCTGAAATTATTAGTCAGCCGTGACAAATCTTCTCGAATCTAGTTCTTTTAGATATTTGGTAGATGCATTATCCTAGCATTTTCAATAAATAACCAATGAAGACACTCCAAGGTTGCAAAATCAAGCAATTTATTTTAATTTTTGATCCTATCAAATAAACAATCCATAATTTTATTAAAATATAACTAAAACTATTATTATATTTTTTAGCCTTCATAAGTATCCAAGATCTATCTCTTATACAATCAATATAGGATCAAATGCATACCTAAATGAATTATTGTATACTTCTTCCATTTATACCTTGGCATATTTGCCAACTTAAGGATGCATATCTAATAAAATCAAATCATAAATACCACTTATCAATTCACGATCTAGCTTGATAGATCTATTCTGCAAAGTTTCCTATTCCACATAGATTATTAACATATTTGTCCTGATATCAATTATAACAATCTAAAATCTTGCTTAAAAATAATAGCTAAGAAATATTATTTGGTTTTCTTCGTCATATATAAATACTCGATATCTATCTAGTTTATAGTTAATATAAAATTAATATATATAAATATTCAAGAATTATTCTAGTAATATAAGATTAAATACATGTCTACATGAGTACTCATGTACTCACCTATTCAAAGCTTCGCATTTTGCCAAATTCACTCACAAACAATACTATATCAATACCGTATGTCTCCTAGTTTACATTTGATTGTACGTTGGATTTGTTTTAATATCATTTATAATAACTTTCTATTTCATACAAAAGACTAATTAAAAAATATTATTTAAAATTTTTAGTGATATATAACTATGCAAGATCTATCCAATATATAATCGATGTAAAACTAAATATGCATCCATACGAATCCTTATATGAATCAAAATAGCGAGCTCCTAATTAATAAATTTCCATGTATAAAAAATATTATTATCTTTTCTTTTGAAAAATCAAAATAGTAAGCAAGACCCTCAATTGAATGGCATATTTATCTAAAAATATATAAATTATAAATTATCCATCATAGAGCACTCCATAATTCGTAGTACCGATTTGTGGGTCAATCAAAGTTACTAAAGTTGGACACAACCAATTCTGCAGCCAACTGGGTGGTCTCTTTTGTTGCACATCATTCGAGAGAATTTTTTTGTTCCTCTTTGATCGATTTACCTGTACAGTTTAGGCATGTTTTGTATGCAGATAGTTTGGACTGTACGTTTTCAAGAAAGATAATATAAGCTACCAGTTCGATCAAAAAACAAAAAAAAAAAAAAAAAAAGTTGGACACAACCATCGTTTTGGTATGATGAGCCAAATGGTTATGTTCTTTCTGCTTGTTGAGAGAAAACAACTCACATCCCATGCCACGTAAATATATATATATTTGAAATATTTTATCACTTTTTTTTCCCCCTAAAAGGACAATAGGTAAATACTTTTTGTTGTGCCTTTGTTTTAATATAGAATATCTCATTATTACTGAACTGTTTGTATGGCTTAAATTCCAATAATTGATCCAGTAAAACAAAATAAATATTTGAAGTCATTTTCTAGAAAAAGGAAACGAAACCTAATTATAGTATAATTATCTAGATTTGAAACCGCCGAATGCACCGTTTGAAGAATAATCGAATCATTATTCACTTAACGTGGTAGAAACAAAATATAATATGCTCTCGTGCATTCATTTTTATCACTATTTTCACCATCAATAAAATATTTTTTTTTTTTTTTTTTTTTTTTGATACATAAGAAACGTCATGAGTCCCAAAAAAATAAAACAAAAAAAAAAATCATGAACAAAGAAACAAAATTCTAGCACCGTGGATCAGTATTAAAATTTCTTTATCTATGCTGTAAGAAAAAAGTAGTAAAATAGAAGATTGTTGTTTAAGCCTGGCTAAGTTATCCATAGACTCCTTTATTTCTCGAAAAGTACGAAACACCTTGGCCGCTCCGAGGGTAATCAGTGCTAATTAATCAATTAATATATATATATATATTTTTATTTTATTAATAAAGAATAAATATGCAAATTAATAAATTTTATGTATTTTTTTTTTATTTTATTAATAAACATGGAACTTGAACCATCTTTCTCATCTAATCCGCTGACGTCCTCATCGTGGCTGGATCCCTGCTCCTAACAATCATACCCTTTGCAGAGAACGCCATGCTTACCGGTGGTTAATGCCGCCACCTACTGCAACCACGGTGTCCATTATTGCTGACTTGGGACCTGGGGTCACGGACAAGGATGTAACGGGTACTAAGAAAATTATTTTTCTATTTCACAAATGTTCACGTACGTGTCACATTATCGACCCATAAATGAAGCCAAGTATCACTATATAAGGAAAAGACACGTGTAATTAATTAGAGAGAGCCCTTGGCTCTAAAAAAAGGAAAGACGAAAAATATGCAGCTAAAAAAGGTTTTTTCCTTGAATCCCAGCATATGACACGCTAGAAATTACGAAACTATCTCTTCATCGTGAGATATTAAATTAACCGAATGTAATCCGGGAAGATATAAGAAAAACATATTTCCCATCTTACCATATTGGTAAATTGAAACCATGCAGACACCTACTAGATTTTTATGCAGATTGGGGAGAGATGGACAGGGATAGCAACAGGTCACGTTCGAGTCGTGTTACCCAAAATCCATACCCATTTCATAAAAAAATTTTCATTTTATATCCATCCCATACCTGTCTCACCTCGAATCGGGTATAAAAAAAATTATATTTTGATCGTATCGGATCGGATATATACGGTTCTATAAAACTTAGTTTACTTAAAATCTAAATAGATCGGATTGGATCAGATCGGATCTAGTATATCCGTTTCATATCCAATTTATTTAAATATAGAGGTGGAGATGGACCGGGCCACACCCCTACCCGAGCCCGGCCTGAAAAAAATTTTGGATTTCGGGCCAAGCTTAAGCCCGAAACATTTTCAAAATATCATGCCCGACCCGAGCCCAAGCCCGATGGGTCGGCCCGAACCGAAGTGGTTCTTTAGATTATCATAACCACAAAAAAAAAACTATGGCTTTTGGCATTGGCCATTGGGTGCGGTGGCCAAAGCCAAGAGAAGGAGATCGGAGCAGGGGGGCTCGAGGTTGCACGGGGGGCAGGGGCGTCCCATGTTGGGTGTAGGCGCCGGGGTAGAGGGGGCTCGAGGTTGCACGGGGGGCTATGGGGTCACGCGGGGGTAGAGGGGGCGTCGGATGCATGCACCGGGGCCGAGGAAAAAGATCGGAGCCGAGGAGGGGGGCTGTGGGGTCACGCGGGGGTAGAGGGGGCGTCGGATGCATGCACCGGGGCCGAGGAGGGAGATCAGAACCGAGAAGGGACGTGGGGTTGTGCCGGGCGAGGGTAGGGGCATCAGGACCTCGGGTGCATGCACCGAGGTCGGGGAGGGAGATCGAAGCCGGGGGGTCGCGCGGGCGAAAGGGGTCGCACGGAGCCAGGGATGGCGATGGGATCGCACAGAGCTGGGGGTAGTGGCAGGGTCACACGGAACCAGGGACGGCGGCAGGATTGGGCTCACAGTGAAGCAATGGAGATTTTACCTTAGAGAAGATGATCAGAACGACGAAGACGATGATCGGAATGGCAAAGCCGAAAGGCCAGCTATGGTGATCGGCTCACCGCTTGCCCGATCGGAATGCGGGGAGGGGACCTATGGATGGGGATGGCAAAACCCTAGAAGCTAGAGATGACGACTTGGAGTCTCGGAGGGAACGGAGAGAGAACTTTTATAAAAGATGATTTGCATTTGTTGGGCCTTTTATCGAGCCTGTTTCGGGCCTGGTCCCTTTGGGCCATTTTCGGGCCGGTTAGAGCTGGGCCAAAGAGAAGCCCGAGCCCGGCTCGAAAATGTAATAGACTTTAAAATGAAGCCCAAGCCTGGTCTGCTTTTCTTCTGGCCTAGCCTGAAGCCCGGCCCGATGTCGAGCCAGTCCAAAATCTATCGGGCCGGCTTGAGCCCATTTCTATCCCTACTTAAATATTTTATAAACATAGTTTTTTATATATAAAAGGATTGGGTTTGGATCAGGGCATACTATTACCGTACCCGATTTGAATCCGAGTCAAATTTTTTTATATAATTCATATCTATTTATAAATTAGATGAGTCAACTTTTACCTATCTCATTAGGATAGGATCGAATTGGATACCTGTTGAATCGATAAAATTACCATCTTTAGAGATGGAAGCCAAATAAGAAAAAAAAAATCATGCAGATTTATGAGGGATGGAAGACTAGCGAGGAAAAAAAAATTGCATTATCTAGGAAGAGATGTCACATGAATTCTTAATTAGAAGAGCGAGGGTTCCCAAAAACAATAATTTAATTTTAAAAAAAACAGTACTCAAATGAAAGAGGAGGATTTTGAAATTCATAAGGCTAAAGAGCCGCCTCATATATATATATATATATATATATATATATATATGTGATTGAGAGTTCAGAAAGATGAGTATCCAGAGAGGAGAAAAAAAATATGAACAATTAATAAATTTTGTAGTGTTTTTAAAGTTTTTTTTCATGATTGGTCTTTTTATTATTGTTGGCGTGGAGTTCCTGGATCGGCCGGTTGGAGCTGCTGCATCACAGGACCACTCCCTGATTCACCTGCAAAATAGGTCCCTTGCTAGAGTTGTTCCGGCGGGGGACACTTCAATGCCTAAGTCTGTGGCGGATTCCAGCCACAAAATGGGGAAGGTGTCCGGAAAGAGTGGAAGAGAAAAGGCTCTTGGAGATTACAAGCGTATGTGTGCGAGATTATTCGTGTCCCCCTCCAGCTACCCTTCTTATCCATATTTAAAAGAAGGCCCCTGGCCAGCGGCCCGCTCTTTTTTCGGTGATCACGGGGAGCCAATCTCTATCATGATTGGCGATCGTGGGTTGTCAATGAGTGGTTCCGGCCAGATCGGAGGCATGGCTGCAGGAGTCGCGCGCCATGATCATGGCATGATGAGTGTCGATTGTAACCATTGGTTACAGTTGCCTTTTTGGAACAGATTGCGATCCAAGCTTCGGGTTTCCCCTTGCGTGGGTCGAAGACTTGGTATTTTCCCGAAATCGGAGTTCGTGTCTACGGCGGGGTCCGAAGTATGTGTTTTTGGAAGTTGATGAGGAGTTCAGTCTTCGGTCGAGGTCGAAGACGTCACCTGAAGAACTAGCCTTTGGATGTTGCCATTCGGCGTGTGGCCTTGGATCACCTGCAATTGGCTTGTCCTCGGCTTGGTTCGAAGTCCGTAGTCCGGAGAGAGAACTTCGGCCAGTCGAATTAGAGTTTGGTTTGTAGCTTGAACCAGGATATCCCAACAGTTGCCCCCCTACTCTCAGTTCTCGAAGCGGAGATTTGCCTCGAGAAGTGAGAGTATTAGTGCCTTGTCGTTTTCCTCCTAAGAGGCGGTGTGGTGGATGATTACAGAATCCTTGACGGGACTGTCCATCATGATCCGGGAACCAGATGGTGGACAACTGTAACTCCTGGATTAGAGAGGAAGGGAAAAGTGGGTGGCCCTGGAGCCGTCCCTCCTTTTCCCATTGTACGGTAGTTGAGGCAATCTTTTAGTTGGGATTTGGATGGCTGCGGTGGCCTTCCTCCATCCGTTGGATGAAAGGTATGCCTTATCCTGGCGGTCAGTCGCAAGTGGGTTATCCCCCAGGGTAACCTTGAGTCAATCCAACCCCCAGCGGGGCTCCAGAGACCCTTGTTTTTCTTTTGGGGAAGGGTGAAGGTCCGGCCAAGGAAGCTTCTTTAACCTCGTCTCATCCCCTGCTCGAACTGTTCTAGACTACCAGTCTATTCCTCGGGTAGAAACTTCTTTCCGCTCCCTTGCTTCATTCCTTTGTCATGGAAAGGACCGTTGAGAGTCAGAAGAAAAAGGTTGGGCCCTCGGGGGCCGGAGATATAGTAGGTCCGGAGTCGGTCCCCAGCTCGGTTTCTCAGGGCAAGGCAGCCCTTCTTTGGGAACGCTACCGCATTCTTGAGGAGTTTCCCTTTGTCCTCTCCATGCCCGAGGAACGGGTGAACGAAGCTCCCCCTGGGTGCCTAGCTGTATACGAAGATCACCTGAAGGCTGGTCTTCAATTTTCCCTGCACCCCTTCTTTGTTAAAATCTTTTGCTTGTACCAAGTGGTGCCAGCACAGTTGACCCCAAACAGCATCAGGAACATCTGCGGGTTCCTGGTTATGTGCAGTATTGCCAATGTAGAACCTAGGACCAACTTGTTCACGGCCCTTTTCGTTCTCAAAAGAGACTTCCACAGCAATGGATGGTGGGTGATTGGTCCTAGATCGGGTCGCAGGGTTATCAAGGATACGCCCAGCGCCATCCATGGGTGGAAACCCGTCTTCACATTTGTGTTGTCTTTTGATCCATGGGACTTCGACACTATATGGAAGAAGCCTCGCCTGACCGCCAATGACGGAAAGAAAGTCTTGGCGACCGATCAGTCGGATTATGATCTTCTGGTTAACTTCGAAGTTGCCCCCATCCGGGAGCTGTTGGAGGAGAGGAATCTCCATCGGGCGGGAATTAGCAAATTTTCCTCATTAAGTATAGCGATGGAAATTTCTGCCCCTCTACTTCAGGTTTTATTGTAGCTCATTTAACTAATGTAAGCCCCTTTTCCTGCAGGTGGCGGGATGAAGCGCGATTTGAGCTGGTTTCGCCAAACTTTGGAGAAGAGGGTTGCACAGGCCCCTTCCACCAGGTCTGCAGTTCGGAAGAAAGCTCGAAGGGATGGTCCCGAAGGGGACCAAAGTACTTCGTCCTCCCGGGGCACCTCGGGGGAAGATGTAGCGGCTACAGAAGGGGCTCCAGTGAGACCCTGTCTAGTCGAAACTCTACCGGTGGTCGCCTCCCCAGTCGACACAACGGGGAGCCCGCCTCAAGGAGTGGATGTGCCGATGGTTTGCCCCCCTGTCGTTGATAGGGGCAAAGCACGGCAAGTCAAAGGAGAGTTCATCCATTGGGCTTCTTTAGCCGGAGGCCGTTCGACGAACTCCTCGGAGCTTTTGCCTATGGGGGGACTGCTAGTCCCGGCCGAAGCCAGGCAGGCATTGAAGGGTACGATACTGCCCTACAACCTGACAATTCTCCGGAATCAGAGCCTTCTCAAAGTGTCCGATTCTGGCTTCGCCACCCTGCAACAGGTATGACTATCACCGCCTCCTTTGTCTCGAGAATTATTTGATCCTCGATTCCTCTTTTTTGATGTAGTTGGTCTATGACTTCACCTTCATGGAGGAAGGCCTGGGGAAGGTGGATAGCCTCATCCACGGCCTGAAGGAGGAGCTTCAGACCGCCAGGGCTGCCAGGGAAGTAGCTGAAGAGCTGAAGCAGTCCATGGAGGACCATCTCGTTTGGGTAACTGATGAAATTCGCGAACTAAAAGGTGAACTAAAAGGTGCCCACTCGAGGATAGCGGGACAAGAGGCAGGATGGAAGAGGAGCAGGAAGCAAGTCGAGTCCCTGGAGCAGGCTGCCAGGGAGGATCAGGAGAAGATGGAGAATTTGTCCAAGGTGGCGAAGGAGGCTTCTAGGAGGGCCGAAGAGGCGATCCTGGAATCCGAAGCCGCTAAGAGAGAGTCCGAAGCTGCCAGGCGGGAGTTTGAATCTTTGAGGAAGCGGATAGATAGTGCCGTGGCTGACTTCAAGACGTCTTCACAATTCCAGACATAGATTGATGAAGAGTCATTATATGCCTACCAGCATGGCTTCAACGATGGACTCTCCAAGGTAAAGGAGACCTTCCCTCACATCGACCTTTCTAGCATTCCCTCCTACAACATAATTGGAGAGGAAGGAGAAGAAGTGGAGGAGGCCGAAGCCGCAGTGGAGGTTGAGAGGGCCCCATGTCCAGAAGAGGAGGCTGTTACCCTAGTCGAAAGTCCGGAGGTGATCCCAGCTTTGATCCCGGCTCAGGAGGTTACTCGGGCTGGAGGAGTCCAAGCTGAAGGTTCTCCTATCCTGGCCCATATTGGTGAGGTCCTCTCAGAGCAAATTGACAAGTTGCTCCAGTCCTGTGGTGTGGAGCCTTCCCTTGCTGACGTTGAGTGACTTGGAAAACTCTGGATGTATTTTCTTTCTTTCTTACTTGTATTGCCAATGAACTTTGTATGGCAACTTTTCTAGGTTTCGAAATGAATTCTCCTTTCTTTGCACATGTGTTGTTGTGCCTCATGTGTAGCCTGAAACGGTTTTACCATTTCTTCTTTTGCCTAGTAGAACAATAGCCTTCGAAGGCCGTTTAGTCGATAAGAACCGGTTTTACCGTTCTCTTTTCTGTTTGGTTGAGCGGTCTTGGCCGAAGGCCGTTCAATCGGTGAGGACGAAACCTGGAATGGTCCAAAACTCCATTGTCGAAGACTGCCACCTTTCTTCGGATGTTAAATTTGTCCGTTAGGGCGGACAGAAGTCATCTTCCCGCCAATTAGTGATTAGGAAGATTTGATTAGGATCATCGTTGTCCACGTGGCACGTCGAAATTTGCACAGTCATAATTTCTTGCGCCTTATGAGCCGCCGGGTCTCTTTTTTCCAAAAAGAGATCATTAATGATGCCGTCGCACGATGCCGGTTTCTCCGGATTCGAAGCGATGGCAGTTGCTGTCCTGGGAATGGCTTCCGAGAGACTTTCTAATTCTCGAAGCATTGCCTAGACATGTGGCACTTTCTGACACGGCTGGGAAGGACGTGGAGCATGCTTCCCTATAGTTGGTCGTGGGTGCAGGGTTTCTATAAATAGGACCATGCTCTCCACTGTTAAAGGCCATCATCCCCATAGGCTTTCTCCCTCCATTAACAATGAGGTTCAGTACTTCTGAGCTCCGTCGTGCGGCGAAGAGGAGGGCTATCGATCCCAAGAGGAAGCGAAGTCCGAAGTCACCCGGGCCAGGAGGCAAAGAGGAGGAGCCTCTAGTGGACCGTCTCGAGAAGAAGGTCCGCCTTCTGGAGGCTCAGTTGAGGGAGGCCTGGGCTCAAGTCACGGTGGCGACCACGGCGGTGGAGAAGGCAAAGAGGGAGGCGGCGGACGCCGTCGCAAACTTCAGAGCTTCTGCCGCCTTCAAGGATGAGCTCACCGGGGTGGCCCTGGACTCCTTCCACCAAGGGTTTTGGGAGTGTCGAAGGAAAGCCTCCAAGTTTTACAACTTGAAGGACTTGGACAATATCAAACCCTCCTTTCCCTTTCCCGGCCATGAATTCGATTCTGACTCCGATGAGGGGTCGGACTCGAGTTCGGACAGGAATCCTGGGGGCCCTTCGTCGTCCCATCAGGTCTCTCCCCGACGGTACGAGAAAAACCCGTCGGGGAGTTATTGAAAATTTTTCAGATTCTACTGCTGCTGCTCCTTTTTTTTATATATATCTTTCTTTAGGAGAGTTTCTTTTTTTTTCTCACTCTCTCTTTAGGAGAGTTTCTTCCTTTCTCTTTTTTTTATGTAAAAACTTGAAAAGAAAGGAAAATCTTTTCCGTTACCTCTTTCCGCGTACTCTTTGCAATGTGTTACATCATGATTTGTCTGTAATGTAGACTCCGTAGACCACTTTCGATCTACAGGGAAGAAGCGAGGTTAATTGGACCATTCTGAGAATATTCGTTGTTGACAGAAAGGACAACAGTGGTCCATTTAGGCACGTGTTCAGATTTTTCATAGGGTAAGGTGTTTACACCATCCTTGTGCACTTTCTGTCATGATTAAGGTAGGCTGTTCAGGCCCGTCTCGGTGCATGTTCGGATTCACCATAGGGTAGGTTGCGAGAACCATCCCTGCGCCTTTGATCTTTTTAGTATCCTGTTAGACCATCCATTGTGCTCGTCGGGCATACCGATAAGGTGAGTGGATCAGACTCTCCTTTGCACAGTTAACCGATTTTTCAGATTGGATCATTCAGGCTATTGTCGTTCAGTCGATGCAACTAGCCATTCTGATTTGAGTAGGGTTGAGAAGCTTTGCACAGGAATTTTAGGAACTCTTTCATTGATAATATTTGTAAAGGTTTTGTACATTCCATGGCCGTGATAGGACCTTCCCCTCCAGGGTCCTAAGTCGATATGTCCCTAGTCGAATGACTTCTTCGACTTGATATGGACCTTCCCAGTTGGGAAAGAGTTTATCCTGTTCCGTTGGCCTGGACACTTCTGCTCTTCGCAATACCATGTCCCCCATGCGGAAAGTTTGCTCCTTCACCCTTGAGTTGTAATACTTGGCGACCTTTTGCTAGTATGCTGCCATTCTTATCTGGGCCTGCAGCCTGGTGCTTGATAGCAAATTCAGATCAATTCTTCTGCGATCGAAATTCTCAGGCTCTTCATAGTTGTCAATTCTCAGGGATTGTAGGGAGACTTCGATAGGTAACACGGCTTCGGTACCATAGGCCAGGTTGAACGGAGATTCACCGGTGGCCATTCTCGGGGTAGTTCGATACACCTAGAGAACGAAGGTCAACTCTTCGACCCAAAGTCCCTTGGCGGCGTTCAACCTCATCTTCAGACCATGGAAGATGGCCTGGTTGGTGACTTTGGCTTCTCCGTTGGACTGTGGATAAGCAACGGATGTCAGCCGATGTTGGATATGGTACCGAGCACAGAAGTCCTTGAACTTCGGATTGTCGAATTGTCTTCCATTGCCCGTGATGATGACATATGGGATGCAGAACCTGAAGATGATAGAATTTTTCATAAAATTTTCTACCTTGCCTTTTATGATCTGGGCTAATGGTTTGGCTTCCACCCACTTTATGAAATAGACGATGGCCACTAGGAGAAACTTCCTTTGCCCTGATGCTAATGGGAATGGGCCAAGAATGTCCATCCCCCACTGGGCAAAAGGCCATGGGGCTGCTAACTGAGTTAGGTGACTCGCAGGTTGTCTCTGCACATTGGCATATCTCTGGCATTGGTCGCACTTCCGCACGAAATCAGCTGAGTCCTTCTGGATGGAGGGCCAGTAATACCCTTGTTGAATAATCTTGTATGCTACAAATCTGCCTCCCAAGTGATCCCCGCATATGCCCTCATGGACCTCTCTCAAAGCATAATCTGCATCGGTGGGTCCTAGGCATTTTAGCAGTGGCTGGGAGAACGATCTCTTGTAGAGGGCTCCGTCTAAGATGACGTATTGAGACGCCATCCAGCGGATCTTCTTGGCCTCTGCCTTATCTTCCGGTAGTTCTCCCTCATTCAGAAATCTGATGATGGGATCCATCCAGCTTGGCTCAGTGTCGATCTGGTGCACCTCTGCAGCCTCTTCAGCCATGCTAGGAGCTCAAGATGTTCAACAAAGGTGGGTTCGAGGGACTCCGGAGCTGTGGTTGCCAGTTGAGACAGTGCATCCACCCGGGAGTTCTCTAATCGTGGAACATAGATAATTTCAAAATGTTCTAGTTGAGAAGATAAAGCCCGTACCTTCTCCAGGTATTGCACCATGGTTGGATCTTTAGCTGCATATTCTCCGTTGACTTGATTCACAACCAGTTGGGAATCTGAGAAGGCTCGAAGTTGCCGGACTCCCAAATCCTTGGTGATCCGAAGTCCGACAAGTAGAGCTTCATATTCGGCTTGATTATTGGAGGCGTGGAAGGAGAAATGGAGTGCGTACTCTATAGTGTGGCCGTCAGGTTCAGCCAATATTAGTCCAGCTCCGCATCCAGTAGCATTGGAAGCTCCGTCCATATGAAGCACCCAAACGGAGTTTGTCTCCTTCGGGGCTTCTTCTTCTTTCGAAGAGGCTTCATCTTCGGACTTCCAAGTGCATTCAGCCAAAAAATTGGAGAGCACCTGGGCCTTCATAGCCATTCGGGACTGGAAGCTATATCAAATTTGCTTAGCTTCACAGCCCACTTGGCTATCCCTCCAGAAGTATCCGGAGATCGGAGA
The DNA here is from genome assembly GCA_021397845.1 of Areca catechu. Lineage (NCBI taxonomy): Eukaryota > Viridiplantae > Streptophyta > Magnoliopsida > Arecales > Arecaceae > Areca > Areca catechu. The sequence continues at coordinate 7,004,169 of CM038052.1, forward strand.
ACGGCCTTGAGAGGTTGATCAGTTAGCACCACAATAGCATAGGCCTGAAAGTATGGCCGTAGTCGCTTTGCCGCAATCACTAAGGAGTAGATCAGCTTCTGCATCCTTGCATACCTCGTCTCTGCGTCATGCAGGACTTTGCTGATATAGTAAATTGGCTTGTGGGATCCATCTTCTTCCTTCCGGACAAGAACAAAACTCACTGCTTCATCTGAAACAGAGAGGTACAGGTAGAGAACCTCGCATTCTTTTGGCTTGAAGAGCAATGGCGGGGTCTCTAGATACTTCTTCAGTTCCTCGAAGGCAGCACGACTGTTTTCGGACCATTCGAAACCCTTTGATTGTCGGAGCACCTTGAAGAACGGAAGGCATTTCTCGACTGATCGAGAGATAAATCTGCTTAGGGAGGTGTTGCCGCTAGGACCGTCATGGCCCGTAGCTGCCGTGCCGGGGTGCACTCCTCTCGCTGCCTGCCGGTCCTCTGTTCCTGGACATGCAAAACAGGGGTTAGTGATCCGGGTCGAGGTTTCCGGTGGGGGCACTCCGACGGTCAAGTCAGTGATGATCCAGGGGAATATATCCTCCTGGTCGGGCCCCTCTTGATGGACTCCGTACTAGGAGGAGTGGACTAATGTGTCGGTGAAGGAGAAAAGCAGCAGGGGGAGAGTGACAGCAGGGACAGAGGGGTTCCCTGTTACTCCGCTTCTCCATGTTTCCCGGCGACTTTCCTTCTATCGTGGTGTTGGTGGTGGCGCTCTGCTCTCTCGGTTGAGCTTGCGCTTGTGTTCTTTTTTGTTGTTGTTTTTTTTTGTATTTGTTACCTCCCCCCTTCCGGGGGTGTCGATCGTTCTATGTAGTTGAAAACTAGCCGTTGGGAGCCTACCTCGGGATCCTCGCTGGGTTGGCAGGCGCTGGGGCAGGATTCCGTGTCGTGGACGGGATGCCTTTCCTGACAGGTGGTAGGGGAAGCTTCCATTCCTTCTGACATCTTCTCTGGTTGCCCCATTTCGGGAAGTCTGGCAGAGTCTCGATCCGGGGGCCGCCGCCCTAGGGGTGCATGCTCTATGGCTGGCCCATCCCTTGGAAGTATGGTCGGACAGGTAGTTATGGCGGCATGGGGGCACCGTTCCATAGTCCTTGGGTGGCTCGCCGGTGTCCTGGAATAGTAGGGTCTACTCCGGTCTGGGTGCTCTGAGCTCGTGCGGTCACCTTGGTGGAGAAGAAAAGAGTGCGGGCTCGGTCCAGAGGGCGCACGCTCGGGGAGGCTCCACATCGGCGGGCGAGCTCTTGGCCTGACCTCGACCGCAGGGCACTAACCTCCGAGGGTCTTGCTCTGGAGGGCAGAAGATGGACCCGGTCCAGAGGGCGCGCGCTCGGAGATGCTCCACATCGGCGGGTGAGCTCTTGGCCCGACCTCGATCACAGGGCACTAACCTCCGAGGGTCTCGCTTTGGAGGGCGGAAGACGGACCCGGTCCAGAGGGCGCGCGCTTGGAGAGGCTCCACATCGGCGGGCGAGCTCTTGGCCCGACCTCGACCGCAGGGCACTAACCTCCGAGGGTCTCGCTCTGGAGGGCGGAGGACGGCTCCGACCTAGGCATCGAGCTCACAAGCTCGACCTAGCGGAGGACCGAGCTCGACTTGCTATCATGGGGGAACTCGACTCAGCTCAGTGAAGTGCCCCGAACTGAGGTGTCACCTTGGTACCCACCATGGTGGTCTCCTTTAACGTGGCGCTCGTCAGCTACCCACGTCAGCGGTCTTGCCACATCAGGAGGTAATCCTCCCTGTCAACTGTTGAACTTCCTTTTTGCAGGAGGGATGTCTCATATCTTTCAAGGCTTGAATCTTCTCAGGGTTTGCCTCAATCCCTCGTTTGGTAACAAGGAATCCCAAGAATTTGCCCGAAGTGACCCCAAAGGCACACTTTGCTGGGTTCAGTTTCATATGGTAGCGCTGGAGAGCGCTGAATGATTCCTCTAAGTCACGGATGTGATCTCTCCGGTGGAGGCTCTTGACGATCATGTCGTCAACATAGACCTCCATATTTCTTCCCAGTTGCTTTTCGAACACCTTATTGATGAGTCTATGAAACTTTGCTCCGGCGTTCTTGAGGCCAAACGGCTTCATCTTGTAGCAGTAGAGGCCCTTATCAGTAATGAATGCCATCTTTTTCTCATCTTGTGGATCCATTCTAATTTGATTATATCTAGAGAAGGCGTCCATGAAGCTCAGCAACTGGTGGCCAGCAGTTGCGTCGACCAGTTGATCAATCTTTGAGAGAGAGAAGCTATCTTTTGGGCAAACTTTGTTGAGGTCTGTATAGTCGATACAAATCCTTCACTTGCCATTAGCTTTCATCACCATCACCACATTGGCCAACCACTTGGGATAGCGGGCCTCTCTGATGAACCCTGCCTTGAGGAGCTTACCAACCTCTTCGTCTACAGCTTGCTGTCTTTCGGGGGCGAAGCTCTTCTTCTTTTACCGCACCGGCTTGTACCCAAGGATTACTTCCAGCCGATGAGTAATTACTTCGGCAGGAATCCCGGGCATGTCCGAAGCTGACCAGGCGAAGACATCGGCGTTGTCCCTGAGGAAATGGATCAGCTCCGCTCTGGTTACCTCATCGAGTGCGCTCCCAATCTGCACAACTTTGGAGGGATCTTCCTCTTTCAAAGGTATCGGGATGGTCCTCTCCATGGGCTCACCAAGATTTATGGTTGCATCCCTCGGATCCAGCTGATCCGGAGTAGTCGAATCCTTGAAATGCCTGTCTTCAATCATTAGGCACTGCTGTGCCATCCTCTGGTTCCCCTTAACTTCTCCAACACCATTCCTGGTGGGGAGTGTACCAAGAGGTAGTGAGAGGAGATCACGGCTCGAAACCTGTTCAAGGCAGGCCGCCCAAGAATAATGTTGTATGCTGAGGGGATCTGGACCACCGTGAAGTTAATCGGCAATATCTTTTGTCAAGGCTCGGTGCCAAGGGTTACAGGCAGCACTATTTCTCCCTTGGCATAAACTTGGTTGCCCCCAAAACTAGAGAGCGGTATGGGAGATCTTTGCAGTTGATGTCTAGGCAAACACATTTTAGAGAATGCATCATACATCAAGACATCAATCGAACTTCCATTATCTACAAGAATTTGTTGTACATCATAATTGGCCACTACGGTCAAAATTACAAGAGGATCATCGTGTGGGAGTCGAACTCCCGCAAGGTCATCGTCAAAGAAGAGGATGGAGTTGTTATCCTTTAGTCGCTTTGAAGCTTCATCTTCATCCCTTCTCCAGTTGGTGGGTCGGTGTATCATCCCTACACCTCCTTTGGTGGGCCTTTGATTTGGCAATTCGACCTCTTCAGGAGGTGGCTGGGGAACAGTTGCTTCTGACCGGGGGCCTTGGCGATCGATATACCATCCCAGGTATCCTCTCTTGATGAGATCCTCAATTGCATCCTTCAGTTGGATGCATTCTTCTGTATTGTGGCCGTGGTCCCGATGGAATCGGCATAATTTATTCCTGTTCCTTATTGAAGAGGAGGCCTTCATGGGACGGGGTCGTTGGAGATAGTTTTCTTTCTCTATCTTCATGAGGATCTTCTCTCGAGGGAGGTTGAGGGGGGTGTAATAGTCAAATCTTTCTCCCATTACTCTGGGATGGGAAGGACTTCTTCGGCGGTCTGTATACTTGCCGCCGTTATTATTGGAGGTTTGGGGACCTTGTCCCTTATTCTTCTTCTTCTTTGAAGGGGCTTTCCCTTCAATCTATCATCGATTCGCCGCCTACTCTTCAGCATCGGCGTATTTCTGAGCCTTTGACAGGAGCTCAGCATAACTTTTTGGGAACTTCTTATTTATGGAGAAAGTAAACCTGGAGGTACGAAGCCCCTTCTTCGGTGCTGACATGGCCACGTGTTCGTTGAGATCGGGGATATCAAGCGTGGCCGTATTAAACCTGGAGATATAGTCTCGCAGGCTTTCTCCTTCGTTTTGGTGAAGGAGGAAGAGTGTGTCCGGATTCGAGATGTCTTGTGGCAGGTCCTGAAATGTAAGACAAACAGTTTTTCTAACTCGGAAAAGGAATCGATGGTACCTGGGCGCAGGCTCGAGTACCACATCCGAGCGGACTTCTTCAAGGTAGCTGGGAACGCCAAGCAATACATCGCGTTCGAAGCTCCTTGAATCATTATATGGGCCTTGAAGCTGTCCAAATGATCGACGGGGTCGGTGGTGCCATCGTAGGGCTCCATCTGGGGAACCCTGAAGTGCTGAGGGGTCACCTCGGCCATGTTGCGGTCGGTGTAGGGTGGGCGTAGATCACCCACAATCAAGTCATCGGGATCTCTTTGATCCCGCATTCTCTGTTCTCGCACCTTTGCCATCTCTGACTCGATGTCTCTGAACCTTCCATCATAATCGAGAGTCTGCTTTGGCGCTCTTTCCACTGAAGTGGAGTCTTTGGAGGAGGAGGAGGAGGTTTGCCTAGGCATTTTCCCTTTCTGTGGAAAATTGGCAGACCTAGGCAATCTTGAAGTCTGGCCTTCAGGAGAAGGCTGAGAACGGGGAGAGGGATGCGCGGAATCCTCCCGCGGAGCTCTCCTTCTTTGGGATCGAGAGCTATGTCTAGAAACAGCCGGTGGGTTTGCCACCGGAAAGGCTCTGTCTTGGAATTCTTGAACCATGGCCGTTAGGTTGGCGACCTGGTTCATAAGAGCTTCAAACTGTTATGCTCCCACAACAACTGTGGGAGGTGGAACATCGTTCTCCTCCGGGGGTACATCCCCTTGAGACGAAGCACGACTCTGGCTTGTAGAAGCAATTTGAGCTTTTTCTCTTGCCATCAAAAACTTTTTTCTTCCCCTTGTCTAAGAGGGAGCTTAAAGAGTGTTAATGCTGTCGCCCCCTTCCTGGCGCGCCAATCTATTGGCGTGGAGTCCCTGGATCGACTGGTCGGAGTCGCTGAGTCGCAGAACCACTCCCTGATTCACGTGCAAAATAATTATTTTAACAGGTTGCCAGGTAGCTGGATAAGTGGTTGCTGTAAAAGAAAATAATTGAAGGAATGTGATGTTAACCATTTTCCTATTCTCGGATTGATTTATTGTTTGTCATATATTTTTTTAATTTCCCATCAGTTTTATAGATATGTTTGAGTTTTTAAACTTTTTTTTAATCATCATGTAAGAAACCTCATTTGTTTTATCGACTTAGGAGGGTTGCTGACTTGCCGTTAAGTTTTAGCAGCTATCCACCTTTTGATCAACATCATCTGAGATAAGGGATGGATAGAAAGTTGCTGGTAGGATGGATTGGCCATCCATAATTGGTGCGGGCACTAGACTCAGAAGAAGACTTCAGAGCTCCATTTGGATCTCTGATTGACATTGCCCGAGAAATTAGGGTTTGTAATAAAGGTTGACCTGGTCAACCAGTTTATTTATTTTATTTATTTCTTGAATCACCATTTAAATTTTGTTGAGTCATGTTGACTCGGTGCAAGTCCCAATGTGGTTTCAATTTGGTCCAAAATGGTGCCACATTTCTCTTCCAATCAACTCAAGGTTCAAGCAAGTGGAGGCCACACTCCAAGCCACACGCCCAGCCACACTCCGAGCACACGCCAGAGTCCAGGAGGCGCCATAGAGGCATCCCAGTGTCATGGTCCCCACATCCAAAGAAGAAAAAAATCAAATTGGAGGCTAAATTAAAGGAGGCGCCCACACCTGCCTAATTTACCTAAGCAAAGAAGGAAGAAAACTTCTCTTGGAGAAGAAATCAAAGAAGGACATCCAACCTACTCCTAATTGAAGTTCAAATCAAAATCAAAGAGCTTAACTTGGAGTGGAAGAAAAGAAGAAATACCTTAAGAAGAAGAGGACTCCAAATCCAAATCCAACTCCAAAGGAGGTGCCATAAAAGTTCCAAAACAATTCCTTTATGGCCGTCCCAATTTTTTTTTTTGGACTCTTGGTCGGCCAAGGGAGAGGATTTTCTACCTAATCTAGGGGTTGGAAGAGTTTAGTCCCACATGGAAGTTTGTACAAGCTAGGAGAAAATTTTAGGTCTATATAATAGACCTCTCTTTGTAACTTTAAAAAAATCAATGAAGAAAAATTATTTTTGCTATTCTCTTGTGTTGAGTGACCTAGGTTTCTCTTCTTCCGCACTATTCTAAGTGTTGAGCTCCGTGAGGGGGTAATCCGGGTTCCATTGGAGCCTTGAGGAGGTGAGAGATCTCCATCTTTATCCAAAACCCTAGGTTAGCCACTTGAAATTCCAAAACCCTAGCCACCTTTCATTATTTTCCATCCACCAAACCCTAGATCCATCCATCTCCCACGGCCTCTCTCTCTCTACAAGTCCAGGCCATCCACCTTCATCCAGATCCAGTCCGGCTACTTCAGATCCAGAGCAAGTTCCAAGGAAAATCACATCAGCATCCAGGAGAATCCAGTTTTCAGCAATTTCGATCTTCAAGTTCATCAACCTGGTAAATCTTTTCCTTGACTCTCTGATTCCATCAATTGTCTTTCTTCTCTTCCAGATCTTGAGTTCAGGAGAAGCCAACCCGCCAAAGGACCAGTATTGGAGGATCCATTACGAAGATATCCGACTCCGAGGATCCAACAATCTGCTCGGGAGAGTTCTTCCACCAAACTCTATGAAGATCATTGTCTGGTTAGATAACCCTTCCCTTCTCTTTATTTCTGTTATGTTGAAAGCTCGGAGTGAAACCCTAGGTCTGGGAGTTTCTCAACCCCCAGCGATCCGTTGCTTCTGAACTACTCTGATAATTTAGTTTCCTTAAAGTTGTGCTTTCAATTATCATATTAGTATCTTTCAATGTTAGGTTAACTTTTCTTTGATTTGAAGCCAACTTCTACAAACATATAAAAACCACAAAAAAATTTAATTAATCTTAATTTACTTCCGCATCGCATCCCTTAATTTGTTCTGCATCAATAATTCTAATGAGAAAAATATAAGTAAAAAATATTTGATACTAATAATATATCAAAGATTTATGCTAACATTTATATATATATATTTTGTATTGATCGATATAAAATTAACTTTTATGGGTGTTGTTGCCGTCAAGACCGTCGTGGCCCGTAGCTGCCACGCCGGAGTGCGCTCCTCTCGCTACCTGCTGGTCCTCTGCTCCTGGACCTGCGAAATAGGGGTTTGTGACCCAGGCCGGGGTTTCCGGCGGGGACACTTCGATGGTCAAGTCAGTGACGATCCAGGGGAATAGATCCTCCTGATCGGGCCCCTCTTAATGGACTCCTCACTAGGAGGAGTGAACTGATGTGTCGGTGAAGGAGAATAGCAGCAGGGGGAGAGTGACAGCAGGGACAGAGGGGTTCCCTCTCACTCCGCTTCTCCCTGTTTCCCGGCGACTTTCCTTCTACCGTGGTGTTGGTGGTGGCGCTCTGCTCTCTCGGTTGAGCTTGCGCTTGTGTTCTTTTTTGTTATTTTTTTTGTGTTTGTTACCTCCCCCCTTCCGGGGGTGTCGATCATTCTTTGTAGTTGAAAACTGGCCATTGAGAGCCTGCCTCGGGATCCTCGCTGGGTTGGCAGGCGCATGGGGCAGGATTCCGTGTCGTGGACGGGACGCCTTTCCTGACAGGTGGTAGGGGAAGCTTCCATTCCTTCTGACATCCTCTCTGGTTGCCCATTTCGGGAAGTCTGGTAGAGTCTCGATCCAGGGGCCACCGCCCTAGGGGTGCATGCTCTCTGGCTGGCCCATCCCCTGGAAGTACGGTCGGACAGATAGTTATGGCGGCATGGGGGCGCCGTTCCGTAGTCCTCGGGCGGCTTGCCGGTGTCCTGGGACAGCAGGGTCTACACCGGTCTGGGCGCTCCGAGCTCGTGCGGTCACCTTGGAGGAGAAGAGAAGAGTGCAGGCCCGGTCCAGAGAGCGCGCGCTCGGAGAGGCTCCACATCGGCAGGTGAGCTCTTGGCCCGACCTCGACCGCATGGCACTAACCTCCGAGGGTCTCGCTCTGGAGGGCGGAGGACGGACTCGGTCCAGAGGGCGCGCACTCGGAGAGGCTCCACATCGGCGGGCGAGCTCTTAGTCTGACCTCGACCGTAGGGCACTAACCTCTGAGGGTCTCGCTCTGGAGGGTGGAGGACGGACCCGGTCCAGAGGGCACACGCTCGGAGAGGCTCCACATCGACGGGCGAGCTCTTGACCCGACCTCGACCGCAGGGCACTAACCTCTGAGGGTCTCGCTCTGGAGGTTGGAGGACGGACCCGGTCCAGAGGGCGCGCGCTTAGAGAGGCTCCACATCGGCGGGCGAGCTCTTGGCCCGACCTCGACCGCAGGGCACTAACCTCTGAGGGTCTCGCATTGGAGGGCGGAGGATGGACCCGATCAAGAGGGCGCGCGCTCGGAGAGGCTCCACATCAGCGGGTGAGCTCTTGGCCCGACCTCGACCGTAGGACACTAACCTCCGAGGGTCTCGCTCTGGAGGGCGGAGGACAGCTCCGACCTAGGCATCGAGCTCATGAGCTCGACCTGGCGGAGGACTGAGCTCGACTTGCTGTCCTAAGGGAACTTGACTCAGCTCGGCGAAGTTTCCCGAACTGAGGTGTCGCCTTGGCGCCCGCCGTGGCGGTCTCCTTTAACGTGGCGCTCATTAGCTACCCACGTCAGTGGTCTTGCCACATCAGGTGTTATACCAAATCAACTTTTCTCTGAACCGGACCGGAGCCAATAATTTTTTCGGCTGGGACAAAGCGGAGGTTCAATCGATCCGTTCATTTTAGAAGGCCGACCCACTGAAGTAGTGGTCCGGCTAATCCATTCTACCAGAAGCCCGACCCACTAAAGCAAGAGATCTGGCTGCTCCATTCTACCAGAAGGCCGACCGGCCGACCCACAGAAGCAAGAGGTCCGGCCACTCCATTCTACAAGAAGGCCGACCCAGAAGGTCGACCCATTGAAGGCCGACCCATTGAAGGCCGACAAGCCGACGCATTGAAGGCCGACCGGCCGACCTACTGAAGGCTGACCGGCCGACCCACTGAAGAATGATCGGTCGACCCATTGAAGGCCGACCGACCGACCCACTGAAGCAAGAGGTCCGGCCGCTCCATTCTACCAGAAGGCCAACCGGCCGACCCACTGAAGAGTGAAGGCCGACTGTCGACCCACTGAAGGCCGACCCAGAAGGCCGACTTAGAAGGCCGACCGGCCGACCCACTGAAGCAAGAGGTCCGACTGCTCCATTCTACCAGAAGGCCAACCCAGAAGGCCGACCGACCGATGCATTGAAGGCCGACCGGTCGACCCCCTGAAGGCTGACTGGCCGACCCCCTGAAGGCCGACCGACCGACCCATTGAAGGCCGACGGGCCGACCCATTGAAGGCCGACGGGCCGACCCATTGAAGGCCGACCGGCCGACCCACTAAAGCAAGAGGTCCGACCGCTCCATTCTACCAGAAGGCCGACCAGCCGACCCACTGAAGCAAGAGGTCCAACCGCTCCATTCTACCAGAAGGCCGACCGACTGACCCACTGAAGGCCGACCGGCCGACCCACTGAAGGCCGACCGGCAAACCCATTGAAGCAAGAGGTGCGGCCGCTCCATTCAACCTGAAGGATGACCCATTGAAGGCTGACCGGCTGACCCACTGAAGCAAGAGGTTCGGCCGCTCCATTTTACCAGAAGGCCGACCAGCCGATCCACTGAAGGCCATCCCAGAAGGCCACCCGGCCGACTAATTGAAGGCCGACCGGTCGACCCACCAAAGCAAGATATTCGGCAGCTCCATTCTACCTGAAGACCAACCGGCTGACCCACTGAAGCAAGAGGTCCGGCCGCTTCATTCTACCAGAAGGCCGACCGGCCGACCCACTGAACTAAGAGGTCCAGCCGCTTCATTCTACCAGAAGGCCGACCAGCCGATCCACTGAAGTAAGAGGTCCAGCCGCTCCATTCTACCTGAAGGCCGACCGGCCGACCCACTGAAGACCGACCCATTGAAGGCCGACCGATCGACCCACTGAAGCAAGAGGTCCAGCCGCTCCATTCTACCAGAAGGCTGATCGGCCGATCCACTGAAGGCCGACCTAGAAGGCCGACTGACTGTCCCATTAAAGGCTAACCGGCTGACCCATTGAAGGCCGATCGGCCGACCGACCGACCCACTGAAGCAAGAGGTCCAGCCGCTCCATTCTACTTGAAGGCCGACCGGTTGACCCACTGAAGCAAGAGGCTCGGCCGCTCCATTCTACCAGAAGGCCGACGTAGAAGGTCGACCAGCCGACCCACTGAAGCAAGAGGTTCGGCCGCTCCATTTTACCAGAAGTTCGACCAGCCGACCCACTGAAGCAAGAGGTCCGGCCGCTCCACTCCACCAGAAGGCCGACTGGCCGATCCACTGAAGCAAGAGATCCGGCCGCTCCACTACACCAGAAAGCCAACTGGCCGACCCATCGAAATAGAGGTCCGAACGATGCACTTTCGTTGAGGTTCGACCGGTCTACTCCCCTTGAAGGCTTGACGGATATTCTCCTTCGGCCGGACGACCCACCCATGTTAAGTCCGACCGACTCATTCCCATCCTGGGAACAGCTCGAAGGCTCCAGAAGCCCTTTTCAGCTGGTACCAGAATTCTGTTACAACGCGGACTCCACAACGTGGTGACGTCTCCGTGCCACTTGGCCACCACCCTGATTCTCCTAAGGGTAAATCGGGACTTCTCAGCCTATCCCCTAATAGATTTGGCAGCATTCCCACCTATTTAAGGTGACCGGGGGACCTCCGCTTGAGGCTAAGTACACTCTTCTCCCTCCGTGTGTTATTCTCTTCGATTTCTCCATTCTGTTGCTCTCAAACTCCTACTAACTTAAGCATCGGAGTGTCCCCTACCGGAACACCACCGACGCTCAGGAGACTTTGTTGCAGGTCGACCGGGAGAGGAGCACTCCAGCATGGCCGACCGAGCCCAGTCCAGGAGAAGACACGGCAACAGATTGGTGCTAGAAGAAGGGCGGCAACCTTCATTTTGATCTTTACTCTAAAAGGAGAAATTGACTGAGAAAATCTGGCAATGGCGAGGAGAAGAACTCAAAATACCTCCGCCAGAAGAGGTCATTCCTAGCACGGGTCTAAAGCACCTCCCAGGGAAGATGACACCGTCGCCGTCGAACCCACCATCACTCTGGGACTACAATAGTTCCAGACTTTGCTCAACCGCATTGACACACTCACCACCGCGGTCCAGCACCTTAGGGGGAGGTGGCCAACAACCAGCCGCAACCTCCTGTGGTGTCTTGATTAACCATCAGCCAGTCACCATGGGAGGTCAACAGCTGGAGGTTCCTCCGCCTCCACCCCACGCTGTTCCGGAGCCTCGAAGGTCCCAGGGGGCTCGCGCTGACGAAAAGAGGACGAGGTCGGCTTCGCCTTCCTTTGCTGACTCCGTCCTCCATGATGGTCGGCATCCTGCTGAAGATCCAAGGGACTATGGTAGCAAAATTATGTGCATGGAATAGCGCATCGCTGAAATTGCTGAGCGGTAGAAGGCCGAGGGGGGGCAGGCGTACGACACCCACCCACCTTTCTCTGCTGAAATCTTGGGGGTGCTGATCCCTCGTCACTTTAAGATTTTTCAGGTGGACCCCTACGACGGCACCACCGACCCACTAGACCATCTGGGCACCTACAAGGCCCACATGATGGTACAGGGCGCCTTCGACATCCTTCACTGCATTGCCTTCCCAGCAACCCTGAAGAATGCCGACCCAGAAGGTCGACCGGTCGACCGGCCGACCGGTTGACCCACTGAAGCAAGAGGTCCGATCGCTCCACTCCACTAGAAGGCCGATCGGCCGACCCACTGAAGGCCGATAGGCCGACCCACTAAAGCAAGAGGTCCGGCCGCTCCATTCTACCAGAAGGCTGACCGGCCGACCCACTGAAGACCGACCGACCGACCTACTGAAGCAAGAGGTCCGACCAGCAACCCTGAAGAAGGCCGCTCGGATGTGGTTTACCGCCATCCGACCAGGTACAATTCACTCATTTCCCTAGTTGAAACATTATTTTTTTCTGTTCCATTTCAGGACTTGAAGTTGGATGCTGAAGAGCTTGGACTGCCTCCTCCTCGTGCATCAAGGGTCTATCTGACCCATCTTCATCAAAGACTCTAGGGCAGCCCACTTCCGAAAGTCTGACCCCGGTTGGCAAAGGCTCTAGGGCAGCCCACTTCCGAAAGTCCGACCCCGGTCGGCAAAGGCTATAGGGCAGCCCACTTCCGAAAGTCCGACCTCAGTCGGCAAAGGCTCTAGGGCATCCCACTTCCAAAAGTCCGACCCCTGTCGGTAAAAGGCTCTATGGCAGTCCAAAAAAGTCCAACCCCCGTTGGCAAAAGGCTCTATGGCAGCCCAAAAAAGTTCGACCCCCGTCAGCAAAAGACTCTATGGCAGCCCAAAAAAGTCCGACCCCCGTCGGCCAAAGGCTCTATGGCAGCCCAAAAAAGTCCGACTGATGAGGGACGGGATGAGTAGGACCGTTGGTGAGCCTAGAAGTCATCTAAATTATGGTACTATTTTTTTGAATTTTTTTTCTAGGGGTGGCGAAGGAATAGTGGGGCTGTAAGGAGGGATCTAGATCTCATAGACTTTGGGACTCATCCTAATGAAGAGACCTCTCACCTCTAGGGCATTACACCCTCCTCGATACTTGGAGGCACTAGGATGAATCTCAAAAGGGATAGAGAAGATGGAATGGGAAGGGAAATAACTGGGCATGACCTCACATCATGTCCTGGGGTTGGGCCTCATACCCTCTCTTCACTGAGTGAAATAAAAAAACCACTCTTTTCTAAAACTCATTTTCATTTCTAAAACTTGACTAAACTTTTTTTTTTTTTTACAAAGAACTGAGGGTGGTATTTATAGACCTGTCCAACCATCATTTGAATTTGAATACAAGATAAAAAGATAAGAATGATTTAAATTCAAATACAAGATAGGATAAGATAAGCCAATCCATATCTAAATCCAAACCAACTAAATCCTAATTCAAATTTCAAATAAAAAGATAAATCTCAAACTAATTTATTAAAATCTGTGCTACTCCAGGATCGGTTCTGCTCCGAGATCAGTGCGGCTTCGAGATCAATGCTGTTCCAAGATCAGTGCTACTTTGAGATCTCCATCATTCTCCTAAGGTGGGGAAAACTCAACTCCGTTGAGTTAGGCCGGCTCTAGGATGCACATGACCTGTAGATTTTTTTTTATTTTTTTATTTTTTTAAACTCAACCCAAATTAAAATAAACAGGCTTATTCCAATCAAGAATAGGACTGGGATAAGTGCAGAATAGCAAGAATAGCGGGAATAGCTATTCCTGTCTTCTTTCAACAGCAGATCGTCGAATTTTCTTCTTGCACGCTTCTTGGAATAGGAGCTTTGCACCAGACGGAAGGAGGTGTTCGAGCGAGATCTCCGAGGAGAGGTGGTCCAGAGAAGAGGCCGGCGTCGGGGATGCTCGGAACTACTGCGGTGAGCCCGAGGAGCAGGGAGGTGAACCGAGCTCGGGGACGACCGGATGAGGGCGGTCGGGTGACGGTGGACCGGGAGGAAGGCGAGCCTGGGGCTATCTTCGTTGATGGCGGAACAGTGGCTTCGTGGAATAGGGGAGCTGGGCGTCGGGGCGATCTGGAGAAGAAGGCGTCGAGGCGATCCGGAGGGAGGAGGTCCGATGGAGCTTCGGTCGTTGACGGGGTCGAGGCCGTCGGGGAGGCCACGGAGGGTGCCGACGTGGAGGACATCGACACCGGTGGGGAGGCCGGAACAGAGCTGGAGGAGCAGGGCATCGTGGTCGTAGGAGAAGGACCAGCCAGAGGGAGAGGGGGGGTCGGGGGTCGCGTGGAGGGGGAGGTGATGGGCTACGATGATCCGGCACCCCGGCGGCAGTGAAGGCGACGCCGGCTGGAAGTCATCGACGACGGCACCGATTGAGGAGAGGATGCCGGGGTCCGCCATGATGCATGGGCGGCGGGCCGAATGGCGGGGCGGCGACGGGATGTTGGAGTCGGTAACGGCCAGCTCCAGAAGGTTCGCGGAGGATCGAGAAGGAATCTCTTCTCCTAAACTCGTCCTTCTTCTGTCTTGTTCTTGTTGATAGGTATTGGGAATTAGAGTCAGGATTCATGGGTGGGGTCTGGCTATCGGTGGGTATGCAGACGATGAGGAGGAAGGTGGAGGGATTTCTGTTCGCTGGTGAGTGGAGGTGCAGAGCAGCAACAGGGAGGTGGGGTGGGGAGTCGGGCATTGTGGAAATGGCAAAAGGGCGTCGCTGTTTAGATCGGGAGGTCACGAGGCCAGAGGTTTGAATGGCTGTGGAGATTTCACGAGCGGAGATAGGGTTTCACGGAAGGCAGAGAGGGGGTGGCTTGGTCTAGGTGGAGGTGAACGGTGGCAGTCACATCATCAGGGAGGAGGCGGATATGTTGGGGACGGTGGAGCAGTGGATCTGACTTGATGGTGGCCAAACAGGATGGTAGTGAAACAAGGACGGGGAAAAGGAAGAATGGTGGGATAAGCGAAAGAAGGAAGATGGTAACACCCTAATCAACTTGGGCTCATACCAAAATTGATGAGGGACGGGATGAGTAGGACCGTTGGTGAGTTTAGAAGTCATCTAAATTAGGATACTATTTTTTTTAAATTTTTTTTCTAGGGGTGGCGAGGGAATAGTGGGGCTGTAGGAAGGGATCTGGATCTCATAGACTTTGGAACTCACCCTAACGAAGAGACCTCTCACCTCTATGGCATTACTCCCTCCTCGGATCTCATAGACTTTGGAACTCATCCTAACGAAGAGACCTCTCACCTCTATGGCATTACTCCCTCCTCGATACTTGGGCATGACCTCACATCTACTTGGGCATGACCTCATATCATGTCCTGGGGTTGGGCTTCACATCCTCCCCTCACGGAGTGAAATAAAAAAACCACTCTTTTCAAAAACTCATTTTCATTTCCAAAACTTGACTAAACTTTTTTTTTTTTTTACAAAGGACTGAGGGTGGTATTTATAGACCTATCCAACCCTCATTTGAATTTGAATACAAGATAAAAATATAAGAATGATTTAAATTCAAATACAAGATAGGATAAGATAAGCCTATCCATATCTAAATCCTAACCAACCAAATCCTAATTCAAATTTCAAATAAAAAGATAAATCTCAAACTAATTTATTAAAATATGTGCTACTTCGGGATCGGTGCTGCTCCGAGATCAGTGCGGCTTCGAGATTAGTGCTGCTCCAAGATCAGTGCTACTTTGAGATCCCCATCACCGACCCCCGTCGGTAAAAGGCTTTATGGTAGCCCAGAAAAGTCCGACCCCAATCGGCAGAGGTCCGAAGACCATCCGTTTCAGCAAGGGTTCGAAGACCCACCTTCAGTAAGGGTTCAGACCCTCCGCTTCAGCCAAGGTTCAAAGGAAGACCCAACTCCTGCAAGGGTCTGAAGACCCACCTTCATCAAGGGTTCAGACCCTTCGCTTTAGCCAAGGTTCAAAGGAAGACCCACCTCCTGCAAGGGTCCGATCGACGCCTCAGTAAAGGTCTGAACAACCCGAAGTGATGCTCTCGTCCTTCGAGGTTGCAGGTTCCCTTGAAAGCTAAGAGCAAGGGGGGCAACTGTTATACCAAATCAACTTTTCTCTGAACCGGACCGGAGCTAACAATTTTTTCGGCTAGGACAAAGCGGAGTTTCAATCGATCTTTTCATTTTAGAAGGCCGACCCACTGAAGTAGAGGTCCAGCTGATCCATTTTATCGAAGGCCGACCCACTGAAGCAAGAGGTCCGGCCACTCCATTCTACCAGAAGGCCAACCGGTCGACCCACCGAAGGCCAACCGGCCGATCCAGAAGGTCGACCCACTGAAGCAAGGGGTCCGGCCGCTCCATTCTACCAGAAGGTCGACCCGCCGACCCATTGAAGGCCTACCGGCCGATGCATTGAAGGCCGACCCAGAAGGCCGACCAGCCGACCCATTGAAGGCCGACTGGTCGACCAACTGAAATAAGAGGTCCGGCCTCTCCATTCTACCAGAAGGCCAACTGGCCGACCCACTGAAGTAAGAGGTCCGGCCGCTCCATTCTACTAGAAGGCCGACCCAGAAGGCCGACCGACCGACCCATTGAAAGCCGACCGGCCGACCCACTAAAGCAAGAGGTCCGGCCGCTCCATTCTACCAGAAGGCCGACCGACCGACCCACTGAAGGCTGACCTAGAAGGCCGACCAGCAGACCCAGAAGGCTGACCGGCCGACCCAGAAGGCTGACCGGCCGACCCAAAAGGCCGACCAGCCGATCCACTGAAGTAAGATATCCTGCCGCTCTACTGCACCAGAAGGCAGACCGGCCGACCCACTGAAGGCCGACCGGTCAACCCACTGAAGGCCGACCGGTCGACCCACTGAAGGCCGACCGGTCGACCCACTGAAGGTCGACCCATTGAAGGCCTACCGGCCGACCCGCTGAAGCAAGAGGTCCGGCCGCTCCATTCTACCAGAAGGCAAACCGGTCGACCCATTGAAGGCCGACCGGCCGACCCACTGAAGGCCTACCGGCCGACCCACTGAAGGCCTACCGGCCGACCCACTAAAGGCCGACCCGAAGGCCAATCGGCCGACCCATTGAAGGCCGACCGGCTGACCCACTAAAGCAACAAATCCGGTCGCTCCATTCTACTTGAAGGCCGACCGACCCACCCACTGTAGGCCGACCGGTCGACCCACTGAAGGCCTACCGGCCGACCCACTGAAGGCCGACCCAAAGGCCAATCGGCCGACCCACTGAAGGCCGATCGGCTGACCTACTGAAGCAACAAATCCGGTCGCTCCATTCTACTTGAAGGCCGACCGGCCGACCCACTGAAGGCCGACCGGTCGACCCAGAAGGCTGACCGGCCGACCCAAAAGGCCGATCGGCCGACCCACTGAAATAAGAGGTCTGGCCGCTCCACTCCACCAAAAGGCCGACCGGCCGATCCATTGAAGGCCGACCGGTCGACCCACTGAAGGCCGATCCATTGAAGGCCTACCAGCCGACCTATTGAAGCAAGAGGTCCGGCCGCTCCATTCTAACAGAAGGTCGACTGGTTGTCCCACTGAAGGCCAACCGGTCGACCCAGAAGGCCGACCGGCCGATCCATTGAAGGCCGACCGGTCGACCCACTGAAGCAAGAGGTCCGGCCGCTCCATTCTACTTGAAGGCCGACCGGCCGACCCACTAAAGGCCGACCCATTGAAGGCTGACCGACCGACCCACAAAAGCAAGAGGTTCGGCCGCTCCATTCTACCAGAAGGCCGACCGGTCAATCCACTGAAGGCCGACCGGTCGACCCACTGAAGGCCGACCCAGAAGGCCAACCAGTCGATCGGCTGACCCACTGAAGCAACAAATCCAACCGCTCCATTCTACCTGAAGGCCGACCGGCCGACCCACTGAAGCAAGAGGTCCGGCCGCTTCATTCTACCAGAAGGCCGACTGGCCGACCCATTGAAGGCCGACCGGTCGACCCATTGAAGGCCGACCCATTGAAGGTCGACCGGCCAACCCATTGAAGCAAGAGGTCCGGCCGCTCCATTCTACCAGAAGGCTGACCGGCCGACCCACTAAAGGCCGACCTAGAAGGCCGACCGGCCGACCCACTGAAGCAAGAGGTTCGGCGGCTCCATTCTACCAGAAGTCCGACCGGCCGACCCACTAAAGCAAGAGGTTCGGTCGCTCCACTCCACCAGAAGGCCGATCGGCCGACCCATTGAAGCAAGAGGTCCGATCGCTCCACTCCATCAGAAAGCCGACCGGCCGACCCACCGAAGTAGAGGTCCGAACGATCCACTTCCGTTGAGGTCCGACCGGTCTACTCCCCTTAAAGGCTTGATGGATATTCTCTTTCGGCCGGACAACCCATCCCTGTTAAGTCCGACCGACTCATTCCCATCCTGGAAACTGCTCGAAGGCTCCAGAAGCCCTTTCCAGCTGGTACCAGAATTCTGTTACAACGGACTTCACAATATGGCCACGTCTTCGCGCCACCTGGCCACCATCCTGATTCTCCTAGGGGTAAATCAGGACTTCTCAGCCTATTTCCTAACAGAATTTGGCAGCATTCCATGCCTATTTAAGGTGAACGGGGGACATTCGCTTGAGGCTAAGTACACTCTTCCCTCTCCATGTGCTGTTCTCTTCGATTTCTCCATTATGTTGTCCTCAAACTCTTGCTAACTTAAGCATCGGAGTGTTCCCCGCCGGAACACCACCGGCACTTAGGGGACTTTGTTGCAGGTCGACCGGGAGAAGAGCACTCCAGTGTAGCCGACCGAGCCCGGTCCAGGAGAAGACGCGACAACAATGGGCATTATAAAAAAAAATTACTATGGATGTTATTAAAATTTATATTTTATCATAAATAATTTATAATATTTTTGGATTTCTGTTGAATATGTTTGTGCATTATATATATAGTTATAATATTTTTGCTGCCTTATAAAAATATTTTTATAACTGCATTTTTTTACAATTATTCTAGTTCTTTAATATAAGTGCCAGCGATGCAACGTTCGTATATCACGGCCAGCCATAAATTGAATCAAATATTTCAACATGGAATATTTTTAAGATGGTACATGCTGCGTAAGATATCATAGAAAAGTTAATAATAGAGCGGTGGTTTGGATAGCGGCATTGCTAATCCATCTACTTGGACAACGATCGCGAAAGATTTTTTTTTTTGAATTATTAAATATTTTGTTTTTATATTTACTTATAAATATATTTATTTCATATTAATTTAATTATCGTGGCTTATAAAGGGGGGGAAGAATGGTGCGTGCTCTACCAGTCAGTGAGGCACGTGATCGCCGTGCGCCCACCGGCGGATCCGCCAGCGGATTCATCGGGTTGGCCCGCCGGAACCCGGAGTCCACGCTCCGTACGCGCCAGCTCGGCACGGTGTCATCCGACCGTGCGAACCGGATTCGGGTCGATATGGCCACCGGATCCGGGCGAGGCAATTATCCGCGAGCGCGGATTCCGAGATCAGGTGCTTTCCGTGGCTCAGATCATGGATGGGTTTCGTCGGCGGTCGGTGGAAAACTTTTGACGCTGGACCGAGATCAGAGCCGTCCATCGCGCCGATTTGGCAGGATGTGTCACACCAAAGTGCCAGGGTGAGGGAGGGTTCACGTGAGGGCTCGAGATTTAACGTTTTGCACTCCATCAATAGCCCAAAGGTCCAAATGCCGTTTTTGGAAAAAAAAAAAAAAAAAAAAAAAAAAGGTAGAGAAAAGGAACAGAGGGGATAAATCCATCGTGGCCAGCTACTCGCAAGCTTCCATCACACGAAAAAATATTTGATTCAAAAATTTAAATTTTTATAATATTTTTTTATTTAAAAATGGATACGTTAATTCAACATCACCGGAAAATATTTGATTTAAAAATTTAATTTTTTATATTTTTTTTCATCTAAAAATTAAATACATTAATTTAGCAACATCAACAAAAAAAAAAATAAGAAGGATCATGTTCTTTTATTTTTACTGAATTTAATAAAATTTTTCGTAAAGTCATGTCTCGAATTCATGACTAACATATTATGAAACAAGATCATGACTAACAGATTACGCGACAAGATCTTAATCAGCTAGATTATTGTCCGGTGATATATATTTTTTTAATAAGATGGGTGCATTGAAAAGAAAAAAGTTTTTAAAATGAAGCCAAAACCATTACGGTAAAAATAGAAAACAAAGAAGGTAGGGAAGAAATTAACACAAACTTTTATTAAGCGGTGCTCGGGGTCAAGAATTCACACCATAGGTTGCATTGCCAGCTGAAACTTAAAAAGAACGTGCATGCATTATAGTATGTGCATGGTTGGCATGCATTGATAAATGTTGTCTAAAAATAATTAAAAATTCTTGGTGGATTGGTTTATGAGCCATGCGGATTGTATTTTACATTTTTATTGGATTTATGAATGATTTTATGCTTTTTTACAGGTACAACCGATAACATGTTCGTAATAATTTCATGGAACTTATTTAATATGGCTATCTATCTAACATTGGTATCAAATTAACATCAATTATAATGCTACAATTCATCATAACAACAAGACAATTTGCTATATTGTTGATGAAGTATTAGCATTGTTAAAGTACATTTCATCAAAAAAAAAAAAAAAAAAGTACATACTAACATATTCGAGTAGCCGATTAAAAGTGCTAATGGTGTCCGGTAGTCCATGGCCCTTATCCTGTATCATAGTCCACCTGATACTGTTAAAAAATCCCTTGTATTATCGTTAATATGCTTTCAAATGGTATTAGTTTGTAAGAAATCAATATCGATTGAGTCGAATTTAATGAGAAAAATAATGGTTGGTTATAATTTTGATATGCAGATGAAAGATGTGCGTTATAACGAAAACTGACTTGGTATCGACAAGTATGCGGTGCAAACCAAATCTAGAAACTTGCAGCTTCCAATTATTGGAAAATACAATCCATTTCATAGCATTATGTTTTTATATAACCACTTATTTATGCTGATAGTTGTTGTTATCAAATCGTCCATCACCAAAGAAGGTGCTTCGGTCTTTATCGGCGAGAGTGATGAGTTGCTCTTGTAAGCTTCGCAACTGGAATTTGTAAAAATAATCCGAGTCAGGATTTCTAATGGAATTCTTCGATATTCAAATCAATGGATGAAAAAGGTTATAATGATTAGAGCCGGGAGCGGGTGATAGTCTGGTGTTAGTGAGCGTATGAGCGAGAGTGAGAAGAAGTGTATGAAACTTACTTTGTTTCGGATCCTCTCTTACCTATTTGTATAATTATGTAGAGTAATAGAATGCCGTTGCAGAGGTGGCTATATCTGACAGGCATAATAATTTTGTTGAGATAGCAGGATTTTATCTTCTGAAATTTTTATCATTAGTATTTTTCTATTATGGTGTTAAAA
Organism: Areca catechu; assembly: GCA_021397845.1. Classification (NCBI taxonomy): domain Eukaryota; kingdom Viridiplantae; phylum Streptophyta; class Magnoliopsida; order Arecales; family Arecaceae; genus Areca; species Areca catechu. The sequence goes on from CM038052.1 coordinate 7,025,183, forward strand.
TCTGTGGGGATCATGTCCACTACAATTTATACTAGAATAGCTAAGATCTATTGGGTTGCTGGCCACTTGGATGTCATGGAACCTATATAAAAGAAAGAACTTAGCTACGCATCAAGGTATACTGAGTTGGTCCGTCTGGCAAGCTAGTTGATCCCAATTAGGGAGTCGACGGATGCATATGGGGGATGCCACGCTAGACGAACTCAATGAATCACTGCTACTCATCTTGGAAATAGTTAGTTGATACATAAAAAGTCAGCTACTTCGTTGATTCCTTTGCTAGCTCTTTCATGATGGTGAAGATGGTATCGATGCTCTTGTTCTAGTCGGCAACTTGGTTGCTTCGAATCAAGAATTTAGATCCATCATAGTTTTTTTTCTTTGGTAAGGCGGATGTTTCAATCAATAGTCCTGGTACGAATATATCCAAAAAAGTCAGAAAAAATATAGTCTCGGAACTTTAGAGGTGACTCATCTAACCGGGTCCACAACACCTGTCTCGAATGGGAGGCAACGAAGGAGGCCACCCAGTCTGCAGCAGTATTGGTCTCCCTGAAAATATGCCTGGCCACAACCAAGGAACAACCCTGCAACCAGAGTGCGATGTCGTGAATCAAAGGATGAGCAGAAGCAAAACCAACGCCCCCTTAATCTACGAAATGACTGTAGCAGAGTCTCCCTCGATAATCAGATGATCAGACCTGAGACAACGACAGACATATTGAATCCCAACCCATGCTGCCGTAAGCTCAGCTTGAGGAATGGAAGAATTGAACAGATGGCACCCTCCAGCGGCAATAATGTCAAGGCTAGAACTCTGAATCACAAAAGCAGCACTACCATCAGCTCCTCTCACACTCCCATTAAAATTGACCTTGACATACCTCGGAGGAGAGGGCTCCCAATAAATAAAAACCCTCAGGGTGCTCTACAAATAATACCGGAACTCCAGATCTCCGTGGATGCCAAAGTCATAGTGTGGAACTCCTCCATATGAGCTCGAGCTCTCTTAACCAGAACTCTAGTGGAACACCTTGTGGAGCTTAATACAAGAGTATTCCGAGAAAGCCAAATATGATAGGCCATATAAGCAGGAAGTCCAGAGCTGAAGGGGACAGAAGGAGACCTCAGAAGATCTAAAAAGGCAGCCACCGAATCCTCTGACTGAGCACTCATGATATCCATCCCCACAACTGTCCAGACTCATCGAGCCCTTGGATAAGTGAATATCACATGCTCCATAGTCTCAGTATGTACATCGCAGCTGGTCAGGAGAGAGGAAGATCAATCCCCCTAGCATAAAGAAGAACCCTGGTAGGGAGACGACGCTAGGCAACTTTTCACAAGAAGAGTGCCATCCTGGGATGCACACCTAGAGACCAGATCCACCCAATCTGATAGCTCCTCTAAGGCTCCTCCCGGAACATATGATATAAATCTGACATAGGAGCTCTACTCAGCACCGAAGACCTCCAGAATTGGATATCCGTACAGGGATGCATCGGCAGAGCAATAGAAAGGACCCTCTCTTCCAAGATGAATCCGAAGGTCTGAACAACCAAAATATAACTCCAATGAGAGCCGTCAGGAGACATGAGATCAGCAACAGTCTTGATAACCGGACCATCCATTGTAATAAAAGTAGATCACCGGGCTAAAGGAAACTCTGAGATCCAAGGATTATCCATAAAGTTGATCAATGTACCATCACCAATGACCCACCTCAGCTATGAAATAATAGTAGGGGCTATCCATCTTATCTCTCTCCAGATAACTGAACCCTGCCGAGGCAAACCACTCTCAGCATCCACCATCGAGGTCAAGGAACCATACTGAGTCCTCATCATAGAAGTCCACATAATCTCTAGACCCAGCATGAATCTAGAAACATGCCTCGCAATATAGGCCACCCTCGAAACTCCCAATGAATGGATACTAAGACCACCATCCCGAGTCGGTTGGCATACCACACTCCATCCCATCAAATAGACACCTCGCTGAGTACTCGAAGATGACCCAAGAAAGGAATGGATAGTTTGCTTCATCTTACAGATGATAGACTTGGAAATGACAACATTGGAGAGCAAGAACACCGGGAGAGAAGTGAGAACTGACCTGATCAGGGTTAATCGACCCATGGAAGAGAGGACTCTACTTTGCCGGCCCTCCACCCTCTCCTGAATAGCAATGACCACCCTCCGACACTCCGAGTTGCGCAACCTCCCACCAGAGATAAGAACCCCCGGATACTGCATGCACCCATCTTGAATAGCAATACCCAAAATCTTCTAAATGGAATGCCAAAGCCTAATAGGAGTCTTCGAGCTAAGCCGGACCTCCGATTTATGTAGATTCACCCTCTGGCCCAAGGACACAGTAATGCTTAAGCACCATCCTAAATTCCATCGTTGATGCCAAAGAAACATGGCCCAGGATGAGGCAATCATCTATGAAAAGCAAATGCAAGATCCGGGGAGCACTAGGAGTGGGCAATATGGCTGAACTGCCGACTCCCACACCGTCGCTTGTAAAGCTTGCGAGAGAGAATCAGCACATAAGATAAACAAGAAAGGAGAGAGAGAGCAACCTTGGCGAAGACCAACTGTAGAGTGCAAGAAATTCGATAGAGTTCCATTGATAAGAATAGCATAAGCAGAATTAGTAATACAGGCCATAATGTGGTCGATTCAGAGCTGATGAAATCCAAAATCTTTCAAATTATACTCCAAGAAGCTCCAGTGCATCTGATCATAGGCCCTCTCCATATTAAATTTGATAGCCATCAATGCTTGCCTAGCAGGGGCTCTCTTCAGATCATGCATGAACTCTTGAGCAATGAGTATATTATCAGAAATAGACCTACCCCCAACAAATGCCCCTTGCTTAGGAGAAATAAGTCTAGGAGGAATAGGCTTCATCCTGTTAGCCAAGCATTTGGCACATAACTTGTACAGTGTCTTGCATAAACTGATAGGCCTGAAGTGACCCGGCTCTGAAACATCAAGTCGCTTCGATACTAAAGTAACAAAAGTCTGCTTTCAGGGATCAGGCATATGACCAAAAGCAAAGAATTCCTGCATAGCTGACACAACCTCCCTCCAAATAATACACCAATACCTCCTGAAGAATAAAGAAGGAAAACCATTCAACCTCGGTGCTTTATCGTCCTCCATAGACCAAAGAACAACCTGAATATCCTCAGTAGAAATGGGGCTAAGCAGACGGTCATTCTCCTCCTTCGAAACTTGGATGTCGGGATGAGGGGAATGAAAAGGAGGGGGTTCGTCCTGGGGCCCCGCCCATTTGGAAGAGAAGAAGGAGAAGATCTCACGCCTAACCTCATCTGCATCCTCCAACCATGTCCCCTCCGAGGATCGAAGAGCCCTGACACGGTTCATGTGCCTATGAACAATGGTGGTATGGTGAAAGAACCAGGTATTCCTATCCCCCTCCTCAACCATTGCACTCTGGATTTTTATCTCCACATGGTCTCTTGCTGACTCAAAAGAAAATGATGCTTTGATATGAAGTGCCGAAGAGCTGCCAAATCAACTTCACCCAGCCCCCCTTCCCTCTTCTCCTCCTGAAGAGCAATAATGGAAGTCTCCATAGAAGTTAAAGAAGAGGCTAAGTTTCCAACTTTCACTTTATTCCATCCGAGGAGGTGGCGCTTCAATAAAGCCAGCCTACGGGAAACCCGATATTGCGCCTCCCTCCGAATAGGTAACCTCTCTAACTATGTCCCAAGAACTCGGATAAGCCAGCCAAAATTTTTTAAATCTGAATGGAGCATAGCAAGGGGTCAATACAGAGGTAGTAAGAAGGTCAGGACAGTGGTCAGATGCAATCCTCGAAAGATGACGAACCTGATGGTCAAGGTGCAAGAGAGGCCAATCTGGAGAAGCAAACATTCTATCATTGCATTCCCAAACTCTAGCCACCATTGTCCTGTTATTACAGTAAGTAAACCCGGGCCCCACAAATCCCACATCCACCAGACCATTAGCTTCTGAAAATTGGACAAATTTTCTAGAAGCAATATCCTCCATAAATAGCCAACCTCCTCTCTTATCCTTCGCAGCAAGAATATAATTAAAATTCCCTGCAACAACCGTAGGAATACCCTGATCCATCAACGCAGAAATTTCCTACCAAATAGTTCTCATCTACCTATAATTGGTACTTGCATACACAACAGACAACAACCACGTAGGCCCATCATTTTCTGATATGACAATGGACACCTGTTGTGAACAATGGTTGAACGTGTCCACCCTTGCCACCCCTTTATGCCACACAACAATGATGCCCCCTGAAAGACCCTGAGATTCAATTACAAAGCAATTCCAATCTCTCTGAATTCGATGCCGAAACCTTTCCAATCCCGACCCAGAAAGTTTGGTTTCTAACAAAACACACATATCAGGATTATATACCGTCCAAAACGATGAAAGGTAGAATAAAATGAGAGCTTTCCCACCCCCTCACATTCCAAACTATAATCTTCATTAACAAGTAAATAATAAAGGAACAGACAAACTAATCTTCCTTCGTTAAGGGCTTTGAACTCTCCGACTCTCTTGCAAACAATGCGCTTCTCAATTGCTTTGCGACATTATCATGATTAGATTCCTTTTCCTCAGCATTCCCTGCATCTTTCTCTTGCTTTGGATTCTCCCTTCCCCCTCTAGCTAGATCCTCCTCTCCAGCAATAAGTAAACCAGACCCGTCACCAGTCTTGTACTCCTCTTGGCTAGTGCAGTAGATCACCACTCCCACAGAATCAACCGATCGCTCTAACCTGGGAGCCCCCCTCTTGCAACTTGCTGCAGCAATGGCAGGAACTAGCTCCCCACCCCCCACACCTGCATCAGGAATTCCATCCACCACATCCACTCCCCCAGCCACAGTATCACACAAAACAGGGGAGACAGAAGGAGAAATAATAGCAAGACTCCCCTTATCTTGATCCCCACCCAGGCACAAAGAAGCGGATCTAACCATGTTGGAGACCGGAGTCACAGGACCGATCGCCGGGGAAGAGAGTTGTTGTTTGCCTTGAGCCGGAGCACTAGGACTGCCTTGAGCCAGAGCAACGAGACTGGATGTATCAAGCTTCGGCGGGCTCCTGGCCCTCTTCAGAGACCCTGATATAGGGTCAACCATCAGGACGTCCCTTGGCCTCGATTCCTCACCCTCTCCAACCTCCATGTCCCCTAGAGAGCCAAGAGCAGAGAAGCCCTTCCCGGCAGCCGTCTCCTCCTTTGATAGGTCATCACCAGTGCTACTCGGAGACCGGCGCCGTGCCACTTTAGTCAATTTCTGCCACCCATCCGAGTCCGGTGGCTAGTTTGACGGAGAAGAGACAGTCCATGGGGAGCCCAGAGGAGTTGAGGAAGATCCCGAATTCGACGACTCAGGGCAATGCTCTCTAGTCTTCTGTTGATCCCTCTCGCCCCGAACCGGAGCCCTGGAGGCCCGAAGTTTCCGTACCCATGAAGTAACCATCCACGTCCCAACCTTGGGTCGCCCCCCGGCAGACCTCCCAGACTCCTGCACCAGGGGACATGAGCGAGCCTTTGAACTCTCCCCCTCCTTAACCACAACACTGTCCGGTAGCACCCGGGCTCTCCCACCATCCAGGCTTGACAAATCCCTGGCAAAGCCACAAACATCTTCACCGTGACCCATCCTCCCACAACGGTAGCATAGTTCCGGTAGATTTTTATACTAAAATTATTGCTAGAATAAGCCGTTCCTCCCCCGTAATAGCACCCCTAGCAATAAAGGTTTGCTTGAATCTAGATCGACCTTCACCCTCGCATACCCAAATTTCTTCAGATTCACGATGAAGTTGTCGATGAGTAAGGGCTTGCCGGCCTCCACTGCAATCGCCATCAGAGCGTTTGGTGACCAGAATTCCATCGGGCAGCTTTGGAAGCCGCAGGCACACCACTATTCTCAAGACTGGATTGTGACTCGGAGCGAAGTCTGGTTGCCATGATTCCACTGTTAGGAGCTGCCGGCCGACAAACCAAGGGCCACTTGCCCGAGCCAGCGAACACTCCTTGACATCCCTAAACCGAACCAACAGATGATCCTTGGCCAAGGCAAAAATCTCCAGCTCCTCCTCCAGTTTAAGCTTCAACTTGAAATCCCTAGCCACCTAATTAGCCGACACCCTCCGTCCCAGACTTCGGACAAAGAGTGCCCTGCATTCCCACTGCCTCCGAGACTCCTCAACCTTCGAATCTGGGAGCTCCAACACTTTAGTGGAGAAGCCTTGCAACTCCTCAATCTCCGCCTTTATTATTTGGTAAGATGTCCACGATGCGCCCCGGGGAACACCCTGAATCACATTCGACCAACTCCGATCCCCCTCAACGCGTCTGAAGCTCCACTACTAGTCCCCTTCCCGATCTTTCCATCACCTGCCATCAGGGCTGGAAATGGGCCGGCCCAAAAGCCCATTATTTGGAACTGGGCTGGGCCAGCTCAATAAACTTCGGGCCGACCTGAAATTGGTTCAGGCCGCGGACGAAATCTTAAGCATATTCGACTAGTCTTAGGGCTGTAAAATAGAGTTCATTTAATTTTTGGGCCAAAGGGATGCCCGAATTCGGTCCAAAAATTTTTAAAATATAATCTTTGGACCGGCCCATTGCCAGCCCTACCTGCCATCAAGCCCGTTGAAGCTCTGAAATTATTCGATGGAATGGCGAAGAAGAAACTTGGTCTGACACGAAAATCGAGTCACAGCCCTGCTAACCGCTGAAGCGAACCTGGGTTTAGACTTTTTTTTTTTTGATAGAAAAAAAGGGTGAGGGGAGGGAGGAAGAACCTCCCGGTGTAGCTCCCCGCTCGGGTCCTAACCCGTTGGACCTTTGTTCAATTCGGGCTGCAAGTTTTCCACGTGCCTTTCTCACTAACTGGATGAGTATGTCAGCCTAACCTTACTACGGTGCCGGAGTTTTGGCCGCTCAACCTCCCAGTTATGTGTTCCAGAATTAATCTGAAATTTAATCGAGTCATCCACGGGATCATTCCTCAAATCCATGACTAGTAAATTATTCATAAGAGCTGAATCACATCTTAACCAACCGAGCTATCACCATAATAATTGAATTTAAACTTTTTAAAGATACAGTCGATGGCCTAGAAAATCATCGAGATTGGACCAGTAATTACCCTATCAATAGTTATTAGGTTGGTCGGCTGTCAACCGATGAAAGTGTTTTTGGCTTCTATAAATGGTGGCAAAAATTTAGAAAAAAACGTACACCATTTGCTTCCCCCTCACAATAATAATAATCTACATACTAATATGAATAATAGAGACATCACTAATCAATCATAATATATAATATATTATTTTTTGGATGATGACAACTCAATCCAAACTCCACCGGCCGTAAGTTCTGGCAGTCATATTAGGTGAGCTCAAATTAAGCCATGTCTAATACTATAAATTAAAACAAAAAGAAAGTGCAAATAATGCAGCACCGCAGCGCCATGCATATCTTGAATTACTCGCTGCTACTTACGCGTGCCATAGGTTGCGAAACTTTTCTTACAATTAATTGATGGTGATTCGAGCTTTGATTTAAATATATTTTAATTAAAAAAAAATTAAAAATAAAATAAAATAAAATAAAAATAAAATAATTTTAGAGTCTTTGTTGGTAGGTGATAATAAAAAAGTTAGGAATATATATAATAAATTCTATTTATTTAGCTGACGCCAGTGATAATCAGGTTGACATACTAATCTTCGGATAGAGAACGGCTATGAAAAATTAATATGTACCGTGCATCGAACATTTCTTGGCTGGGATTAGAGGACCGTCTGAGGGTGGCCATGCTCGGGGTCTAACTCCTTCATTTTTATTTTATCAAAAAAAAACTCGCTCATCCTTATCATTTGATATTTATATATATATTTTAAAAAAATATCTAAAAATATAGTTGGAATTTAAACCAAGGTCTTATATCTAAGATCATGATTTTTTATTTTTATAAAAAAAAAATAGAATAAATCCTGGTGTAGCTATCCCAACTGGATTCCAATCCTATAATATTATATTTGATTCGGATCGTAAATTTTTCATATATCTTTTTTATCATCGATGAGTATGTCAGTATAATACTAGAATAGTACACTCTCTCGTCATCCCCATCATGTATCATAAATTTTTTTTAAAATTTAATTAAATTATTTATAAAAATCATATTTCGAATTCATGACGGACGATAAAACTAAGCTTTTATCAATCGTCCTGGCGGTAATATCGAGATGCTTTATAAACTTAACCGGTTAGTCCCCCGGTTACATTCTTCTGATCACTGAAATACAATTATATATTTGCAAAATATACTTTATGATAAAATTCTGATTACTTACGCACATTTGTGCCTTTTTTATACTTTTCATTTAATGACTAAGTCAGAAGGTAATAAATAAATAAATAAAAAACCAAGATCCAATGACGGAGGTGGAAACGTAATTTTCCTTGGCAAGCCCGATCGGCAAGCTAGCCGGGCTGTCCAAAAGTTTTTTTTTTTTTTTTTATATTTTTTATGGAAAGCCGTCGAAAGGTTGAAAAAGTTGGAGCTCGAAGCCCACAGGAAATAAAAACAATTAAACAAGCGTATATTTTCAGCAAGAAGTCATAAAAGAAAGCCAACAAACACCGTTCGTTTCCGACTACGAAATCGCCACCGGAAACTTTTAAATTTTTTTTTAAGAAAAATGCGCCATAAAACTAAATTTCTTATAAATGTACTCCATTATCACAAAAGATAACCACCCTCTCTCGAGCTTTTCCGTTCAGTAGACTGCGAGGAATTAGTGGAGAGTTGGAGACAGCGGGGGTGTACTCTTGAAAAATAAGGAAGCGTTGACAGCGAGGGGCAAAACCGGCAGCGTTGGCCAAGAGCAGTTGGAGAAAACGAGGGGAGAACAGTGCGACACCTACCACGGCCAGAGTGGACCTTCTTTCGGGTATAAAATGGGGCTCAGGGGGGGAATGCTTCCTTCATCCCTCGCCCCAGCACCGTTCACTCCGTTTTCTTGATCCGCTCTCTGTTGCGTTGTTTCGTTTCTTTTGTTTTCTCTCTTCTTCTTCTAATTCTTTTCTCTCTCTGGGGGAAGCCATCGGGGGATCCAGGTAAGGATGTCTCTGTCTACTTGAAGTGTTGGTCTCTTTTGGGCTTCGGGGGTCGAGCGGTTTTGTGCGATTACGGGGCAGTTGCTGTCCGATTTCCACGAAAAATCCACTGTTTCACTTCTAAGCTGCTGAAAAATTTGGACTTTATCTGGTGCCGATCTTGTTTGCATGGAAAGATCGGTTCCTTTCGAGTTGTTTGGTTCGGTTGCCGCAAAAAAAGTTTTTTTTTTTTTTTTTGGGTCTCTGGTCCGGTGAAAACCTCAGGTTCTCTCGTGCTCATCTTGTTTGCATGTGAAAGAGACGTTCTTTTGGAGTTGTTTCGTTCGGTCGCGGCGAAACAACTCTGTTTTTTGATATAATCTTGTGTCTTTTGTGCCGATCTATGTTTGCATGGAGAAGAGCTGTTTGTTTTCGAGTATTTAGCTTGGCTCGATTTCGGCAAAGAAACTCTGTTGTTTTCCAAAATCTGGTGAAGGATTTCGACTCTCTTTCTCGCTGAATACTTGATCTTGTTTGCATGAAATAGAGAGCTGTTCTTTGATGGAAGTTTGGATCTGATTGCAGCAAAAGCTCTATTTCTTTCTCTGATTGGGTGAAAGATTTTGAGTTTCTTTTGTAGCGACCTATTCTGCATGGAAGGGAAGCATATTTTTTTTGCTTTTTTTTTTTGTTCGCCTGTTCTGGTGAAACATTTCGACTTTCTTCCGTACTGCATACTTATCTTGTTTCTATGGGATAGAACGATTCTTTTGGAGTAGCTTTCTTCGATCACGGCCAAACACGCTATTTTTTTCTCTAAAATCTGGTAAAAAAATTCGAGTTTATCGTGAATGGATCACGTTTGCTTGTAAAAAAGAGCTGTCCCACCTTTTTGTCTTTCTTTCTTTCTTCTTTTTTTTTTTTTTTGAGACCTTATTTGGATTTTGTTTCAGTTGGGCTGTGGTAGATCATAAGCAAGGGATTGTGTTTTTTTTCATTTTAGTAGGAAAACGTCTATCCTTTTGCTCGAAGAACAGAGTAGTTTTCGTTCAACCAAGGCATGAACTTGCAAAATATGTGGTACAATATCGGAGTTCACTGGTCGATTGTAGGACATGCTCTTCTCTCAGTAATTCGAGTAGCTTCGGTCGATTGTTGCAGAGTTACTGAAAAAATTTAAATTTCTTCCCATTTTTAAGCAGAGATCTTCGCAGAGCATCAACGTTTTGCTACAAAATATATTATTTTCCACAAACTTCTTTTGGCTTTTATCTGATTTAAGTTCTCCAGTAGAATGTAAGCCGAGATCTTCCGAGGAATTTGCAAAATTGCTGCAAAATATTTTAAGTTGGTGGGAGATCTGATTTCTTGTTGATCATTGGCCCTTCTCTTCGAACTTCCTTTGTGTTTTCTTTTATTTGAGTTCTTCTCTCGTAAGCAATGATCTACAGTTTCTTCTTCTTCTTCACCGCTTTTCATTTGGAACCGCTGCATATTTTTAGGAAAAAAAAACTTAAGTTTCTCCAATTTATTATTGAAATAGATTCTAAGTTTCTACAACTTTGAATTTCTTGTATCGTGTAGGCGGGGGCTTTTTCGCTTTTATTTTTTCTAAATAATTATCCTTTTTTCTTTTCAGAATACCACTTCAGTTCTTTAAAAAATATAGCTTTTTTTTAAAAAAAAAATTGACGCAAGTTTTTTCTTCCCCTTCGTCACATCATCATCTTGATCTCCAATGGATAAGTATACTCGTTTCCGCTGCTTTTTTGTCTTCTCTCTTATTAATTACAGTTCAAAAAAGTCTAAGTTTTTGTCGCCTTGAAAGCTTTTATCCTCAGAGACTCGGAGAAAGCAAAGAAAAAAGGCTTTTAACTTCGAAGCTTTCGTTTCTCTCGTGTTTCGAATGCGGTACAGCATGTGTGTGTCCGAAAACAACAGATCTCTGTTCAGAAAACGCCGTTTGGCATCGGCCGTCGTCCCTCCTTGCCTTCTACCTTAACGCCGTTTTTTTTTTTTTTTTTTTGTGTTGCGGGGGGGCCGTCGTCCCTCCTTGCCTTCTATCACAACTAAAGTTTAATTTCCCTGCTCGTTTCATCTAAAAAAAGAAAAATCCAAGCTCGTATGGTTTTTACTTTGTAGTTTGTACCATCCATCTCTCTTCTAGATTTATTCTTCTTCTGAGATCTGCACTGTTCTCTGCTTTTGGACTTGGCATTAACCTTGGTTTTTCTCATTTCTTAATGTAATTTTCTCTTTTAATTTTATAAAATTATGTTTGCCTTCCATCCCGTTTTTATTTTCAGTTTTCTTGATGAAGCTTACTCATCTAAATTTGCTTATCTGCTTTCATATTTAAGCCATGATGGTCAATCTTTCAAGTTTGGCATGTCTCTGGTGCTTTAATTGCAAATATTTTTGGTGGGGTGGGGTAAGACATTTAAGACTTGTGGGTTTCTATATGGTATCCTGGGTGGTCTTTTATTTGTTTTCAATTGTTTCTTATTGGTTTTGGTTGCTATTTTCTTTTTTCTGACGTTGTAGCCAGAAGCTTCTGTGAGGCTCAAAGGGGAAAGCAAGAGGAGCCATGGCAAGCCCTGCATTGAGTCGCGTTCACAGTGTCCGGGAGCGCCTTGGTGACACTCTATCTGCCCATCCAAATGAATTGGTGGCCCTCTTCTCAAGGTTGTATCTACCTCCCTTTGTATTTTATAGAAAAATGTTTGCTTCAATCATTTGTTGTGAAGTTGGATTAGATTTAACCTTACTTGATGGACATCAAGTTTGTGCATGCATGCTCAAGCTGTTGTAGCAACCTAGATTTCCAGGCTTTTATTATTCGATTACCAATAACGGTGAACTTGTCACCCAGTTGCTTATCTTCTTTTCCAAAGTTATGTCATTGCTTCCTGGTCTCATAAACTCAATTATTTACAACATGGAGTACCCTCCATAATTTTGCGAAATCTTTTTGATTGCATGATTCATCCTGGATCGCTCGAAACACTTGCCGGTTTTCTAGTGATATTTATGCTTAGGTACACAGGTTTGTCAGGTTATGAGGATCCCTGATGGGTTATCTGATTGTTCTTTTCTTTCCAGGTTTGTTAACCAGGGAAAAGGAATGTTGTTACCCCATCAGTTGATAGCTGAGTATGAAGCTGTAATACCTGAAGCAGATAGAGAAAAGCTGAAGGATGGGGTTTTTGAGGATGTTCTGAAAGCTGCACAGGTACACTACAATTGGATCCTGCTACACATTATGTGTTAGCTTCTAAAATTTTGTTCTTCGTTATATCATGCATTGCTTTTGTGATGCAGGAAGCAATCGTTTTGCCTCCATGGGTTGCTCTTGCTATTCGGCCCAGGCCTGGTGTCTGGCAGTATGTGAGGGTGAATGTCAGTGAGCTTGCCGTGGAAGAGTTGACCGTGCCCGAGTACTTGCAGTTCAAAGAAGAACTTGTGGATGGAAGGTAGGTGATATTGAATCTAATGGATCATTTTCCTTAATTTCTCCATGTTAAAACAAATGCTTTTGATTAAAACATCACATGTAGTCAACTAACTTATTTCTCACCTTTTCCTTTCCCTCATTCAGGAGCGAAAATAACTTTGTGCTGGAATTGGACTTTGAGCCGTTCAATGCTTCTTTCCCTCGTCCGTCACTTTCAAAATCCATTGGCAATGGAGTGCAGTTTCTGAATCGTCACCTTTCCTCCAAGTTGTTCCATGACAAAGAAAGCATGTACCCCTTGCTTAATTTCCTCCGAGCACATAACTACAAGGGAACGGTAAATTTTCTACAACTATATAATGCATTTATCAGTTATTTTTATTTTTTCTGAAGTTCAAGTTAACGAATCTTTCTTTTTGTAAGTTCTTTTGCCCTTTTAAGAATCTGGAAATGGAACAGAATAAGATGACCTGCTGTCTGATGTGATTAATAACCTGAACCAGGGGATAGGATATTGACAATTTCATCCAATGCAAAAGTATCTAGCTGATCAATTGAATATTTTACAAAAAACTTGTTGTTTTTCTTTTAGATTTCAGTTGAAAAGGAAGAAATTCCTATCCAAACCAAATTACTGTTATTTTCTCTAAGTTGATAAATTTAGCAGCAGTGGATAATAAGTGTTACGGATCAGTGATTGGTCTTGATGTTAATTTGCCACCGGTTAGTGAAATGTCAGCAAAACTTTCTTACCAATGAGCATGAAAAGTAAAGAACATCAGACACTCCAATTTTGCATTCAGCATTTTCAGCTCACTGTAGGATGATATTATATAAATTATCTGATTTGTTGAAATCTTAATTTGTTTCTGATCAATTATTAAGTTCTATACTATTATTATTTATATTTTATAAATCATCAAAGTTTTTAAAAACTTTATTTGTTTCTAACTAATTTTAAGTTCTATACTTGTTTATTGTTATGTCATGCAGTCTATGATGCTTAATGATAGAATTCACAGCCTAGGTGCTCTCCAAGCTGCACTAAGGAAGGCAGAGGAATATTTGTTGAGTATCCCAACAGACACCCCATATTCAGAATTCAACCACAGGTAAATTCTGTGCTATCATTTTCTGAGGTTATTGATTAAACTGAAGTATGTTAGACACATTCTTGTAAGGTGCAAAGTTCGTCGAGTTGTCACGGCTGCTCACAATTGTTTCTCATTTGCATGATGTTAGATTTCAAGAGCTTGGCTTAGACAAGGGCTGGGGTGACACAGCTCAGCGTTGTCATGAGACTATCCATCTGCTCCTAGATCTTCTGGAGGCACCTGATCCATGTACTTTGGAAAACTTCCTTGGGACGGTCCCTATGGTGTTTAATGTTGTCATCCTCTCTCCTCATGGCTACTTTGCCCAAGCAAATGTCCTGGGGTATCCCGACACGGGTGGCCAGGTATAACTCAGAAATGAAATTGATTTAGAAACATATCAGAACTCACTTCTTTAACATGCTATAAACCCTAATTTGCAGGTTGTATACATTTTGGATCAAGTTCGTGCTTTGGAGAATGAGATGCTACAAAGAATAAAGAATCAAGGTCTTGATATCACGCCACGCATTCTCATTGTAAGTTCAATTTGACATCTGATGGCTTTCTTACATTGTTCGATAATTATTTCTAGTCTTAGGAATTATGAAGAATGTCATGGTGTCAATTCAGTAACTAAATGAATGTGTCCACCTTCATAGTGGTCTTCTCCTGAGAGTACCCCACCGTGATCTGTGCAGGTGACCAGATTGCTACCTGACGCAGTAGGCACCACTTGTGGCCAGCGTCTTGAGAAGGTCCTTGGAACAGAGCACACCCACATCCTCCGTGTTCCATTTAGAACAGAGAGCGGTATTATCCGAAAATGGATCTCGCGTTTTGAAGTATGGCCTTACCTGGAGACCTATGCCGAGGTAAATCTTTCATCCAATCTGTCTAAACTTCATCTCTGCACCTGCTTCCCTTTCAGCACCTTTCGGTACAAAATATTCTTAGCTGCTCTTAAGTTATTGAAGCAAATTTGTAATGTTTGCCTTTGTGCTGTAGGATGTTGCACATGAACTAACAGGAGAATTGCAAGCTAAACCAGACCTGATAATTGGAAACTACAGTGATGGAAACCTAGTTGCTTCTATATTGGCACATAAACTTGGAGTTACTCAGGTTTTGATGCTAAACATTGTTCACCCTGTTCCTTGGTAATTGTTATTTTTTCACTGGAATTTAATAATCTTCATTCTTCCACGTGTAGTGCACCATTGCCCATGCCCTGGAGAAAACAAAGTATCCAAATTCAGATATATATTGGAAGAAGTTTGAGAACCAGTATCACTTCTCTTGCCAGTTCACGGCTGATTTAATCGCAATGAACCATGCGGACTTCATCATCACCAGTACCTTCCAAGAGATTGCTGGAAGGTTATTATTCATGCCAATAGTGTCTCAGTACACTGAATTTTTGTTCATATTAGAATACATAAATTTCTACCATTATCTCACTGGCTTCCTCTTAATGTTCTTTTATTTCAGCAAGGACACCGTGGGGCAGTATGAATCTCACACTGCCTTCACTCTCCCTGGGCTCTACCGTGTGGTGCATGGAATCGATGTCTTTGATCCAAAATTCAACATCGTGTCTCCGGGAGCTGACATGTCCATCTACTTCCCCTCCACAGAGCAGCACAAAAGACTCACCTCTCTCCATTCGGAGATCGAGGAGCTGCTTTACAGTCCTGTTGAGAATTCTGACCACAAGTGAGAACCTATCTATATCACCTGCTTCTCTTTCTCTATTTTATTGTTCGATTCGCTTATCGATTCTGGGGTCCTTGCAGGTTTGTGTTGAAGGACAGAAACAAACCCGTTATATTCTCTATGGCAAGGCTGGACCGAGTGAAGAACATAACTGGTCTTGTTGAGTTGTATGGCAGGAATCCCCGTTTGAGGGAACTGGTCAACCTCGTGGTGGTGGCCGGAGACCATGGAAAAGAATCCAAAGATCTTGAAGAACAAGCAGAGATGAAGAAGATGTACAGTCTCATTGAACAGTACAAATTGGATGGTCACATCCGATGGATCTCGGCTCAGATGAACCGTGTTCGCAATGGTGAGCTCTATCGGTACATTTGCGATACCAAAGGAGCTTTCGTGCAGGTATTCTGATCTTCTTAAACTATATATATATATATATATATATATATATATATATATATATTATGAAACATCTTCTAACATTTGATAGAATATTAGCAAGGTAGATGACAATTTTACTCACTTTTTTTCTTTGTTTTCCTTTGCTTAGCCTGCCTTCTATGAAGCTTTTGGGCTTACTGTTGTTGAATCCATGACATGTGGGCTGCCCACATTTGCGACCTGTCATGGAGGACCTGCGGAGATTATAGTGCACGGTGTTTCTGGCTTCCACATCGATCCTTACCAGGGAGACAAAGCTTCTGAGCTGCTTGTAAATTTCTTTGAGAAGTGCAGGGAAGACCCGACTTACTGGAACAAAATCTCCCAAGGAGGACTGCAGCGTATTGAAGAGAAGTAGGCATAATGTTTTCTCAGCAACACTCTTTTAATGAATTCATGGATCTTGTATGGAAGATTCAGGATTTAATCTCTTTATTGTGTGCTCTTCTTTTGAATCAATGCAGGTACACTTGGAAGCTCTATTCTGAGAGGTTGATGACCTTATCAGGTGTTTATGGCTTCTGGAAGTACGTATCCAATCTGGATAGGCGTGAGACCCGTCGTTACATCGAGATGTTCTATGCCCTCAAGTATCGCAACTTGGTTAGTCGCATTCATTGATGGGTCTACTTGATGCTTGAGAGATTTGATGTCTTCTCCTCTGACTATTTATCTGCTTTATTTCAATCTCTAATTTCAGGCAAAGTCTGTTCCTCTGCATGTCGATGGAGAGGTTGCAGCCAATGGCGCCAAGTAGTCTGGTGGGTTGGAGGCAAGCATGAGTTGTGTTGTGTGTTCCATTTGTTTTGATTTAAGATATTTAGAAGGGAAGATCTTGCTTTACAAATTCTTGTTTGCACCATTGATGTTAAGAGCTGGATTTTGGAGCAAATTGAGAAGTGTTTTGTGCTTGCTCTTTAATTTTCATGTTATGTGTAAGTCATAATTGCCATTGGATAAACAATAAAATAAGTACTATTTCCTTTCTTGGACATTGAAAACTTGGAGAAAAATGTGAATCGACTTTGATCCATCATGCTACAGAGTGTTGTGTATGGCGTTATTTCCTGTGTACGTGCAATTGAGTCAACGTTTTGGGAATTTTGGTTCGAGTCTACTGCTAAGTTGCCTTGGCTCCCAAAAAATGACTCAAGTTGAAGTGGATCACTTTGAGCAACTTTAAACCCTCCTCCTAACTCGTTGGCATGTGTTCATGGTTATAATTCACCGAACCAAGGGGAAGAAGTTCCACTGCGAGATCAAATTGTGTTACGGTGATTACATTGAGCAACCCTTGGTTGCCAAAATGAGGAGTATGGGTACAGATATGTGGAAGCAGCCAATTGGAAAACTTTTAAGTGCTTTGGATGTGATTGCGCAAGCTTGAGATTCAAGGAAGTTTCTGAAGCATGCTATCATAAGTAGAAAATTCTTGCTGTAAAAGAGCAATCAAATAGCTCAAAGTAGAATTGAAATTGGATGGGATACCGGTTGGATGTTATCATATTTATATTTATATTTATTTTATTTAATAAATATAGATGGATGCAAAAATTCATATCCATATTTATTTCAGGTAGATGCAAATATAAATCATATATGATATCGGAAGTACGGATATAAATAGAGATATAAGTTAAGGCAATTAAATTTTATGATCATAGAATTAAATATATTATTAAGTACATGATAAATTAAATTAATAACATGTTAATATGAGTATATATTTATCTCATCAAGTATTATATAAAACTAAATAGAATTATAAATAAAATTAGATATTTAAATATGGATTAGTATCCATATCTATATTTATTTATTTTTTTAAGGATATAGATGTAGATACAAATATTAGTCAATGCTCAAATTTTTATATATATCTAGATAATTTTGGATATGAAAAATATCCGAGTAGATATTATCCGGTTCGCTTTCATCCTTAGCTTGAGTAGCCACTTCAAGAGAAAGCTTTTGAGTGCCATTTTTGGGTAACAAATAATCTTTAGGACTAATTTGGTTCATGAGAAGAACTTTTTTTTGTAAAAAGATAATTCTTAGGAATATAATTTTGGTATGTTTGATTGACTATAAAAAAAGTTACTTTTTCATAATGACTTATATTTGGTTGAGTGTCCAATTTCGTAGAAAAACTATGTAAAATATCCATTATACCCAAAATAAATATAAGATTATATCTTTCTTCTTCCAAACTTTATATAAATAATTATATTTATTATATTAATATATTAATATAATACTAATATAAATTTATTAATATAATATTAATATTTTAACATAATAAAATTATTATAGATATAAATATAATATGAATACAATATATTAATATAAATACTATATTAATATTAAATTAATAATATTATATCATAATATAATATTAAATAATAATAATTTATTATATTAATATAATACTAATAGTTATGTATTAATATAATATTAATATTTTAATATTATTATAAATATAAATATATTATAAATATTATAATATTTATATTAATATAAATATTATATTATATTATATTAATATATTAAGATAATATCATTATTTAGTCATCACTTTTCATATCATGGAAAGTGCCAAAATCTATCTCTCCCATGAAATTTTACTTTTCATGAAATATGGAAAGTATTTTTCTATGAAATGACCTTTCTGCATTCTCTCCGCTTAAAACTTCAACTAAACAAGAGGCCTGCTCTTCACTTCTTAGAAATTGCTACATCTCCTTTCCATTTCTTGTCAACCAAACAAGTCCTTAATAAAAATCCCAAGTTATCAAGGTTTTCAATGCCAACTTCTATTTTAAGCAATATGATGCTCCCATTTATAAATACTGATTCATTTGGAAGTCCATATGCTTCTTGGGTTGACATTTAAGGCTTGGTAGTTTCTTATAGTGGGTGCAGGTGGTAATTTATGATCAAGCCGTTAACTAAGCTTGCTTTGAGTAGGCATGAATGTGACATAAATTAGGAGTGAAAGTAAGATATATAATATCTGATCGGATCCAATTTTATATTTGAATCTATCCGAATATGGATATAATTTTGAGCATCCGACTGATATCCATATTTGTAAAAAAAATATAGATATGGATAGACAATTATCCGATCCGTATCTGAATATTTGATTATACTTATAATCCTATTTAATTTTATATAGTATTCATTAACTTTTAAAGAATGTATGTAAGTATGTTAACAAACTATTAACTTGATTTATTCTTAAATTACTAATATCTTTGATTCTAAAATCATATAATTTAATTATCTAACTTAAATCCATATTTGTATCTATATTTTTAATATCTAATTTATATCCGTATCCATTTAAAATAAATATGGATATAAATTATTTGATTAATATCCATATCTGTATTTGTCAAATAAAATAAATATAGATATAGATACACTGGTATCCGATCCGGTTTCAGCCATAACATAAATAGATTCAAGTCATAAATTAGTCAACTTACTTAGATCGATTTTTTAATTAATGGAATTCAAGTTTAAACATTTGACAAATAAAAACGTTTTAAATGAGATCATGATCCAACCAATTTAACCCGTTTGAGATTTGCAAAATCCATTTAGAACCTACTTAAGTCATCTCATTTTATTCATAAAGCTGCTTAACCTATTTATCCATTTAAATACATTTAAACCATTAAAAGTTGGAGTAATCCATTCGGTCTATTTAACCTGATCCATCCCCTTTTAATACTAAACAAGTTATATAGGTTAAATCAGATTATCTATTTAATAAACTAGTAAAGTTCAAATTATAATTTTTGATTTGCTTAAAAAAATAGATAATGTATAGATTAATAAATCTTTTACTCGATCTATATCTAATCCATTCAAATTTGACCTGGCCAATTGGATTGCCATCCCTAGTAATAGCTGTATTTGAAATGGACTATGGGTTTTGTTGTACTCAACCAGCCTTTCCTGAATTGAACCAGTGCGGGTAGGCTTTCGGTTGGTCCGGCTTATCCATTCCACCAGGAGTCCGACCGGCCAACCATCGAAGTGGAGGTCAGGCTGATCCGTCCTACCAGAAGTCCGGCTGACCCACTTCCTTTGGGGTCCAACCGACTCATTCTCGCTCTGGAAATAGCTCGAAGGCTCCAGAAGCCCTCTTCAGCTGATACCAAAATTCCGTTACAATGGACACCACCTTATGGTCATGTCTGGATGCCACCTGGCCACCATCCTGATTCTCCTGGGGTCAAATTGGGTATTCTCAACCCGCCTCCTAACAGAATTTGGCAGTATTCTACACCTATATAAGGTGACCGGGGGACCTCAATCTGGGCTAAGTACTCTCTTCCTTCTCAATTTTTGATTCCTCCATTCTGTTGCTCTTAAGCTCTCGCTGACTTAAGCATCGGAGTGTCCCCATGCTGGAGCACCGCCGGCCCATGGGGACTTTGTTGCAGGTACCGGGAGAGGAGCACTCCAGCACAGCCGACCAAACCCGGTCTCGGAGCATACGCGGCAACAGATTGGTGCTAGAGGAAGGGGGCTTGAACCTTCGGTCTAGGTTCATTTTTCTCTTCTCTAAAAGGAGGAACCCGCTTATTGAGTTTGATAATGGCAAAAGGAAGAGCTCAGAACATCTCCGCCAGGAGAGGTAACTCCCTGTTCAGGTCAGAAGGACCTCCCAAGGAGAACGATGCCGTCGCTACCGCCGCCGCCGAACCCACTGTTGTTCTGGGATTGCAACAGTTCCAGACGCTCCTGAACCGCATCGATACGCTCGCTACTATGGTTCAACATCTCCAAGAAGCGGCTAACAACCAGCAGCAGTCACCTGCTGCATCTGGTACCAACTACCAACCTGTCACTGAGGGGAGCCGATGCCAAGAAGCCCCCCAGCCTCTTTCCCACGTTGTTTCGGAGCCCCAAAGATCCTTGGGGGTCCGTGCTGATGGGAAGAGGGTGAGATCGGCCTCACCTTCTTTTGCTGACTCTGTCCCTCATGACATTTGACACTTTGTTGAAGCCCCGAGGGACTATACCAGCAATATTTTGTGCATGGAGGAGCGCATTGCCGAAATTGTTGATCGGCAGAAGGCCGAAGGGGGGCAGCCGTATGACTCGCGCCCGCCTTTCTCTGCTGAAATCCTGGGGGAGACGATCCCCCGTCACTTCAAAATTTCACAGGTGGACCCTTATGATGGTACCATCAATCCACTGGACCATCTTGGCATCTATAAGGCCCATATGATGGTACAGGGCACCTCCGACGCCTTCCATTGCATTGCCTTCCCAGCAACCCTGAAGAAGGCCGCTCGGATATGGTTCTCCGCCATCCGACTAGGTACGATCCACTATACCTCTCAACTTGAAAACCTTTTTCTTTCCTATTTCAGGACCTGCTGTCAGACTCCGAGGAACACCGACTGCCTCTTCCTCGTACTACAAAAGGAGGGGGAGACTCTCCGGGACTACATGGCTCGTTTCAACTCAGCAGCCATGGAGATCCCGTACCTGAACAAAGATGTGGCTATGTCGGCCTTCAAAAGAGGTCTGCACTCATCCAGGCTCACTTTCTTCCTAGACAAGAAATTTTCGACCAGCTACTCTGAGCTGCTGACCAGGGCGCAGAAATATGCCCTGGCAGAGGAACAAGCGACGAGCCGATGCCAGTTTGAAGGGAGGTCGGCTCCCAGGAAGCGGAGCGACAAAACCTCCGAGGTCTGACCTCCCAATGATGGCAACCGATCCGCCCAATGCCAAAGCCCGAAGCTGAAGGACTTCTCCAGGAGGTTCGAGACCTATGCGCCCCTCTCCCTTCCAAGGGAGAAGATCCTCCTGGAGATCAAGAACGAAACCTTCCTGCAAAGGCCTCATCTGATGAGGGGCCCCTCGGCATTCAGAAATAAAGACAAATACTGCCGGTTCCATCGGGACCACGAGCACAACACTAAAGAGAGCATCCAGCTAAAGGATGCCATTGAAGACCTCATCAGGAGGGGGTACCTGCACAAGTACGTCCGGCCCCGCCGGGATCGGGCTGAAACCTCAACTGTTAGGGACCCCCCAGGAGAGGTAGAGCTCCCCAATCAACGTCCGACCGACAGCAACGTTGGCATGCTAGATCGCCGATCTGACTGGAGACCTGATGGGGACCGGGACATCGTCAAGAGATCGAGGGGTTCTAATGCAATCACCTTTTCCGACGAAGACTTTCAGGAATCCCATCTCTCTGGAGATGACCCTATAGTTATGTCGGCAGTGATTGCTAACTATGATATAAAACAAATCCTTATTGATAATGGAAGTTGCATGAAAGTTTTATTGTATGATGCCTTTGTCAAGATGAACCTGTCTAGATCGAGGCTGCAATAATCCCACATTCCGCTGATGGGCTTCGGGGGAAACTCTGTTGGAGTTGAAGGAGAGATAACATTGCCTGTGACCATTGGGACGGAACCCTATCAGAAGACTCTCCCCATCAATTTTGTGGTCGTACATACGACCTCAGCTTATAATGCCATCTTGGATCGGCCGGCCCTCAACAAGTTTCGGGCCATCGTATCCACCTACCATCTGCTGGCGAAGTTCCCGACCTGTAATGGAGTCGGAGAAATGAGGGGAGACTGCAGGATGGCCAGGTAGTGCCTAACTATTCAAGACCGACAGTTAGACGACCATTCCACTTTAGAACAACTTGATCCAAGGGCCGAGGCCAGCGGCCACGGTCAGCTAGATGAAAGAATTCTATTTGTTTCCCTCCGGGAGGACGACCCCACCAAAGTCCTCCAAATTGGAAGCACCCTCAACGAAGATGTTAAGTTGGAGCTGATTAATTTCTTAAGGAATAACGCTGATGTTTTTGCTTGGTCAGCATCGGACATGCCAGGTATTTCGTCGGATGTCATCACTCATCAGCTTAAAGTGGATCCAACCTACAGGCCTGTCCGACAAAAGAAGAGAAGCTTCGCTGTTGAAAGACAAATGGCTATTGACGAAGAGGTAAGGAAGCTTTCTGATGCTGGCTTCATCAGGGAAGCCCATTACCCTGAGTGGTTATCAAATATTGTTATGGTAAAAAAGGCTAACGGAAATTGTAGGATCTGTGTGGACTATACCGACCTCAATAAGGCATGTCCGAAGGACAGCTCTCCCTTGCCAAAGATTGATCAGCTGGTGGATGCTATGGCTGGCCATCAGCTTCTCAGCTTTATGGATGCTTTCTCCGGTTACAACCAAATTAGGATGCTCCCGGAGGATGAGGAGAAGACCGCCTTTGTCACCGACAAAGGTTTGTACTGTTACAGGATGATGCCCTTCGGCTTGAAGAACGCTGGTGCTACTTTTCAAAGGCTAATCAATCGATCTTCGAAGGGCAGCTTGGGAAAAACATTGAGGCGTATGTAGATAATATGATAGTCAAGAGCCTCCACAAGGCCGACCACATCAAGAACTTGCAGGAATCCTTTGATACACTAAGACACCATCGGATGAAGCTGAATCCTACCAAGTGTACCTTCGAGGTAACTTCTGGCAAGTTCCTCGATTTCTTGGTCACACAGAGAGGAATCGAAGTCAACCCTGACAAGATCAGAGCTGTTATTGAAATGGAACATCTGACCAATAAGAAGCAGTTGCAAGAGCTTACAGGCCGGATAGCTTTCCTTAGCTGTTTCATCTCTTGATCGGTCGAGAAGTCCCTGTCATTCTTCAAGACATTGCGTCGGTCCGATCACTTCCATTGGACCGACGAGTGTCGGACGACTTTTGAAGCATTGAAAGAATATTTGAAGAACCCTCTGCTGCTGGCCAAATCGATAGAGGGTTAGTCTTTGTATCTCTACCTGTTGGCATCGAATGAGGCGGTCAGCTCCGTCCTCGTGCGAGTGGGGGAAGACGGTCAGCAGAAACCTGTCTACTACATTAGTAAGGTCCTTCATGATGCTGAAACCAGGTATCCTAAAATGTAGAAGCTAGTCTATTCTTTGGTCATAGTAGCCCAATGGCTCTGACCATACTTCCAGGCGCATTCGATCATCGTGCTAATTGATCAACTTCTCAAGGCGATCCTTCGGAGCCTGGACACCTCCGGTCGGCTCGCCAAGTGGGCCATCAAACTTGGCGAGTTCGACATCTCCTTCCAATCCCGATCTGCTTTGAAGGCCCAGGTAATTGCTGACTTCATTGCAGAGTGCATTTGGGAGCAGGGAGCATCCTCTCAAGCGGCTGAAGCACCTGTAGCCGACCCCATCGACGAAGCCAAGCCTGCCTGGACCCTTCATGTGGATGGAGCATCCAACCTTGCTGGCTGCGGGGCCGGCCTGATCTTAGCCGATCCAGATGGAGAAAGCTTGGAGTATGCTTTGCACTTTTCATTTCAGGTGTCAAATAACCAGGCGGAGTACGAAGCCCTTCTTGCAGGACTGAGAATTGCCAATGAACTGGGCATTGGCCGAATCAAGGTCTTCTCTGATTCACAGCTAATAGTAAACCAAGTAAGGGACGAATTCGAAGCTAGGGAGCCGACCCTAGCAAAATACTTGAATAAGGTACAAAGTCTCATATCTCGGTTCAAATTCTTCGAAATTCTTCACATACCTTGACTGCAGAACTCTCGGGCAGATGCTTTATCAAGACTGGCTACGGCCACCGCCAGTACCTCCGACCGAACCTTTGTGGAGCACCTGCAGTGCCCAAGTATTACGGAAGAGACGACCGAGGTCCATCATGTAGAACAGGAAGCTTCTTGGATGGATCCAATTCTTGCGTTCCTAGTCAAGGAGACTCTTCCGAAAGATCCGATCGAAGCCAAGCATGTGCATAGGATGGCTTCCAAGTACATCATCCTTGACGGCATCCTTTACAAATGATCATTCTCACAGCCTCTGCTGAAGTGTTTGGGGCCAACTGATGCGGATTATACACTCAGAGAAGTACATGAAGGCATCTGTGGTGATCACCTTGGAGGAAGATTCCTGGCTTACAAGATCATCCGGTAGGGATACTATTGGTCCACAATTCAGAAGGACGCGTCGGACTTCGTTCGAAGGTGCGACGCGTGTCAAAGGTATTCTAATATTCAGAGAAGGCTCGCCAGCTAGCTGACTCCACTCACTGCACCTTGGCCATTCGCACAATGGGGGATGGACATCCTGGGACCCTTCCCTCCGGTATCCAGTCAGTGTAAATTTCTTATGGTGGCCATTGATTACTTCACCAAATGGGTGGAGGCTGAACCACTAGCATAGATAACGGAGGCTAAATTGGAGAACTTTGTCCAAAACTATATTATCTTCCGATTCGGTATTCCACGGGCGATTATCACTGATAACGGAAGACAGTTTGACAATCCAAAGTTTCGAGACTTCTGCTAGCAATATCACATCTCCCATCGGCTTACATCGGTCGGCCACCCTCAGTCCAACAAAGAAATTGAGGTCACCAATCAACGATCCTACATGGACTGAAGATCCGACTGAACGACACCAAGGGATTATGGGCAGAAGAGCTTCACTCAGTGCTCTGGGCTTATCGGACAATCGCCCGAATGGCGACCGGGGAGACTCCATTCAACCTAACCTACGAAAGTGAAGCGGTCATCCCTGTGGAAGTCTCCTTGCAATCCTTGCAGATTGATTACTTCACCGAGCTGACCAACTCAGAGCGACGGAGGGCTGACCTAGACTTACTTGAAGAAACCAGGCTCTGGACAAGCTTGAAAATGGCGGCCTACCATCAGAAGATGGCCAAATATTACAATTCATGGGTCAAGGCACGAACTTTCTGAAAGGAAAACTAGTAGCGAGCATGCTTTCTATTTTAAAATTTTTTCAAAATAACATGCAGCGAAAGCATGATAAAAGGATTAACATTTAATCTAAGCATGCTTTTAGAATTATTCTATGCTACTTAGCCCAAGATCTTACATGAATGATTACTATAAACTATGAAATCATGAACTCATGCTATGAACATTTCAAAGCAACATATCTATATATGTAAAACCATACCTCGTATGAAGTGGAGACGCTCTTCGCTACGAAAGATCCAGGAGGAGGAAGAAGAACTCTGCTTAGCCGCACACGTATCCGGCCTCTACAGGTGGTTCACACCAGGGCTCTTTCAAAATCTACTTCCACTCCAAGTGCTAGCTTGTTGTGGAACAATTTGATCAGAACTCCTTTTCTTCTTTCGATGCCGGACTCTTCGAATGAATGAAGAAACTCAAGAGGTGGAGAATGAGTCATTGGAACCCTTCCCAAACACTCAATCCTAAGACCTAGATCACTAGGTATAGATATGCACACTTCTTTCCAAAAATCTCACACCCATAAAACTAGAACCTTTCCTAGCTTCTTCCCTTTCTTCCCTTTTATTTTTTCAGCATTTCTTTGCTGAATTTTCTCTTATTTTCGTCCTCCCATTTCAGCCCATTAAGTAGATGGTGAGGGAGAGGGAAAGTGGGGAGTTATGGGTGATAATGGAGTGGTAATGGGTAGTTATGGGGAGTTATGGTCATGGGAAGTTACATAACTCCCCAAAACTGAATTTAAACTTATTTAAATTCAGATTAATGTGTTAATTGATTTCAGTTCATAACTGAAATCAATTGGATCAAGTGTGCATACATTGGGTTCAACCCAATTGGACCCAAACCTATTTTGAACCAAATCCTATTTGATTCGTTACAGATTTTTATAGCTCAATCAAATTGAGCTATTAAGTAATCACATTACTTAATTCACCTCCATGCATCACCAACTATTAGTGAAAATTTTATGTCACAACCTTTTTGTGACATCAAGTATCTACACTTACGAAATCAACAAGTGTCGACACTTGTGTAAGTATCGACACTTGGGTAAAGAAAAAACACTTTTCCTTTGTGAGTCCACGAACGATTCTCAATCATTCTCCGATCACTAGATCAAGTAGAAATCCCTATGGTATGTGACCCCATAGGTTCGAACACTAAGCCGGTAGCACTGGAACATTTCCAATACCAGTCAAAGTCGCCATCTAGCAATGACACCCGACGTCCGGATAGGTCGAAGTTGCAGAGCAACAATCAAGAACCAGGAGATATGGAAACCTAGTAATTAATCCCTTTGACCTCATGCTCAGGAAGACTTAGGGTTAAACTGCCCAACCCATAAAGTCCATCAATAATGTGTCTCAATCTCACAAGTCCTGTAACACATTACAGAGACTACCCCAGCCAAGGTTTTGCTAAATTGAAACACAGTAACATATCTGCTCCAGACACTTTGGAGGGGTCAATCCCATCTTGATCCGATCACTGCTACACGAGTACTTAACTGTACCCAGAAACCTTCCATCCCTGGATTAGAAATCCAGATAGTCCAGTACCAAAGTACAGTGAGTTGCTCGCAAGCTACCATGACGATCTCATGTCTGAGGGATAACTACATCCATATCAAAACTCTAGGCAGAAAAAAGTGCAGACGGGTCACGTTCAATGAAATGTCAAACACAACATCTGCATGCCATACCAGTGTCTCCACACTCCTTGGTTAAGAGGACAACCAACGACTATGGCACACAACGACCTATACTTGATATACTATCATCCTGAAATAAGTGTATCATTTGGTCGCGAACAATTTTAGGACTATATGATATATCCTCTCTATATCACATACAAATAGTCCTAAGGACTTCATCACTCAAGAACTCATTACAGAAAGATGAAATAGTGATGAACTGCCAGAATAAACATTTTATTCAATAATATAATTCATATACAATTACATCAAATGTACAACTGTGTACAGTAGAAATTGGCTTTGGGACACATTTCCCAACACTTTCCAGATTGGAGATTTGGTCTTACGGAGGATGGAGATTTCAAGATCGACTGAGCAAGGAAAACTCTCCCCTAATTGGGAAGGCTCTTATCGAGTCATTGAAGTAATTTGAGCCGGGACCTACCAACTTGAACATTTGGACGGACGGCAAATAGCACGACCGTGGAATGTAGACAACCTTCGCAAGTATTATCAATAAAATCTACAACTTCTTCTATGAAGCAACTCCAAAAGTCCGACCCCGATCGGCAAAGGCTCTAGGCCCACTCCCGCAAGTCCGATCCCGGTCGGTAAAGGCTCTAGGGTAGCCCACTCCCGCAAGTCCAACCCCGATCGGCAAAGGCTCTAGGGCAGCCCACCTCCGCAAGTCCGATCCCGGTCGGCAAAGGCTCTAGGGCAGCCCACCCTGCAAGTCTGACCCTGGTCGGCAAAGGCTCTAGGGTAGCCCACTCTCGCAAGTCTGACCCCGGTCGGCAAAGGCTTTAGGGCAGCCCACTCCCACAAGTCTGAACCCGGTCGGCAAAGGCTCTAGGGCAGCCCACTTTCGTAAGTCCGACCCTGGTCAGCAAAGGCTCTATGGCAACCCACTCCCGCAAGTCCGACCCCGGTCGACAACAACTTCAAAATGATCCACGTGGAGATCGGACCTTGAGTTTGGACGAGCTGACGAATCAGTACTTGGAAAAATGCCTAAGTACCTAGGTTCAGATTGAGCTATCGTCATTCAGCTATTCTTCGGACCCTGAGTTTGGACAAGTCGATGAATCAGTACTTGGAAAAATGCCTAAGTACCTGGGTTCAGACTGAGCTACCATCCTTCAGCTATTCTATGGACCTCAAGTTCGGTCAAAGTCGACCACCCACACTTGAGAATATCCTGAAGAGAAAAGCTTGCAATTCTATCCAGCCGACCACAAACACTTAGAAATATTTTGAAAAGAAAGAGCTTGTATACATAAAAACACATGCATAGGAGATGCCAAAAGATTCTTCTATTATAGCAAAAAGTTCTTTACATCAAAAAGGGGGTCACACCTTTACAAACTCCTTAGGTCTGACCCGCAGAAGGTGCGGCTAGGGTTTCGACTTCGACCCCACCCGGTACAACCTCAACTTGGGTGGTGGCCTCTGCCTCTTCCGCGCCGCCTTCAGTTTGGGGCTCGGCCTCCCCATCGGTCGGATGATCCTCTCCCTCGGCTGGTCCTCCCAGCTGGGCATCGGATAAGTCAAGTTCTGGGAAAAGTCCAGCCACCTTCTTCAAGCAATCGTCATAGCCTTCTGAGTAGAAGACCGATGCCGCCTCTTCCACTTCTTCAGTGAAATTAGCAGAAGCCTTGTACTTCATTACGGTGTCCTGGACCTGCCCCGCTGCCAGCTCCTTGGCTTCTTCAAGCTGAACCACCAACTTCACTATAGCCGCCCGCTTGGCCTAGGCCCTCTTGTCGGCCTCAGCGAATCGTTCCTCCTCCTCTTTCAGCCAGCGGGTGAGGGAATTCACCTTCACCTTCGTCCTCTTCAGCTTAGCCTCCCGATCGGCTAGCTGGTCCTGAATCTTCTTTGATGCCTCCCTCGATGACTCGGCCTCAGCCTGGACAGCCGACAACCTCTCCTCCATGGACTTCAGAGATGCCTCCGTGGTCGCCCAGGCCGTCTCCGACTCCTGGACCTTCTTGGCCGAGGTCTTGGCCGCATATAGTATCCAACCGATGCCATCATCCATTAAGGAGATGCAATGGAGAAGCTGTAAGCAAAAGGTTAAGTCAGCACTATGCAAGGCAATCAATATATATATAATACAAGGATGCAAGGCGGGTGTTTTACCCTCATGAGGTCGCGATAGGAGTCCTTCGCCACGTCACTCAGATTTCTTTGAATGGACAGCTCCCAGTTGGCATCTATCATTGCCCCTCTAAGCAAACTCTATGCTCTTCTCGAGTTGTTCAGGGCATGCTAATGCTGGTGTGCCTCTTGATGGACTTCTTCCTTAGACTCTCCTTCGGCCGTATCTCCTTTGACCGCCCCCTCTCCTTTGTCTGTGAGGGGAACTGCTTCTGCCGGTTCGGAGGGTCTGGGGGCGGAGGCCGCCATCGTGCCAGATGACTCCAGTTGCTCCTGCTTTGTTCGGGCAGCTGTCTGCTCGATAGGAGTCAAAGACCCCGGCACTCTTAGCACCTCAGTCAGGAGGACATCATCCTCATCGGAATCCACGGCCACTATGGGTGCAAGCCATTCCTCCTCCCGCCTTTTCTTCTGCTTCTCCGCGGTTGGCTCCACTGCTGGGGCAGTCCTCTTCCGCATTGCCCGCTGGATGACCCTAGCCTTGTTGATCTTCATTCTTCTTCCTATTTCAAGGAAGGGTTAGGGTAAGCAAAAGGAGGAAGGACAGTGAAATAAATGAAGTGAATGCACGGAAGAAGGTCGGTCCCTGCCTAGAAATCTCTGGTGGCTGATCCGTGCCTGGTGAAGGACATCTTCCCCGAGCAGTTCATATGCCATGGTCGGACCGGCTCCATCAATCTCATTAAATTTGGCTTGGTTGGCCATCAGGATCGCCCTCCCGTCGCGGAGCCTCGACCTTGGCTCTCTCCATAGTTGCTCAAAACTCCAGGGCTGAAGGTTGTCTACGAGAAAAAATTTGGCCTTCCACCCAAGGATGGCCGATGAAAGGCACTTCAGGATCCTTCGGTTGGGGAGGGGACAGAACATCCACCACTCCTAGCTCCTGAATTCCTTCTTCAAAAGAAAGAAGTTGCCGAAAAGGAATAACCTAGGTTCGATTTTGGCTCTATGGCATAGTACTATGAAGTAGCATATTGCTCGAATACTGTTCGGGGTCAGCTGCGCTGGAGTCACCCTATAAAAGTTGAAGACCTCAACAAAGAAGGGGTGCACGGGAGATCTCAAGCTGGCCGTAATGTGGGCTTCGTACATCGGAAGGGTCCCCGGCCCCAATGGGACTGTAAGATGTAGGGTGGAAGGAATGCCGTACACGGTCCTAAGGTTTTCGACCCGTTCCTGGGTCATCACAGACTGGATCTCACTCAGCCCTAGTTCCCTAGGTCTATGGATCGGACCTCGATTGCTAGACGCCATTGATACAAAGAAGGGAGAAAGGCAGGAAGGACTGACCTGTTACTGGATTCCAAGAAGATCAGAAGGGGACCGGAAAATGCAGAGAAGGAGATGCTCTTTCTCTCACTAGGCACGGTCGCAGCAGGAAGCTCTTCCTGAGCCCTTCGCCCCCTGTATAGGCCCCCGAAGGGGCACCTTCCTTCGCCCGTGGATGTTGTAACCGTCCCATCATTTGATGCGATGTTCCATGATTCAAGGTTCAAAGCAACAGATCGATAGGAGCGCATAGACGGCGATCTGTAGGAAATTTAGATCAACGGCAAGAAGATGGCTCTGGAAGTGATGCCGGCTGCTCGGATGCTGCCACGTGGCATGACGTATCCCTACATTCTAATCATCATGTGGGCCAACCTGACCCCTCATCATGATGCCTCCTCTACATTAATTGAAGCTCCTGCACCCCTAATGCAGGGCCGACACCTATCCCTGACACCGGTCGTGGGAGATTCAAAGCGATTCGATGCAACGGTTCTTGATTAGACTTGCGGTTGTCTCAAGGATGGGCGCGACTTGTGCAAAGATGGTGCTCCTATCCTTCGAAGCCACGTATCCCCTCAAAGGCCGGAGCAGGGGGCAACTATTGTACTCAACCGGCCTTTCCTGAATCGAACCGATGCGGGTAGGCTTCCGGTTGGTCCGGCTTATCCATTTCCATTGGGGTCCGACCGACTCATTCTCGCTCCGAAAATAACTCGAAGGCTCCAGAAGCCCTCTCCAATTGATACCAGAATTCCGTTACAATGGACACCACCTTATGGTCACGTCTTGGTGCCTCCTGGCCACCATCCTGATTCTCCTGGGGGCAAATTGGGCATTCTCAGCCCGCCTCCTAACAGAATTTGGCGGTATTCTACACCTATATAAGGTGATTGGGGGACCTCAATCTGGGCTAAGTACTCTCTTCCTTCTCCATTTTTGCTTCCTCCATTCTGTTGCTCTTAAGCTCTCGCTGACTTAAGCATCGGAGTATCCCCCCCACCGGAGCACCGCTGGCCCTTGGGGACTTTGTTGCAGGTACCGGGAGAGGAGCACTCCAGCACAGCCGACCAAACCCAGTCCGGGAGCATGCGCGGTAATAGGTTTGGATGGTGTAAGCTCCTTTGAGCATGGGCTTGTGGGTGTCTGGGCCTCTCTTGCCCTAGCAGCTTAGTCTAATTGCTTGAGGCAGTGAGGAAGGCTTGATGTTTGTATATGGGAATATGATAGAGTTCATTCATTGATGTTAGTTAATATCACTTTTTCTACTTTCATTTGGGGATGGTAATTAGGCAGGTTTTTCCATATATTTGACATGTCCTGAATCTTTATGGGACCTATTTAGGATACCTTAAAGGGGGTGTTTGGTGACCTTGATCGGATCACTGGTAATCCAAATCCTGAGATGATTCAATTTTTGGTGATCTAATATCATTATATTTAGTCAGTCATAGTACCATGATTAAAGATCTCTGAGTTTGTATGAGTAACTTATCTAGTATAGTATAGGAATATAATATCATAGTGTATATACTACCAAAAATATCTCTGATAAAGTCATTTAATAAAGTTAAATTTAAATGAATGTAAATTAAGAAATGAAAAATCATTTGTTTTACAAAGCAAAAATGAAAGAAACCAAAAATTATTTATTTTAATTTCTTTATTAAAAAAGAAATCAAAAAAATCTGTAACTAAAAATGATAATACTTCTCCTACCCTTCTCTTTCTTGATTTTTTTAAAATGTGGTATTCTCTTTTCCTATGGGCTCTCCTCTTTCTAATTAAGAAAGAAGATGATGCTAAGAAGAGATATCTTATTTTTCACATATATGATACCCCAATCATCCACAGTAAAAAAATATCATGACAGAAAATTATCATAGCTAAAAAAAGTTTGTGAGGTATGCGATTATTCCTCCGGTTCTGCAATTATGAGAGATATTTTAGTTAACGTATTTTAATCTAAGATTACCTTGATACGGTAATGTCGGATATCCATCCTCGAGAGCAGGTTTCCGATCATCATGTTGGGTGGTAATTTAAAAAATAGGATGATCCAAGGTTACTATCATATATGATTATTATGATGCAATCAAACAAGGTAATTCCATCACCTTTATATGGATCATCCTTGATCCTGAGGTCATCACACCATACCAAATGTCCCCTAATAGGGTTTGAAATATAAAAGTAAAATCCGAATGGTTTTGGTTAGGTTTGGGATTTGTTTCTTGATTGATCATTTTCTTTTCACCTCATTGTCTTTTCTTTTCATTCTTTTCTTTAGAGATCTATGGTGAAGGGGAACACCCGAGGGGTATTGAAGGATAGGAGGGGAGGGGGGAATGTTGAGAATTTGGGATCCAACTTCAGTTCAAACGTTGAAACCAAATGCCCAAAAGCAGCCTTGTATCCGATCAAAAACGAACATCCTGATCTACAAAGCAACAGCGGAAGCGTACCACAGGCTGTGAATGACCTTCTGCCAGCGATCTCCTTGGATACACGGTAGGATACAAATCTTTGAAGATGAAATATGTCAAGATCCAATAATGGGAGAAGAAGAGAGAAGAAGAGAGAAATCTCCGGAGAAAGGGGATTTTCTTGATTCTATATCCGAGAAGTTCGTTTACCACCCTCATCAACCTCTTAAGAAGTTACAATATATATACCTCGGTCGCACGTGGCTGAGTACCCCGAACTCCCTCCAATTGGCATCGCTTAAAAAATAGCTTACCCATCATTCGAGTAGCTCTAGAGACTAGAGTCAACTCGACCTTGGATCAGAGTCGACTTTAAGCATCAGAGCCAGCTCATCCAGACCATAGGATTTCCTGACTGTGTAACTGAGCTGACTCGAATTCAACGAGTTGACTCGACCAGATCACATGATTTCCTAACTATGTAACCGAGCCGACTCGAATCCAACAAGCTGACTTGACCAGAACACAATCCCCTGTTCTAAGTCGTGCCAACTAGCAGAGCCGACTCTTATATCAGAGGAGCCGACTCTAAGACCCAGACTAACCAAAATTGAGCCTAAATACCTAGGACTCACCCTGGACTTACTCCTAGCCCTAGATACATCATGGACAACCATGATAGACCATACCAATACAAGGACATTGACCCAATAAGCCTTAAACGTACCACCTGAGACTCAACAATCTCCACCTTGGTGCTTCAAGGCTATATATGCCAGACTCCTCAAACCCATCAACCACATACAAGAGTTGAAGCTTTCCCTTGGTATAGCCTTTGTAAGTGCATCCGCCTGGTTCTCCTTTGTATGGACCTTCACCAGCATCACTTCTCCTTCCTCCACTAGCTCTCTGACTTTGTGGTATCTCACATCTATATGCTTGGTGCGAGTATGATAGACTGGATTTTGAGTCAAGTGTATGGCACTCTGGCTATCACTATGCAGGACCACCATATACTGTTTCACCCCCATTTCAGTCACTAGCTTTCTTAGCCATAGTGCTTCCTTTGTAGCCTCAGTAATCCCTATATACTCTGCTTCCATTATAGACAAAGCAGTAATAGGTTGAAGGGTTGATCTCCAAGAAACTGGTCCACCATACATGCAAAAGATATGACATGTTGTAAACCTTCTTGTATCAAAATCACCTGCATAGCTTGCATCAACAAACCCTTCTAAAGGACCTGAATATTCACCTGACTCTATGGAGTTCCATTCATGTCCTTCTGGCTACCCACCAAATACCAGTCCATGCTTTGAGTCCCTTGCAGATATCGTAAAATCCACTTCAATGCCTTCTAGTATTCCTTCACAGGATTAGCCATGTATCTACTCACCTGGCTTACAGCATATGCTATGTCTGGCCTGCAACAAACTATAGCATACATCACACTGCCCACTGCATTGGCATATGGAACTCTTTCCATATAGTCTCTCTCCATCTCTGTCTGGGGGCTTTGATTCTTCGAGAGAGAAATATGCCCTGGTAATGGTGTATCTGCTGGTTTGGCCTTCTCCATCCCAAACCTTGTTGTTCTCAGTGATGATTAAGTTGTAGTTGTTGGCATTGCAAATGGCACGGCACATGGCACGGCACAAATATGTTAGTACAGTGCACAGATGTGTTGATATGAAATGATTACCCAAGTTGGGTATACAGGTGTATGGTTACTATGATTTATCTCAAAAGGGGGAGATTATAGTGTAGCATCTGTTTAATCAGTGGAAATTGCATCAGTGAAGACTGTAGAGTGATAGCAGAAAAATCTCAGAATACAGTAATCTTTAAATGATCATATCTTTTAATATAGATCTCAGTTTTAGCTGTTCTTAGGCTTTTTGGAAAGCTCTTTCAAAGTTCTACAACTTTCCTATTGATTATAAGATCAAATTCTACTGATTTAGAAGGTGAATTGATGGTTAAAGGTAAATCAGTTTTTTTTTTGCTGGTACATTTCATTCCAGGTTGCTATCATCTTTAAATGATCATATCTTTTTGTATAGAGCTCTATTTTTGCTGTTCTTAGGCTTGTTGGAAAGCTCTTTCAAAGATCTATAAGTTCTCTATTGATGACAAGATCAATTTCTACTATTTTAAAAGGTAAATGGACAGTTGAAGAAAAATAGCTTTTTTTAGAACAGGGGATCCAGTCAGCTCGGTGAAATTCCAGTCAGCTGGATTTGACAGTCTAGAATCCTGTGGTCTGGAAGAGTCAGCTGGGTGAAATTCCAGTCAGCTGGATTTGATAGTCTAGAATCCTGTGGTCTGGAAGAGTCGGCTGGGTGAAATTCCAGTCAGCTGGATTTGACAGTCTGGAATCCTGTGATCTGGAAGAGTCGGCTCGGTAAAATTTCAGTCGGCTCAGATGATGGGTAGGCTATTTTAACGGTGCCAGCTAGAGATAGTTTTATGGGGTTCTCGGTCACATGGGGCTGAAGTATATATCTTGGAACTTCATAGAGAACGTCGGAGGTTGGAGAACAAACTCTTCTTGAGAATAAAAAAAAAAGGGAAGAAAAATAGCTGAGTAGAAGAAATGAAAAAAGGGGCTGGGCTGTGCTGAAAAAGAAGAGATTGAGCAGAATTCAGAAATGAGAGATGATGCTGAAATTGCTATTGATGAGAGATGAGGGTGTGGTTTCTAGATTTAGCTTTAAAGATTGAAGAGATGATTTTCATTGATTGAGAAGTGATGCTTCGGTGAGGAGCAGATCAACGAAAATCTTTGGTGATTGCAAATCTGTTTCAGCAACAACAAGTGTGTGGTATTCTTTCAACAGTGATCTGAAATTGGTAAGATCCCCTTCATCCATTTCTTTACGGTTCATTGGTTATGGGATGAATTATGTTGTTTGATCTGTGAGATCAAAGGGGGATATCTTGTTCTTGATTCTTGATCTGTCTTGAACGGTGTTTCAATTGGTAAGACCTCAAATAAGAGGCAACTGTGTATGTATCAATGAGAAGTAAACTCTGTAAGATCAGTGAGATTAAAAGAACTCTAGTGAAGAGTAGATCTTGAAGATCATGAGCTTCAGTGAGGAGCAGATCTTCTAGATCATTTTTTTGCTCAGTGAGAGCCACCCAGTGAGGGTGATCGTTTGTGGACGTAGGCTATGGCCGAACCATGGTAAAACTTTTGTTTGTATTATGATTGATCTAAATCTGGAGATATGTTATGTTGTGGAGAGCCTACCGGGATGACTTCGCTTTCCTTAGATCAGTACAGGAAAGAGCAAAGGAGTGGTAGTGCTATTGCTTGCAGGTTGTACAGTTTTTGTTACAGGTTCAGCAGTTATAATTTGATAAAAAGATTTGGGAGTCACTGATTCACCCCCCCTCTCAGTGCCCTGGGAATTTCAATTGGTATCAAAGCCAGTTTACCCATAATTGATTTGACAGTCAGGGTTACTACATCAGAGAGGTTCAGATGGCTCACTCCAGCAAGATCCCATTCTTTGAAGGAATAGATTATCATGGATGGAGTAAC
Organism: Areca catechu; assembly: GCA_021397845.1. Lineage (NCBI taxonomy): Eukaryota > Viridiplantae > Streptophyta > Magnoliopsida > Arecales > Arecaceae > Areca > Areca catechu. The sequence goes on from CM038052.1 coordinate 7,061,940, forward strand.
AGGATGGATCAATATTTGATGTCTCTTGGATATTCAGTTTGGAATATGATTAATGTTCAATTCATTCCATCCTTGACTGAAGTAACAGATGAAAGAGAAATGAAGCAGCATGAAAACAATGCCAAGGCAGCCAATGCTTTGTTGAGCGCTCTTTCTCCACATGAATACACACATGTGATGAACTTGAAATCAGCCAAACAGATTTGGGACAAACACAGAAGTTTTCATGAAGGTCATGTTAAGATCAAAGAAGCCAAACTTCAAGTACATCATAGTGAATATGAAGCTTTGAGGATGTCTAGTAATGAGAACTTTCAAGGCTACATGAATAGAGTGTTTAAGGTAGTAAATGCCATTAGAAGCCTTGGTGAGGATCTTCCAGAGATAATTGTTGTAAAGAAGATTCTTAGATCTTTACCTCCTATATACAATCCAAAGGTTTCAGTGTTGGAAGACAAGGACTTGAGTACAGTTAGTCTTGATGAATTGCAAAGTACCATGGTAGCATATGAGATGCGCATGGAGATGCCTAGTTCAATTAAATCTAACAAGGAGGTGGCATTTCAAACCATGGAGAACTTAAAGTTGTTTGATGAGGATGATTATGATTCTGATGATGAGAGAAAAGAATTTCTAGCATATATCTCAAAAGGTCTGAAGAAAGGAAAAGGAAAGTTCAATAGTACTCTGCCCTTAATTTGTTTTAGATGTGGTGATATAGGCCATTTTGCTGCTAAGTGCAAAAAGAAGAAGAAAGGTGATAATTCAGATGATGATGATAAGAAAAGGAAGAAATCTTTCAATGATAAGAATAGAAAATTCTCTAAGTTGAAGAAGATTGAAAAGTACAGAAAGAAAAACTTAATGTCAATGTGGTGGGGGCACCAGGCTCAGAAAGAAGAAGCTTCAACTAATACCAAGTTCTTTATGGATTGAGACTAGGAACTCAAGTCTCGTATGAGTCCTGTATGTTTATTGAGTCCTGTTTTATTTTCTTTTGAAATTTTAAAGTTCAATTAGAATTCAATCAAGAATTCAATTAGAGTCAATTAGGCTTTGTACCGAGTCAAGTTCAAAAGCTACTTGAAATTAGGCCAGACCAGCTTTACTTGGAATGCCACATCATCATGGACCACCGGTGCCAACTCATCACCAGAGGACGTCACATCACCTTTGCCATGTCATCTCCAAGGGGCGCCATGGAGAAGGATGCGCCATGTCACCATGCCACCTTGCCACGCCACATCATTGCCACCTCACCTGCCACGTGGCATCATTCAAATTTTAAATTACATGAAAGCTACAAGTGGTCGACCAAGGAGTGTTTTCAAATTCAAAGGAGGTCGGCCAACTCCATCCACAAATCATGCAACCAGCTCCACCAAATCCTCCACATTCCATGTAACCCTCCACCAAATCCTCCACATTTCATGTAACCCCCCTAATATTTCTCCATGATATGGGGAATTTCAAATTGATTGAAAGGCCATTAAAAGCCTCTTGTAGCCCATGGTAGAAAAAAAGCTTTTTGGATGAAATGAAATTTAAGTGAAGTAGTAGTTGAAGAAGGTGTTTTTTTGGTAGTATCCTCTTGTTTTCTTTGGGTGTGTTTGATTTTCTCTTCTCAAGCTTTCAAGTGTCCAACGCCAACATCCACCTCTAGGGATCCATGCCTCCATTGAAGTTCCCTTGCCTGTTTGGTTTCTTTGTTTTGATATCTTTCAAATTGGTCCCAGTCTAACCCGTTCATTGTGCAGGATCCTTCTACGATTTGGAGTTCAAGAAAGGATTCTCTTGCCAAAGATCAATGTTGAATGAAACTAGTTTCTTTGGAATGCCAATCTTCCACTTCAGGGCTAGTTCGTCTAAGAGCTTCAATGGATCTACCAGGGAGTGATCATCTTGGGTAAATAACACCTCCTAATCTCTTAAGTCTGAGTTATTGAAGATCGTTGCTAAGGTTTAAATTCAATATTCATTAGCCCTAATCTTCTCTAGGATTTAAATAACTACATCGCGGCGTAAGTTCCAAATTTCAGTGCTCCTTCCATAGCTTTACTTTAGTACTTTTGATCTGAAATTTAGTACCTGTTAATAGGCTTCATTGCTCTCATTTTTCAATCCATCATTTAGATTGCATTCTCATTATCGTGCCGCGTCACAATGGAGAATGATGATTCTTCAAATGAAGACAGCAAGAACCTCTGAGTTAGGATTACCTTTACAGATATTTTTCCTTTGCTCATTAGATCTGAGCACACCAACAATCTCTTCATAATTCAGGATTTCCTTCCCATATACCAAGGTTGTTATGAGACCATCATACAATCCAGGGAGTGAACACAGTAGCAACAATACCTGATCCTCCTCGGTAATTTTTACATCCAGACTCATCACCTTAAAACATACCTGATTGAACCTCTGAATGTGAGTAACAAGGTATCCTTCTTCAGGCATTCTCAAGCTATACAATTACTTCTTCAACCATAGCTTGTTTGTCATGTTCTTTTCCATGTATGTGTTTCCAGTCTTCTCCAAAGACCTTTTGCAGTAGTCTCCGAACAAACCTTAGGTAAAACCTGATCAGCCAAATACATCCTGATGGTACTAAAAGCAATCTCTTCTAACTCTTTCCATTCTTCAACACTGATCTTTTTCGATCTTTCTTTAACCAAGACCTAGATCTTTTATTGAACCAGCAAATCTTTAACCCTTTGCTACCATAGGATGAAGTTCTCCTTGCCATCGTACTTTTTAAAATCTATCTTGAAACTACTTGATGCCATTACCACAATCAAGAAATCAATAGATCTAAAAATTGTACCTATAAGAAGCTTTCCATCCAACCCTCAGATCTTGAGATCTTCCTTCCATGAACCTTGCTCTGATACCAAATGTTAGGAATTTGGGATCCAACTTCAGTCCGAACATTGAAACCAAATGCCCAAAAGTAGCCTTGTATCCAATCAAGAATGAACACCCTGACCTACAAAGCAATTACGGAAGCATACCACAGGCTATGGATGACCTTCTGCCAGTGATCTCCTTGGAGAACATGGTAGGATACAAGTCTTTGAAGATCAAACACATCAAGATCCAAGAATGGGAGAAGAAGAGAGAAATCTTCAGAGAAAGGGGATTTTCTTGATTCCACATATGAGAAGTTCGTTTACCACCCTCATCAACCTCTCAAGAAGTTATAATATATATACCTCGGTCACACATGGCGGAGTACCCCAAACTCCCTCCAGTTGGCATTGCTTAAAAAATAGCTTACCTGTCATTCGAGCTGGCTCTAGACATTAGAGTCGACTCGACCTTGGAGCAGAGTCGACTCTAAGCATCAGAGCCGACTCGTCTAGACCACAGAATTTCCTGACTGTGTAACCGAGCTTACTCAAATCCAACGAGCCGACTCGATCAGACCATAGGATTTCCTGACTATGTAACCAAGCCGACTCGAATCCAACGAGCCGACTCGACTAGAACACAATCCCCTGTTCTGAGCCATGCCAACTAGCTGAGCCAACTCTTACACCAAAGGAGCCGACTCTAAGACCCAGACTAATCAAAACTGAGCCTAAACACCTAGGACTCATCCCGGACTTACTCCTAGCCCAAAATACATCATGGACAACCATGATAGACTGGACCAATACAAGGACTTGACCCAACAAGCCTTGAACGCACCACCTGAGACTTAACAGGGGGTAGGGCTACTGTTAGCAAGGGAAGGGAGAAGAGGAGGGCAATGAACAAGAGGGTCCAGAGGCAGAAGATGGAGAGGGCTATTGCTTGGGAGGGGGAGGAGATAGCGGCTATTGCCGCCAAGATCGCTGTGGCCTGTAGCTACTGTCGGTGCCGGAGTGCATGACTTGATGCTCCTGGGAGGTCCTGTCCTGCAAGACTTGCAAAACTGGGTTAGTGACCCGGGCCGGGGATTTCGACTGGGACACTCCGACGGTCAAGTCAGTGACGATCCAGAGGAACAGGTCCTCCTGGTAGAGCCCCTCTTGATGGACTCCACGCTAGGAGGAGTTAATGGTATGAGAATAAGATGAAAGTGTGTAGGAGGATGACGGTGGAGCTAGAGGAATTCTCTACGTAACCGCTCCTCCTTTGTTTACTTAGAGTGGTGGTGGTGCATCGCTCTTCTGGTTGAGCTTGCCCCGATGTTTGTTTGTATTGCTTGTATTTTCTTGAGTTGAGTTACCTCCCCCTCTCAGGGGTGTCGATCGTTCTTTGTAGTCAAGGTTACTGTTGGGCACTTGCCTTGGAAATCTCGCTGGGCTGGCAGGCGCGTGCGGCGTGTCTCGTATCATGGACGGGACGTCTTTCCCGATTCATGCTAAGGGAAGCTGTCATGTGCTCTAACATTCCTTCTGGTCGCTATGTTTTGAGAAGTTTGGCAGTGCCTCGATCGGGGGGCTGCCACTCCCGAGATTCGAATCTCTTGGTTGACTTTCCCTTCCGGGTGGTTCAAGTGGTTGGTGGAGGGTGCAACGTCTCGAACGGAGGGCTCCTCCCTTTTTTGGTGTAAGTGGCAGCCACGGGTAGTTATTGCGGCCTGGTGGGCGACTGGCTGTGATCCTCGGGTAGCTCGCCAGCATCCTGGGTGACGGTACTATCTCTCTGCCCGTTGTTGCCTTTATCCGAGTTGGAGGTCGAGCAGGGGAGGCCGAACTCGATCTGGAGGAGGACAGGTGGCGGCTCCGGTCCAGAGGGCTTGACCTCGGAGAGGGACTCCACGTGGTAGAGGAGGGCTGAGCTCGACTCCGCGCATAGGGCTCGATCTCGAGGGGCTCGATCTGGAGGAGGACAAGTGGCGGCTCCGGTCTAGAGGGCTCGACCTCGGAGAGAGACTCCACATGGTGGAGGAGGGCTGAGCTCGACTCCGTGCACAGGGCTCGATCTCGAGGGGCTCGATCTGGAGGAGGACAGGTGGCGGCTCCGTTCCAGATGGCTCGACCTCGGAGAGAGATGCCACATGGAAGAGGAGGGCTGAGCTCGACTCCGCGCATAGGGCTCGATCTTGAGGGGCTCGATCTGGAGGAGGACAGGTGGCGGCTCCGGCCTAGAGGGCTCGGCCTCGGAGAGAGACTCCACGTGGTGGAGAAGGGCTGAGCTCGACTCCGTGCACAGGGCTCGATCTCGAGGGGCTTGATCTGGCAGAGGTCGGAGCTTGGCTCGGTGGAAGGCCCCGTTGTTCTGAAGGAGCTCAACCCGGCCAAGGAGTCAGGTTAGAGTACCTGACATGGCTGCCTTTCCTGACGTGGCATCTGACAGCTATTCCATGTCAGCGATCCTGCCACATCATTTGCCCCCCACTCCCAAGGCTTGTTAGTGCACGGCGCTTGAGTCGAAGGGAGTAAATGTACTGCTGACATGGAAAGATAAAAATATGGTGCAATGATGGCCATGATCAGTGGTGCTTCGCGGAATGGTCCCCCAGGCCATTGCGGGGGCACCACGTGGCCACGTCTGAGGAGTAGTTCATGCCAGCATGGAATCCAGAGCGACCAGAATACCTTTCTCATTGATGGCTGACACGTGGCGTCAATTCGTCGATGAAGAGGTTGTAACGGTATGGATCTGCTGGGTCTTTTCGAAATGAAAAGAAAATTTTTACTCAAAACATCCATTCTTTCAAATCCTTCGCGCCTGCTGCAGTATCCAGACCTTCCCTTCTTCATGATTTGCTTCTGCCTCCCTAAGGAACCAGGTTGGTCTCCCTTCTTCCTTCCTTCTCTCTACGGTAGGGCTCCTCTCCCCAGTCTAGGGTCTCCTGCATACCGAGTCCGACTTTCCTCCTCCTTAGGTCTCCTGCTTCTTCCTCTTCCTTAGGATGTCCCACTTCGGTCCTGGATTCCGTCCTTCCACCAGTCAGGGCGAAGCCGGTCCCTCTGCGAGGGGACTGGCATCTTCTTCCTCCAATGAGGAGTTGGAGAGGGCGCGCTTCGAGTTTAGTAGGAGGTCGGCCCTTCCACTTCGCCCCGTGTCCATTGGGGACCTGGGGGTTGATTCTTCTCATCCTTCTCATGCTCCTCCTCCCAACCTGTCCGATCAATAGGTCCCAGTGGGATCATTTTGACGATCAATGCTATGGAGTTGGGGACCATTCGGGATGTTTATGGCATCCCACATTCTGTCCAGCTCCAGGTCCCTCAACCTGGAGAGAGGGTTACTTCAAGTAGCCTAGGCCGGATTGCCTTCTACGAAGAGACCTTCTTGGGAGGGCTTTGTTTTCTTTTCCACCCATTCTTCATGTCCGTGCTGGACAACTACCGTCTAGTCCTTGCCCAGTTAGTCTCGAATGCCATTAGGACCATCTTCTTCTTCATCGTCCTCTGCCACTTCCACGGGTTTGTTGCCTGGTTCTCCTTATTCAGGGCATTCTTTGTCCTGAAACGCCATCCCACCGAGAATGGGTGGTGGTCCTTGTCTTCCCGTCCTAAGGGCATCAAGTTTGAACTCACCTCTTCCATCAAGGGATGGAAGAGCAAGTTTTTCTTTGCTACCGTCGAGGGGGTTGACTGGGTCTGGAGTGATCCGGACCAGTCTCCCAATCGAATCTCTGCGATTGATGCGGCTGACCGAGATGACTATGAGCAGCTCCACACCGTCCAGATCCCTTCTCTGGAGGTTCTGTTATCGGAGCATAACCTCTTTGAAATCAGGGTCGACCCGACGAGGGGGTTGGGTGAGTCTGGCTTAGGTCTTTCTTTCCTTCATTTTTTTTATACTAATCTTTCTGGCTTCTAACCTTTGGTCGATCTGTGTGTAGGAATGATCTTCTCGGAGAGCGACTTACTGTCGATCACCAGGAAGAGGCCGCCCACCGGGATGGCCGACGAGCCTCCTCCGAGACTGGCTCGAGATGAGAGCGCTTCTGCGGCCGCTCCCACCGCGCCAATCGCCTCGAGCAGGGGGGAGGCTGAAGCTGCTCCCGCGCCGTCCGCAATGACAGGGCCGAACCAATGGGCAATCTGGAAGATTCTTGAGCGGCCGAGTCAACAGGCCACGGCCCCCGCCCTGGAGTCTGAGGTGGTCGTCCAGGCTAGGGCCGCCGTCGCTGCTGCTGCTGTGTTCCTTGTCTCCCCGAGCCTGGCTGTAGTGGAGGTCGAGGAGGGGAAAGTTTGAGCTGGAGGTGAGCCTGCGACGAGGGCTCCGCCTACGAGGGTGTCGGATCTTCGGTCAGTGCTCGGGGGCCCCATTATTGGTGGGATGGGTGTACCTGCTCCTCGAGAGAGCAGGAGGGAAGAGGTGCGGTGCCGACTTTCATTCAAGCTGGGGTTGGAGAGCTCCTTGCTTGGCAACCTCACCCTGGCCGAGTGCATGATGGACTTCTCCATCCAGCAATGCGATCGACAGGATATGGCCGAGCTGTGGCTGGGAGATGTGATCGGTAGCATCTTCCCCCAGCTTTATTTGGTGAGTGTCTCCACTTCTCTTCTTTTTATTTTCTTCTCTCTTTTTTTTTGACCTTTTGCATGGTGCAGATCGGTACTGAGGTCCTCTTCATCAGAAACTGCTGTCAGAACTGGCAGAAGAATGACCAGCAATGAACAGCAGAGGTCGAGTCACTGAAGGCCGACCTGAAGAAAAGGCAGACGCCGATGGGGTGCTTGACCAGCGGGTCAAGGACCTCGAGAAGTAGCTCGCCAGTTCTGAGGGACGAGCGAAGGAGCTCCAGGAGGGCCTCGACCGGGAGCTGGCACAGTCGAAGAAGAAGGTGGAGGAGCTCGTCGATGCAGAGAGGAGGCTAGGTGTGTTCAACGCCGAGGCCTCCCGACAGTAGGGGATTGCTCGATCCCTCCAAACCAGGCTGGCGGCGGAGAAAGAGAAATCAGCCACGGCTCTGAAGGTGGTGGATGAGGTGACCAAGTCAATAGAGGCCGCCAGATGTGAGACTGCCGAGGCAAAGAAGGAGGTTGAGGAGGCGGTCGCAAGGTATAAGGCCTCGGAGGAGTTCCTCGCCGAGATCCACCAAACGATGTTGGACTCCTTCTATAAGGGCTTCAAATACCTGCACCACCGAGTTGAGGGGTTCGTCCCTGATGAGGGTCACAGCCACCTCAGTTACCCCGGAGCTTCGAACCAGGAGATGAGTGCCGAGGAAGCCGTCGCTCTCGAGCCTTCTACGCCAGCCGAGGACGGAGCTGCACCACCCAAGACCGAAGCTGCTCAGCCAGAGGTCCCCGCGAATGGGACCTCTCAGCCTTGCGGCCCAGCTAGGGGTTCAGCCAGAGAGTAGTTCATCTCCTTTTCTTTTGTACTTGAATTGGGTCGCCCGGCATGTCGAGAGCCCAAGGGTGCTTTGTAAAGACATTTTGTTTAATAAAAGTAAATTTTTGAACTACCTTGTCGTGTTCCTTCATTGCTTCTCTCCTCCTCTCTCTTTTATCTTCTTTTCTTTCTTTTTCTTTTTTTCTTTTCTTTTTTTTTTTGAAAGTATGTAGTGAGATCAGAGAGAAGGGTTCCATCTTGTCTTGGATCTGGTGATGAGGCTTCAATGTCTGCTAGTTGGGCTCAGGACTTGGGTAGTTGGGAGCAGTTGGGCTTAAAGATCCCTTGGCCAGAGAGCTGGCCCCGGTCCAAGGTGCCTGAGGGCTGGCTCAGGTCTTGGATGCCTTGGAGCTAGGCTCTAGGCTTTGGTGCCGGAGGACTTTTTTCCGTGCTTGGGTTCCTGAGGACTTCTCAGGTCTTGGTGCCGGAGGACTTTTCTCCGACTTGGGTGCCTGAGGGCTTCTCAGGTCTTGGATGCCTTGGAGCTAGGCTCGAGGCTTTGGTGTTGGAGGACTTTTCTTTGGGCTTGGGTGCCTGAGGGCTTCTCAGGTCTTGGTGCTAGAGGACTTTTCTCTGGGCTTGGGTGCCTGAGGGCTTCTCAGGTCTTGGATGCCTTGGAGCTAGGCTCGAGGCTTGCTTGCCGAAGAGCTGGGCTCTGGGGTTGTTGATGTCTTGGAGCTGGGCTCGAAGACTTGCTTGCCGGAGAGCTGGCTTCGAGATTGTTGGGGTCTTGGAGCTGGGCTTGAAGACTTGCTTGCCAGAGAGCTGGGCTCCGGGGTTGTTGATATCTTGGAGCCGGGCTCAAAGACTTGTTTGGCCGGAGAGTTGGGCTCCGGAGTTGTTTGGGTCTCAGAGCTGGGCTCGAAGACTTGCTTGCCGGAGAGCTGGCTCTGGGATTGTTAGGGTCTTGGAGCTGGGCTCGAAGACTTGTTTGGCCGGAGAGCTGGGCTCTGGAGTTGTTTGGGTCTCGGAGCTAGGCTCGAAGACCTGCTTGCCGGAGAGCTGGCTCTAGGATTGTTGGGGTCTTGGAGCTGGGCTCGAAGACTTGCTTGCTGGAGAGCTGGGCTCCCATGTTGTTTGGGATCTTGGAGCTGGGCTCGAAGACTTGCTTGTCGGAGAGCTAGCTCCAGGATTGTTGGGGTCTTGGAGCTGGGCTCGAAGACTTGCTTACTGGAAAGCTGGGCTCCGGGGTTGTTTGGGGTCTTGGAGCTGGGCTCGAAGACTTGCTTGCCGGAGAGCTGGCTCCATGATTGTTGGGGTCTTGGAGCTGGGCTCGAAGACTTTCTTGCCAGAGAGCTGGGCTCCAGGGTTGTTTGGGATCTTGGAGCTGGGCTCGAAGACTTCTTGTTGGAGAGCTGGCTTCGAGATTGTTGGGGTCTTGGAGCTGGGCTCGAAGACTTGTTGGAGATTTTCCTGCAAGGCAAATAGCGACACGTGCAAAAGAAAATCTTTATTATTATTAGAGAGAAACCTTACGTCATTGATAATATCTCCTCAAGTTGCAGGCGTTCCATGTTCGAGGGAACCTGGCACCGTCCAGGTCCTCGAGGTAGTAGGCCCCTTGTAAGAGAGTATCAGCTACTTTATAAGGGCCTTCCCAGTTTGGCGAGAGCTTGCCGCACTCCCGAGGCTGCGACGCTTCTGCTCGGCGCAGCACCAAGTCCCCGGGCCTGAAGACCTTTGGCTTCACTCGTGTGTTGTAGTACCGGGCCACTCATTGCCAGTACGCTGCCATTCGAAGTCGAGCTTTATCCCTTGTTTCTTCGAGGAGGTCTAAGTTGAGCAGGAGGTGTGCCTAGTTCTGCACTTTGTCGTACTGCTGTACTCGTATTGTGGGCACACCAAGTTCAACTGGGATGACTGCTTCGATGCCGAAGACAAGGTTGAAGGGCATCTCGTCGGTTGCTGTCCTGGGGGTTGTGTGATGGCCCATAGGATGCTTGGTAGTTCTTCCGCCCATCTACCTTTGGCTTGGTCCAGCCAAGTTCTGAGTCCTTGGAGGATGGTTCGATTGGTCACCTCGGCCTCCCCATTTGTTTGGGGATGGCTACCGAGGTGAAACGGTGTTGGATGCCGTGCTCGGCGCAGAACCCCTCAAACTCCCGGCTGTCAAATTGTCATCCGTTGTCGGTGATGATGCAGTGAGGGAGTCCGAAGCGCAGATGATTGACTTCTAGAAGAATTGGCGGACATTGGCTTCGGTGATATGAGCTTGTGGTTCTGCTTCGACCCATTTGGTGAAGTAGTCGATCGCCACCAGCAGGAATCTCCGCTGTCCAGGTGCAGGGGGGAATGGCCCTAAGATGTCCATTCCCCACTGAGCAAAGGGCTAAGGGGATGAGAGTTGAGAGATCGGTGCTGTCGGCTGGTGCTGTGTGTGAGCGTGGCGCTGGCATTTATCGTACCTTTTGATGAAGTCGGCGGTGTCTTCTCTCATAGTTTCCCAGAAGTATCCTTGGCGAAGGGCTTTGTAAGCCAGTGTTCTTCCTCCCACATGACTCCCACAGAGGTCTTCGTGTATCTCTTGGAGGACGAAGGTCGCCTCTACGGGCCTGAGGCACTTTAGGAGGGGGTAGGAATGAGATCGACGGTAGAGCTAGCCTTCCATTAGGACGAACCGGGAGGACTTTTTCTTGACGAGGCCGGCTTCCATGCGGTCCTCTGGCAGGGTGCCATTAGTGATGTATCTGATGTAGCTGTCCATCCAGCTCAGCTCGGGGGTGACTTGGTGCTCCTCCTCTGGGCTTTCGTAGCTTGGATTATCGAGGTACTCTATGTAGGCATGCCCCAGTGATGAGTCTGGCAAGGTTGCGAGCCTTGACAGTGCATCCGCGCGCGCATTCTCACCCCGGGGGATGTGGAAGATACTGAAGCATCGAAAGCCTGCCATGCTGGAATGGACCCGATCTAGATACTTCACCATTTGGGGATCTCTGGCCTTATATTCTCCGGAGACTTGTCCGGCAACCAGTTGGGAGTCGGTGAAGACTTTCAATATCTGCACGCCCAGCTCGTGGAAGACTTTCAGACCCGTGAGGAGCGTCTCGTACTCTGCCTGGTTGTTTGTTGTAGCAAACTTGAAGCGGAGGGCACACTCTGCCACCACACCATTGCTGTTGGTGAGGATGAGGCCTGCCCCTCTCCCGCCGGAGTTGGACGCACCGTCCACATGAAGGATTCATGGTTCTTCCCCTGGTTCGAGCTCTGTTTCTCACTCCGTTATTGTCTGCTCCGATTTCTCGACGAATATGGTGCATTCGACCACGAAGTCAGCTAGGACTTGGGCCTTTTATGAAGACCTTGGCCGATACACTATGCCGAACTCGCTGAGCAACAGGGTCCACTTGGCCAATCTCGTGAAGGTCTCGGGATGGCTAAATATGATCCTTAGTGGCTGATCCATCACGACCACGATAGGGTGTGCTTGGAAATAGGGCCTGAGGTGCTTAGCAGACATTATTAGTGCAAAAATGAGTTTTTTGGAGCGAGTATACCTGATATCCGCGTCGTAGAGGATTTTGCTGGTGTAGTACACCGGTTTCTGGGACTTATCCTCATCTGCACGGACAAGGATCGAGCTGACGGCCGCGGGCGTGATCGCCAAGTAAAGTAGGAGTTCCTCCCCTCTCTCTGGTCGAGAAAGCAGAGGGGGAGAAGCTAGAAATTCCTTCAGCTCCTCGAAGGCCGTCCTGCACTCCTCCGTCCAGGTGAAGTCGTGCATCTTGCGCAACGTCTTAAAGAAGGGAAGGCAACGATCTGCCGACCTCGAGATGAACCGGCTCAGAGCGGCGACGTGCCCCATCAGGCACTGGACCTGCTTCTTGGATATGGGATGCTCCATGTCAACGATCGCCTGGGCCTTCTCCGGATTTGCCTCGATGCCCCTCTGGGTGACCATGAAGCCTAGGAACTTCCCGGCTGCCACCCCAAAGACACACTTCGCTGGGTTGAGCTTCACCTGATGTTTCCGAAGGTTGTGAAAAGCTTCGGCGAGGTCAGCAACATGGTCCGAGCTCAGCTTGCTCATTACCAGCGTGTCGTCCACATATACCTGCATGTTCCGACCAATCTGGTCTTTGAAGACCTTGTTGACCAGATGCTGGTATGTGGCCCCAGCATTCTTCAGACCGAAGGGATCATCCTGTAGCAGTACACCCCTTGGTCGGTGATGAAGGTGGTGTGCTCCTCGTCCTCCGGGTACATTGAATCTGGTTGTATCCGGAAAATGCATCCATGAAGGAGAGCAGCCTGTGGCCAGAGGTGGTGTCCACCAACTGGTCAATTTTTGATAGAGGGAAGCTATCCCTCGGGCATGCCTTGTTGAGGTCGGTGTAGTCCACACAGTTCCTCCATTTTCCATTGTTCTTCTTTACCATCACTACATTCGCCAGCCAGCTCGGATACTGCACCTCCCGAACGAAACCGGCGGCGAGGAGTTTATCTACCTCCTCGTTGATGGTCGCTTGCCTCTCTGGAGTGAAGCTTCTATTCTTTTGCCGAACTGGCCTGTACTTTGGATCAATGTTCAATTGATGGGTGATGATATCAGGAGGAATACCTGGCATGTATGCTGCTGTCCAGGCGAACACATCTGCATTGGTCCGCAAGAACTCCGATAGTTGAGCCCTCTCCTCCTCGAGTAGCTGGGCTCTGATTTGCACCGTCTTCACGGGGTCGCTTCCAAGCGGGTAAGAGAGTAGGCGCTCGGCCAGGCCTCCCCTAGGGTCTTGAGCCCTTTGATCGAGGTCGTCCGTCTTGGGATCGGCCTCTGGAGTTTTGGCCCCAAGGAGGGTTTGAAAGTAGTGTTGCACCGGCTGGGGTGCTCCCCTCATCTCCCCAACACCGTAGGGAGTTGAGAACTGCACGAGCAACCTTTTGGTGGAGACGACGGCATCAAGTAGGTTGAGTCTGGGTCAGCCCAGAATCACGTTGTAGGCTGAAGGAAGCCTGACAACCGTGAAAGTCATCATGACTGTACTCTATCGAGGTGGGGTCCCGGCAGTGACTGGGAGAGTTATTTCTCCCTCTACCCTTACAGAATCACCTGTGAAACCAACAAAGGGGGTGTGCATAGGCTTGAGTTGAGCATGGAAGAGATTCATCCTGGAGAAAGCATCATAAAAAAGTACATCGGTGGAGCTTCCACTATCAACCATGATGCATTTTACAGGATGCTTCGCGATCGTCATCTCGACGATCATGGCATCATTATTTACATTTTTCCCTCCATCATCCACTTCCCTAATAAAGGGAAGTACATTTTCAGAACACCCTGCCCCCCGGGCCTTCTTGGGTGCATGCCCGGCTCCCTAACTTATCGTCCCTACCGGCTTCTCAGTAGGACGGTTGTCGACTGCTAGAATTGGAGGGGGAGCAACGAGCGCCTGAGGTTCTGCTTGAGGTCTGCCCCCCACAAACCTCCCGAGGTAGCCTCTCTTGATGAGTTCTTCAATCTCCCAATTGAGGTTGCGGCATTCCTCAGTGTCGTGGCCATGGTCACGATGGAAGCGACAGTACTTCGATTTGTCATGGCTAGTGGATGGTTTCAATGGGGGCGGGCACCTCAGATAGCTCTCACCCTTGATCTCCATGAGAATCTTCGTCCTTGGGATGAGCAGGGGGTGTAACTCCCTTCAAGAATGGGGGTGCCCTTCGATCTTGGCCCCCTCCGGGAGTTCGGAACTAGGGGCGCTTGCTTCTGGGTTCTGGGAGTCTTGATGGGGGTCGGCTTCTTCAGTGGCTTCCCATCAAGCTCCCGCCTCGTACGATCCACCTCCTCGACGCGGATATACTTTTGGGCTCGGAGGAGGAGCTCGAAATAAGTCTTGGAGGGCTTTTTGTCGAACGAGTAGGTCAGGCGGGAGGTCCTGAGCCCTCGCTTTAGTGCCAGCATGGCGACTGGCTCATCAAGGTTGTAGATCTCCAATGAAGTGATCTTGAAGCGGGCCACGTAGTCTTGCAGTGGCTCGCGGTCTTGCTGCCGGATGGAGAAGAGGCAGTTTGTCTCTCGTGGCAACTTCCGACAGGTGTCGAAGTGGGCCACAAACTTCTACCCCAATTGGGCAAAAGAGTTGATGCTCTCCAGCTCCAAGCGAGTGAACCATACCCGGGCTGCCTTCCGGAGAGTAGCAGGGAAAGCGATGCAAAGGAAAGCATCGGTGGCCCCCTGGACCCTCATGAGGGTCCGGTAGCTTTCCAGGTGGTCCAGGGGGTCGGTGGTTCCGTCGTAAGGATCCACCTACGGCATACAAAATCGACTCAGAATCGGTTCCACTTGGATTTCTTGGGAGAAAGGAGGATGGGCGTCGTAGCCCGCTGACTCGCTAGCTGAGCCCGGCAGGTTGGCAAATCGGTGGGCCAACTCTGCCAACTTGCGGTCATGCTCCTCCAGGTGCTTCTCCACCGCGTGCCTGATAGCTTCATCAGTAGATCCCTCCACCGAAGGAGACAGAGGTGACATGGGTGAATGGCACCCATGGTGGGGGGTCATGCCTTTTCTACCTCGGCAGGGCTTGGATACCACCCGCTCAAGGTTTGGTGAGCGGCTCTCCCCATCGGTAGAGCCAGCTCGTTGTCTTTTCATCGGAGTTTGATGGCTACCCTGGTTATCAGTGGTTCCCCGCGGCTGCGAAGGCCTTCCTTGGAAGGAATGCAGGCTGTCGTGGGGAGCTGCGACATGGGCTGCAGGAGTCCCTGGCTGCTGGTAGGTGGCTAAGGACCGGTGCTGGAGCTGGCACACCGCCGTGGCAAGGATTTACATCTGCTAGGCAAGTACGACCAGCTAGAATTCTGGCAGAGGTGGTTGGATTGGAATGGGTGGCTCCACCTCCTGGTGGTGCGTGTTCCTCCGGGATGGGGAGTCCCCTGCATGGCTGGTGGAAGTCTCTCTCGCTCGTGTCATCACCATCCTTCCGTAGAACTGCTTGTAGAGAGAATGGGGGGTGGCTTAGACTGGATCAATCACCCCCCTTTCTGGCTCGCCAATCTGTTGTCGCCAAGATCACCGTGGCCTGTAGCTACTGTTGGTGCCGGAGTGCGTGACTTGATGCTCTTGGAAGGTCCTGTCCTGCAAGACCTGCAAAAACTAGGTTAATGACCCGGGCCAGGGATTCCGGCGGGGGCACTCCGACGGTCAAGTCAATGATGATCCAGGAGAACAGGTCCTCCTGGTTGAGCCCCTCTTGATGGACTCCATGCTAGGAGGAGTTAATGGTATGAGAATAAGATGAAAGTGTGTAGGAGGATGACGGTGGAGCTAGAGGGATTCTCTGCGTAACCACTCCTTTGTTTTCTTAGAGTGGTGGTGGTGCGTCGCTCTTCTGGTTGAGCTTGTCCCGGTGTTTGTTTATATTGCTTGTATTTTCTTGAATTAAGTTACCTCCCCCTCTCAGGGGTGTCGATCGTTCTTTGTAGTCAAGGTTATCGTTGGGCGCTTGCCTTGGGATTCTCGCTGGGCTGGCAGGCGTGTCCCGTGTCATGGACGGGATGTCTTTCTCGATTCATGCTAAGGGAAGTTGTCATGTGCTCTGACATTCCTTCTGGTCACTCCATTTTGAAAAGTTTGGCAGTGCCTCGATCAGGGGCCGCCACTCCTGGGATTTGAATCTCCTGGTTGACTTCCCCTTCCGGGTGGTTCAGGCGGTTGGTGGAGGGTGCAACATCTCGAACGGAGGGATCCTCCCTTTTTTGGTGTAAGTGGCAGCCGCAGGTAGTTATTGCAGCCTGATGGGCGATTGGCTGCAATCCTCGGGCGGCTCGCTGATGTCCTGGGTGACGGTATTGTCTCTCCGCCCGTTGTTGCCTTTACCTGAGTTGGAGGCCGAGCAGGGGAGGCCGGGCTCGATCTGGAGGAGGACAGGTGGTGGCACTAGTCCAGAGGGCTCGACCTCGGAGAGAGACTCCATGTGGCAGAGGAGGGCTGAGCTCAACTTCGTGCACAGGGATCGATCTCGAGGGGCTCGATCTGGAGGAGGACAGGTGGCGGCTTCGGTCTAGAGGGCTCGACCTCGGAGAGAGACTCCACGTGGTGGAGGAGGGCTGAGCTCGACTCCGTGCACAGGGCTCGATCTGGAGGAGGACAGGTGGTGGCTCCAATCCAGAGGGCTCGACCTCGGAGAGAGACTCCACGTGGCGGAGGAGGGCTGAGCTCGACTCTGCGCACAGGGCTCAATCTTGAAGGGCTCGATCTGGAGGAGGACAGGTGGTGGCTCCGGCCTAGAGGGCTCGGCCTCGGAGAAAGACTCCACGTGGTGGAGGAGGGCTGAGCTCGACTTCGCTCACAGGGCTCAATCTCAAGGGGCTCGATCTGGCAGAGGTCAGAGCTCAGCTCAGTGGAAGGCCCCGTTGTTCTGAGGGAGCTCAACCCGGCCAAGGAGTCAGGTTAGAGTACCTGACATGGCTGTCTTTCTTGACGTGGCGTCTGACAGCTGTTCCACGTCAGCGATCCTGCCACATCAGCGACGATGACTACTTCATTGCCTTTATCATTAGCGAGTTGGCTCCGACTATGTTCTTCCATAGGGCTCATCTGCCCTTCGCTGCACTGTTGTTGAGTAGTAAAATAGGTGTGATGGTGTTGCATGGTGGCAGCATCCTGTGTAATGGAGGTTGATGGTGATAGCTAGAGAGGGTGATTGAACTTTGGAGGATAAAGGGAGAGGTGTTGATGGCTACTGGATTTCAAAAAAGACAAGTCAAGAAAAGGAGCCCAGTTCTGTAAAAAAATAAAATTAAAAAAAAGAGAGGAGCCTGATGAAGATAGGAGATATTATTTTTATCCTATAGGATTATCATATTTCTATGAGCCCATTCTTTTATGGATAAATATTATGGAAAAGTTGGTCAACTTTCCTATTAACTAGCTTATCAATGTTTTCAGTTACTCTTCATGGATAGCATTTACGTATGAATTAGTGGATAAATACTAGTTATCTAGGAGGTGGCTAAATCATTTTTCTATTAGCTAGTAAAGTAAACATTCAATTTTATTTCTAAAATATCTTTTTCCTGATTTCTAATACATTTTCATTCAATGCGTAAACTCTAGTCCCCATAAAGGGTGTTATGAAAAATATAGATAAATTTTGGTAACTTATCCAGGAAAGTAATAATATAAAAGAATATGAGTAATAAATCTCAAAGCCATGTTGGTGGGGACACCAGGATTAGACACAGATCCCTGGATCCTATATGGTTTAATTAGTCATGTGTCAAAGTTTTGAAAATTTTGTAATCAATTAATATTGAGTCCTGTAATAAGTTGAGGTTAGTTGATTTGTCTCAACCCTCAACCTAGCAGTATTTTGAGTCATGTACATCAATTATGAGTCCAGTATGAGCCTAGTTTTTATACAAGAGAGGAGGTCACCCTATTTTAGAGTTCCACCAGGTCACATCCAGGAGTCAGAGGCCACTACATCAGCCTAGTGGATTTTGTGTGACAACCTAGGATCCAAGATGTTTCCAGAAACTTTGATTCATTCCAGATGCCCTCCAGATGCCTAGATTCTAGTCCAGATACCAGAGCATATTCCCAAACCAGGGCATCCATGATTCCAGAGGTCCATCTGCATCCCAGCCCAAGGAAATTAAGTCCAAGTGCCAAGCCTAGGTCCATTAAGAAGCAAGATTCCAAGAATATTTTCCTATTAAGCCATCCCAGCTTCCAGGGCCCAAAGCCCATGCGCCCAACCCAAGGCCCAAGCGCCCAAGCTCCCCTTGGCCGGCCCACTTGCTTCCCTTAAAGCCCACACGCCAATCAAAGCAAGAGTAGGCATCCTTGACCAAGTCAAAGCATGAAGAAGAAGAGAGGAGAAGGAGAAAAAAGTCAAAGTTCCTAACCTTTTTAGGTTTTCTTTTCCTAACCTCTTAAGGACTTGTAACCCAAGTGTGTAACCCTAGTTAGAGGGCATGGGAGCTCTATATAAACCCCACTCCTCCCCCTCTTATAACTCAATTTTTATTCATGATATCAAAACCCTGGTAAATTTATTTGAGCTTGTGAGCTTCTGTGTTACTTTGTTTTTTTTTTTTCTTTGGTTACTATTATGCTTGGCCGAATTCCTTGATGCCCTAGCATCCTTCCACACCCTAACTCACTGCCATCTAGCCTTCACACGTCCAAGAAGGAGTGCCCTAGGCCGCCAAGCAAGGAGATCTTCATCAAGCTTCAAGCCGCCCCGCTTCTAAATCCTAACATGATTCCTTCTAAACCTAGTTTCCTTTCTTTTTTTTACTTGCTGTTTTGATTGACCCTTGACGTTTTGCAGGATCCCCGAGGTATTTCACCTCCCTAGAGAAGGCTTTCCTTGACTCCAAGACCGTCCAAATCAGTCATCTAATCCAAGGAAACCGAGCTTCATCATCCAGGTTCCAATCTGAGAGTGCTGTATGATCTCTTCATCAGAAGTTCTTCAAATCACTGATTGGTAGCATCCTTTCCTTCTTTTAATTTCTGATTTGATAAAGATAAGCTATCATAATTCGGGAGTTTTTCAATTCTTGGATCCTGGAACTTATTATTTTTGCATGAGTTTGCTTGCGATCATGATGATTCCATGCATTGCTACTCCTTATGCTAGTTCTTACTTTTATTTAAGAATTTAGCCTACAAACCTAAATTATAAAAATCATAAAAAAATTAGTTTACTATTTTTCATGCATGTTTAGCAATCTTAGAGTCGTCCTGCATCACATGTTTTCATGTATAAAAGAACATGGATAACTTATTTTCTTATCTAAATGTTGCCCGAAAAATATTTACTCAAAAAAACATAGATATCCAGCTAAATCTTTTATCCTAAAAGAATAGACCCTATAAGTTAAATATCCGTTGGATGGGTAAATATCATGGAAAAATTGGCCAACTTTTTTATTGACCAATTTATCCATGTTCTTATATTTCTCTAGATGGATAAATATTTTTTCTATGGATAGCATTTACCCACTAAAATAGAGAAAAGTCTTACCTACTTGGAAAGTGGGTAAGTCAGTTTCCCATGAGCCTGAAAATAAGTCTTTTATTTAATTCCCAGTATATCCTTAATCATATGATAAAAATATAATAATGATATAATATACAATACAATACAACATAATATAATATAATATAATATATATAATCTAATCTAATCTAATATATTATACTAATATAATATATTTTATAATAATATACCTTTTTATTATAATATAATATTATATTATAGTGTATTATATTATTATAATTAATCTATTATTATATAATATATTATATAATGCAAATTATAATATAATATTTATATTTATATAATAAAATATATTATAAAAAATATGGATAAATCTTAGCAACTTGGAGAAGTAGTAATATGAAAGAACATGAGTAATAATCATAAAATAATTTTTTAATGTATAAAAAAATATGGATAAGTTATTTTTTTATCTAAATATTGATCGAGAAATACTTATCTAAGAAAATAAAGATTTCTAGAAAAATTATTTACCCTCCTCCAAAGATCGGACCCTTGGGTTTATTCATTCAAGCATCCCATTCTCATCTTTATAAGATTTTTATTCCTAGGATTGTTAAATCCTATAGGATTAATCTAAGTTTGCATTTGGTACATCGCCAGGCAATCCTAGATTGCTAGTAATAATGTGGATTATCAGTAATGTAAATTACCAATAATGTTAATTACTGTATTTGATATGCAGATAATGTTGAAGTAAAATTCCTAAGAATCTTGATTGACCTATTTGGTATAATAATTAGATTATTGATAATGTGAAATCAAATTTTTAAAATATTTCTAAGTCAAATTTATTGAAAATTTCTATACTTTTCAGAAACTATCAATTACATGATTTATATCATTAAATAAAAAAAAATCTTGACTATCGAAAAGAGTTATAAGTATAACAACAAGAATCAAACATCATAAAAGTTACCAGGCAAGAATATGAAAAAAAGAATGTGAGAGATGAATTATCAATCATAGAAGAGAGATCATCGGCAATGGCTAAGATGGCAATGAGAATAACTCACATGAGTGATGGAGTTTCTTGTGACTAGGATTTGTTGGATAGGAAAAGAAAAAAAGGTAGCTTAGAGAGATAATATAAATTTTTTTGGAAAGATAATTTTATCTAAAATTTTAATTGCAATATTACTAAAAATGTAGTAATTTGGATAGCCATCCCCTCTCATGACTATCAGATTATCTCAGGAAAGATAATATAATATTGATTATCACCTAAAAAATCTTACCAAATTGAATAATATTGTGGGGTCTCTTTAAAATACTGGCTATCTATTTTAGTAATCTGGATGACCATCTAACAAGTCTTACCAAACAGAATAATGTGATGGGACTCTTTAAATTTGGATAGCCATATTACTAAAAATATAGTAATTTGGATAGCCATCCCCTCTCACGACTATCCAGATTATCTCATGGAAGATAATCCAATATAGATTATGATCTAAAAAATCTTACCAAATAGAATAATATGGTGGGTCCTCTTTAAATTATTGACTATCTATTTTAGTAATCAGGATGACCATCTAACAAGTCTTACCAAATAGAATAATGTGATGGAACCTCTTTAAATTACTAGTAATCTATTCAAATTACTAGCTACTAAATATCCCTTGTTCAAAAAAAAAAAGAAAGAAAATAATGAAATATCATCAAACTTGAATCTAAACTTCAGGCTCCATATTAAGTTTAGATCCTCCATGGACTAAAATGGGCCAAGTGATTATTTATGTATTATATATAACTAAGTCCTACTGCATTGATTTAAAGGTTGTAACGTATTTTTTTTTGATAGACTTTTTTTTTCCCTTAATTTTTTCATGGCTTGGAGCTTTAAATTTAAAATTTTAAATAAATTTATTTTCTTGAAAACTGTTAATTTTTTTCTTTCTATATTTTTTTCTTTCCTTTATTTTTTAATAAATTTTTAAATTTAAAATTTAAAATAAAAATAATTTTTATTTTTTTAATAATTTTTATAATTTATAAAAAAATTCATAATTATATAATCTATTTATCATACGGATATAAATTTAGTTGAGCAGACAAGGTTTAATTATGTGTTGACGTGGCGTCTCTAATCGGGAGTCGTCCTTTCTTTGCCTTCCCGCAAACCAAACGAAACGAAACCCTCCGACCTCTTCGTCTCCGCCCATCGCTTCAACCTCTCCGCGACATCGAATTAACCGAACGAAACGAAACCCTCGGACCTCTTCCTCTCCGCCCATCTCTTCAACCTCTCCGCGACATCGAATCTACTCGCTGCCGTCTCTTCGGTGGCATCCAATAGGTCAGTCTCGATCGATTTTTCCTTCATATTCCCTCTTTCATATGTTGATTCCCCCAAGTTTTTACGGTTTGTATGGTTTTCCGTTCAATTCGGTGCTGGTAATAGGGTTTGTTGGTCGCTGCGATTCTCTAACCTTCGGTTAATCTCGTATCATTCTTCGAGGCGGAGACGATCGCATTTGTGAAAATTTAGAGATCTTTTGATTAATTTACATCTGAATTATAATCGGAATGGAAAAAGAAGGAAAAACAGAGGTTTTCTTTGGAAAGCTTATGATGATATTAATCATACGGGGGAAAATTATCGGTGACGTTGTAGATTGTTGGTAGAGAGACCAACTCTGATGAACAATACATTCATAGTCACATCATGGGGCGATTAATTGCCCGAGTCCTGAATTTTGCATGTACATCACAATTTTCTTGGCTTTTTTGTTCTATTCTTCTTTTTTTAAATTTTTTTAATTCAGTAATTGGAGATCAGGAAATTGTAGCAAAAAATAATAGTTATTAGGGCATATTGCTGGAATATTAAATTGTGTTTTTTTTTTAAAATAATGCTAGGAAAATATGATTTCAAGGTGGATTGGCCTGTCTATTTTCCTAATACTCAGAGTAGTATGTGCTGAGTAGTAATGCAACTTGGGAAATCTGAAGAAGACTTGAAGGAGTAATTCTTTTTGATGAGGAATGCTAGTGGAGTTGCATGTTCCATCATATTAAGGGCTATAGCCTGGAACCAGTGTTGCCAACACAATCTTGGATATTGGGTTTTTTGACATGTCAAAACGCATGGAAACTTTTGGGGGATGATACTTGATGTAGAGAGACAATGTTACCATTTTTTCAGGTCCACCGCAATAGAAGTTTATGTTATGAATTTGTATTATTATTTGGAACTTAGTGAGAGACAAAGTTTTGAGTATTTAACATCACTATAAAGTTCATGCTGGCCCAACTTACTACACATGATCCTAATACTATATATACACACATATTCATAGTCCAATCCATGGGCTTTTGAAGGTTATGCTGGGCTTGTTTGGAGTTTGGACATATTGGCATCTATGTTATACAATTGTGTAAGACCTTGAAGATATGACTTTTGGTGATCCCTTGTATTGTCAAGTGGAAATGATAGTAGAAATGGATATTTTTGAGCATATTTTATCTACTTGATCTAAGATAATGGTGTGATTATTAAGATGATGCTTTTGATGGTTCCTTGTTGTTCACACAAGCTGCATAGATACTGGAAATGGTTCATGGGTACCAAAAAATTACTTCATTAAAGTTGTTAGTGGTGTTGCTGAAATATGCTATGCATTCACTTGGATTATTGGCCCTTTTAATGAAATAACTGAGAGGCACCTTGAGCAAGGAATGCAGGATTCTCTAACATTGACCCGATTGTGTAGGCAAATATTGTGCTAACTAGCCTTTTAGCATCACCTAGTTGCATGTTCTACCGTACTAGTGCTATAAAACCTAATTCTAGTCACTTGCAGTTGACTATATGAATATTTCTTCACCATTTATTTATATCAAGCATGACCTTTATATTAATCAAGAAATTTTATTTTTTAATTGTACCATTAACAAATCTTATGTTTGTGTTCTTTATTGTAAACTTCTGTTATATTTTTTTTTATCAATATTTTTACTATAGGAATAAATCATATTCTTCTTTGGTATATCTATCAAGGGCTGTAGTCATAGTGATCCACGTATTTAACTACTTCAACCGCTTTTGAACACCTGAGATCTTTTCCAAGGCATATGATAGTTCGATTATCTATATACCAACTTCTTGCCTAATGCCTCTTTCCTATACAATCTTGTGTTATTCCTTATCAGTTTCATTAAGTGCAATACATCAACCGTCCACTTGATTCTAATAACTACAAAAATATCAAGGCAAGGGGAACACTTTGGCATTAGTGCATGGCTATGTCATTGTGCTAAGAACATAGCTAGTTGAAGCAATGTTTTAAAATGCACCCAGGAAGTATGGATACTCCAAAACACCACCAATGGCCATAACTGATACATGTCATATATGGATATGGCTGTGGTACATGTCTGATATGGGAAAGAAATATCCCAGTTTTTTTTTTTAATATAAATCATGAAAATTGAATGCAAATACTCCTAAGATACGTCTGAATACTTCCTAGATTCTCCTAGGATATGTCTGGATACATCCAAGATACTTTGGGAATACTTCTAGGATACTTATCAATCAAGTGGTTTGAACCTAGATTTGTTTCTGCACTCAATAACTTTAAGTTATTAACTATCCTCTTTTCCTTTCTCGTGTCCTAATTGAGGTTAATTTTTCTTTTCTTTCCTCCCTCTTCTTCATTTAACACATTTTTTTTTGGGTTTTCCCTTCATTCCCTTGAACCATGACTAGAGACCCTTTTCTTTGCTTTTAATTTTGGTATTTCTCATGCCTGTGTATCACACAGTAGATAAGAGACATGGCAATGTTGGGGGTTGTTTCCTAAGCTCAAATTTTGGCAATGTTGAGGGTTGTTTTCTTTGCTTTTAATTTTGGTATTTCTCATGCCTGTGTGTCACACAGTAGATAAGAGACATGGCAACGTTGGGGGTTGTTTCCTAAGCTCATTTTTTGGATTTAGCATAATATTTTCTACATACAATTATGATGGCTTTTTGTTTATATTGCTGCATTTATTCTTTTGGATAGTAGATTTTTATTGTGTTACTGCCCTGCTGCATTTGTTTGTATTTGGTTCTAGCTTGCCTGGTTTTGTTAATTTTGTTGCTGACTCACCGAATATTTGTTGTGGCTATTCTTATTCAGATACTTTGCAGCATGAACTCTCATTAACTGGTTTCATTTGTTTTGATTATCTTGCTGTCTTGCCACCTCTGTAATTATATGATAAAGGATGTTTGCTGCATTTATGTGTACTGGTACTATCATATGCATGCTTACTAGATTTATTTTTATTATATTGCTAAGTATTTATTTAATTTCCATTTTTCATGGGCCTATATAAGAGTTGCCAAATTTATGGTCACACAGTGTTAAGAAGGTCGTGCTTGCAGTCACACAATGATAAGTAGGCCACATCTGCAGCTGCACGATGCTAATACTATTGCATATGTGCTCTCAAAGTGCCAAGCAAACCTGCTTTTCAAAGAAATGCTAAGCAAATGCCAACTAAAAAGAAGTGCTAGGCAAATCATCTTTAAGGCCTGTATGTGGCCCAACCCAATATTACTAGCTGTGTATTGGGTATGCAATGTGATCAAGGTACTGCATGCACATATTCATTTGTATATGCGGATGTATGCAGTGCATTCAAGAACACTGAGAAGAAGCAATCTGGCATTTTTCAGCATGTAGTGCACAACATTGTCAAACTTTTTGGTCCATAGAGTATTCCTATCAATCATTAACTATGTAATCAATTTGTTAGAGTGAAGGATTTTCTTACTGTAAGTGGAGTTCTTTGCAAGGATTCGCTTTTGATGCTTAACAGGTTTGCATGTGTTAGAAACATTTTTAGCTTTGATGTTCCCTTTGCTTGTTTTTGTCTTTTCTTTTTTCCAATCCATTCAGTTTTTTTTCCCCCCTCTTTTTTGTTTTTTTTTTGTGTTGAATTTACAGATGTAAGTGCATTGCAGGGTAACTATTGGAAGAAAGATGATAAATATGCTAATGGAAATGCTTTGCTTTTTTTGTCTTATGACTGTCTCAAATTCCTTTTGT
Organism: Areca catechu; assembly: GCA_021397845.1. Classification (NCBI taxonomy): domain Eukaryota; kingdom Viridiplantae; phylum Streptophyta; class Magnoliopsida; order Arecales; family Arecaceae; genus Areca; species Areca catechu. The sequence goes on from CM038052.1 coordinate 7,087,272, forward strand.
TAAATGCTATGTATAATTGTGCCTTTGTGTTTTTTTTTTTTAAATCTAAATTTTGCCTTCTAAAAATAGAAGAGAATTGCATGGTTATTGTGAGAGCAAGATGATGAATATGCTAATGCAATGCTTTACCTTGCTTTTCATTTGATTGTTTGTGTGTTAAATTAAGGTTTGAAAACTTAGTTTAGGTAAAGCCAGGCCCATTTCAGTTTCAGAGTTTCGGTCAAAAAAAAATTTAAAAAAATTAAAAAAAAGCAAAAGTCTAACAAATGAAATAAAAGAAAATAATAGAACTCAAGAAAAGTTATGACGCAACAAGTATTATTTTGTGTCATATAGATTCTTTATATGTATAGTTTGGATAATTATAGGCTGAAGTTAATATAGCATATTAGTAAGATTGAGCATACTAATATTCCTGAATAATTTGCCTCTTGAACCTCAAAATTCATTATATTGATAATTGTTCAATGCCTACTGCAAATATTTTTCTCCATCTTTTAGTAGAACTTGGAGCATTTATTTCTTATTATTTTAAGGTTAAGTGGCTGTTTAATCAAATTCTTTTAGTTATAGAAAAATATACATAAAAAGGAAATTATTCCTGTGCAATGAATTATATTTATTTCTTCATGTTTGTCTTAGCGGAGTACCATAATAAGGGTATTTTCAGAGAAATAGACACATTGATGGCTGTATGTACCCTCTTTGAATTGAAAAAAAAGAGAATAAAAAACCATTGAAATTTGACATTATGTAGCATATGTACTTAAATAGATAACAAAATGACCCTGATATGATATAAACATGAATATATATATATATAATGCATCTACATTTGTTCTTAGGTCAGTTTTCTTCAGAACTAGCTGAACCAATGAAGCTGGACCAAAGCTGACTGAACTGCCACAACTAACTGACACCTGAAACTAGATATCAGCTTTGGTTCAGTCTCGGGTGAAACTGATCTGTTTTGACCTTGGTCGAAACTGGTTTGTCAATGCTGAGACTTAAACCCCGTGTTAAATGTTATATTGTTGTTTGTTTATATTGGTGTTTCAATGAAACAACCAAAGAAGGATATTTGGATCCTGATGATTTTTTAGATGTTTATATCTGAAAGTAAATATATGACAACTGCAGGCTGGAAAAGCTCTATTTGTTGATGATCATTGAGTGTTGAATGGAGTTCATGGAAAAATCTGAAGGAATCATTTCTTACTCCTCGCTTTCTAAGCTTGATAAAGAAAATCATTATGATGGAAAATTTAAATCAGATATTTTGGGTGGCCAGCGAAAGGGTAATTCTTCAGTAGGACCAAGATTCTTAGGACTGGATTACTTATATCAACCATCACTGGAATCCGACTTTCATGAGGGATATGATTCAGGCGAGGATCCATATATTTTTGCTCAACCCAAAGCTAATCCTGAAGTGAACGTGAGAACTGTATTAAGTGGGATAATTGCAATTTTAACTGGTCAGAACAGAACTCAAGTTGCTAGTCAATCACAACAAAATTCAAGCTCAGACATATCATTTCTTAGTTCTGAAAAGAATGGAGACAGTTTTTTGCATCCATCAGTTTGCATGCCAAGTGCGCCACCTCTGCTTGAGACAGAATCTATCAGTTATGGTGCATATAGAGAAATATTGGAAGCAGAACCTCCTGAATGGCTGCCAGATAGTTATACTGCTGTCTGCATGCAATGCACTTCTCCTTTTACAGCCATTACTCGTGGAAGGCATCACTGTCGGTTCTGTGGAGGTGTCTTCTGCAGAGACTGTACGAAGGGGAGATGTTTGTTGCCTGTCAAGTTCAGAGAGCGCAATCCTCAGAGAGTATGTGATGTTTGCTATGACAGACTTGATCCACTGCAGGGCATTTTGATTAACTCCATTAGCAATGCGATGCAATCAGCAAAACATGATGTTATGGATTGGACCTGCACAAGAGGGTGGCTGAATTTGCCTGTGGGTTTATCAATGGAATATGAGATATATAAGGCATCAAATATGCTGAGGAGCTATTGTCAGGTACAATGTTCTGTATTTTCTTCATTATAATCCAGATACATTATAATATATCTTCACTTTTTGATATGTGCAGGTTTCTAGATTGAACCCTGAGAAATCCATCCCCTTGGCAGTTCTCAAAGGAGCAAAAGGGCTTGCCGTATTAACAGTTGCTAAAGCCGGTGCATTTCTTACTTATAAAGTTGGTACAGGTCTGGTAGTTTCTCGTAGGTCAGATGGGTCATGGTCTGCACCATCTGCCATTTTATCTGTTGGGTTAGGATGGGGAGCACAGGTAGGCATGCAGTCAGATGAGTTCATGCTACTATGCTGTTTTTTTTCACCCTCCACTTTTGTAGTTATGATGCAGGGCATTATTTTTTAAACAAATTAACCTGCAGAGGCACACAGCTGTATATCATGTCTGAAATCAACATGCTTGAGTCAGTGAAAAGCTGTGGAAAAAATAGTGGCAAACAATGATTAATTGAGGAAATTTTGTTAGGAGCTAGACTATACATAACTTTATAGAGGAATGGAAGAAAAATATAAAGTTTTAGTTAAGCATTGCATGATGTAGCAACAGATGTCTAACAATCATATAACTTGTTCCGTACATTTATACACTTAATTGATGGTCCATTAGAGCAATCTTGCATCTTCAAGTATGCTAGAGTTGAATTCTCTCATGTTAATGAGTTCTGGCTTTTCCATTCATTTCTTAAACGGATCATTGTATGCACATTAGCCATCCCTCGCTCTACCCAACACACAAAAAAGACATACATGATTATCGTAATGTAGTTGATATTTTTCTTTATATAAAATTATATATGTAATTTTATACAAAGACTTGCAAACTGTGGAGAATCAAAGCATGTCGAACAATTTGATGTGAAGTCCTGTTTTTGTTAAGCAAGTTCTTGAAATTAGACTACATTTTATGTTTACTAGTTAGTTATCCTAGGTAGTGCATTGGATTTTATCAAATTTATCTTTCTGATTTGAATGGTGGATAAGGAATGCAAAAGAATGTTTTGAGTCATTGATTTGGAATTTAATGAGCCAAGATCATGCTCGATTTCCTGTGCTTGGAACTCATCCTAGAACTTTGCTGTCATTCCTTTGAAATGATTTTTTTTTAAAAAAGCTGTTGTCTGATCTTTCTCCTTTTATTATACAGATTGGGGGTGAGCTCATGGATTTCATCATTGTTCTTCATGGCAGTAAAGCTGTGAAGGCATTCACTAGCCGCATGCACTTTTCTCTTGGGGCCGGCTTGAGTGTTGCAGCAGGACCCATTGGCAGGGTGTTGGAAGCGGATCTCCGAGCTGGAGATAGAGGTTCTGGCATGTGTTATACTTACAGTTGCAGCAAAGGTAATAATTTCCCAAAGGAAGCATATGTCATGATAAAGTTCAACTAAATTAATTCAATGTCTTCCGTTCTAAAAGTTCTTCAAACACCCTATGAATGAAGATTCTTTTTCTGTCTTCTTAACAATCTTCAGCATATCCTTTTTATTCCTTTTCTATGTTGTCAACAATTCTCTAAAGTTGTATTCACATCAAAATAGGTGGGAGCATTTATTAGGTTATAAAAGACTTTTTGTATAAGCAGCAGTCCCAAATTAAGGGAAGACAAGTAAGGTTTTTAAATATTCACATATTTATTTGAAGAAATGTGACTTCTTTAATAACTTCATTTCCCCTCCTGTTCTTCTCTCTCCCCTCCCTTCTCCCTTCTCCCTTCAAGCCATAAAATTAACTGCCATGACTGTAACCCAAAGGTTTCCCATAAAAAAGTGCCTGTATCTCATGCCATAGCTTCACCAGTCAGTGCATGTCCATATGGTTAGGTATGATGACCATATATGCAGCTAGCAGGTTTGGCAGTGCCTTGTAATTATTGTTAAAAGAAAATTAATATATTTGAGTCTGATGAACAGGTGCTTTTGTTGGGGTCTCCCTGGAAGGAAATGTTGTTGCAACAAGGATGGATACTAATTTGCGCTTCTATGGTGATCCTTATCTGACCACTACCAACATCCTCTTGGGGACAGTGGAGAGACCAAAAGCTGCTGGGCCTTTGTACTCTGCTTTGGATGACCTATACTCAAAACTAAGCTGTTAGCTTTCACAAGGGATGTCTTGTTCATCTCTCTTCCTTGAATACAAACTGAAACTATTGTTTCTTAGTTGCTGATGTTAAATCTTGTACAGTTGCCGAGTTCAATTTATTCTCTAGGTTGCACATTGTGATATCTGAAGTATTGAGTCACCACAATGTACAGTCATTCTACATTTATGTACAGGAAAAAAATTGTATATATGGTAGCAGAAGATATGAGAGAAGCATTAGTTTGGATTGGTATATGTTTCAAGCTTATGATCACTTGACATTGTAGTGGAAAATTGTTACAGGAGCATATTATGGAATATTGCTTGAGTTAGTGTATCTGGCCATGCCCCTGTTATTTGAATGTGATGACTACTCATTTAGTGAGGTGAAATCCTTGATTTACTTGTTTAGCGCTGAAGATGACCGGGACTTGGAATCGGAGGGGTCCCAAGGTGTAATTGTGAGTTCTACCAAGCATTAGCTACCACTCCCTTTGCTTGTTTGACCATGACATCGATAGGGTTATCATGGCTATGGATGTAATCTGAAATATATTTGTGGAAGATCAATGACCGTGGTGCCTGATATCTTTATTCTTTGCATCTTTTGTCATATCTTTGCTATTTAATTAAAGATTTCGGGTTTGCTTTACCGATTAGTGAATGGGATTTGTGGTATCACTTGTATTGATACTAATTATTAGAAAATTTCTCATGCATGGTACAATCCTTGTTTTTAAAATTATAATATTATTGTTGATATTGCAAAAAAAGAAAAAAATGAAAAATAAAATAGAAAACGTAATTAATAGAACATAAAAGATTTTATTATGAAAAAAATAAATATTTATCAGATCAGAATTTCTATTTTCAATTTCATATAATTTTTTAATATAAAAATATAAATACTTATAAGATAAGAATTTTTATTTTCAATTTTATACAATTTTCTTAATAAAAAAATTTAAATTTTTTATAAAACTTTTAACTTTCAAGGAGGTTTTTTAGTTTCTACAGATTTTTTTAGTTATTGCTATATCTTTTGAAAACTCTTTGAATCTTTATATTGATCTTTGACCTGTCTATTTTTATTTTATAGTATTTTTGTCGAAAAGCACTTTGATAAGAGTTTGCTAACTCAACTGTGTCGTAGAAGGATTCCAATACCTTGTTCATCTCTTGTTTAATCTTAGAACACCTCCTGGCTATCTGATCGATATCGAACACGTCACAAATCGTGTTGGATCAAGCTAAATCGAAATCGGATTCATCCTGGACTATTAGATCTTCATTCGGATCTTATTGGATTACGTAGAAAATGAGAGTAGACCATGATATATATATATATATATCGTACTACAGCCTCCATGGATTGTGTCAATGCCATAGATTGTGATGAACAACGACAGGGAGAGGTGCTTGGGCCGTGCATATGCCTGAGCTATATGCCCGTGCGCGCACACACATGCGCTCGTGTATGCCTGGACCATGCAGGATTGGATTTGGATCGTGCTCATGCAAGATTAGGCTTGACTTGCTGTTGCTGAGCCTGGTTCCTTTTTGAGCTGGGTCTTCTCGTGAGTTTTATTTTAGTGAACTAAATCTAGATATTTTTCTTAACATGTCTCTTATGATCATAGGATATCTTGATACAAGTAAAAGGATGGTTGCTGGTTAGGGAGAGAAACATGACGTAATAAGGGATGCAATGATCATTCAATCTCAGAAATGTTTTTCTCGTTCATTAAGAGGCGATTTATTTTCATATCCCGAAAAATTTGGAAATGGCAACTCCCAGCCTCTCCAAACCATGCAACTTTTTTCCCAGCCGCTAAGTATGGAACTGAAGACGCAGGATTCGGGAATCCAAACGGGCCTTGTTCCATGTTACTTCGAATAACCCATGCTTTCGGGCGGGGGGGGAAAGAAAAAGAAAAAGAAAAACCACCTCTTTTGCGGCTACGTAGTATCTTAAATGGTAGCACACCGGTCATGCAACCTAGAAGGTGCCAACTTCGTTGCTAATGCTGTCAAAATAGGCAATCCATTTGGTCCTATAAATAAATCAGATTGGACTGAAAAAAATTTGTCCATTTATGTAACCAGATTTTTTGACCCGATTTTTGTAGCCCATAGGCTCAACATAATTAGGACCGGATCAGTCTATGAACCAAGAAAAATAATATTTTTTTAAAAAAATTAAATATTAAATTCCTCATCTGTTTGTTTTTCCGGTGATTTCACTTTTCTATTCTGATTCAGTAATTCACCTGAAGTTCAGGAGGACTTTAAAAATCTAGCAAAGAAGAAAAGAATATCTGGTACTGGCGGTGACAAGGAGGCGGAGGAGGAGAGAAGCAGATGCGGCGTGCGACAAGCCGGCGGCGACAAACATGGCGTTGGACGGTGAGTCCTCAATCTTCATTTTTTTTATTTTCCGTAAACGGAGCGTCATACGATTAGAGACAGAGATTAGACCATCGGTGGGGGTGCTAGCCTGCTGGGCGAGCTCGTCGAGCTAGGTCATCTTCCTCCTCCGCTGCTGTATCCATTGTTCGAGATCTGGATGAGCTTAAGGCCGCTACCAGCCGCCCTTAATGATAATAGGGATGGAAGTGGTCCCGACATCGAGGTTGTTCTCACTTCTCCACTAGTTCCTTCATAGCTGATGTAGGCCGCTAGATCACTCCCCAACTACGATCCGATTCACCACCGACTCATCCAGCCAATGGATCCTCGGTGGTTTCACCGTCTCTACAATAGATCCAATCACCTGCTCAGGCTCGTTAATCTCCATGACAAAAAAGAGACAAGAGACTTTTGGTTGAAGGGAGGGGTGGTTCGGAAAGAGGGAAGTGAAGTGGGCTGGTTCGGCCCTAGCCCACGGTCAATATAGGACCGGGCCAGGCTAGGTTTTCATGACCCATTAATGTAAGTGGGCCTAGACCGGCCCATATAATATCAATCCATGTGGATTAGAACCGGGTCGGGCCTAGCCAGCTCACATTGACAAGTCTAGGCTTGGTAATCTCTCATAAGTTCAAAACCTGCCATCGCCTGCTGGCTAAGATTGAATTGGATTGAAAATTATTCTTCGCTTGAACTAAAATAGAATTAAAAAAATAAAATAGAGCCACTGGCGTGTGGCACAGTTGGTTGTGAGACTTATTTCTCAATCAGCTGGCAGGGGTTCGAGTCCTGGTACCGAAAAGTCCGGGGATAAAATATAAAATAGAAAAATAATCCGGGAGTAAAATTAAAAAAATAAAAGAAAATAATAAAATAATCCTGAAGTTCTTGTTGGCTGGTGGTATGGTGTCAGTGGTAGTCAGGTTGACGTACTCACCTTCGGATGCGCCATGTATCGAACATTCCGTGGCTGAAATTGGGGGACCATCTGGAGATGGCCACGTCCGGGATCTAACTTTCCCCCCCCCCCCCCCCCTCTCCTTTTTTTTTTCTACCAAAAAAATAAAAATAAAATAAAATAGAAATGCTCCCATGGCCTCCTCCATTTTGTTTGATAAAGGAAATTCTTCCTATGTATTTTTACCTGATTGAGTAACAAAAGGGCAAGTGGGAAAAAAACCTATATATACGGAAAGATATTTTATTTTATTTTATTTTATTTTATTTTTGGGTGCTGCTTGGTACGTGCTAAGGCAGTTGGTAGAGACAAAGTCACAGCCCACGCCGAGTCATCCACAAGACCGTTGAAAGTATCCCAGGTCAGCCATTGTTTTTTTTTTTTTTTTTTATTGCGAACGGCCGAGGCCACTGCCTGTCACGTGCGACAGCGGCGCCCAGCTGAATGTAAAAGTCTGGGTTGATCAGAGCAAAGTCACGTGCCAACGTCACATAAGAAGAGGCCACGCGTGGGAGACATTTTTGATTAATGAACCTTTAAAACACCTGGATCTGATTAGTTATACCACAAGGGGTTAACGTCCCTCTCTATGCCAAAAAAATATATTATTCAATTCCACCATCAATTCAGTAAAAAAATGGATTGGAAAATAAAGGAACAAACCATTTGCAAATTAAAGTAATCATGATCACTAAAGTAGTATGCCATATCATGTGAAGCATACTTATGTATATTATATATTCTGTCCAAAAAAATATATGTAATATTGTATTTGAATTCTTGTATATGATTTATATATATACCCATTGACTAATATTTTATATTTCTACTATTTTTGATTATACAGTCATTTTGATGTTAACACTAATAATAATATTATTGAGATCTTAACTGGATCAAATTATTAAATATAGAGATATATTAGGCTTAGAAATATTATCTGTCCAAAGAGGATAAATTTCCAAACGACTTGTATTCTCATTATATTAATCTTTATTTTTATTGAAAAGAGATATATATTAGACTTAGAATGTTTTTCCTAAAAAGGATAAATTTTTAATGACTTATATTTTCTTTACATTGACCTCATTATTGAAGTATAAAGGTATGTTATATTCTCTGTCTAAAGAAAAGTTTTATAATGATGAATATGACACTCTTGTTAAAGATGGCTTGTTATATTTAAAGCCTTTATTTATTTTTTGTTTGTACCTCTAACATATTGCATCTATGTATGTTTCATTCTATAAGATATTTAGAAAGGATTGCATAGCATTATATGTTAAAGAGAGATTTCTTATATGGATCACTTTCTTTCTAAAGGAAGTCTTGTAACATTGGACCAAGGGCTCTTATTAAAATATTACTTATAAAGATTATTTGATATATATATTATCTATGTTTATTTATTGATTAACTGCATAAAGATTATTTAATAGTTAGTATATTTATATTTAATAAAATAAATACTCCCATTATGATGACTCTGATTGGAATAATTTATAAAATATGAAAACTGAAATTGTGCTAGCACTAGGCATGATGGATTATGGATATTACATTGTATAATGATCCTCCATCTTGGATGGCTCATAAAAGTACCGTAGAATAAAAGCTGCTTATAAAAGTGATAAAGAGTGAATTATTTTACTTGTAATATATATTATTCTATTCCCAATGTTATACCTAAAAATGGTAATCTAATATGATTTATGACATCCTTAATAAAATGTATATAGAATCTGATAAAAGTGTATGGATAACTGATGGATAGATAAATCAGTGTGAGATATGATGGCATGATGGTGTTAGGGCTTATATTATGAAATTAGAGAGTATTATGCCTAAATTTAGTATTATGAGATCTCTATATCTAATATGTTAGTAACTCATCATATTTTTAATTTATTACTGTGCGGTTTAGTGAACTTAAAACCGTATATGTGAAATAATTAGTAATCTTATTCTATTTTGTTCAAAAGTTTTGATACTTTCTTAAAAAATGATAAGAATATTAATATGGTATATCAGTCATATTCTAGGATCCCATACATAATAAACAAGTAGTGTTATTGAATATTTGTATAAGTATAGGATAACTGTTTGATATACCATGCCCGAAACTTCTAAGTAATATAGTATGACTGAAAGGAAAAATCACACTCTGATAGATATGGTTTGAAGTGTGATGAATGGGCGTAATTTGTCATGATATCTCAAGTATAAGATCATAAAAACTATCATTTATTTTGGATAAAATTCTTGGTAAGGTAGTTATGCAACATATCTTTTAAATTGAAAGTTGGTAAGAAGTCTAATATTATGTTTGGGGTTGTCCTGTAATACTTAATCATTAATATTCTATCAATGAATAAATTTTGGTTTTAAGATAATATATTATTTATTTTGGTTATCCAGATAATTCTAAATGAATACATATTCTACTATCCAAATAAGGGTATAAAAAATATTGAGTTAAATCATGCCATGTTTGTAGATTCTAATTTTGCATGATGTTAGATGCTCCTACACTAGAAATATGATATCGAAGAAAAAATAAGTTATTGCTCTTATTTTTCTTTTATTTATATAAATGTTATATTTCATTAAGGACAGTGGAAGAGCAAAATCATATATACAAAACTAATTATAGTACATCCATTACTAGTTGATGTGACACCAGTAAAGAAATCACATAATAAGAAATGAAAATATGACATTTCTTATGATAATTTAATTTTTTAAGATGTGAAAGGCTAGAGGGTTTGTTTCGTACAAAGGCATGAAAATATAATCTGATGATATTTTTTTGAACATACAGGTAAAGTTTGTGGCATATTGTAAAGTCATAATTTATATTGCTTATGATTATAGAACTTTGTCCTGGATTTTATAATTGTTGATTATATCTTAAAACTACTTAAGATTTATTATAATAATCGTATAGTTATGTTCTTTAAAGAAACTATAAAAATTTTCATTATCTTTATCTATGTGAAAAAAGAATATTTGATAGTCAGAGATTTTAGTTAAAAGGAAGATATTTTATAAAATATATTTATATAAAGTCAATGTTTGTAGATCTCCTAATTAAATAAATAAGATCCATAGTTTTTATAAAACTTGTCAAGAATATGAGCATTTTAGAATCCTTTAATTTTTAGGATAAGTAGGAGTTTGATATATTTATGCATTGACTTAATAGATAAATTTTATTTATCATTGATTACTTTATTGATGGATTGTAATCCAATGACACATAACTGCCGAGTGTATATATATAAAGTCTATGTTAGTTGATCTTCTGACCAAGGATTTGAGGTCCATATGCTTTACAAAATATGTTGAAAATATGGACATATTGAATTCTTTTATTATACTTGGTTAATGGGAGTGACTTTATATTTATGTTTTATTATTATAAAGCTTGGTTTTATTTTATATTTCTATCATGGATATATATATATATATATATATATATATATTGTTGATATGATAGTTGATCAATTACATTTCTATATGATTTATATGTGCATGTAAAATAAAATATAATATAGTATCTCAAGAATGTGTCTTTATCTTAAGAATGATAGTTATATGGATATGTCCCATTTATTATTTAAGAGATCTTGATATATTTATTTGGAGACATACATGCTTTCTTTGAAGTCATGGATTTCTCTAACTTGTAATAAATCATGTGATTAAGGAGAAATCATGATTGCTAGTACATTTATATAATTCTTTTATTATGTGACATATCTCTTATTTATATATCTAGTGAATAAAAACTGAGACCGGGTATCAAGTCTCAAATATATTATGCTGTCGCGTCATTGATACCATGTTGAGTTTCTGAGATAGAATAGCTTACTATTTTAATGCCATTAAATTTTTTCTTACTTATTTTGTATTCAAGCATGTCTGAGAAAAATTGGTAGATCAATAATGAAAATAGCATGCTTTATTTGGATCACTTTTGGATGATATTTTATTGCTATACTACCACACCAAGGTTCATATCCATAGTATTAGTGATGCTTATAACCATAGATAGGTCTTGTATCAAATAAGGGATATAATGATTTATGATTTAGCATGATTGATACTATTGGATCGAGTCATTTATAGGTGATATCTATGGATCATATATTTTAGTGGCCATACACTGTGTTCAGCCCGAGAGTCATTTTAAAATAAAATATTTTTAAAATTATAATTAATATTATCTAAGCAGAAGATTTTAAATTTTTTTTCTAATTATGGGCTACCATTAATTATTATTTTATTTTATTTTTGATTTGTTAAAAATGAGTTGATTTTATGATCTATATTAATAGACATGTGCATAGCCCAATATTATGTGTGATCCTTATGCTTGGACTTTGGACACTTTATGTTGGTTGGTGTGGTTGAGATAGCACAGTATAGGCTTGGTCCAACTGGTCCATGATGGGAGGGCGTGTTAAAATTTACTTATAAATATGCTAAGTCCTCTATCCACTTATATTATTATCATTATTATTCTACATGAGATTTGTTCTCATAGCTTGTTCTATTAAACAGCTGCCTATTAAAAGAGGATGCTAAAGAGAAGAACTTGACCTTTATGGTCATGTGAGCATATATTACAGGTTTGGGATAAATGGCGAATAGAGGTATATATTTCAAATCTAAATTTTTTTGGTGGATCATGATTATGTAAAAAATTTAGATATGTTAGTTATTCAGATCAGATCTCGAAAGGTTTTGTATTCCAATCTTCTGCATCATTTGATCCATGGGGTTTATGGATATATGATTAAAGGGCGGCCAAAAATCCACCACCCAAAAAGATCTTTTGGTCGTCGACAATGGTGAGAGGCGCTGATCGAAGGTTCTTAGCTAGTCCTGGTGGTTGTCTCGCCGATCCTTACACCAACGACAAGTGGCTTTGGTTAGAGGGGCAATGACCTTTCCTTATCCTTCTCTGCTCCTGTTTCATGGGAAAGAAGAAGACTAAGTTGGGTTTTGGATTAAAACCTGAAATCCAAAATCCAATAATCCAAGAAAAATGATCATTTTGCATCTAAGCTCCTAGGATTACAAATATCATATATAAGTCCTTTTAAAATTTTGTAATTTAGTCCCTGTAAAATTTATATTTACATCTAGATCCCTATCTTTTTTTTAAAAAAATATTTTATAGAAAAGTTCTATATTTCTATAATTTATGGTTTCTCCTCAATTATTAGTTTCTAATAAAATCATTGTAACTTGCTCATTTTATATTTGATTTAAGTGATTTTTGGATCATTGGACTTATAATAATTTAAAAAATATTTTGATAGAGTTCTTCATATATAATAAAATATATAAATAATTTATAAATTATTTATATATAATTTTACTTATATTGTATAATTCAAGTATATCTTCACGTTGCCCCCAAATGAATCTGAAGCACTCTATGAATTTTGAATAGCTGAATCATTAAGGACTGATTGTTATACCTTTTATTGTATTTTGAAATTGCATATTGATGTACTATTACTATTGATCCAAAAATGATTGTAATTAATTGTGATATTTATTATATACTATAATTCTTATCCAAAGATGTTTTATAGTTGTATAGTAAGTGTTATTGATAGAAGTGATGATTAGAATGCAATATTTTATTATAATTTGATCGGTTGAATGCATGTTGTCAAGTATCATATTCTGAACTGATCTTTTATGGTATACATATAGTTAAAGTATGTCATTTTATATTTAATTGGATATTTATTTTTTTATATGAATAATTTTGTAGGTTGGCATAAATATTTATCATCAAAGTGGTTTATTTATATTATCCATGAAATTTTTTTATTATAAGAGGGATATTTTTATGTTATAGTATACAACTGCTTGTCTAAAGGGGGTTGTTACTCAAAGGGAATAGATTCGTGAATGTTAGGTTATTTTATTTGCTTGTGACTTCATGTAAAGAGACTTATATATATTATATGTTCTGTCCAAAAAAAATATGTAATATTGTATTTGCACTCTTGTATATTATTTATGAATATGTCCATTGACTAATATTTTATATTCCTGCTATCTTGATTATACAGTTATTTTTGATGTTAATAATAATATTATTATTATTAAGGTCTTAACTGGATCAAATTATCAAAGGTGAAGCTATATTAGGCTTAGAAAATTTGTCTATCCAAAAGAAATAGATTTTCGAATGTCTTATACCCTCGTTGTGTTAACAACGAGTTTTCTTTAAAAATATATATGTATATATTGGGCCTAAGAAGTTTATCTATTCAAAAGGGATAGATTTTTAAAAGTCTTGTATTTTCATTATATTGACCTCATAATCTGAGCTTAAAAGTATGTCATATTCTTTGTTCAAAAAGAAGTTTTATGATGATACATATGGTGGTCTTATTGAAAATGGTTTATTATATTTAAAGCCTTTATTTATTAGTTGTTATACCTTAAACATGTTGCATCTACATGATCTTGATTTATTATTTATGTATCTTATGCTACCTTAGAGGTCATGACTTGATGATCCCTGATTGGAATGTTTGTGAATTTTGATGAATGGTGACTATCAAAGTAGCCTATTCACTAAGATTTACAAGATTCTTGTATAAGATATTTGGAAGAGATTGAATAGCATTATATGTTGAAAAGAGATATCTTATATGGATCATTTTCTTTCTAAATCTTTTTTGTAGCAATGGACCAGGGGTTGTCATTAAAATATACTATAAAGATTTTCTGGCATATATATTATCTATATTTCTTTATTGATTAGCTACATAAAGATTGTTTAGCAATTATTATATTTATATTTATTAAAGTTAATACTCCCATTATGATGACTCTTGATATGGCTACATCGCTGACGTGGGACGTGCGTCAGATCCAGCTGGATGCCGGCGGTGCCACGTGGTTTTTCTTTCAAAATTCCCCACTCGCGAAATGGCGCTCCTGCTCCTTCGCCAGGTGGCACCCCAAGACGGGTCCACCTCGGTCGAAGTCGAGCCTCTCTTTGCCACTTCGCCAGGTATCCACCCAGGAGGGATCCACCTCGATCGAAGCTGGAGGCCCCCTGCTCCCTCACTAGGTGGCACCCCAAGACGGGTCCACCTCTGTCAAGGTCGAGCCGGGCTCTCCTGCTCCTTCGCCAGGTGGCACCCCAAGATGGGTCCACCTCGGCCGAAGTCGAGCCTCTCTCTGCCACGTCGCCAGGTGTCCGCCCAGGAGGGGTCCACCTCGACCAAAGCTGGCGGCCCCTCGCTCCCTCGCTAGATGGCACCCCAAGACGGGTCCACCTCTACCGAGATTGAGCCGGGCTTTCCTGCTCCTTCGACAGGTGGCACCCCAAGACGGGTCCATCTCGGTCGAAGTTGAGCCTCTCCTGCCACTTCGCCAGGTGTCCACCCAAGAGGGGTCCACCTCGGCCGAAGCTGGTGGCCCCCTACTCCCTCGCCAGGTGGCATCCCAAGATGTGTCCACCTCTGCCGAGGTTGAGCCGGGCTCTCCTACTCCTTCGCCAGGTGGCACCCCAAGATGGGTCCACCTCGATCGAAGTCGAGCCTCTCTCTGCCACTTCACCAGGTGTCCACCCAGGAGGGGTCCACATCGGCCGATGCTGGCGGCCCCTTGCTCCCTCGCCATATGGCACCCCAAGACGGGTCCACCTCTGCCGAGGTCGAGCTGGCCTCTCCTGCTCCTTCGCCAAGTGGCACCCCAAGACGGGTCCACCTCAGTCGAAGTCGAGCCTCTCTTTGCCACTTTGCCAGGTGTCCACCCAGGAGGGGTCCACCTCGGCCGAAGCTGGCGGCCCTCTGCTCCCTCGCCAGGTGGCACCCCAAGATGGGTCCACCTTTGCCGAGGTCAAGCCGGGCTCTCCTGCTCCTTCGCCAGGTAGCACCCCAAGACGGGTCCACCTCGGCCAAAGTCGAGCCTTTCTCTACCACTTTGCCAGGTGTCCACCCAGGAGGGGTCCACCTCGGCCGAAGCTGGCGGCCCCCTGCTCCCTCGCCAGCTGGCATCCCAAGACGGATCCACCTCAGCCGAGGTCGAGCCGGGCTCTCCTGCTCCTTCGCCAGGTGGCACCCCAAGACGGGTCCACCTCGGCCAAAGTCGAGCCTCTCTATGCCACTTCACCAGGTGTCCACCCAGGAGGGGTCCACCTCAGCCGAAGCTGGCGGCCCCCTGCTCCCTCGCCAGGTGGCACCCCAAGACGGGTCCACCTCTGCCAAGGTCGAGTCGAGCTCTCCTGTTCCTTCGCCATGTGGCACCCCAAGACGAGTCCACCTCGACCAAAGTCGAGCCTCTCTCTACCACTTCGCCAGGTGTCCACCCAGGAGGGGTCCATCTCGGTCGAAGCTGGCGGCCTCCTGCTCTTTTGCCAGGTAGCATCCCAAGACGGGTCCATCTCAGCCGAAGTCAAGCCTCTCTCTGCCACTTCTCTAGGTGTCCACCCAAGAGGGGTCCACCTCGGCCGAAGCTAGCGGCCCCCTGCTCCCTCGCCAGGTGGCACCCCAAGACGGGTCCACCTCTGTCGAGGTCGAGCCGGGCTCTCCTGCTCCTTTGCCAGGTGGCACCCCAAGACGGGTCCACCTCGATCGAAGTCGAGCCTCTCTCTGCCACTTTGCCAGGTGTCCACCCATGAGGGGTCCACCTCGGCCGAAGCTGGCGGCCCCCTGCTCCCTAGCCAGGTGGCACCCCAAGATGGGTCCACCTCTGCCAAGGTCAAGCCGGGCTCTCCTACTCCTTTGCCAGGTGGCATCCCAAGACGGGTCCACCTCAGTCGAAGTCGAGCCTCTCTATGCCACTTCGCCATGTATCCACCCGGAGGGGTCCACCTCGGCTGAAGCTGGTGGCCCCCTGCTCCCTCGCTAGGTGGCACCCCAAGACGGGTCCATCTCAGCCAAGGTCGAGCCGAGCTCTCCTGCTCCTTCGCCAGGTGGCACCCCAAGATGGGTCCACCTCGGTCGAAGTCAAGCCTCTCTTTGCCACGTCGCCAGGTGTCCGCCCAGGAGGGGTCCACCTCGTCGAAGCTGGCGACCCCATGCTCCCTCGCCAGGTGGCACCCCAAAACGAGTCCACCTCCATCGAGGTCGAGCCGGGCTCTCCTGCTCCTTCGCCAGGTGACATCCCAAGATGGGTCCACCTCGGTCGAAGTCGAGCCTCTCTCTGCCACATCGCCAGGTGTCCACCCAGGAGTGGTCCACCTCAGCCAAAGCTGGCGGCCCCCTGCTCCCTCGCCAGGTGGCACCCCAAGACGGGTCCACCTCAGCCGAGGTCGAGCCGGGCTCTCCTACTCCTTCGCTAGGTGGCACCCCAAGATGGTTCCACCTCTGCCGAGGTCGAGCCTCTCTCTTTGCCACTTTGCCAGGTGTCCACCCAGGAGGGGTCCACCTCGATCGAAGCTGGTAGCCCCTCCTCCAGGTGGCACCCCCTAACGGGTCCACCTCGATCGAAGTCAGTCCTACTCTGCAAAGCCTCAGGGAGGCAAAGACACGGGTCACGAGGTTGCCACCAGGATCGGCATGCGCCGCGTCCCGTACAGGGTACCAGTATGGCCTGCAGTGATCGCGGAACCTCATTTACATCAGATTAGCAGGGCCCCGCGATCGAGGAATAAAATCCTTGCGGGCAAAGGCCTGAAACACTAGAAGCCCACCGTCAACGCCCCGAAAGGAGGGCTCCCGCGTTCGGCTCGAGGTCTCACCAGTTTTTTCCCTTTTGTGACACACGACGGACGAGGCGTGCTGGCCACTTAACTCCCGGACTTGAAGGAGAAGAGGGAAGGAGGATCCAGAGATCTCCGGGAGCCTCTGGGAAGGGACAGGGGCTGAAGGCGATCCGATGGTATAAAAGGGACGGTAAAAATGGACGAAAAGGTAAGTCGACAAAAGGAAAAAGTATCGAGAGAACGATCCTAGGACTTCCAAGAAGTCTTCAGGCGCAAGCTCGGTGAACCCATCGTAGGAAGCCAGGCTTCACCCCTTCTCTTCCTCACATTGCTTTCATTTAAATCTCCTCTAAGCACGGGAATCCTTAGAGAACCCACCTTAGAGAACCTGTTCCATCTGGCCGCTCCCTAACTTGATCATCGGAGTGCCCCCACCAGAATTCCCGGCCCGGGTCTCTGACCTTGTTTTGCAGGACCGAAGGCTTGGAGTCTATAGATAGAAGAGTCCGAGAACCGGCGCCAGCTCACAAGCTACAGGCCATCGCGATTAGATCGGCAACAGATTGGCGCGCTAGGTAGGGGGACAGAACAGTAACCCTTGCACAAGCAAGCATTCCGTAAGCAAGAGTGTACGTCGACCATGGTGGTGATGCATGGGCGCAAAGCATCTACTAGCCGAGTAGGAGAGGTTCCTTCTCCCCAGGGGCTGCACAGCCCGGAGAGGGAATTTCCTACTCCACCTCCTCCTCCTCAGCCATTCTCGGTGGACGGTCCTTTCGTAGCTGTTGTCCAGCAGCTACAAACACTGACTACGGTCGTGCAGCAGCTGCAGCACCAGCAGCGCTCCCTGGCCACTCAGCCCTAACCAAGGACCCCCACGGCCCGAGCCACGGTCTCCCGCGGAAGCCTACGCTCCATCCAAGGCAGGCCTTCCCATCCGCGGGCATTTACCAATCCTCGCGGGAGCCATCAAACTCCCGCGAAGAGAAACCACTCCGGTTCGACGGATCATGAGAGTCGATCCCCGGCTAACGATGCTGAAACAGTACGGTACAGCAGGCGCCATCGGGGCAAGGCCCCTCACCGAGACCGATCGGCACCTCCTTCTCCAGCGGCCTCGGTGGAAGGTTCCACCGATGAGGCCATCAGGCGCCAGGCCGAGAGGTGTCTAGAAGAGCACAAGTGCAAGTTGGCAGAGTTCTCCCGTCGTTTCGCCAACATGCAGAGCTCCCCAGACGAGCTAGTGGGCTATAACGCCCAACTACCATTCTCCCAGGAAATCCAAGAGGAACCAATCCCGAATCGGTTCCGCATGCCCCAGGTGGATCCTTACGATGGAACCACTGACCCCTTGGACCACTTGGAGAGCTATAAGGCTCTCATGAGGGTCCAAGGAGCGACAGACGCTCTTTTGTGCATCGCCTTCCCAGCCACCCTCCGGAAGGCTGCTCGAGTTTGGTTCACCCGCCTCGAGCCAGAATCCATCAGCTCCTTCTAACAGCTGGAAGGAAAGTTTGTGGCACACTTCGACGCCTGCCGAAAGGTGCCACGGGAGGTGGATAGCCTCTTCTCTATCCGCCAGCAAGACCAGGAGCTGCTACGGGACTATGTTACCCACTTCAAGACCGCCGCCCTGGAGATTTATAGCCTGGATGAGCCTGACGCCATGCTGGCATTGAAGCGCGGGCTCAAGACCTCCCGCCTGACATATTTCCTAGACAAGAAGGCTCCCAAGTCATCTTCTAAGCTCCTCCTCCGCGTCCACAAGTACATCCACGTCGAGGAGGCTAACCATACCAGGCGAGAGCTGGATGGGAAGCCTTCAAAGAAGCCTTCCCCAAGGGATGTTCCTAGGGCCTGGAGGCCTGGACCACCTGCAGACTTCCATCCAGGTCCGAAGTCGAAGAATGGTGCTGCCCCGGAGCGGACCTTCATCCCTCTCCTTGTCCCAAGAATGAAGATCCTCATGGAGATCGAGGGTGAGAACTACCTCCGCCGACCTCCCTCTCATAACCCAAGGTACACCTGTGACAAGACGAAGTATTGTCAGTTCCACCGCGAGCACGGCCACGACATAGAGGATTGTTGTAATCTGAAGCGGGAGATCGAGGAGCTGATCAAGAGGGGCTACCTCAGGAAGTTCGTGAGGAACGAGGCCCTGGTGGAGGGTCAGCCGCTCGCGGCCCTTCCCCCCGTCCCTGCAATTGACAACCGTCCAACAGAGAAGCCGGTGGGCATGATCTCATGGGGGATAGGGCGCGCCTCGAAGAGAGCCCGAGAGGCAGGAGACCTGGAGAATGTACTCCCCTTTGAAAAGGGGAATGAAAATGAACATGTAAACAACGATGCGGTGGTGGTCGAGATGACCATCGCTACACATCCTGTACGTCATATTATGGTGGATAGTGGGAGCTCTACTGACATACTTTTTTACGATGCTTTCTCTTGGATGAATTTGTCTCATGATCAGCTAAAGCCGATGCACACCCCTCTTGTGGGCTTCACCGGAGATTATGTGGGGGTCGAAGGAGAGATCACTCTTCCTGTTACCACCGGATCCCCACCTCGGCAAAGCACGGTCATGATGACGTTTACCGTCGTTAGGCTCCTGTCACCTTACAATGCTATCCTGGGCCGTCCAGGGCTCAACCAGCTGGACGCGGTTATTTCCATCAAGAGATTGCTAGTGCAGTTCCCTACCGCCTCTAGGACGAGGGTGATAAGAGGGATGGCCCAACCTGTCCCGCATTGCCTACAGATGGTCCCAGGGGCCCGGAGTGTCGAGGTCAGTTCCGACATCGACGACTTCGATATAAGAGTGCAAGATCCCAGGGAAGGTCTCGTGGAGCGCTTGTTGACGTACCCCCTCGGCTCGGATCTTCAAAAAATGGTGCAGATAGGAGCTAAACTCCTGGAGGATGAGCAGGCTCGTTTGCTAGACTTCCTCTGGACGAATGCTGATGTGTTCGCCTGGTCTGCTGCAGACATGCCAGGTATCCCCTCGGAGGTCATCACCCACCAATTGAAGATTGATCCAAGGTGCCGCCCAGTCCGCTAGAAGAGAAGTTTTGCTGTAGAGGGACAGAAGGCCATTAATGAGGAAGTGGAAAAGCTTCTCGCCGCTGGTTTTGTACGAGAAGTACAGTATCCTAGTTGGCTGGCGAACGTGATCATGGTGAAGAAGAGCAACGGCAAGTGGAGGATCTGTGTGGACTACACCGACCTCAACTGATCCTGCCCGAAGGATAGTTTCCCTCTTCCGAAGATTGACCAGGTCGTGGACACTACCTCGGGGCATCGCCTCCTCTCTTTTATGGATGCTTTCTCCGAGTACAACCAGATCTGAATGCACCCGGAGGATGAGGAACACACTGCTATCGTCACCGACCGCGGGACCTATTGCTATAAGATGATGCCGTTCGGCCTCAAGAACGTAGGCGCCACGTACCAACGTCTGGTCAACAAGGTCTTCAAAGACTAAATTGGTCACAACATGCAGGTATACGTGGATGATATATTGGTGATGAGCAAGCCGACTTCGGACCATGTCGGCAACCTGGCAGAGACCTTCAGCAACCTCTGTCTTCACCAAATGAAGTTGAACCCTGCGAAGTACGCTTTCGACGTATCCGCGGGGAAGTTCCTGGGCTTCATGGTGACCCAAAGAGAAATAAAGGCCAACCCGGAGAAGGTTCAGGCGATCCTAGACATGGAGTAGCCCACCTCCAAGAAGCAAGTGCAGCGACTCACCGGCTGGATAGCCACCCTGAGCCGATTCATTTCAAGGTCCGCTGACCGCTGCCAGCCCTTCTTCAAGGCGCTGAGGAAGATGCATGACTTCGCCTAGACGAAGGAGTGCCAGGAGGCATTTGAAGAGCTGAAGAAGACATTGGCGTCGCCGCCATTGCTCTCCCAACCGGAGGAGGGAGAGGAGCTTCTCCTGTACTTGGCGATCACACCAGAGGCCGTCAGCTTGGTCCTGATTCGGACGGACGATAAAGGAATACAGAGGTCGGTGTATTACACAAGCAAGCTCCTCTGTAATGCGGAGCTCAGGTATTCTCAGTTTGAGAAACTGATTTTTGCGCTAATCGTGTCCGCCCAGCATCTCAGGCCTTATTTCCAAGTGCACCCTATTACGATCCTGACGGATCAACCACTGAAAATAGTGCTAAGCCAACCTGACACGTCTGGATACCTGGCAAAGTGGGCGCTCAAGCTCAGCGAGTTCGACATCACCTACCGACCGAGGTCGGCCATGAAGGCACAGGTACACGCTGACTTCTTGGTTGAGTGTGCAGGCCTGGGTGATGGGCCGGAAGAGAGCCCCCAAGATCAGCACCCGGAGCCTGGACCAGAGGAAGATGTCTGGATCCTTCACGTAGACGGAGCCTCGAACTCCGGTGGGAGCGGAGCTGGACTCATCCTTGCCAATGGCGAAGGGGTCGTCGCCGAGTGTGCACTCAGCTTCCAGTTCGCCGCCACCAATAACCAGGCGGAGTACGAAGCACTCCTCGCAGGGCTGAGGGTTTCCCACGAGCTGGGCGAGGCTTGCTTCAAGGCTTTCACCGACTCATAGCTGGTGGCCGGGCAGGTCTCGAGGGAGTACGAGGCGCGGGACCCCCAAATGGCGAAGTACCTAGAGCTCGTGCGAACGAGCGCGGCATGTTTTAGGCGCTTTAGCGTCTCCCATATTCCTCGCGGGGAAAACACCCGCGTGGATGCCCTCTCCCACCTGGCAACCCTGCCGGACTCGTTGCTGGGCCATGCTTACATCGAGCATCTTAAAGCCCCGAGCTACGAGACACCCATGGAGGTCCAGCAGGTCAACCCAGAGCCCAGCTGAATGGATAAGTACATTGAGTACATTACCAACGGCACCTTGCCCGAGGATCGCATGGTGGCTGGCCTCATTAAGAGGAAGGCCACACGGTTCGTATTGATGGACGGACTACTATATCGAAGGTCCTACTCCTACCCGCTCCTCAAGTGTCTGAGACCCACCGAAGCCACGCTCGTGCTCTAGGAGATCCACGAGGGCATCTGCGGGAACCATGTAGGGGGCAGAATGCTGGCGTATAAGGCCCTCCGTCAAGGTTATTTATGGGAAACAATGAGAGAAGACGCGGCTAGCTTCGTAAAGAGGTGCGACCGATGTCAACGACACGCTGTGGTGCAATGTCATCCCGCTACTCCACTCTCCCAGCTCTCCGTCCCATGGCCGTTCGTTTAGTGGGGCATGGATCTCCTCGGACCTTTTCCTTCGGCGTCCGGGCAATGAAAGTTCCTGATTGTGGCTATCGACTACTTCACGAAGTGGGTCGAGACTGAGCCCTTGGCCCGGATCATGGAGGCAAATGTCACCAATTTTCTCTGAAAGTCGATTATCTGCCGCTTCGGCTTGCCCCACACCATCATCACCGACAACGGATGCCAGTTCGATTGTCAAGAGTTCGAAGAGTTTTGCGACGACCTCGAAATCCATCACCATTTCACCTCGGTGGCGCATCCTCAGATAAATGGAGAAGCCGAGGTAACAAAAAGAACCATCCTGCAGGGCCTCCGGACAAGATTAGACCAGGCCAAGGGGAGGTGGGCAGAAGAGCTCCCGAGCATCCTGTGGGCGTACCATACCACTCCAAGGATGGCCACGGACGAGATCCCTTTCAACCTCGTCTTCGGAGCGGAAGCGGTCATTCCAATTGAGCTCAGCCTACCGACCTTGTGCATGGAGCTATACAATGAGGCGGAGAACCCGACGCGGTTGCTGCTAAACCTGGACCTCCTTGAAGAAATGAGGGATAGGGCCCGAGTTTGGATGGCGGCTTATCGGTAACGAGTGGCTAGATACTACAACTCCAGGGTGCGATCGAAGTCCTTCCGCTAGGGAGACTTAGTGCTACGCCGCACTGAAGCCTCCCAGCCGCAGGAGTGTAGAAAGCTCTTCCTAAATTGGGAAGGCCCTTATAGAGTAGCGAAGGCACTTCCCCACGGGACATACTACCTGGAGGAGCTAGGCGGATCCCGGTTCCCGTGCACTTGGAACACCTCGAACTTGAGGATGTACTACTAATAGTGTAAGGCTTTCCAAACTTCAATAATAAAATCTTTTTCACCAAATGCCTACTCTCGTCTTGTAGGATAAAAGCCATCCAGCTCTAGGTTCGGCGAGCATGGGCACAATGAAAGATCCGCGAAGGCACGAAGTCCCCTCTCATAAAAATCTCAGAGTTCAGCCCGGAGTGTCGCACGGAATTAAATTCCGACATGCGACCCCAGAGTTCAGTCCGGAAGAGGTCCCGAAGACTTAGGTCCCAGTCCTACAAAATCCCGGAGAACAGCTCAGTAGGTCGCGCAAGGCTTAATTCCACCCTGTGGCCCCGGGGTTCAGTCCGGAAGTTCCCATGGAACTTGGTTCCAAAGCGAAGTTCCAGACCTCGGTTTGGAAGGTGGAGCAGAATCCAGTTCGCCCATGCAATCCCGGAGTTCAGCCCGGAACGCACCACGGGACTTAGTCCCAGTGGCTAGCACCGAGGTTCAGTCCGGAAGGTGCACAAAAAAAAAAGAGAGAGAGAAGGAACAAGTCAATGAAAAATGAACTTTCATTTTTAATGAAAAGTTTCTTACAAAAGGAGCCCTGACAGGCCGGGTGACCCAAAGAAAGAAAAAGGAAATAAGCTCACACGAGAGCAAAGTGAAAAAAAAGAAAAGGAGCCGCTGGGCTACTCCGCTGCACCTATATTCTCCTCCGGCCGGGGGGCACCATCTCCGCCAGCAGCATCGTCAGAAGGCTGATCGGAGACCGCCACCTCAGCAGCCACTGCAGGTGAAGCTCCCTCGGTGGGCTCCTCCCTCCGGCCGCCCAGGACGACTCCATTGAGGTCGAGCTCGGGGAAAAAGGAACTTACCTTTTCCCGGCACACCTCAAAGCCCTTCAGGAAGGAGTTGACGGCAGCCTCGTGTACCTCCGCCCTGAACTCTTCGGAGGCCCGGAACTTCGGC
The DNA here is from genome assembly GCA_021397845.1 of Areca catechu. Taxonomy (NCBI): domain Eukaryota; kingdom Viridiplantae; phylum Streptophyta; class Magnoliopsida; order Arecales; family Arecaceae; genus Areca; species Areca catechu. The sequence continues at coordinate 7,111,466 of CM038052.1, forward strand.
ACAGCCTCCTACGCCTCCTTCTTGGATGCCTCTAGCAGCTCGTTGATGTAGGAGTTCTTGTCCTTGGCCGCACAGAGCTCCTTGAGGACCTCCTCAACCTGGCGCTCCAGTGACCGGGATTGAGCCCTGAGGCGTGACACCTCCGCCGCGTCATCCTCAGCCCGACGCTAATTCGAGATCCTCTCCTCCGACAGAGAGGTCTTGAGCTCCCTTACGCGCCCCTCGGCGTGACCCAGGTCCATCCGAAGGGCCTGGTTGTTCTCTCGCAGCTCGACCCCCTTCTCCATGAGATCTTTTACGTCAGCTGCGAGTTTGCTGAGCCTCTTCTCCTTCTCGGCATCTTTTTTGGCGTAGCCCGAGAAGAAGTTCCTCAGCAATAGAACATCAGTCCCGATCTACGTCAAAGAAAAGACGGGATGTCAATAAGATCCAACTGGAACATTAAAAGATAAGAGTCCGAGGCTTGCCGTGAAGAGCAACGGGAGGATCCCGAGCAGCGCATCAGCATAGTCCCGGCAGCCCCTTAGACGGCGATCCCGGGGGATGCTCGCGAACTCCATCATCCTCTCCGCGAGCCCTTGATCGTGGATAACAGAGGAGCTGGCGGTGAGACTGGGGGGTGGAATGTGAGCGTCGACGGCAGGCGGAGCGGCTACCCCTTCGCTGGGCGCTGCAACCGCCGGTGGGGCCGCTGTTACCCTGGTGGCCAACACAAAGGTGACCGGCATGGCAACCGGAGCAGGCACCGCCTGAGGAGGTTCCGGCCTCCTCTCTCCCCCGACCCCGACGAGCTCGACGATAGGGACATCGGGCACACGGGACTTAGGCAGCCTCAGAGCAGGACCTGTTGCCCCGGGACCGGTAGCAGCAGGAGTGGGCGCGGGCCCCTGGCTCGCCTCAGTACGATCCCTCTTCATTGGGGCCTCCTGGGCCCCCTCGGCGGCGTCCCTCTTCCGGGCGCCTTCCATCAGGCTTTCGATGGAGAACTTCATGCCTGAAAGAAAAAGATGGTTATGCCAGTATAAAAGAAAAGAAGTGCAGAGCGGAAAATGAAGGCGAAAGAAGGAGATCCGGGGTCTCACCCAACTCCCGGATGGGACTGATCCCTGCCTCGAATAAATTCTACTCTGAAAGCAGAACATCGAGAGCCGGGACCATGTCACCCAGCATCTATATGTAGACTTCTTGGTCCACCAGCTCAACTTGGGAGTTCTAGTTCGGGGACCGATCCGGCTCACTCCAGGTCCAGTCGACGTCCTTGACCGAGGCAAAGAAGAAGCGATTCTTCCAACCCTTGATCGATGAGGGGAGGTCGAACCTAAGGCACCTAGGCCGGGGTGAAATATACCACCAGCCATCATCGGTAGAGTAGCGTTTCATGGTGAAGAGGGCCTTGAAAAGGGAGAAACGGGCAACGAACCCGTGAAAGTGACAGAAGACGATGAAAGCGAAGATGACCCGGATGGCATTGGGAGCCAACTGGGCCAGGACAAGACGGAAGTGACTGAGAAAGGAAAGAAAGAAGGGATGAAGGGGGAAACGAAGACCCCCAACAAGGAAGTCTTCGTAGAAGGTGACCCTCCCAGGGCCACTCGAGGTTACTCGGTCCCTATGTCCTGAGAGTGAAAGACGGATTGAATCTGGGACCCCATAGGTATCCCGAATCCAGGAAAGGTCGTCTCCGGTCATCGTCGAGGCGTAACCGGAGGGGCCAGAAGAAGAGACCTCCACCACCAGAGGAGGAAGAGAGGAAATGGGACATGCAGGAATTACAGGAGGAGACCTAGGACCCCTAGGGATGCCTATGGTCAAAACCCCCGGCCGAAGCTGCCTCCGGACCTTGACCGGAATCTCTTCCCCCTCTGAGGAGGAAGATGATGGAGTCTTCAGCCGGGAAGGGCCGGCCTCGTCCGGGTTTGAAGAAACATGACGGCGAGTGCCATCGAGGAAGAAGTAGGAAGGAGATGGGGTTCGGAGTAGCAAAGAATCAGGAGATAGAAGAAGGGAAAAGGTCACGGGCACTCACCGGGATGTTTTGAACCAAAGGAATGGCAACCCCTTGGAGATGAAGGGAGACCGCTGCAACTGCCGGCAAGGTGTGAGAAAGCCGAGAGGCCTTGTTTCTGGAAAGTCTCCCTCATTTTCAAACTCAATCAACAGCAGCCGTACACCTCTTTCCGTCCCGGGCCATCAGATGACCGCCACGTGGAGGCACGCCCGACATCGATGCTTCGGTCCGATGAAAACTGCAAGGTTTCGAAAAGGAGTATTAATGGCCCGTCAGACGCGCACATGTGGCAGCCTCCCACAAGGTCTCGGGCGCAGCAGAAGCGGCGGCAGCGATCATGGCAATTAGGGCACAGGATTTTCGCCTTTTCCATGTCATCTCTGCATTAACTCCCAACGCCCTAAGCCACGACGCTTCGAAGGAACCTGGGGATGGGGGGCAACTGATATGGCTACATCGCTGACGCGGGACGTGCGATAGATCCAGCTGGATGCTGCTGGTGCCACGTGGTTTTTTCTTTCAAAACTCCCCACTCGCGAAATGGCGCTCCTGCTCCTTCACTAGGTGGCACCCCAAGACGGGTCCACCTCTACAGAGGTCGAGCCGGGATCTCCTGCTCCTTCACCAGGTGGCACCCCAAAATGGGTCCACCTCGGCCAAAGTCAAGCCTCTCTCTGCTACTTCGCCAGGTGTCCACCCAGGAGAGGTCCACCTCAGCCGAAGCTGGCGGTCCCCTGCTCCCTCGCCAGGTGGCACCCCAAGATGGGTCCACCTCTGCCGAGGTTGAGCTGGGCACTCCTGCTCCTTCACCAGGTGGCACCTCAAGATGGGTCCACCTCGGTCGAAGTCGAGCCTCTCTCTGCCATGTCGCCAGGTGTACGCCTAGGAGGGGTCCACCATGGCCGAAGCTGGCGGCCCCTCGCTCCCTCGCTAGGTGGCACCCCAAGATGGGTCCACCTCTGCCGAGGTCGAGCCGGGCTCTCTTGCTCCTTCGCCAGGTGGCACCCCAAGATGGGTCCACCTCGGCCGAAGTCGAGCCTCTCTCTGCCACTTCGTCAGGTGTCCACCCAGGAGGGGTCCACCTCGATCGAAGCTGGCGGCCCCCTGCTCCCTCGCCAGGTGGCACTCCAAGACGGGTCCACCTCTGCCAAGGTCAAGCCGGGCTCTCCTGCCCCTTCGCCGGGTGGCATCCCAAGACGGGTCTACCTCAGTCGAAGTCGAGCCTTTCTCTACCACTTCGCCAGGTGTCCACCCAAGAGGGATCCACCTCGGTTGAAGCTAGTGGCCCCCTGCTCCCTCGCCAGGTGGCACCCTAAGATGGGTCCACCTCTACCGAGGTCAAGTCGGGCTCTCCTGCTCCTTCGCCAGGTGGCACCCCAAGACGGGTCCACCTCGGCCAAAGTCGAGCCTCTCTCTGCCACTTCGCCAGGTGTCCACCTATGAGGGGTCCACCTCGGTCGAAGCTGGCGGCTCCCTGCTCCCTCGCCAGGTGGCACCCCAAGATGGGTCCACCTCTACCGAGGTCGAGCCGGGCTATCCTGCTCCTTCGCCAGGTGGCATCCCAAGATGGGTCCATCTTGGTCGAAGTCGAGCCTCTCTCTGCCATTTCGCCAGTTGTCCACCCAGGAGGGATCCACCTCGGCCGAAGCTGGCGGCCCCCTGCTCCCTCGCCAGGTGGCACCCCAAGACGGGTCCACCTCTGCCGAGGTCGAGCCGGGCTCTCCTGCTCCTTCGCTAGGTCGTACCGCAAGATGGGTCCATCTCGGCCGAAGTCGAGCCTCTCTCTGCCACTTCACCAGGTGTCCACCCAGGAGGGGTACACCTCGGTCGAAGCTGGCGGCCCCCTGCTCCCTCGCCAGGTGGCACTCCAAGACGGGTCCACCTCTGCCGAGGTCGAGCCGGGCTCTCCTGCTCCTTCGCCAGGTGGTACCCCAAGATGGGTCCACCTCGGTAGAAGTCGAGCCTCTCTCTACCACTTCGCCAGGTTTCCACCTAGGAGGGGTCCACCTCGGTCGAAGCTGGCGGCCCCCTGCTCCCTCACCAGGTGGCACCCCAAGATGGGTCCACCTCTGCCGAGGTCGAGCCAGGCTCTCCTTCGCCAGGTGGCACCCTAAGACAGGCCCACCTCGGCTGAAGTCGAGCCTCTCTCTGCCACTTCGCCAGGTGTCCACCCAAAAGGGGTCCACCTTGGCCGAAGCTGGCTGCCCCCTGCTCCCTCGCCAAGTGGCACCCCAAGACGGGTCCACCTCTGCCGAGGTCGAGCCGAGCTCTCCTGCTCCTTCGCCAGGTGGCACCCCAAGACGGGTCCACCTCGGTCGAAGTCGAGCCTTCTCTGCCACTTCGCCAGGTGTCCACCCAGGAGGGGTCCACCTCGACCGAAGCTGGCGGCCTCCTGCTGCTTCGCCAGGTGGCACCCCAAGACGGGTCCACCTCGGCCGAAGTCGAGCCTCTCTCTGCCACTTCGCCAGGTATCCACCCAAGAGGGGTCCACCTCGATCGAAGCTGGCAGCCCCCTGCTCCCTCGCCATGTGGCACCCCAAGACGGGTCCACCTCTATCGAGGTCGAGCCGGGCTCTCTTGCTCCTTTGCTAGGTGGCACCCCAAGACGGGTCTACCTCGGCCAAAGTCGAGCCTCTCTCTGCCTCTTCGCCAGATGTCCACCCAAGAGGGGTCCACCTCGGCCGAAGCTGGCGGCCCCCTTGCTCCCTCGCCAGGTGGCACCCCAAGACGGGTCCACCTTTGCCGAGGTCGAGACAGTCTCTCCTGCTCCTTCGCCAGGTGGCACCCCAAGGCGGGTCCACCTCGGTCGAAGTCGAGCCTCTCTCTGCCACTTCGCCAGGTGTCCATCCAGGAGGGGTCCACCTCGGCCAAAGCTGGCGGCCCCCTGCTCCCTCGCGAGGTGGCACCCCAAGATGGGTCCACCTCTGCCGGGGTCGAGCTGGGCTCTCCTGCTCCTTTGCCAAGTGGCACCCCAAGACGGGTCCACCTCGGTCGAAGTCGAGCCTCTCTCTGCCACTTCGCCATGTGTCCACCCAGGAGGGGTCCACCTCGGTCGAAGCTGGCGGCCCCCAGCTTCCTCGCCAGGTGGCACCCCAAGATGGGTCCACCTCTGCCAAGGTCGAGCCAGGCTCTCCTGCTCCTTCGCCAGATGGCACCCCAAGACGGGTCCACCTCGACCGAAATCGAGCCTCTCTCTGCCACGTCGCCAGGTGTCCGCCCAGGAGGGGTCCACCTCGGCCAAAGCTAGCGGCCCCCCGCTCCCTCGCCTGGTGGCACCCCAAGATGGGTCCACCTCCGTCGAGGTCGAGCCGGGCTCTTCTGCTCCTTCGCCAGGTTACACCCCAAGATGGGTCCACCTCGATCGAAGTCGAGCCTCTCTCTACCACATCGCCAGGTGTCCACCCAGGAGGGGTCCACCTCAGCCGAAGCTGGCGGCCCCCTGCTCCCTCGCCAGGTGGCACCCCAAGACGGGTCCACCACTGCCGAGGTCGAGCCGGGCTCTCCCGCTCCTTCGCCATGTGGCACCCCAAGACGGTTCCACCTCTGCCGAGGTCGAGCCTCTCTCTCTGCCACTTCACCAGGTGTCCACCCAGGAGGGATCCACCTCGGCCGAAGCTGGCAGCCCCTCCGCCAGGTGGCACCCCCTGATGGGTCCACCTCGGTCGAAGTCAACCCTACTCTGCAAAGCCTCGGGGAGGCAGAGGCATGGGTCACGAGGTCGCCACCAGGATCGGCGTGCGCCACGTCTCGTACAGGGCACCAGTACAGCCTACAGCGATACGCGGAACCTCGTTTACATCATATTAGCAGGGCCCCACGATCGAGGAATAAAATCCTTGCGGGCAGAGGCCTGAAACATTAGAAGCCCACCGTCAACGCCCCGAAAGGAGGGCTCCCAAGTTCGGCTCGAGATCTCGCCAGTTTTTCCCCTTTCGTGACACACGGCGGACAAGTCGTGCCGGCCACTTAATTCCCAGACTCGAAGGAGAAGAGGGAAGGAGGATCCAGAGATCTCCGGTAGCCTCCGGGAAGGGACGGGGGCTGAAGGCGGTCCGATGGTATAAAAGGGACGGCAAAAGCGGATGGAAAGGTAAGTCGACAAAAGGGAAAAGTACCGAGAGAACGATCCTGGGACCTCCAAGAAGTCTTCAGGCGCAAGCTCGGTGAACCCAGCGCAAGAAGCCAGGCTTCAACCCTTCTCTTCCTCATATTGCTTTCATCTAAATCTCCTCTAAGCATGGGAATCCTTAGGGAACCCACCTTAGAGAACATATTCCATCTGGCCGCTCCCTAACTTGATCGTCTGGGTGCCTCCACCGGAATCCCCGGCCTGGGTCTCTGACCTTGTTTTGCAGGACCGGAGGCTTGGAGATCTCGAGGTAGGAGAGTCCGAGAACCGGTGCCAGCTCACAAGCTACAGGCCACCGTGGTTTGATCGGCAACAACTCTGATAGGAATAATTTATAAAATATGAAAACTGAAATTGTACTAGCACTAAGTATGATAGATTATGAATATTACATTATATAATTATCTTCCATCCTGGATGACTTATAAGAATATTCTAGAATAAAGCTACATATAAAAGTGATAAAGAGTGAATCATTTTGCTTGTAAAATAATATAATTATTCCATTTCTAGTGTTATATCAAAAAATGGTAATCTAATATGATTTATGACATTATTAATAAAAAGTATATAAAATCTAAAAAAGAGTATGGATAGTTGATGGATGATAAATCAATATGAGATATGATGGCATGATGGTATTAGAGCTTATATTATGAAACTAAAAAGTATTATGCTTAAACTAAGTATTATGATATTTCTATCTCTAATACGTTGGTTACTCATTATATATTTAATTTATTATTATGCAGTTTAGTAAACTTAAAATCATATATATATAATAATTAATAATCTTATCCTATTTTGTTCAGAAGTTTTTATACTTTTGAAAAAATGATAAGAGTATTGATATGGTATATCAGTCACATTCTAAGATCCCATATATAATAAACAAATAGTATTATTAAATATTTATATAAGTATGAGATAGTTGTTTAGTACACCATGCCTAAAACTTCTAAGCAAAATAGTATGATTGAAAAGCAAAATTACATTCTGAAAGATATGGTTTGAAGTATAATGAGTGAACGCAATTTATCATAATATCTCTAGTAAAGACTCTAATAACTGCCATCTATATTTTGGATAAATTCTTGGTAAAATAGTTAAATAAGATACCTTGTGAATTGAAAGTTGGTAGGAAGTCCAATATAATTAATGTTTGGAGCTAAACTGCAATACTTAATCATTAATACTCTATCAGTAAATAAATTTTGGTTTTGAAATAACATGTTATTTATTTGGTTATCCAGATAATTCTAAATGAATATAGATTCTATTATTCTAATAAAGGAATAAAGAATATTGAGTCAAATCATGTTATATTTATAGATTCTGATTTGTATGATGTTAGATGCTCCTATATTAAAAATTTGATATTTAAAAAAATAAGTTATTAATCTTATTTTTTTAAAAAAAACATAATATTTTATCTTACTGAAAAATAGTGGGAGAGAAATATTATATATACAAACTAATTCTAGTACCTTCATTATTAGTTGTAGTACTATTAAAGAAATCACATTATAAAAAATAAAAATACGTTATTTCTTATGATAATTTGTTTTCTTAATATATGAATAGTTGGAGGGTTTATTTCTAGAAAGTCATGAAAATAGAATCTAGTGGCATATATAGGCAAAGTTTGTGACATATTATAAAGTCACAATTCATATTACTTTTGATTATGGAACTTTGTCATGATCTTGTAATTGCTGATTCTATCTTAAAAATCACTTAAGATTTATAATAATAATAGTGTAGCTATGTTCTTTAAAAGAACTATAAGAGTTTCCATTATCTATCTATGTGAAGATAGAATATTTGACAGTCAGAGATTTTAGTTAAAAGGAAGATATTTTATAAAATATATTTTTAAAAAAGTTAATATTTGTTGATCTCCTAAACATATAAATAAGATCCATAGTTATTTATAAAACTTGTCAACAATATAAGTATTTTAGAATCTTTTGATTTTTTTTGGATTAATAAGAGTTTTATATATTTATGCATTAACTTGATAAATAAATTTTATTTGTCATTGATTGCTTGATTGATGGATTACAATCTAAGAAGACACATAACTTTCAAGTGTATATATATATAAAGTCCATATTGGCTAATCCTCTGACCAAAGATTTGAAGTCCATGTGCTTTATAAAGTATGTTGAAAATATAGATATATTGAATTCTTTTGTTATGCTTAGTTAGTGGGAGTGACTTTATATCTGTGCTTTATTATTATAAAACTTTATTTCATTTTATATTTCTATCATGGATATTTATATACATTGTTGACATGATAGTTGATGGATTGCATTCCTATATGATTTATATGTGTATATGAAATAAAATACAACGTAGTATCTTAAGAATATGTCTTTGTCTTGAGAATGACAGTTGTATGGATGTCTCATTTGTTATTTAAGAGATCTCGATATATTTGTTTAGAGACATACGGACTTCTTTTGAAGTCGTGAAATTTTTTTAGCTTGTAATAAAGTATATGGTTAAAAAAAATTATGAATGATGGTATATTTATTTATTTAATTTGTTTATTATAAGATATCTTTTTCGGTTATGTACCTATTATATAAAAACTAAGACGAGTTTCAAATATGTTGTACTATCTTGTCATTAATATTATATTCAATATATGAGACAGAATGACTTGTTATTATTTTGAAGCTACTAAAACTTTTCTTGCTTATTTTGTTTTCAAGCATGTTAAAAAAAAATTGGTGGACTGATAATGAAAATAACATATTTTCTTTGAATCACTTTTGATGCTATTTTTCTTGCTATACTACTATACCAAGTCTCATGTCGATAATATTTATGATGCTTGTAACCATAAATAGATCTTGTATCAAATAAGGGATGCAATGACTCCCATGATTTGGCATGATTGATATTATTGGACTAAGTCATTATTGGTGATATTTATAGATCATATATTTTAGTGGCTACATACCATTTTCAACCCAAGAGTCGTTTTAAAATAAAATATTTTCAAAATCATAATTAATATTATCCAAATGAAAGAATATAAAAATTTTTCTAATTATGAACTGCCATTAATTATTATTTTATTTTATTATAATTTATTAAAAATATGTTGATTTTATGGTCCATATTGATAGATATGTATATAGTCTAATATTATATATGATTCTTATATTTGGACTTTGGGCACCTTATGTTAGTTGGAATGGTTAAGACAACATAATATAGACCTTGACCCGACTAGCTTGTAATGGAAGAAATTGTTAGGATTTGCTTATATATAGACTATATTCCCTTTCCATTCAATATTTTTTATTATAAAATTTGTTCTCACAACTTGCCCCATCAAATAGCCGTTTATTGAGAAAAGATGCTAAAAAGGACTTGATTTTTTGATAATTGACGTTTTGATATTTGCATGAGCGTTGAGATTAAATGTTTGGAATATATTATGAATACAATCATGCATCTCAAATCCAAATTCTTTGGTGAATCTTGATTATATGATAAAAATATAGATTTGTTAATTATTCAGATTAGAGCTAAAAAGTTTTGTATTCCAATCTTCTCATTTGATTCATGGGGTTTCAAAAAATTTTCTACAACTGGAACTTCTACATGATTAGATTTCTAGTTATAATTAATTTTCTCATTTTGATCCTTCTCAACTTTCACAATCCTAGAAAATAGTTTGCAGTGTTTATCTTGCATCTATTTTAATTCACATTCATATTTATTTTAAATAGATACGGATATATATCAAATGTTAAAAATGTAAATGTAAATACATATATATAAATCTGATAATTAAATTTTTTGATTAAAAAAATATAAATATTATTAAGTAGATGATAAACTAAATTAATAACATATTAATATAGTTATATATTTAATAAATACTATATAAAATTATATAAGATTACAAATAAAACCAGATATTCATATATAGATTAAATAATTATTTTTCTATATCAATATCCATTTTTTTGATAAATATAAATATGAATATATATATTAATCGGATGCTCAAATTTATATCCATATCTAAATAGATTCAGATATAAAAATAGATTTAATTGAATATTACTTGAATTATTTTTACCCCTATTCCAGTGTAAGAATAGTATGAAACAATACTTCAAAAGCAGCTTTCTTTGTTCTCCCCAAGATGGGCTCCATGCATATGGATTCAAAAGACGTGGGGCCTTTGCCTTCTTTCCTCTTCTCATTTACTCCCTCCCCATTTGGCCTAGCTTGCGAGTCTGAGAAACCATTTGGAAGTTTTTCCTCGAGCTACTCACAACAAACACTCAACCAACAATGTAGGTGTATATATATCAAGTCATCACAAATCTAACTTCATTGCATTACCAGACAAAATGATCACTTATTCTGAATTGACACCAACAAGACCCAGGGTTGCTGAAGGAACCACCTTTCATTAGCATTTCCTTGTACCTCTAGAGCAAAAGCTAGCCATTTGCCTATATAGGAAACAGCCAGAAAAACCAAGATATCATCATACAAGAATCCATAAAAAATAACTGAAAACAATGTATTCACCGTACCCACCATTATCCACTTTCTCATTCAAATTTCCATCATCCACCACACCCAATAAAAACTGCAGCTCTGATGCAGCCTTCTCTCTGCCATCTTAATGACTTAATAATCAGCCTAGCCAAAGAGAACACTACCAGGACGAATCAAGCATGGGACAAATGTACAGGTCCCACCAAGTCCACAATCCACCATGGCATCAAGAGGCACACATACAACAAAAGAAGAATTCAATCAGTCCTCAGAGATGCCCAACAAAAGAAGCATTCAATCAGTCATCAAACAAAACATCCAAATCCAAGTACTCCAAATCAGAGAGACTTCACAAAGCAATGATATAAAAACTCAAAGTATTATACCTAAAGGTACTTTTGTAATCCACAATTCAATTCAATTGACTGCAACCGACAAACACTTCCGATCCTCCATATCCTTCAATGACATCAATTGCTGCAAAAAAAAAAAAGAAAAAGAAAAGAAAAGAAAAAGAAAGTAAAATGACATGAAAGAATGCACTTCTTCATGAAGTTCAACATGAGAAACTAGCAGGGTTTAAGAAACCCAACATGACCATGGGAATGCTTACATTATCTGTATTTACAGACAACCAATATCCCTCAGTAATTGGTGCTCTCTGTGGGCAGGTCCTCAAAACTCCAAAGATCCATAGTGTTCAGTCCATCCTGAGCCACTTCACAGCTGAAGAGGCTGTCAACTGACTCATATGCGCTCCCCTCAAGATAAGGGATCTGCAGGAACTTCATATATGATTCATAGGCAGAAAGCTCCTCAGAAAGTTTCAGTGCAGAGTTTTCCTCTGCGGGTACTGCCTCACCAGATTTGCTTTTCAGGTTCTTCTGGGGGCTACCATGCTCCAGGAATCTGGATTCATCACCCTCGGTTATGGTAGGAGCAATAACTGATGTGACCTCGGGATTCTTGGTTTCATGTTCCCACCTGAAATCTAGACAATCAATAGAGTTGCTTCCCTGATCAGAAACAAAATTCAAAAACCCAGTGCCCCGAGAAGTTGGCGAAGATTCTAGCAAGGGAAGGGAATTCATGAACTCGGCTTTTGCAGGCTTCTTCACTTCCATGTGACCCATAGTAGAATGGAAATCACAATCTGGGTCATTCAGGTTCTTGAAGGACTGATTAAACTTCTGTTCCTCTGACAATGCTGGTTTTGGTGCTTGCGGAGTTGGTTTCTGGTTGCTTTTTTTGGCACTTGCAGGTGCTTCAGGGAAGTTCACTTTGGCCTTCTTGCCCCGGATACGACGGGCTTCAACATCATAAGCTCTTGCAGCCTCTTCAGCAGTGTTGAATGTTCCAAGCCAGACACGAACCCCCTTGCGGGGATCTCTGATTTCAGCTGCCCACTTGCCCCACGGGCGCTGGCGGATACCTCTGTATTGATTCTTCCTCTTCCTGTTTGATGATCTAGCTGCAGACCCATTAAATTGTACTGATTTTACAGTGGTTGAGCCCTCTGCAGTCCAAAGGGAACATAAGAAATGACACAAAGAAACATAGAGGGGAAATTTTCCTTTTAACAGATCTCAACTATCTGATAATTCATTCAAGAACAAACAAACTGGTCCATATGAAGTTCAATCACATGCCATTTCCATGCCAAAAACACATCAATTTCAGACATCTTTCCCATCAATAACAAAATTCCAGAAAACATAGAAGGCCTGATGTTATTTGTCCAGACAAAATTGCACCACATTTTTTTTTTATGTCCACCTTTGCAATAACCAATGCAAGAAAATGGGACTCATTAATTAATGACAATAAGAGTGTGGATCCATTCACCGTTCCATAGAATCTCATAATTTAGACATTTATTTTCATCAGATCAACAGAAAGATAGCCATAATAGAACTACTAATGAGCCACGTCAGTTTGAAGTTTCCACTCTCCAAATCAATCACTGATTGTTTTTATTTCCTCCTTGCAGGAACAACCAGACACAAATTATAGCCTACCTCTAACATTTTTACAATAAACAACTTAGTTAACATTGATCTTTGATTCTGATTTTCCAGCTGCATCCTAGGAAAGCCAAGATCCATAAAAAACCTGATATTCTATGTACATATAATTACTCACCAGTAGATTATCTCTATATTGGATATTTCATTTAACAGAATGATAAATTAATGAAGAACAGTAAAGCCCAGATTACAATACTGAAATCATAAAATAGACCTTGACAAGGCAAAACCAGCAGTAAGACAACAACCATACACCACATCGAACAACAGAACAATAAAATAACTATAAACAAAGATAAAATGAAAGAAATAAATTGAGCAAAAGGAGACAAAAATCAAACATAAGATGGTAATAAATAAGTAAAAGGGCAGATTAAGTTATAAACAACATATCGCAACAAAAATGATCCCCTACTTAAGTCTTCAGCCAAAAAGGGGGCAAATGGAAACAGAAGTCCGAAAATAAGAATATTCATCATATACACACATTTTGAAATAGGGAGATTTTTAGGTTTAATTAAGAAAAACCAAGGGAGGAAGCAAATATTTGTTTAGCAAAAGATTCATCAAAATAGCATAAATTCGAAAAGATATATTAATAAACAAGAAATTTCTAAGGAAAGAAACCCAAAAGGACAATACCCTATAAGTACTATCACATCTCTGGTTCAAATATGGTTTTTATTTCTGCAACCTGTTATTCTAGGCAGGAACCTCAATAATATAAACCAATTTTACGGGATCTATTCTAACCAAAGTTTTTTTTTTTTTTTTTTTTTCCTGAAACAAAGGCTAAAACGGAGAACCATCAAAACTCTTACTCAAATCCTAAAGTAACATGACCATTTTAAATTCTAGACTTTAAATACTCAACAAATCCCCGAAGAACAAAAGCCATTAGATGAAAATACTTAATGAGGAGAAAACAATACCACCCAAAATGAATTAAAATCCACAAACAACAATAGCAAGCTAACAAGAAGAAGGAATCGCTGAGAAAATCACACCTTTTCGCCTAGTAACAAAAAAAAAAAAGTCAAGAACAGAACCCATTTCGCATAAATCTCCAACAAATAGGAGAAAAATTCACAACATAAGATCATAAGCTACAAAGAACAAGGAAATAGCCAAAAGAACAATCATCTCAACAGAGTTTCTAAGTTTACCTCGACAGAAGGGGGCCTTGGAGGAGAAGGCGAGAGGCTTGACGTCGATCTCCTCCTCCTCCTCGTCCTCCTCGGACTCGTCCTTGAAGTCCTCGAAGTCAGCCTGGAAATCGTCGTCGAACTCCAGCTCCTCATACTTCCGGCCTTTCTTCTTTCCGCTGCCCCGGCTGCCCTTCTTAAGGCCTGCCCAGAGGTGGTCGGCGGTGAGCCGGCGAGACGCCGTCCGCAGCGGAATGGGGTCAGAGATGATCGCACCACCGCACATCTCGAAGCTCAAAGGCGACGCCTTTTTCGGTCTCTGTTCTGAGAAGAGAAGAGAAAATGGGAGAATGGATGTTGGGGGGTTTGGAAACGAGCTAAGAAGGAAAAGAGGGGTTTCGGTGGAAAGGGTTTGGAAGGGTAGGTGGGTGTGGGTGCGGTGCGTGTGTGTATATATGTATAAATAAAATTGTTCACCTTCTCACAATTGTCCAAAATTTTGGAAATAAAACTAAATTTGTCAATACTTTTTCTATTTTTTGTTTTTAGATAAAAAAATAAAATAAAAATGATACCAGCCCCTTTTCAATAAGTAGGAACATGATACTGATATATGTTACAGAATACTGTTGCATGAGGAGATAAATAAACTTATTCACACACTAACTCAATTTATTAATTTTTATAATCTTTGTTATGTATATAGAATTGTTGTTCTCGTGAGAAAATCCGATCTTTTAATATTTTATGAGAATACATCATCATATCCTTTGAAATTTTCCAAATCCTCTCGAGCTTTCTAAAAAAAAAATTGTTAATTAGCCGCTGCAGCGGTAGCGCAGTCAGTAGAGATACAGTCCTGTTTCTCTTCGATCATGAATTCGAGACATTAACATGTGGAGACTCGATTAAATTTCAGATTTCTGAAAACAGTGACCGGAAGGCGAGATGGCTACTAGTCTGGCATCGTAGTGGTGCAATGCTGATGTATTTAACCGTTAGTGAAGAGGGCATGTATAAAAACTTGCGATCCGTATCGAATAATGAGGCCTGATGGAGGAGCTACGCCGGAGATTTATCCGCCATCCTTTTTGTTCATAAAAACAATGTTAATTAAGAAAATAGAGGAGATATTTTTCTAATGAAAAGGACATAGTGATATTGATGTGGATTGAACTAAAGAATAAAATCTCTACGGGAGTAGTGCGGTTGGTAAAGGCTTGGCTTCCTCTCTGCCCGGTCATGGGACATGACTGGGAGATGGACCAGCTGATACTCCGACGTCGTAGAGGGGCTAAGCTGATGTACTTACCGGTTCGGATAAACCCCGGAGGATGGAGAAGGTATGCGAAAAAAATTACGACCTGTATCGAACAAAAGCCTAGCATGCTGGGAACCAGAATGGGGCACTACACCGGGATAAAACCTCCCATACCCTTTCTTCTATCAAAAAAATATATATATATACTAAAAAATAAAATAGAATAAATTAGGAGTTGCAATATATTCATAATCATAGGCATGTTAGTGGTGGCAGATTTGTCATGGGGGTTGAGGTTATTTTTTCCAATTAAGTTCCAAGTTTCTAACCCCTCCCCCCCCATTAAAAAAGCAAGAAGATTTTTACATTTCATATTGGTTTTGACTATCATTAGATTAAAAGTCAGCTATGAAAAATTTTTCGAATTAAATAATATTCAAATATTGCTGTAGATCAAATATCTAGAAGACTAGAATCTTAGATGCAGACATTACCTTTATATTCAAGAATGGGGTTAAGTATGGTCAAGATTTAGAAATCGGACAGTCAAATATTTGTAGGGTTCTTTGACATTTTATGCTACTCTTTTTTTGTTCAGGTTGAACCTAGTCATTTGAGATATATTGTACTTTGGTCTACTAAGTACCTAGCTCACATGTTAAGTGAGGGAAAGCTATACTTGGGGCACGGAACTAAATTTTTGGCTAATTTTGGGGCACATGCTCGCAAGCAAAATTGTTTATCCCGGATCCTGCCGAGTTCCATGGATCTAGTTAAATTATCAAAGGTTACTTTAGTATCATTTATAAAACAATATGTATACCACGTCTTGGTTTAGTAATTTATTTGTGATTGTTTTCTTTTTACCTTTTTACATGAGTATGGTTAGATTAGTAGTGCTATTGCACTTGGAAGTGTTTTTAATGAACCTAATCGTTGGATATTTTTCTCCCTTTTTTTTATCAAAAAAAAAAAAAAAGTGGGGGCAGGTCCTAAGCCTAGATCCCTCTCCACCAAGGAAAAAAAAGGCATATCAAAATATGGGATCCAAAGTTTTTTTTTTTTTTTTTTTTCACAAAGGAAAAAAAAAAAAAAAATCAAGACATGGCTTTATAATCAATAAGTCACGTATCCGAGAAATGGCTTTATGAAAGACTAGATTAAATTCAGGATGACTTTATAAAAAATTAGATTAAATTCATGAATTATTCCTTGAGATATGTGATGGTTTGATGATGATGTTGGAGAATGGGACCTACAGCATAGCTACATCGGATTTATCTCCCTATCTCTT
Organism: Areca catechu; assembly: GCA_021397845.1. Taxonomy (NCBI): domain Eukaryota; kingdom Viridiplantae; phylum Streptophyta; class Magnoliopsida; order Arecales; family Arecaceae; genus Areca; species Areca catechu. The sequence goes on from CM038052.1 coordinate 7,127,869, forward strand.
TTCTTAAAAATTAAAAAAAAAAATAGTATTCAAGGAGTTTGGCATAAAATCTGTACGCTTATCCAAGCTGAACTCATTAAATGTATTCGTTTGGGATCAAGTTTTCCGGGATGCAGTGGGTTTGGTTTGGGCGTGCTCGGCTAATTCATTTGATATTTGTTTTCTAGAAGCATGGATATGGTAAGAACCTTTGGCGGTGTCCTTCAGGATAAGTGGCTCAAGTCAATATGAAATGGTTGACCAGTTATAACCAACCCTCTTGTATTATTCTTTTAAATTTATAATGGAGGTGGTTCTTGGTTAACTTCCTCGAGTTGTACTATCAGAAGGTTCACCCTAAATCCAGGATAAAATAAATTTAGTTAATAATTTTAACCTATAAAATGAGTATTCTTAGAATGTTTTCATTACAAATATTTTTTCTCGCCGAACATCTCTTTTTGTATAAAAAAAAAAAAAAAAAAAAAAAAAAACATCTTTTTTTAATTTTTTTTTCTTTTTTTTTTTTTAAGTTTTAGTCGTTCTTTTCATGTATGGTTTCAAGAAAATCCAATCATCTTTTGGATATATCCACAGGAAATTGGTTATTAGTTTCCTATGTTGTATTTGTAGCCATTGTTCATGTTGGGCTATTTAACTATTTTTGAGAGAAGCTAGGTTTTTTTATTTTATTTTTGGGGTGCCTCCTCTCAAATTTATGCATGCATTTGTCAGTGAATCTATTTAAAAATTACTTAGCTTAAATGAGTTAAGTACGTACCTATCTAGATGGATATATTTAGACAAATCTAAAATTCATTTCTTTTAAATTTCTTTACATATGTATTGTTGGATTTATCCTTTTTCTATATATAATCACTTGTTTTCTCTTTTATCATAATTTATCTTTTTCTCTATTCTCTTTGAGCATTTTAGCATGATTACAAGCAATACCGAATGATATCATTACCAGTAACCGTAGGTCTATTGTTGCAAGCGATGCTGAGTTGTTGACCAATTTTCTAAAATTTAAAATAATTATTAATTACAAAAAATATAAGCTATTTCTTAATTCAAAAGGAGCCTTTTTTTTTTTTTTTTTTGTTCCATGCGAGTTAGATGCTTCTCATGTGCAATAGATTGCAACATGAAATATCTTAAGAAAAAACCATGCGATCAACTAATAATAATTTAAAATCTAGATGAGAAGGAATCCAAATTGCATTAAAACTACCCCACCGTCAACGAAAGATACCAACTTGGTCTTGTAATGCAACTTGTACGCGGTGGATGCGGATGGAATGAGACCAAGTTCATTGAAGGAACCCGTCCTGTATGACTGGCGCCAGCTGATAAATTGATTATTATTAATTTTTTAAGTAAATAAAAGAGACAGGGGGTTAGATCTGGTATAACTATCCCACCGGCTTCTGTCATAATATATAAGATATTTAATTTTTTATAATCTCTTTTATCTACGAATGTATATACCAACATGATACTATTAAAATATCGATGGATATATTATGGATATAAAAATAAAAGTTCTGATCCCTCGTTCAAATCAACTGTTACATGTTATAGGAAATAATTTATGGGTTATTTTTTTTATTCGATCATTCGCTAGATTTTTTTGTACTGCCATCATGGACGACCGAGGCATTGACGTGGAGGCCAACATGGTCCCTGTAATCTATTAATTGTGAGGTGGTGGACCTCCATCCCTCGGACCCATCGCCTTTCCCAAGTTGGAATTCCTGGAAACTTTGGAGTGTCCAACTAAAATTACCCATTGGAGAAATCGGCGAGATCCCGCTTGAGATGTTAAGACTCCTCGAAAGAAGTGGGTGGATTCTTCGACCTTCGTATACAAGGTGATGAAGGTAGGATGCTTTATGAGATAATGGGGAGTAATTGGTGTGGGGATTCTTTGGTCAGCAGATAAGAATTAGGACATTGCAAGGAAAAGAAAAAAAAAAAAAAAAAACAAGAAAGTAGGACAAATTATTTTATTTAAAATTTTTGTTTTGTTAATATACAATTGCATCGAATCTTACATTTAGCTGACATTTTTCACCACCCATGCAACCCATTTTTATATAATTTACATTTACACACAAGATGCTAGATGAAAAAGGGGAAAAAAAACATGCTATCTTTTGGTACTAAATAACCATCATTTTTTAGGTTGACGTACTCATCTTTGAATGAAGAACGGCTATGGAAAAATTAATATGCACCGTGTATCGAACATTTCCTAGCTGGGATTGGGGGACTGTCCGGGGATGGCTACGCTCGGGATCTAAATCCTCCCCTCATTTTGTTTTATCAAAAAAAAAAAAAAACCATTATTTTTTAAAGGTAATTAGATACTTAAATAACCTAATTACTGGATAGAGAAGTGTAGTTGCAACTCATAACTTGTGTAAAGTATGATATTCTTGCCATGTCAGGAGGATGAATCAATTTGAAACATGGTTCAAGATAACAACCATTATAAACATTACCATTACCATATTAACGCTTTCAAGATTTTCCATAATATTTTTCATGACTTGCCAACCATTCTCTTTGCTTATGAAGGCATTAATCTCTTATTACTCACAAAAGAGTTACCAAGAATTAAGAAAAATATCAACTTTACAATTTAATTTACTTTATCAATTTTAGGTACCCAATCCTCTACAATCTATCCATCTACACAAATTTAAAAGCATTCCTTCCTCTATAATCGTTCCACCTATACCGGTCTCAAAAAGCTCCATTCTCTATCATTCATCTATCTATGTGAATTTTAAAACATTCCATCCACTTTCATCATCTACCTCTATAAATCTCAAAATGCTCAATTCTTTATCATCTATCTATTGACACAGATCTCAAAGTATCCCATCCTTTATGCAATATCTCAAAGCACTCCGTCCTTTATTATTTATTTGCTTGTACAAAACTCAATGCTCCATCCTTTATTAGCCATTCATTTACATAAATCTTAAAATGCTCCATTCTCTATCATCCATCCACATGTATAGATCACAAAACAACATGTCTTCTATCCATAGTAAAGTATCTATTTGGAGAAATTATTAAGTAAACTTAGTCTTTGATAAATTCTATAAACTAAGCTAATAAAAAATACTGTAACAGCTGCAAGCACCGCAATACACCTGTTTAATCACTTTAATACATTGTTGTGGCATTTTTTCTGACTTAATCATACCATTTATTGTAGACTAAGTCTATATGATAATTTCTCTTCTGTTTGAGGTATGTTTGGTTAGAGAGAGTTAGGCTTTGAAATGGGAATGTGAACCAGTAACTCCTATTTTGATCATTTGGTTGAGGAGAATCCTATTTTCATTTCCATTTTGAAAAGAATGTCCGAGGGTGACTAGAGAGATGGCAAGCTAGTTATCTTTCTATAATTTGTAGAGTTATCCTGGTAAGATCAGTACGTATTTCAGTTCTTATTTACATGATTTCCAAACCATCATGCCAAAGCCTACATTGACGAACCTTGAGAAGTACTTCATGAGGCTTATTTGGGGATCTTATTATAATTGGGATGGTTTTCACCTTTGGCTTGGAATGTTGTCTATCGGTCAACTAGGAATGGAGGTATAAGTATTCAATTTTTTATGGCAAGACGTGAAGCTTTGATCACCAAACATACAACAAGGTTTTTACTTTAGCTTGATTGTATTTGGAGTTTGATGATGAGGGTTAAGTCTCACCCGTGGACTATTGGCACTGATATCTGATCTTGTTGGAGGAGCACTTTCATATGGAAGGAGATTTGTTCTCGAGCCCAGGTGGTCCTGGCCCGGGTCAGATGGCTGGTTGAAAATAAGTAGATGATTGACCTTACTTGAGACCCATGGATCTCCAAGTTACCATTGAGTAGATAGCCAACCTTTGTCAGCATAGAAACTATGAACTCGATGCATGTTGCTGACTTTCTTCGATAGAGGGGAGGAGGATGGAATGTTAATTTGGTCTTCAACCTATTTGGGATAGCTTTGGTGGAGAGGGTCTTGTCCATAGCGCTTCTTGGGTCTAGTAGCCAGGATGTAAGAGTTTGGAGATAAGCTTGTATGCCAAGGGTGGTGACTAGGAACTTTTATAAGATATATCAATGATAATCGAGCAAGAGACTAGATATGGCTTGGATCGTGTAACTCATGTCCACCCGAGGGTTAGCCTTTTTGTGTGAAAGGTGGCATGGTGCTATCTTCCGACCAAAGTAGTTTTGTGTTAGAGGAATGGATCTTCGGCCAACATGCCTGAGCTATGGCATGGCTAAGGAGACTGTAGAACATTTCTTTATATATCCTAGAGCTTGACATGTTTGGAGGATGGCAAGTCTCTTTCTAGCAATCACTAACACCACTAAGCCGGTTCAGTTATTTTTAGGGATACTTTAGAGGAGTATGGATTCAAAGTCATCCAGAGTTCCCTACATCATATCTGCTTATATTATTTATCACATCTAGTTGGCTAGGAATAAGGATATCTTTGAGGCAACTTTGTAGCTGGCGAGATTCACCCTAGAGAGGGCGATGGCACAAGTCATGGATGTTTTGCACTTGCCATCGATAGATTCGACCTTAATTACTTAAGACACCTAGGACTCCCTGGCTATCCATGTAGCATTGCATTTGGTGTTCATCACCTAGGAGTCCCCACCCCTAAGCTATCTCAAGGTTAATTTTAATGTTAACGTGAGAGGCAGCGGGAGTGGTGCATGTTTGTGATTTGAGGTCTTGACTCCAAATTTGTGGCGGCAAGTAGGAACCACCTCTTTGATGGTATAGTCCTTGTAGCGGAGTTGAAAGTAGCCTGGATGGATATTATGTATGCCACATTAAGGTTGGGGGTAGATAAATTTGTGGTTAAAGGGAACTTTGCTATGATGATTGGCTGGATTCGAAGGTAGCCAAAGAAGATAGCAGTGCACCTACTCATTCATGATATTTGATGATTGGTTAGGAGCATATTAGATATGTTTATTGTGAAACCAACAATATCATTGATTGGATGACCTCTTATGTTATGGAACACATTAGAAATTATTTGGTTTGATTTGATGGATGGGTGAAAATGGGTCAAATTGGACTGGATCGTGAGTGACTCCGATCCAATCCAGTCCTTTGATTAGGTCCTAACATTAGACCCAGACCCAACTTAACAGAGAACTGAGTTGGGTCAGGTCTATGGCCAAAATTTTTGATTTAATGGATTATTCGGATCAGATCAAGTCCATGAATAACTCGATCCTAATATAAAAGATTTTGGTCTAGATTGAGTCTGGATTAAATATAGACAATTATATTTTAATTATTACACAGCCAACTATTATTAATTATAAAATAAATAATAAATAATATTACACTCAAAATAAATTAAGATATAAAAGTAATTATAAATATATCTTTATATTAAAAGCAAGTTACATATAAGTTAAGTCTTAAATTGTAATTTAGAAGTCCAAATAAATTTGAAGCCTGACAGTATTAACAAATTTAGATTAAATCGAGTCCTTATTTAATAAATCCAGATCCGATCTTGAAAATGAAACATGTCCAATTTTAAAACTCGATCCAGATCCGCAAATTCTTTAAAGCAAGTTAGATCGTATCTAAGTAAATTGATAGATCAACCTAATCCATTTCTAACCTTAGCAACATACTTAACTTTAGTTTTTTATAATATTCTATTTTTCTGATTTTTTTTTTGTCGCATTCATCATGCATGATTGCTCCATCTTACTTTTTACAAAAAAAAAAAAAACATAGCTTCAATCTCCAAAACCTAATCCCAACTCTCTCCAAATATTTAAATTCTATTCCAATTCCAAATTAAAGCTATCGAGGAATATAACTATTCTGATTTTAATTTCAATATATTTTGATTTTGATTCCAACTGCAAATCAAACAGGCTCTCGAATTCTTGATGATCCCTAGGTCCATGCATTGCCTCCACTCTAATCATACTGATGACCATCAGTTATTGGCTCGCATACACCAGTTGTCATCAATTCTTCCCTGATTTGTTTCTCTTCCTGGACTCTATTATCTGTCAAGGTCCCTTACATTTAGTGTAGAAAACCCTAATAAAGCTCCTTTAGTCCGGAAAAAAAGGTCGCATACAAAATCTCGAGATCTTTCAAACTGTAGAGGAGAAATTCACGATATTTCGAAGCTGCATAGGAGAGAAAAAAATTAAGTAAAATCCAACTACTAAATATTTCTGGGTAAACATTGCCTTCTATGACTTGTGTGTAGTTGTTCAGGAACTATCTAAAATATCAGCCTAGACTTAACACATTAACGAAACAGACATGAGGATTATAGAAATTACAACCCCTTCACAAATTGGGGGCTCTTCTCTTATGCAGAAGCAGGGAAAGAAAAAGAAAAAAAAAAAAAAAAGATTACAAGTGTCGTGGAACGGAGGATGTATTTGAAAATCCATTTGCCACTTTCTGTGATTTTCTCTTAACATTCGCAAAACTACAGTGAGGGCAAATATATTCCAACCCATCTGTCTTTGCGTAGTCCTGTCATCACACCACACAACTAGTGAGAATTTCAAGCTACAAGTCAAGAACCTATAAAAAAGAAGAGTTTAAAATGAATAGATCTTAAGGTAAAATATTCACTTCAGGCCATGCTAAACAAGTGCTATTCTACACAAGCAAAAATATAATTTCTCTAATGCACACATGATGAAAAAGACTGGTGTGATGCACCAAGTACCATTGATGCTACAATCTCAAATTTGGCATACGGAGAACAAGAACTACTGGAATTAAAAGAACCATGTTACATAGCAGCAATCTGGTAGGCAACTGAACTTAATGACACTAAGAAAATGTGCAGAGAGAATGTGCTATATTTTAATAGAATACTTGGGAAGTCTGATACGAAGCACTAAAGCAAACTTGATGAAAGATCGAACCTTGAAAGCACCAAGACCCTGTCGTCTATCACAACCAAAGTGGGCCCATTCACCGCATAAGCCACAGTTTACCCAATCACCAGGAGCACTACTGTAAATAACTCGGCACACTCCATGTCAGTATCAGTTTTTGAGGATAGAAAGAACGTAGAAAAAAAAGGGTTAATTACAACCAACCTGCGACACAACAAGCAGCACTCTCCATCCACATCATCATGTGCCAGCTCATATTCCAACAGGTAAGTTTCATAATGTCGTTTTAATGTATTCCCAACACCCTGGAGTTGAAAACAATTGGTAGTCAAGACCTCAGTTCTTGAGTGCAACAAATATCCATTATGCATGTTTACAATTTCTGGATGTCAAGCAAACTCAAGCGCCACAACATTGTTTGAGAGGCATAAGTCATAAAACTTGACCATGATCATTATATTAGTAAATGAAGACTGCTTTCTGTATCAAATGATAACACTAAGTGTGCTTGGTCTGCAAGCATCTTAGCTGAGAAAAAGGCTCGCTTATGCTTCTATAATATTTTTTAATCACATCATTTATAGCGTAATCACAATTCAGAGAAAAGCTCTTATACATAATATACAAAATACCCAAACTCAATATCATGAATGATAAAGCAGTATGCACAAAAGAAGTGGTTAGGAAAGTGGAACACTCACGGTCATTCTATTGGAAACCGTATGGTTGCGCATCTTTGAAAAAACTTGACCTTTCCAGTTTATGCCATTCCCAACATAAAATCCTCCTCTTGAAACCACCTGTACCAAGTGACGCATATGTATTGTTACTATTTAAGATTTTCAGAAAGGAAATAATCGATTGCCAAAGTCAAGCCATGTAAGCTGTAGATATGAAGCAAAGTTACATATTGTATATGCATGTGACAACAAAGGCAAACCTCTCTATACAAATTGAAAAGGTCGAGGCGCTTTGCATTAAGTATGGCATCAGGAAACTCAGATATTCCTCCTTGGGGAACAAGCCGAACGTGCCCCCTAAGGATAAGAAACTGCATGACATCCTTTAAAAATTCTTCCTATAACACAAAAGTGAAAACCAAAGGTTAACCAGGGATATGCAAGCTCTTTTACAGAGCAACAAGATCAGAGAACGTACTTCGGAGCAAACTTGAATAGGGCTTCTGTTACATCCATGTTTTTTCATTGGCAGAGGATTTAAAGAAATTATCTGCTGAGCGTGGAAAGAATTTGACATGGATTTCCTGTGTGCTGGAGCAGGAGGGACAATATGATGCTTTACAGAAGGTACAATTGGCAGGTTGGGCTTTGCCCTTACATCATTCACATTAGTTTCAGGAACTCCCAAAAAAGGCAGCATTTTGTGCTGCCGAGAGCAAGGAATTGGCCTCATTGCAGCAACCCTCAATCTCCGCTTAACAGGCATGGAGGACAAATGAGTCCCGTTCACCAACCCTGCCTCTTCCTTGACATCCTGATCATCTTTCAGGAAAGTTGCTCCATTCTCACTCAGGGTATGGCTACAGATCATAGGTTCTGTTTCTGGAATTGGTCTGGACCTTTTTCTTATAAGAGAGGAAGACCAGGTAGGAACACTATAAAGCAATCCATCTTGTAAACTCAAGTCTTTCCTTTGTTTTGTACATAAGAAAAGAAGGCGATCCACATCTTCATTCTCAAAAGAAGCAACTGAGATACCCTGAATACTTGCAATGCCAAGAGTAACCAAGCTACGATAAGAGACTTCTGGTGCAAGCTGTCTCAGGACCTGTATCATATCATCACCAAAAATGCAATAATCAAGCCCCCGTGTCAGTATAAAAAGAAAAGCAGCTAACTAGGAGCATCAATTCATGGTAAACATTCATGATTTGAATATTTATTCTTAGCTAAAAGATTTGCTTCCAATCTTCAGCTATTGACATTTTTTGAGAAAATTCAGGTATCCACTAATGTTAAAATGTAGAAAATTTAAAGGTTGATTTTCAGAGAAAAATTTTGACAGAAATTAAAATTTTCTGTTTCAAGTAAAGGTCACATCTAATTTACTATAAAATCATCATATTTTTTGCAGATGAATGCAAGTTGTCAATTTATAAGAAGTTCAGTCAGCAAGAAAGCAACCTGAGCAGCCCAAGATGGAACCTTCATCCATACTTCAAAAACCGGAGCCCCACAAGCTATAGAAACAGAGTTCAGAGGTTCAGACAAAGAAGGCTTGCTTTCCTCACAATTTGGAAGAGCACGGACTTGCTGATTCTTCTCAATGAGTTCATGTTTTATATGGCTTTCCAACAGCTGCATGTTAGAAGAAAATGGCTCAATGATCATGAAGTTTAACAACTCAATAAGCAAGAAAAACAGTTAGAGCTTGCACCTGATCATCAAAACATGTTTGCGCACTACCAGACATTAAGAGTGAGATATGAGCTGAACTACAAGTTGTGAGATCACATCTCATTGTCACAACTCCACGAGAAAATGTCCCAGCTTGAAGAGGAGGAGGTGCAGCACTGTCAAGCATTTAATACCATTCATCAACTCATGTTACCATGATTCATCAGGGATATGCAAACATAATTATAAGACATCAAATATATATATATTCAAATCACCGCCATAAATCATCTTCTACAACACACAGACTCATTTGATTTACGGGAAGAGGGAGGAAGTATGGTCAATGGCAAAATGGAGAAATATCTCATGTTTTGTCAGAGTTTTCAAGGGAGAGATATGGAAAAATAGCTTTTCCATGGGAATAAGATCCTCACGTTTCATGGAAAAGAAAAACTCATATGGGTTACGGAAAAATCCTATTCTCACTGGTTGGGACTTGGGGTAATTTTTTTTCCAAAAGTGCCAGCTTTCAGATAGAGTGGGGTAGAGTTTCTCTTTATTAAGAGCATAACAGGTATTTTACATAACTTTCCTAGGAAATTAGATACTCAACCAAATATATACCATTTTGGAATGTGCCACTTTCCCATGGTCAACCAAACATGCAAAATCCACTTTCCCAAGCATCATTGCCCAATTAAAACATTCCAACAAGGAAAAATTCTTCACATGAACCAAATGAGTCCATAATTATAAAGATCACTCAAAAATATAACTGGTTGATTGGTGAAAAAACTGATAAATTTAGTTTGCACAACATACCTGACTCGATTATGAAGTTTGCTCCCACGAATCTGAACCAGCAGCAAGCAGGTGTTAAGGAAACAAGAAGTTGCCAATTCTTAAAGCATATAAAGGAAGAAACAGAGGAGCAACCGAAACAATTTCCAAGCAATCAAAACAAGAAATCATCTTTATTCCATTAGAACTTGATATGCATTAAATACAAATTTCTTAGAATCCATTTATTTGGAGAAGTAAGGTTTCAAGTGCCAGTTTGTTGCTGGAACTGTGCATGCATGTGTGCCACAATACCCTGCACATCGCAGGGTATATGAGTCGAGAAACCTACGTACAACTGGCACCAAGCCAAAAGGTCCTCCTTTTTCCCACTGTTTTTGTTTCAACACAGTATGGCACATGCCATTCTAGCCACCAGTCGACACCAGGCACCTAAATCCTTGTCTAAACATGGTTCCCATGTATAGGGAGCAAGAACGTTAATAACATGCATTGTTCATGAAAGATAATAACTCTACCATGCATACATTAAACCAATTAGAACAAAAGCATGTGCTACATCCAACTAAATGTAAAAGGCTGTTGATTTGTTGTAGTCCAATTTTTTACATATATCCAACTCTATTAGAATCCTTCCAATAATTACCATGCATAAATTAAGAGATAATTAGTTGCACTAATTTAATGCAGTTTGTCGACAACAAATAGTAACTAGAATTTATTGTCAGTCGCTAACAACACCAAGCTGACAATGAAAGATTGAAATCACATGCCACTTAACAGAACAAATAATTAATTCTTAAAAACCGTCTCCTCTCTACATTTCTCCCAATTTGTCCCCCCTTAATTTGAATTGTCATATAACCCTTTTTCTCCTAAAACCTTGTATTTTAATGTTAATTAATTTCCTCTCTTATATAAGAGTGATAATCCCATATACAAGAAAGAGGAAAGACTGTTAATGGATATCAACTGGGTTCTGCCACTGCATGGGCATTCACTTGTACCTTGCTTGACCATTGTTTCACACTGAAGAATACTAGTACCATCCTAGGAGTCCAAGAATAACTTGGATCTATCATCTGATGAATTTCAGCTTAACCAAATTAATCAGCTAAATAACCATTGCATCATTATACTTACTTCAATGTTTAGGAGGGCATTAAGGCCATCTTCCAAGGAACCCAGTAAAAAAGCATCCTGGAAAAGGAGAAGACAAAATGTTACACACTTAGCATTAAATCCACAAATCAATATGCAAGAAAGCACTAGAGTTGAGAAATAAGAACTCAAACTTACCAATGTGCATGGTAATCCACAAACAAGAAATCTTATATCTACATTGTCATCATATATTTTTATAGCAGGTAGAGTATCGCATGAGCTTTCTTCTTCCTCTTCTTCGTCACCCACAAATTTATCAGGAGGAGATATATTGATCTTAGGAGCATCTCCAAGTAGATGGGGCCCAGGTTTCCCACTAACTTTTTGACTATCAGATGGCAAAACATGGTTGTTTCGTACACAATATAGTCGAAAAGATGCATGTGCAAGTTGAAATGCATCCCATGTATGGCTGCATGAACTGCAAAAGGAAAACAGAAAATCATGAAGCTGCTGTAAATTTCACCTGTCATGAAGTAAGGGAAGCAAAAAATATACCTCTGTACAACAGATAGCAATGCTTGGCGAAAGTGAGAAGCTGCATAAGAAGAAAATGCATTCTTCCAATATATCACATATGGAATTCCCTGACAAAGAAAATACCTCCAATCAACATTTCTTCCAATTTAAGAACTACAAGGATGAACCCAGGAACACTCAAAATAGGATTTTTATTAACACATGTTAAAGAAACTCAAACATATCCAGATTAAGGATGAAATCATTAAATGGCATCATTTTCCCATCTGCATGCCTCAAGCCACATGCAAAAACGGAACAAGAAAGTGAATATCAGGCAGCTTAAATAGTATTGTTCACAAAAATACTAAACAAAGTAACCAAACAACGGAATGCCAAGAAAAAAATGGAAATGCACAAAATCAATATAAATGTGAATTTTTTAGATCTTTAGATGAATTACAATGCCATTATACAAAATGTTGCATATAACTTAGAAAGAGAGACCAATCTCCTTGCCCTCGGTATTCACACCGTAATATTGTAACCAAGGTTTGCTGACTTGGAACCAGAACCTATGTTGGCCAACCGGCGGTTTGGATCGGTATGCTCCCATACTGGACCATACTAGGCCCAAACTGACATGGAGATGAAAGCAGGGGAGAGGGAGAATTGGAGAGGAAAAGAGAGAGGGGGAAGCGAGGGAGGGAGAGGAAGAAAAGGAAATAGAGGTGAGTGGAGATACTAGGGGTGGCCACTGGAGGGCCGTCGAGACCTTTGGGGCTACACCCTCCTCCATGAGAGAAAAATAAAGAGAGAGATAAAGAGAGAGGAGGGGAGGGAGAGGACCGGACAGAGGGGAAGGTGGTGGGGATGCCATTGGAGGGCTGCCGAGGCTCCTAGACAGCATAAAATGACTCAACAGATCTGTGGGGTCAAAATAGGAGTGACCCGTCCCAATTTCATAGGATTTTTTTTTATTTTGTGACTTCATAGTGAAATCGGCAATCCGGCCCTTGGCAGCCCTCCAATGGCATCCACACCACCTTCCCCTCCATCTGGTCCTCTCCCTCCCCCACCCCCACTCTCTCTATCTCTCTCTCTACTCCTCTCTCATAAAGGAGAGTGGAGTCTTGGAAGCCTCGATGGGCCGTCACTAGCCTTTCCCTCTCCTTCCCTCCCCCCTCTCTCTTCCTCTCTTTCCTTTTCCCTTGCTCTGTTTTTGCCAACATTCCAAATCGAACGCCCGAACTGCACTGATAGGCTGTTGGTATGATTTGGCATTCCATGGTTGTAGCTCTCATGATCGCTAATAATCAATGGCCAAATAGTAAGTTCTTTGATAGTGGATACCTGCTTAATGCAGGTCGAAGACAGTGGTTTTTATTAGGAAAAAGTTATTGTATTTAAAATAACAAAACTTTCATGATCTCGGTCCCTAATGCTAAAATGCTACTAATTCAAATATATTAGGGACAAACAATAGAATGCAGTGACAAAGTAATGCACATTGGAATTTCTCAGCTATCACCTTAGAATGGAGTAGTTGTGCAATTTTTTCACCATTTGGGACCTCCAGATAAACCTGCAACCACATCTCATGGTGTCAGACAAAAGGTGGAAACAAGATTCAAAACAAATCATAATAAACGCTCATATATTCAATTATTATATATGCCATATATCTACAAGCAGCATATGTGCCCATGTTGGGTTTGGAGCAAAAATGACAATGAAGAGAGACTTCTAGTTCACCTGAACCATTAAAATAAGTAGCAAGAAAAATTGCAATCTTATTATCAACAAAAAAGAGAAGAAAAGACTACAGAAATATAAAACACGAACATGGAGAATGGTTAAATGTGTTCTGCATAGATCAAGGAAATTGACCGTGTCCAGTCTTAGAGTATAACCAAATCAAATGCATACCAAATGAAAAATATTTGTTTAACATTTCAGCATCTACCAGAGCAAAGGGGGTTTATTCCTTGAAGTATTTGACTGCTTAATGTATTTAACATGATTAGACTTCTCCACAACAATTAGCAAAAGCTTATCCACTAGGTCAAGAAATAAAATATATCACTTCTCACATAGAACCTTCTGATGCTTCCTTGAAGAAATAAAGGTAATTAATTTGTAAAATAAATGTTTGAATCAAATATATATATGTGTGTGTGTGTATCTTTAAATCAAAGAATATATATATATATATATACACACACGGTTTTACATCCTGACAGGATAGGGGGTGGGATAGCTATCATATCCTATTCTTATGAGAAAACAGAAATGGGACGGGGTTAAGACTCCAAAACCCATTCATGCAAGGAGAGAAGAGGAAAGAGGAAAGAAAGAAAGGAAGATGAATAAAAGAAAAAACTGAAACGAAAGAAGAAGAAAAATGAAAGAAAGAAAGAATAGGAGAAGAAAAAGAAAGGAAAGGAAAAAGGAAGAATAAGAAAAAGGAAAAAAAAAAGAAATGAAGGGATAAGAAAATTAGAAGAAAATGAAATTAAAAAAAGGAAGGTAGAAGAAAAGAAAGAAATGAAAGAAAAAGAGGAGAGAGATAAAGGATATGTATCAAGATGCATGTCTAGGACCCCTGCAGATATGGGACATCCCATTCCATGAAGATACCAGGATACCTCCATTCCACAGGATTTAAAACCTTGTATATATATGTGCCTGTATGATACACAATTATGTTGTTTCATGTGCAAGTATTTAACCAAGGTAAACAGCAATTCTTCTTTTTCTAAAAGTAGTATGTTAAATGTCAAAAACACATTACATATACCCCTATGAATCAGCATATAATAGTATCCAATGTGACTCAAAAACCATATTTCCTCCCTTAAATGGTAATTCTGATAAGTTGAATAACATAGAAGGCATTAGAATGATTCTAATAACAATTTTTCTCGTTCGAGATTTTGGAATTTCATCAACTAGTTATTTGGAATTCGGGAATAACAACAAAAAATAAAGACAAACATAACAAAATGAATTTCAGGTGTTCTCCAAGTAGAGCAGGCAAGAAAGGTGCAAGAGTTCTTTGCAGCTACAAAATAGTTACACCACAAAACACCAGGTAACTTTTCAGCTTGTCACTGACCTAATAGGCTTTCCATTTTCAGTTTCTAATTATTCTTTTCAGAGAACAAAAAATAAGAAATAAACCTCAACATTGTCATAACAGAAAGCAGAGCCAATGCCACTGATCAATTTGTAGAAAACTTGAAAGAAGTATCAGCTCAGTACATATAATAATGTTTGACTGATGATGCATCCTACACAGTGCAAACCATGATAGTCATGCTTGTTTCATATTAAAACTGTCTCATGTATATCATACTAATAGAAATAATGAATGTTAGCAATGCTTTAGATTATGGCCTCCTGACAACCTACATTTCTGGGTAAACATACAAGAGGCTGAACGTGATATGAATAGCTAAAAAGCAAGCTACACAATTGCAGAAGAATGTGCTAGCTCTAGGATCTTTCTTACTTTGAAACCAAGAAGGTAAAAGAAACAAATGATTTTTCAGGAGTTCCAGTTAACCAAATTGTAACATAGTGGAACCATACTTAGTGCCACTTCCTACACTTGGCCCAAATCAAACTAGTAATGGTATAAGTTAGATGGATTTATCAACCATGCATATCACAACACAAAAATAAACATCATAATCAATATGAATTGAATTGTGCAGTTCCTGCTCACAACAGTACTTAGCACAAACTTTGTAATATATACACATTATGTTCAAATTAGTTCCACAAAACCATAAAGAAGAACAGCATGTAAGCTACAATTTCAACTAAATCCATAAAATAGCATCAAACAATGTAATAATTTCAGAATCGTAGAATAGCTTACTATTGTAGGTAATGATGGGCCGATAAGGGAGCTAAATATTTGGGGTTCCGACACATCGACAGTTCCCCAGACAAGAGAGCCGATTTCTTCTTCATTCTCAAGCTTCTCCCCTTGAAAGTACAAAATATTTGGATCCAATGACTTCTGCACATCCCTGATTTTATCTAATGTTGGGTTAACAAGTGTGCGAACCTGCATTTAAACAGGAAAATCACTCAAAACCAAACCAAAGACAATCCCAGCTATCCAGATTACGAATGCAATAACATTTCACTAAGAAAATCCAATCATGAATTCATAAATAAAAGACAATCTCGAATTCATAAAGAAACCACTGACATCCAGGCGCCCGGACGACACAAGCTCGGGGAAAGGATACAAAGGCCGATGCTTCACCTCCGCCTGCGGCCTCTCGGCGAACTTCCCGCACAACACTGCAATGAGCCTACAGCCCTGTTTCGCAAAACTCTGAGCCTGAAACATCTTTCATGCAGATCACAGAGAAGATGAAAGAGAACCCACGAGCTATCTCATCCGCCTCTCAAATCAAAACCTCCCCACCTCCACTCCCATCCATCGGCCCAAAATCCAGAGCCCGAACCCCAAGAAATAGCTCAAAAGATCCAAAGACCTCACAAAAATCCAAACTTTCCGCGCCGAACGCCTCAAAACCCCTTCCAATCGCGAAAAATCGACCGAAAACCGACACCCACGGCAAGAAATCAACGCAATTTACGCGAAGAAACCTCTCCGGAGCTCCGAGAACAAAAGACGGAGGCCAAAAATAGGGCAAAGGGGCGACGAAGGGTAAAGTAAACACAGAAGGGAGAACAAGCCCTAGCACCGCGCGACCTCGCCTTAAGATCGCAAATAAAAACAAAGAAAAAAATAATAATAATCCTAAGAAGGAGAGGAAGACTAAAGACCCGAATTAAAAGACGAACCCAATACCATCATCATTAAAACTCGCGAACGAACCCGATGGACTCACGCGTGGAGTCAAACCAAAACAAAAGAAAACAAGAAAAATAAGATCAGATTTTAGAATTAATAAAAAATCCATCAATCGGCGAAACTGGAAAGAAAAAACCGAATCCAAAAAGAAGTGAGAGACAGGAATCGAAGCACCCCCGTCCCCCGCAAAAAATTTAAAAAAAATTATAAAAGAACGATATAGAGAAAGACCAGAAGATTCGTACAGAGACTGTGACAATAACGTGTTATCAGAACACAATGTTATTATACACTTCCACGACCCTTACGCTGTACTTCGCCACGAAAGATTTTTTTTTTTGAAAAAAATCGGAAAAGGTTGAATTTTTATAGGAAATTCTTAAAAGAATCGAAGTGGGTTGGATTTTTCTGGGCTTTTTTTTTCTTCTTCTTCTTTATCTTGCTTTTTTTGATTCGATCCATGATTGCTACTGTTGCTCTTATTGCACGAAACCCGATCATTTTAAATCCCTTTCTCCACGCGCGCTCTCTCTCTCTCTCTCTCTCTCTCTTCTTTAAATCAATCCTTGGATGGATCGAGGGATCTCAGGATCGATCGCGGTCGATTTAGTTCATGGGATTGTTCTTGGACCTGTCCCCCGAGAGCGGGGATGGCGACGCACGTGCTCCAACATCGGAGTCACGTGCATGGTCATGGACGTTATTGTATTCTGTTGTCCCTTCGGGGAATTTTATCTAAAACGCACGTCCTCATAAAGACAAAATTGTACGAATAGAAGTTGATTTTTTTTTTTTTTTTTGGGAAAGGAAAACAAGCATGTATCATTTTTTTTTTTTTATTTCACTTGACTGGAATTCAATTTTATATATTATTTTGCATTTTTTTTTGATATAATTTGTGGCACGCATCTTATGATGATTTCTAGTCTAGATTTATGTTGTGGTGATTCTCTGCTTAGTATCAAACACCTGGGCCCAGATGGTGCATGTTACTAATTTACAGGTATGGAAGCAAGAAAATGTTGCTTCTCCTTTAGGCTTGCGGGTCTACATCAGGTTAAAAGAAGCAATCATATTTTTAAATAAAAAGAAGAAAAATATAGGCTCATGCATATTAGAGGCATGCCATATAAGCAATTGATCTCTCGTTGACAAGTCTGACAAAGAAAGGTCAAAGCCAATCCTTCCGAGTGTAATTTTTTTAGTTTATAAATATAAATTCATTCTTTAATGATTAAATATCATAAAAAAGTTTATAAATTTTTTTATTAACCGACTTATCCATCCTTTTCAAAATAAATAAATTATTTTTTTAAATAATACTTATCCATAAATTAATAAAAAAATTATCCATTTGAGCGTCTATAAAATAAACATTGAATTTCATCCCTAAAATACTCTTTTTATGATTTTTAATGCCTTTCCCATTATCCACTATCCTAAATTCCAGTTCCTATAAATAATATTATAAAAAATATGGATAAATTTTAGCAACTCCAAAAAAATAAGAGCATTGATAATAAATTTCGAAATTACTTTTGCATACATAAAAGAATATGGATAATTAATTTTTCTATCTAAATGTTGCGTATAAAATATTTATCTGAAAAAATATAGATTCTTAACTAAATCTTTTATTCCAAAAGAACGAGCCTTAAAAATGGATCGAATCGAATAAGATACGGAACAAGTCAAATACAAGATAAATCAATAATTTATCCATTCGAATCTAATTTATTTATTATTTAAATTGATCAAAAATCTAAATCTAAACTTGATTATTTTATTCGATAAATAATCAAGCATAACTTACAATAAATTGAAACAAGGTAAACAAATTAAATAATTATGCATTGCCACCCCTATTTTTTATTTCCCCTAATTTTATTCACGTATAACACTTGGATAATGCACCCATATTTGAATCTCGGTCATTTCCTCTGCCATATAACTTAGACTCCGGAAGGTATGTCCTTCAAACCACTTGCCATGTAGCTTCGCAGCTCTCTACGAAGCTATCACCGCTCTCTTGCATTATATATATATTTTAGTACACTTCTAAACAAATCACTAGACTTATGTTTGATATTATGAATTATGAAATCGCCCTGCCAACGGGCAGCTCCATGTTCCTGTTTGTACTACTATATTTAAATTTAGTTTTTAAAATCAATAAGGCACCGGCTAGTTGAACGGCAATAAAGAAAAAGATCATGACCTCTCACTCACGTTAGCAGTCGTGGACTCTAGAAAAATTTCTGGATTTAATCGAGTCATCCATGAAATCATGACTCAAATCCGTGATCGATTGATAGTGAGGCAAGATCTCTATCAACCGGGCTACTGTCTTAGTAATTCTAAATTATTTTAAAGTGGTGAACTTGGAATGACTTATCAAGTTGTAAAGTGTTATATTGGAATTGGATTAGAGGATATTGAAGCGGGTTACACCTTGTTCAAACCCACTTGGTTGTTGGCAGCTGTCCAATTATTAATATCGAGAGGTATGACCTTTGCTACATGTCTTTAGTTATTTTAGAAGGTTCTCTATAATAAGAAAGCATACCATACTAGACTACCAATTAAATTACCAGCAACATCCTGATTGCCATCCTCATCATCAATTTTCATGCTCCTCCATCCCCTTCTTTTCAGGAAAAACTAGTTAACTGATTAACATGCATTACCAATTCTATTAGGGGCAAGAGATTTTTTTTTAATTTTTTCAGAGGATGGATGATTCTTAATTTGCTGAGATGATGGTATTGATTATGACATGCATAGTGCTACCATATGGGAACCCCCTGTATGCTTGATGCTTTAAATTAATTGCTAGGTGGAGCTGCTCTATTATGAACTTTACTATTATTTTATTTTGTTCTTCAACAAAGAGGGGAAAGATTTTTCTAGTGCAAATTACTTAAGAAATCCAATACTCGATGATTCACCAATAATTAACTACTAACAACTGCGGATTTTTAAGCAATAATGATAATTATTTGATAACAATATGGCTCTTTACTAGATGACATGAAATAGAAGTTGGAAATGAATAAAATTGAAACCCTGATATGTCAAGATCTTCATATTATGCTCTTATCCCTTAAAAATTGTATGGATGTTTCTTATAGCATCTAGCTTGGCCATATAGGTTTCTCACTCACTCATGTACCTTAAATTTCAAGTTCCCCTCATCAAATGCCTAATTGGATGTTTCCTTTTTTATTATTAGCCTTCCTATATAGAATAACTAACCATAGCCTGAAAATCAAAATAAAATCTCCAGCAAATGTGTAACACCAATCATCCTCTTCAGGCACAAAATTTTGGCCATAAGCCAAAACATTATGTTATAGTACCACTTATTTAGTATTTATGTTGCATTTGGTAGCATGCAATCTATTCAGATTGTCAGTAATTTAAAGGGGTTCCACTATATTACTGTGTTTGGTATGCTTTTTTTTTTATGGTAATCCAAATTACATGGTATTGCTGCCAAGATCGCCGTGGCCTGAAGCTGAAGTTGAGATCGGAACATGCCCCAATCGCTCGTAATTCCTGCTCGGGCACCCGGACCTGCAAAACAAAGTTAGAGACCCAGGCCAGGGATTCCGGTAGGGGCACTCCGACGGTTAAGCCAGTGACGATCCAGGAAAACAGATCCTCTCGGTCGAGCCCCGTATATGGACTCCACACTAGGAGGAGAACATAATGTATTGGAAAAGTGAGGGGAAGCTATGTGCGGAGTGAGGAAAGCGCTGGCTGAGGAGAATCGGAGCCAGGGTGGCTGTGTCCATCAAGACCTTTCTCGCAGGTTTGCGGTAGCCTGGAACTCTCGGATCACCTGGTGCTCTCCTATGTGCCTGCCCTCTCCTTTCTCACCACTTAGCTTTTGCTTACCTTCCTATAGGACCCCGGAGGGTTCTCTTTAAGCCACAAGGGGCTGCCAGATGCTTGCCTCGGGATCTTCGCTGTAGCTGTCGGCGCGTGCAGTGTTGTTTGGTGCCGTGTGTGAGGTGCCTTTCCTCATCCACTATAGGGGACTGCCGTGTGCACTGACATTCCTTCTAGTCGCTTCATTTTGGAAAATTTGGCAGGATCTCGGTTGGGGAGCCGCTGCCCCTAGGGATTCGAAATTCTGGTTGACTTCTTTTTTCGGGTGGTGCAAACGGTCTGTGGAGAGCGTGGTGCCTCTATCGGGGAGTCTCTCCCTTTTCGGTGTAAGTGGCAGCTAGGGCATTTATCGCGGACTGGCGGGAGCCTCTTCGTGGTCCTGGGGTGGCTCGCCATTGCTCGTGGGGCGTGGCGACGTCCTTTGGCCACTGGCATCTTCGTCCGAGGTGGGGTTGACCTGGGGTGGCAGAGCTCGACTCCGGCCCAAGCGCTTCAACCTTGCGGGAGATAGCCTGGCGGAGGAGGGCGGAGCTCGACACCGAGGAATGCCGGCACCTCAAAAAGGAGATTGAGGACCTCATAAAGAGGGGCTATCTCGGAAAGTTCGTGAGGGGCAAACCCTCGGCAGAACCTCAGGCGCTCGCTGCTCTCCCTCTTGTCCCTACAGTCGACAACTGCCCTACCGAGAAGCCGGTGGGGATGATATGCTGGGGAGTCCAAAGCACCTCCAAAAAAGCCCAGGAGGGGGGGTTTTGAAGATGTACTTCCCTTTATGAGGGAGAGGGGGGTCGAACATAAAAATGTAAATAATAATGTTGTGATCGTCGAGATGACGATTGCAAAGAATCCTGTAAAATGCATCATGGTTGATAGTGAAAGCTCCACGGATGTGCTTTTTTACGATGCTTTCTCCAAGATGAATCTACCCTCTGCTCGGCTCAAACCTATGCACACACCCTTCGTCGGCTTCACAGGTAACTCTGTAAGAGTCGAGGGAGAGATCACTCTCCCCGTTACTGCCGGAACGCCATCTCGGCAGAGTACCGTAATGATGACCTTCACGGTTGTCAGGCTCCCATCAGTCTACAATGTGATCCTTGACCGACCCGGGCTCAACCTGCTTGATGCGGTCATTTCAACAAAGCGGCCGTTGATGCAGTTTCCAACTCCCTACGGCGTCGAGGAGATGAGGGAGGCACCTCAACCAATCTAGCATTGTTTCCAAACCATCCCCGGTGCCAAGGTTGCCAAGGATGACCCTAGCACGGACGACCTCGACCAAAGGGCGCAGGATCCCAGAGGTGGCCCGGTCGATCGTCTGCTATCGTATCCTCTTGGAACTGACCTCGCAAAGATGGTGCAGATTGGGGCGCAGCTCCAAGAGGACGAGCGAACTCACTTACTGGAGTTTCTCTGGGTGAACTCGGATGTGTTCGCTTGGACGACGGCCGACATGCTCGAGATTCTCCCCGAAGTCATCACCCACAAGCTGAACATCGATCCGAAGTATCATCCTGTTCGTCAAAAGAAAATGAGCTTTGCCCCAGAGAGGCAACAGGCGATCAATGAGGAGGTAAAGAAACTCCTCGAGGCTGGTTTTGTGCGAGAATTACAGTATCCGAGCTGGCTGGCAAATGTAGTGATGGTGAAGAAGAATAACGAGAAGTGAAGGATCTGTATAGACTACACCGACCTTAATCGAGCCTGTCCAAATGATAGTTTCTCTCTGCCAAAGATCGACTAGTTAGTGGATGCCACCTCGGGGCATCGCTTACTCTCCTTCATGGATGCATTATCCGGATATAATCATATCCAGATGTACTAAGAGGATGAGAAGCACACTGCCTTCATCACCGATCGGGGGACGTACTGCTACCGGATGATGCCATTCGGCCTGAAGAATGCTGGCACCACATACCAGCGACTGGTCAATTGGGTCTTCAAGGACCAGATCGGCAGGAACATGCAAGTATACGTGGACGACATGCTTGTTATGAGCAAGCCGAGCTCGGACCACATCGCCAACCTCGCAGAAGCCTTCCACAATCTCCGGGAGCATAAGATGAAGTTGAACTCGGCAAAGTGCATCTTTGGTGTAGCAGCAGGAAAGTTCCTTGGCTTCATGGTGACCCAGAGAGGGATCGAAACGAACCCGGAGAAGGTCCAGGCGATTGTTGACATGGAGCACCTGACTTCGAAGAAGCAGGTCCAGCGTCTGACGGACCAGATTGCAGCTCTGAGCCGGTTCATCTCGAGATCGACGGACTGCTGTCTTCCTTTTTACAAGGCGCTGTGCAAGATGCACGACCTCACCTGGACCGAAGAATACAGGGCAGCCTTCGAGGAACTCAAGGGCTTCTTGGTGTCGCCACCACTGCTCTCCATACCAGAGGAAGGAGAGGAGCTCCTGCTATACATGGCGGTCACCCCGGGGGTCGTTATCTCGGTTCTTGTCTGCACGGATCAGGACAAATCCCAAAAGCCGGTGTACTACGCTAGCAAAATCCTTCAGGATGTGGAGATCAGGTACACCCGATCTAAAAAACTTATTTTTACTTTTATCATGTCTGCCCAGCATCTCAGGCCATACTTCCAATCGCATCCGATCATGGTAGTGACGAACCAGCCCCTGAGGGCTATGCTAAGTTGCCCAGACATGTCCGAACGTTTGGCCAAGTGGGCACTGAAGCTCAGCGAGTTCGACATCGTGTACCGTCCGAGGTCATCCCAGAAGGTCCAAGTTCTGGCTGACTTTCTGGTCGAGTGCGCAGGGCTTGTTGATGAGCTAGAGCAGACCACAACGGAGCACCAGGCAGAGCCCTGAATCGAGGAGGAGCCCTGGATCCTCCATGTAGACGACGCATCCAATGCAGGCGGGAGTGGAGCAGGCCTCATCCTCGCCAATCGCGATAGAATCATGGCCGAATGTGCACTCCGCTTCAAGTTCGCCGCAACAAATAACCAGGCGGAGTACGAGGCACTCCTTGCGGGCCTGAGGATATCCTGCGAGCTGGGTGTACGAAGCCTAAAAGTCTTCACCGACTGCCAACTGGTGGCTGGGCAGGTTTCCGGAGAGTATGAAGCCAGAGATCCCCAGATGATGAAGTATCTCGGGCGGGTCCGCTCAAGCGCGACAGACTTCCGACACTTCAGCATCTCCCACATCACTCGCAGAGAGAATGCTTGCACCGACACGCTGTCAAGGCTCGCGATCCTGCTGAACTCGTCACTGGGACGTGCGCACATCGAGTACCTCGAAAGTCCAATCAACAAAGCTCTCGAAGAGGTGCAGCAGGTCACCCCGGAGCCGAGCTGGATGGACAGGTACGTCAGATACATCACGGACGGCACCCTGCCAGAAGACCGCACAGAGGCCGGTCTCATCAAAAAGAAGGCCTCACGGTTCATCCTGATAGAAGGGCAGCTCTACTGCAAATCCTACTCCTACCCGCTCTTGAAGTGCCTGAGATCCACAGAGATTGCCCTCGTACTCCAAGAGATACATGAAGGTCTCTGCGGGAATCACATGGGAGGAATGACACTGGCGTACAAGGCCCTCCACCAGGGTTACTACTGGGAGACCATGAGGGAGGACACCGCCAACTTCGTGAAGAAATATGACCAGTGCCAGCATCACATCCACATATAGTGTCAACCGGTTGTGCCGCTCTCACAGTTCTCCGCCCCTTGGCCATTCGCCCAGTGGGGGATGGACATCTTAGGCCCTTTCCTCCCTGCATCAGGGCAACGAAAATTCCTAATAGTGGCTATCGACTACTTCACCAAGTGGATAAAAGCGGAGCCACTAGCACAGATCATCAAAGCCAAGGTCCGCCAGTTCTTCTGGAAGTCGATTATTTGCCGCTTCAGGCTCCCCCAAAGCATCATCACCAACAACGGGTGACAGTTCGATAACTGGAAGTTTGAGAAATTCTACGTCGAGCTCGGCATTCAGCATCGCTTCACCTCGATGGCTCACCCTCAAACCAACGGAGAAGCTGAGGTGACCAACCGGACCATTCTCCAAGGACTCAGAACCAGGCTAGACCAGGCCAAGGGCAAGTGGGTGGAAGAACTCTCCAGCATCCTCTGGGCCTATCACACAACACCGAGGATGGCAATAGACGAAACCCCTTTCAACCTCATCTTCGGCACTGAGGCTGTCGTGCCAGTTAAGCTCAGCATGCCCACATTACGAGTGCAGTAGTACGATGAAGCAGAGAATCCAGCATGCCTTCTTCTCAACTTGGATTTGCTCGAGGAGACCAGAGATAAGGCTCGACTCTGGATAGCGGCTTATCCGTAGTATGTAGCTCGGTACTACAATGCACGGGTAAAGCCAAAGGTCTTCCGCCCGGGTGACCTGATGCTGTGCTGGGCCGAGGCATCCCACCCTCGGGAATGTGGCAAGCTCTCACCAAACTGGGAGGGCCCTTACAAGGTGGTCAAGGCTCTTCCTCATGGAGCCTATTACCTAGAGGACCTGGATGGTTCCAGGTCCCGTGCATATGGAATGCCGGCAACCTCAGAATATATTATCCGTAATGTAGAATTTTCTCTCCAACTCTCCGGCACCAAAGATCGGAGCCCAGCTCTCCGGCACCAAAGCCCGGAGTCCAGCTCTCCGGCACCAAAGCCCGGAGCCCAACTCTCCGGCACCAAAAATCGGAGTCCAGCTCTCCGGCACCAAGCCCGGAGCCCAGCTCCCAGTTACCGAAGACCGGACTCCAGCTCTCCGGCACCAAAGCCCGGAGCCCAGCTCTCCGACACCAAAGACCGGAGTCCAGCTCTTCGGCACCAAAAACCGGAGTCCAGCTCTCCGGCACCGAGCCCGGAGCCCAGTTCCCGGGCACCAAAGACCGGAGCCCAGCTCTCCGGCACCAACGACCGGAGTCCAGCTCTCGGGCAACAAAGCCCATAGCCTAGCTCTCTGACACCGAAGACCAGAGTCCAGCTCTCCGGCACGGAAGACCGGAGCCCAACTCTCCGGCACCAAAGACCGGAGCCTAGCTCCCCGGCAATCAAGACCAAAAACTCTCGAAGCCCGGTACCTTGCAGACACCTAGCGGGATCTATAAATTCAACCTCCGAGCTCGGCCTTGCTATGCATGCACGGAGCTGGTCCCAGTCGAGGCCCAATAGACCCCTTCAAACAAAAACTCGAAGTTCTATGACCACTTCGCTCGCGAAGTGGGCGTGGCTCAGCAAGCCAAGAAAATCCCTCCAAACTGCCTGGCGTGCCCAGGGCTCGGCAGAGAAGGGCCCAGACCCTTGGTACTTAGAGGCTCGGCGCCTATACAAGTACGTGCACGTGGGCAGTTGAAAAGCGAAGGGAGCAAGATCAACAAAGTGCAAAAAAAAAAAAAAGAGAGAAGAAAGAAAAGAAGAAGAGCACGAGTCGAAGTGACTGAAAAGGAAAAAGGGAATCCATTGATGCTTGCAAAAGTTTTTACATGTATCCCGGGCCCTGACATGCCGGGCATCCCAGGTCAGAGAAAAAAAGGAAAAATTACAAGGACTACCGGCCTCTTCCCGGTGCGGCGTTCAGATGGGGCGTCGCCCTCCGAGGTCCCCAGTCGTTGGACTCGCTCTCGACGGCCTCCGCCGGCAGGGCCGACTCAATGACAGTAGCTCTTTTGTTCTCCTTGCCCGAGTCGGGAGTCGGGTCCGGACCCGTCGAGCCCGAAAACTTCAGCCTACTGGCGTGCTTGTCTGGGACAAAATCTTTCACCTGGGACTTGCAATACATGAAGCCCTTAAAGAACGAGTCCGTCGCCGCCTCCTTGAGTTCGAGCTTGAACTCTTAGGAGGCTTTGTATTCTGCAATCGCCTCGGCAGCACTCTTCCTGGCGGACTCGACCTGTTGGGTTGCCTCGGCAGCCTTTTTCTTCACGACCTTTGCCGAGCTGACAGCCGTGAAAGTCTTCTCCTCCATGCTTGCGGCCCTCTTTTCGGTGGTGGTAGCCCTCTTCTCGACGACAGCGGCCCGGTCCTTTGCCGCCTCCAACTCTACCAGGAGGGACTGGGCTCGTCCCTTCTCCCTGGCAGCCTCCGCATCAAGCTCCTTCAACCTGGCCTCCTTAGTCTTGAGCTCTTTCGACTTGTCCTTGGACTGGTTTCTCTCCTGGTCCAGGGACTCCTCGAGCTCCTTGATCTACCTCTCGACTCTGGCGACCTCGCCTCGGAGCTCCTTGACCTTTACAGTGGCCTCCCAGGCAGCATTATTCTTCTGTTTTACCTCCTCCCTCAGGGACTCGAGCTCCGCTCCCCGTAGCCTGTCCCTCTTGGCCCAGGTTTGACAGTAATCCCTGATAAGGAGGAACTCAGTGCCAAGCTGCACCAAAGAAAATGTCAGTCCCGAAGGTAAAGGGAAAAGGGCAAGGCGAAGCCAAATGAAGGAGTACTTATCGAGAAAAGCTGGGCGAAGGTGCTGCCAATGGCATCGCCGAGAAGCTTCCCGGCCTTGTCTCGCCGATCGCACGATTGGACAGCGAAGTCCATCATGCACTCGACAAGGCTCTGGTCTCGGATCAAAGAGATGTTTGGCACCAATTTGAAGCAGATCCTGTGGTAGTCCCTCTCCCTCCTGCCCGTCGCCAGCGCGGGATCGTCAGTTGTCCTAGCTGGAGAAGCATCCGGAGCATGCTGGGAAATCGACACCACCCCGGATGGCACCGCCACTGGCTTGACTCTCTCCTGTTCACCCTCCTCCTCGACTTCTATGACCTCCGGGGGAGCTGAGCGCGCACCCAAGAGGGCCCGGGGGGCAAGGCATCATGAGGTTGTACTCCCCTTTATGAGGGAAGGGGAAGACAGGGGAAAAAATGTAAATAATGATGCTGTGGTCGTCAAGATGATGATCACGAAGCATCCTGTAAAACGTATCATGGTAGATAGTGGAAGCTCCACAGATGTGCTTTTCTACGATGCTTTCTCCAGGATGAACCTTCCTTCTGTTCAGCTCAAGCATGTACACACCCCCCTTGTTGGTTTCACAGGAGACTGTAGGGGTGGATAGAGAAATTACTCTCCCAGTCACTGTCGGGATCCTGTTTCGATAGAGTACCATCATGATGATGTTCACGGTTGTCAGGCTTCCTTCGGCCTACAACACGATTTTGGGCTGACCTGGGCTCAACATCCTCAATACTGTTGTCTCTACCAAGAGATTACTTGTGCAATTCCCAACCCCTTATGGTATCGGGGAGATGAGGGGTGCACCCCAGCTGGTGCAGCACTGCTTCCAAACTCTCCTCGGGGCCCGGGCCCCCGAGGAGGACTCCAAGGCAGACGAGCTCGACCAGAGGATTCAGGACCCCAGAGGAGGCCTGGTCGAGCACCTACTTCCTTACCAGCTCGGGGCTGACCAGACGAAGACAGTGCAAATCGGGGCCTAGCTGCTCGAGAAGGAGAAGGCTCCACTGTTGGAGTTCCTACGGGTGAATACAGATATGTTCACCTGGACAGCGATGGACATGCCAGGTATTCTCCCTGAAATCATCACCCACAAGTTCAACATCGATCCGAAGCACAGGTCAGTTTGATAGAAGAAGAGAAGCTTTGCCCTAGAGAGGCAGGTGGCCATCAACGAAGAAGTGGAGAAACTCTTGGCCGCCGACTTCGAGAGGTGCAATACCCGAGCTGACTGGCGAACGTGGTGATGGTGAAGAAGAACAACGGCAAGTGAAGGATCTGTATAGACTACACCGACCTCAACAAGGCGTGCCCAAAGGACAGCTTTCCTCCATCAAAGATAGATCAGTTAGTGGACGCCACCTCAGGGCACAGGCTGCTCTCCTACATAGATGCGTTCTTCGAGTACAATCAGATCCGGCTGCACCCAGGGGACGAGGAGCACACTGCCTTCGTCACTGACCGAGGAACATTTTGCTACCGGGTGATGCCCTTTGGCCTGAAGAATGCTGGGGCCACGTACTAGCGTCTGGTCAACAAGGTCTTCAATGACCAGATTGGCTGAAACATGCAAGTGTGCGTAAACGACATGCTCGTTATGAGCAAGTCAAGCTCGGACCATGTTGCTGACCTCACTGAAGCCTTTCATAATCTCTGGAAGCACCGAATGAAGCTCAATCTAGCAAAATGCGCTTTCGAGATGGCAACCGGGAAGTTCCTTGGCTTCATGATCACCCAGAGAGGCATCGAAGTGAACCCAAAGAAGGTCCAGGCGATCGTTAATATGGAGCATCCAACATCCAAGAAGCAAGTCCAACGCCTGATGGGGCAGGTTGCGGCCTTAAGCCGGTTCATCTCAAGGTCGGCCAACCGCTACCTCCCCTCCTTCAAGGCGTTGCGCAAGATGCACGACTTCACCTGGACTGAAGAGTGCAAGACGGCATTCGAAGAACTGAAGGAATTCCTGGCCTCTCCACCTCTGCTACCAGACCGGAAGAAGGGGAAGAGCTCCTACTCTACCTGGCAGTCACACCCGGGGTCGTCAGCTCGGTTCTCGTCCGCACGAATCAGGATGGATCCCAAAAGCCGGTGTACTACACTAGCAAAATCCTCCGCGACGTGGAGATCAGGTATACTCGCTCCGAGAAACTCATTTTTGCACTAATCATGTCTGCTAAGCGCCTCAGATCCTATTTCCAAGTGCACCCCATCGCGGTTGTGACTGATCAGCCATTGAGGACCATACTAGGCCATCCTGAAACTTCCGGGAGACTGGCTAAATGGTCCCTGATGCTAAGCAAGTTCGACATCACATACCGGTCGAGGTCATCGCAAAAGGCCCAAGTCCTAGCCGACTTCGTGGTCGAATGTACAGGACCCACCGAGGAGCCAGAGCGGATGGCCCCGGAGTGCCAAGCTGAGCCCGGACCATGGGAGGACCCTTGGATCCTCCACATGGACGGTGCCTCCAATTCTGGTGGGAGCGGAGCAGGCCTTATCCTCGCCAATTGTGATGGAGTGGTGACGTAATGCGCCCTCCGCTTCAAGTTTGCCACCACAAACAACCAGGCGGAGTATGAAGCGCTTCTCGCGGGCCTAAAGGTATCCCGCGAGTTGGGCGTGCCAAGCCTGAAGGTTTTCATTGACTCCCAACTGGTTGTCGGACAAGTTTCCAAAGAGTACGAGGCCCGAGATTCCCAGATGATGAAGTACCTAGCGAGGGTTCGTTCGAGCACGGCAGGCTTCCGTCACTTCCGCATTTTCCACATCCCCCGTGGAGAAAATGCTCGTCCGGATGCACTGTCGAGGCTCGCAACCCTGCCGGACTCATCGCTGGAGCGCGCCTACATTGAGTACCTTGAGAATCCAAGCTATGAAAGTCCAGAGGAGGTGCAATAAGTAGTCCACGATCCGAGCTGGATGGACAGGTACATCAAGTACATCTAGGACGGCCTCCTACTAGAGGACCACAAAGAAGCCGGCCTCATCAGAAGGAAGGCCATCCATTTTGTTCTAATGGACGGTCAGCTCTACCGTCGATCTTACTCCTACCCACTCCTGAAGTGCCTTAGACCCACGGAGGCAGCCTTCGTGCTCCGGAAGATACACGAGGGCCTCTGTGGGAACCATGTGGGGGGGAGGACTCTGGCATACAAGGCTCTTCGCCAGGGATACTTCTGGGAGACGATAAGGGAGGACACTGCTGACTTCGTCAAGAAGTGTGACAAATGCCAACGCCATTCCTACATACAGCACCTGCCGGTGGCACCGATCTCCCAACTATCTTCCCCCTGGCCTTTTGCACAGTGGGGGATGGACATCCTGGGACCGTTTCCCATCATGCCTGGGCAACGGAAGCTTCTGCTAGTGGCGATTGACTACTTCACCAAGTGGGTCGAAGCGGAGCCGCTGACTCGAATTACAGAAGCCAATGTTCGACAATTCTTCTGGAAGTCTTTCATCTGCCACTTCGGGCTCCCCAATTGTATCATCACCGACAACGGGTGATAGTTCGACAACCAGGAGTTTGAAAGGTTTTGCACCAAGCACGGCATCCAACACAGGTTCACCTCGGTAGCTCACCCCCAGACAAATGGGGAAGCCGAGGTGACTAATCGGACTATCCTTCAAGGACTTCGCACCAGGTTGGACCAAGCCAAGGGCAGATGGGCAGAGGAGCTTCCAAGCATCCTATTGGCCTACCACTCAACACCCAGAACAGCAACGGGCGAAACACCCTTCAACCTCATCTTCAGCGCTGAAGCAGTAATCCCAATCGAGCTTGGCATGCCTATATTGCGGGTGCAGCAGTACGACGAGATGCAGAATTTGGCGCACCTCCTGCTCAACTTAGACCTCCTTGAAGAAACAAGGGACAAAGCCCGACTACGGGTGGCGGCATATCGGCAACGAGTTGCCCGATATTACAACGCGCGGCTGAAGCTGAAGACTTTCCGACCTGGCGACCTGGTACTGCATCGGGCCGAAGCGTCTCAACCCCAGGAGTGCGGCAAGCTCTCGCCAAACTAGGAAGGCCCTTATAAGGTGGCTGAGGCCCTCTCACACGGGGCCTACTCTCTCGAGAACCTGGATGGTGCCAAGTTCCCTCGAACATGGAATGCCTGTAATTTGAGGAAATACTATCAATAGTATAAGTTTTTCCTCCATTAAAAATAAAGACTTTCCTCTGCACAACAGGTTACTTGCCTTGTAGGAATGTCGCTATCCGGGGCCCAGCTCTTCGAACGGCCTACCTCGAGCCTAGCTCCAAGGTGCCAAGCAGTCCGGGACCCAGCTCTTCGAAAGAAAAAACCTTGAGCCACTATTCTCAAGCACTCAAGCCCGGAGCCACTGTTCTCCAGCGCTAAAGTCTCGAGCCTAGCTCCAAGGCATACAAGCCTTGAGCCACTGTTCTCAGGCACTCAAGCCCGGAGCCACTGTTCTCCGGCACCAAAGCCTTGAGCCTAGCTCCAAGGCATACAAGCCCTGAGCCACTGTTCTTAGGCACTCAAGCCCGGAGCCACTATTCTCCGGCACCAAAGCCTCGAGCCCAGCTCCAAGGCATTCAAGACTCGGAGCCCAGCTCTCCGGCCAGCACATCTTTGAGCCCAGCTCCAAGACAATAACTCCTGAGCCTTGTTCTAAGGTGACCAAGACCCGGAGCCCAGCTCTCCGGCCAACACGTCTTCAAGCCCAGCTCCAAGACAGTGATTTCGAAGCCACTACTCTCCAGCACCAAAGCCTCGAGCCCAGCTCCAAGGCATTCAAGACTCGGAGCCCAGCTCACCGGCCAGCACGTCTTCGAGCCCAGCTCCAAGACAACAACTCTTGAGCCTTGTTCTCAGGCGACCAAGACCCAGAGCCCAGCTCTCCGGCCAGCACGTCTTCGAGCCCAGGTCCAAGACAGTGATTCCGGAGCCACTGTTCTCCGGCACCAAAGCCTCGAGCCCAGCTCCAAAGCATTCAAGGCCTGGAGCCCAGCTCTCCGGCTAGCACGTCTTCGAGCCCAGCTCCAAAACAACTCCTGAGCCTTGTTCTCGGGCGACCAAGACCCAGAGCCCAGCTCTCTGGCCAACATGTCCTCGAGCCCAGCTCCAAGACTGCGAGACTCGAGCTTATACAAGATGGAGCTCTCCTCTCTAACCTCCCCACACCAAAAAAAAAAAAAAGAAGAAAAAAGAGAGAAGAGGAGGAGAGGGGAGAGGGGAGAAAGCATTCACACTACAACAAAAAAGGAGAAGTTACGCTGATCAAAACACTCTTTATTACTTAAAAAAAAAAAAAAATTTACAAGAGGTCCTACTTTACTGGGCCGGCTCCTTCCCTGGATGGCGCCCAACTAGGACTTCCCCCTCTTCCACCTCCGCTACGGGGGCACCCTCCTCGGCGGCCATCGCTACGGGGACTTGTTCAGCTACTGCCACCGTCAGGGCCAACTCAGCTGCCTCTATCCGCGGTGCTGGTTCAGTCATCATCGACGCCGAGGTCGGCTCGACACGGCCCGGTGTCGCTGAGGTTGCCTCCGGGAGAGGCCCGACTGGAGCGACTCGCGGCTCCACTGCAGTCGGCACCGTAGATGGAGCCTTCTTGCCAGGGACCCGCAGTGCGGCCAACTGCTCCTCGGAAAAGATCCCTTGCAGCTGGGAGCGGCAGTAGGCGAACCCCTTGGCAAAGGAGTCCGTCGCTGCCTCCTTGAAGTCATTTATGTACTCGGGAGAGGCCTTGAAATTGGCCACCGCATCGGCGACCTCATCCCTTGCGGCCTCCGCCCAGCGCGTTACCTTGGCCGACTTCTCTCTTGCACCCTCGACCTGGTGGATTGCCACCGCCATCCCCTTCTCGGCTATCTCAGCAAAACGGGTGGCGGGGCAGCCTTCTCCTCCGCCTCCGCGGCCCTCTTCTCAGCGGCCGCTGCCTTCTTCTCAATGGAGACGGCTCATTCCCTTGCCGCCTCCGACTCGGCCCGGAGCTCCTTCAACTGGGTCCTCTTCGTCTCGAGCTCCTTCCTGATCTCCGTGACAATGGCAACCTCGTCCGTGAGGCTCTTAACCTTCAGGTTAGCCTCCCGAGTCTCCTCATCCTTCTGACTTGCATCGGTCCTCAGGGACTCGAGTTCCACCTGCCGCTCCTTATCCCTCTTGGCCCAATTATGGCAGAAGTCTAGGATGAGGACCAGTTCCCTACCTTGCTGCATCAAAGAAAGCACGTCAGCTACGATGCCAAAGAAGGTTTAGAGGAATAGAGATGGGCGAGGAGAAACTTATGGCATAGAGGTTGGCGAAGGATGAGCTGATGACGTTGTCAAGGAGTCTCCCACTCCCTTCCCGCCGGTCGCAGGATTGGACTGAGAAGTCCATCATCCGCTCGGCGAGGCTTGGATCCTTTATAAGGGAGACGTTGGGCCCCAACCTGAAAGGGACCCAGCGATAGTCCCTATCCCTCTTCTCCGCCGACTCAAATCCCTCAGTGATGGAAGACGCCTTCGACGCCGATTGCAAGCTCGACGCCGCTTCAGATCGCACCGTAGGTGCCGGCCTCGCGACTCTCAGCTCCCCATCCTCCTCGACCATGACGATCTCCGGAGGGGGGGTGCCACCCTTGCAGCAGCAGCAGCAGCCGACCTAGCCCGGACAACCACCTCGGGCTCAGGTGCCGGGGCCAGGTCGTGCTGCCTTGGAGGCTCTATGATGGGCTCAACTACCCTCTTCCACCTCCGTTCGGAAACCGACGCGTCTGGCCCGGCCTACATCGGCCTTGCACCATCATCTGCACGAGCCCTCTTCGGAGCAGGCTCGTTGGCCTCAGCCGCCTGTTCTCGCTCCTTGGAGAAAGAAAGCAGCTCATCCATAGAGAATTTCATGCCTGCACCAAGGGAGACACAGTCAACCCCAAGTTCAAAAAAAAAAAAAAAAAGAAAAAGAAAGAAAGAGAAAGGAAGAAAGGGAAGGGGTGGCCAAGCCGAACTCACCCGACTCCCGCATCGAGCCGACCCCAGCCTCGTGGATATTCCGCTCCGACAGCAGGACCTCGAGCGAAGGAATCTCGGTCGATCTGAGCTGCTCGTACAGTTCGAGGTCAGCTGCTTCAACGGAGGAGTTTCGGTTGGGAGACCGATCTGGGTCGCTCCAAACCCAGTTGATCCCTTCAACCGAGGCAAAAAACTATCTACTCTTCCATCCCTTGATGGAAGAGGGGAGCTCAAACCTAATACCCTGAGGACGGGAAGAAAGAGATCACCACCCCTCCTCAGTAGGGTGGCATTTCAGGATGAAGAAGGCCCTGAACAGAAAGAACGGGCGACGATCCCGTGGAAGTGACACAGAACGATGAAACAGAAAATCGTTCTGATGGCATTTGGAACCAACTGGGCAGGAACAAGGCGATAGTTGGTCAGAAAAGAGAGGAAAAAGGGATGAACAGGAAATCGGAGGCCCCCGGCGAAGGTCTCCTTATAGAAGGCGATCCGACGAGGGCCACTAGAAGTGGCTCACTCCCCCAGATGAGGAACAGAAAGATGGATGGACTCGGGGATGTCGTAATCACCCCGGATGGTCGCGAGCTCCTTGGCGGTGATCACTGAAGCAATCCCCCCGGGACCTGTTAACCGAGGAGGTTCGAGAGTAGGAGCAGGAAGAAGAGGCAAGTGAGGTGGGGGAGCGGACCCGGGTTCCCTAATGGCTACGGGACCATAGGTAGGCCTCCTACTGAACTCGTAGCGCGTTGCCTTCCTTTCCTCGTTAGAGGAAGGAGTTTTCGGCCGGGAAGACCCAGCCTCGGCTTGGCAAGAAGGACGAAAGTTTGGACCGAAGCGGTCCATAGAAGAAGAAGAAAAAGACGAAGGGAGACCTAAGATGACCCCTAGTCGACAAGATGGGAGAAGAAGAGGAAACTGACCTGCTAAGAGTCCAGGAAGACAAAAACGACCAGAGAAGAAGGAAGGGAGAACCTCTGTATGACGTCGGGCATGAAAGATTTGAAAGAAGGAAAGTCCTGGAAAATTTACCTTTCTTTTCGAAGCAACCTATGCCCGACTGTACCGTTATGGCTCCCCCGTCGAGAGATGCTCGCCACTTGTCGTCGATAGACGGGGCCAGCATCTCAATTCGACTGCGGTCGCTCTGAAATCCATGCCCGCAGTAACTGCTCCTCGGGCGTGGTTGCATGGCACCCCCGCACTGGCTCAAAGGACCGCTGCGCGAAGCACCACCGATATCGGTCATTATTGCACCAGATATTTTGCCTTTCCATGTCAGCACCGTAATTACTCCCTTCGCTCTGAGCACCGCGCATCAACGGGCCTCGGGAGTGGGGGGCAAATGATGTGGCTAGATCGCTGACGTGGGGTGGGCAAATTGACGTGGAGTCCCTATCAGATGCCACGCTAGATTTTCAACATGGGCCCCTTCGCCGGGCTGAGCTCTCCCAGAATAGCGAAGTCACCTGTCGAAGTCAAGCTCCGTCCTCCACCAGGTCGGTCCCCGCCAGGACGAGACACCTAGGCCGGAGCCGAGCGTAAGTCCCCCCCCCCCAAGGTGGGCCCCTTAGGATCGAGCCCCGTGGTTAGGAGTCGAGCCCAAGTCTCCTCCGTCACGTGGAGTCCCCTCCAAGGTCAAGTCCCCTGGGCTGGGTTGCGCCCCACCCACCTCCGTCAGGTCGAGCTCGTCCGAAGCTAAGTTCAGCTGGTCCTGAGTCGAGCTCAGCCCTCCTCCATCCAGCTGAGCCACCTCGAGGCCAAGCCCCTCAGAGTTGGGCCCCACCTCTCCAGCTCGGTCCCCAGATCGGGCAGAGGCACCAACCGCCAAGGAAGTGGCGCCTCCCCTCCAAAGGCGATGGCGGGGCTCCCGAGGACCGTGTAGCAGTGCCTGCCATGCCGCAATTAATACCCACAGCCGTCGCTCACACCGGAAGGGAAGGAAACCCCCTGATCAAGGCGCCAACCTCTTCACCAACCTGCTGTATCGCCAGGGGAAGGACCCAGCCAGAGGGCACGAGTCTCGAGGGAGATGGCCTGTCGATCGAGGTCCTGCCAGGCTTCCCGGAATGGAGCAAACAGAGGGAATGTTATAGCGCATGGAAGCTTCCCCAGCCATCTGTTAAAAAAGGCATCCTGTTTATGGCACGATACCTCGTCGCGCACGTCTGACGACACGTGGGGATCCCGAGGTAAGCCAGAGTAAAAACCAGCCAGGATAAGCCAAAAGTAAGTAAGCAAAGCAAAAATGAAGAAGGGAGACCACTGGGATGGGTGACAGAAAAAAGGGAGAAGGGCCACACAGGACTCTTCTATCTCGGCCATCACCTCTCCCATCCCGCTCTCACTTTCATTCACACCACACTCACTCCTCCTAGCATGGAGATCATCCCGAGAGGCTCGACCAGGAAGATCTGTTCTCCTGGATCGTCACTGACTTGACCATCGGAGCGCCCCCACCGGAATTCCTGGCCCAGGTCACTGATGCTGTTTCTTGCAGGTCCCGAGGCATAAGAGGCATCCCGAAGAGGCGGGCAGGCGATCATCGACGCCACCAGCAGCTACGGACCATGACGATCCTGGCGGCAACAGTCATGTCTACCAAAAAGCTACCAAAAGGCTCCCTCGGTTCCTTAATAGTCACATCTAGTAGCAAACATGAGATGTATATTTTTGAATTGCCATGCGACCCTCATCACATTGCTTAATCTTCATAGGGGGCCCAACAGGAGCACCACCATACCCGTTAGCCATGTTATGCAGTGGAAGAGCAGCACCATCATTGTGGCATGAGATTAGACGACTAGCATATCCATCATCATAACTAATAATCATTGATGTGGTAACATCCACTGACATGAAGTCTACACAGCCGCCAGCAGGCAACCGCATGGGTGGGGATTGCCACCTAGATGCGGCCCTCGGATGGAAGACCGAGACGAGCCCTCCTACCGAGATGGCTCCCAACCGAGGTCATGCTCATGGGACGAGCCCTCCGTCCGAGGTTGGCATCCGGCCAGGGTCATGCTCACAAGGTGAGCCCTCCTGCCAAGGTCAGCTCCCAGTCGGGGTCATGCTCATGAGATGAGCTCTTCATCCGAGGTCGGCACCTGGCCAGGATCGAGCTCATGCTGTCAAGGCAAGTTCTGGGGCAGAGTTCTCCCAAGGCGGGACTCATCCCCGCATCAGAAAAGCCAACAGAAATTCAAACCATGGTAGGACGAAGCCTGACCACACCCAGCCAGGAATTCAAACTCTGCGACGTGCCACCTGCAAACTATGCACAGAGTGTGGTCCGCCAGGCTTTAAGCCTCATGATGAACTGCCACCCTAATAATCGTGCAACCAGGTGCGGCAACACTCGCAATGCGAATCTTACCTAAAAGGAGTATTCTGTAAAGGCCCTAGGGCCCTGTGATGTTGGGACGGTATCTCCAAAAATAAAAACATCCCGCCATTGCACGGGGCTCAGTAGCATAGCATCTGCCCCGCTTAAGGAAAATGACACCCCCAACAGAAGCATCTCCTCCGGAAGGATCGATCTGGGAGGGGGGCGAAAGAACAAGAGGTCGTGAGTAGCGGCAAGCCCCTCCGGAGAAGGCACCACGAGAGAGCACACTAAGAAGGACACCGGGACAAAGCCCCAAATCCGGTCTAGGCCATCACACAAGGTATAAGGTCAGAAAAGAGGAAGGCGAGAGGTAGGCAAGCAATTAAGGGAGAAAGGGAGACGAGGGAGCTGCCGGGTAGGGAGCTAGCCAGAAGATCCTCCCAGGTTCACCTATCCCATCTCCGTCTTGCTCTCACAATCTCAATCCTATGCTTTTTTCACCCTCTACGCGAAGAGTCCCTTGAAACTCTCCACCACAGAGGTTTTGTTTCTCTTGGTCATCCCACTGACTTGATCATCGGAGTGTCCCCGTCAAAATCCCCGACCCAGGTCTCCTCTTTTTTACAGGCTGATCAAATCGAAGAGCACCCTCGAAGAGGAGGAAGCACACCCAACGGGATGAGGCACCTGATGTAGCGGCGATGCGCCGGAGCTGCAGGCCACGATGATCCAGGTGGCAACAATCATCATAACTAATAAGTGGATCACCATGACCTAAGGAGGCATCACCATTATAAGGATTGAGTGGTGGGATACCATAGCTCGAGAGATAGTGACTAGGCTCGCCATGCCTATTAGGTGGTGGAATAGGGTTAGCATCATAAGCTATGAAACCCGGATTTTTGGATCTCCCTGGATCGAAGTTGGCAGATTCAACCTACTTCAACCCAATACAAAAAAATATACCGAAATAAAAGACAAGACCCTTGCTTGTCCGAGCAGAAAAGTTGCTGGAATAATTGGAGTAGATGGTTATGATTGAGTGGGAGAGGCCCGGTGGAATAATG
This sequence comes from Areca catechu, assembly GCA_021397845.1. NCBI lineage: Eukaryota > Viridiplantae > Streptophyta > Magnoliopsida > Arecales > Arecaceae > Areca > Areca catechu. The sequence goes on from CM038052.1 coordinate 7,166,082, forward strand.
GGGATCAGCTAAACTCTCAATCGACTAAGCAAATCCACCATGCGATGATGCTATCCTCTCCGACGTTCTTCTTTGAATCCCGCCCTACATTGCCCTCCATGAAACCGGAATCTAAGCTCCTCGTCACTGGTCACCTCACCGTCATCGTGCCTCATCGATAAGACCCTCTCTACCTTCTGTGATTTGGTGCGATTGGGGTGGTAGCAAGGAGTGGGGCCCCATCCTCTCCTTGTGTCCTCTCTCGGTTCCCTGTGGGTGGCTGGACCACTGCTGGTAGCACCGCCCGATCCCACCCTTCTCCGGCCTTGCCCCATCGTGGAACCTCTTCCCCCTTGGTTCATGGGACTGGGAAAGGCCGTTCAGGCCAAGCCAACGAAGAAAAGAACACAGGAAAAAGAAGAAAAAATGAAGAGGAAAAAAAAAAAGAAAAGAAAGAAAAGGAGAAAAAATGAGAGAGAGGAAAGAGAGAAAGAGGAGAGAGAAAGAGAGGAGAGATAAGAGGAGGGAGAGGAGAGAGAAAAGGAAGTGCTAGATAAATAATTAATTAATTAGAAAAAGAGATCTAAAAGTATCTCTCCTAAGGATTGAAAAAGTTGTGAAGTTAGGGTTAGGAATCAGGGATGGATTACTGATGAAACCCAGATATAAGGTTCTAAACCTATAAATACCATACCATAAAATTATTTATTAAAAATAATATTTGTTGTCCATAAATGGAGCCCAAGAGGGGGGGTGAATTGGGTCTTTTTAAAAAATAAAACAATAATGTGAAGGTCTAGTGATGTTTGTGAGTAATAAATTCAATGCACAAGATTGAATGCAGCGGAAAACAATAAGTGAATAGCAATAACCAAAGAGCAAGAGAGAAAGAGGGCAATCACACACAAACACAAGATTTATAGTGGTTCGGTGCAAACCTAGCACCTACATCCACTCCCCAAGCCACCCTTGGGAATTCTACTATAATCCAAACAAGATTACAGCTGACTTGTTTTTCACAAGGCTCACAAGTCAAAACCTAAGTTGGTTTTGTCACCTAGACTCACCAATAAACCTCAACACTTGTTTTGTCTTCGGGCTCACAAGTTAATCCTAGTTGGTTTTATCCCTTTAGCTCACCAACAAACTACAACAACCTTCTTTCAAGACACCCTTGAAAGCAAGATCAAATCACAAGATAAAAATAGATATACAACTTTAAAACTAAGACAAACTCTCTTCAAGAGTAGAATGAAATCTTTGAAGCTCAAGTTGATACTTTGTCTTGACTCCTCCTTGGAATATCCTTCAAAATACCTCTTTTGGAATGATGTAAGGATGAGCTTATAGGCTTTTTCAGGGAATCAAACTATAAAAGGCTTTTGATGTAGAGTACTTGAGAGAATATAGGCTTTTTGGCTTTTGAATGGACTTCAATACACTTCAATGCCTTTAGAATGAGATTGGTGGAGGTTAAATGCACCAAGAAACTTCCAAAAAATGGTTTGTGATCGTTGGAGCCTCGGATCTAGCTGTTTGGAGCTTGAAAAGCAAGTTCTGCAAGTCAGAAAAATAGATCCGTTAGAGCTGTCAGGCTTCAAGTGTTGACACTTGGCTGTCAGGTGTCGACACTTGAACTTTCAAGTGTCGACACTTGATGCACAGGTGTCGACACTTGACACAAAAATCCTCAAATGGCAAAGTTCTGTATTTTCAAAAATCTCAGGCCTTGAGTCGACACTTGGAAACCTAAGTGTCGACACTTGGCGTGCCAAGGATTTTTGTTCATGCCAAATGCTGAAGTGTCGACACTTGGCTTCCCAGGTGTCGACACTTGAGACTGAAAAGCTCATATTCAAGTACAAATTAGCCCAAAAACATAAATATAAATTTTGAAACTTAAATGGATCGTAAACAAATAATAATTAAACATGTAGATGCCCTTTTTTCATGAAGAGGATGTCCAGATTTGCGAAAAATGCTCCATGCCACGGCATGCCATAATACATAGGTTTTTGAGATTTTGAGGTGCTTTCTTCCTGAAAACTCATAACTTGAAATACATATTAGTATACGATATACACTCAATGTTTTGTTATTCATCAAAATTACTGGGGGAGCCAACAATATTATTATGTAAGAGAACAATTTTTCGAATAGGAGGGTGTTGAGTGAGTTTTTTAGTACCTAAATCAAAAATTTGGATGTGGATTGATATTTGGCATATTAAATCTATCTCCAATAGAGATAATAATTTCTGGACATCGATCATCTATTTATATAAAAATTATTTTGTGCATTGATGATTTTGCTTTATGTGATTTGATTATTGCATGTTATATATTTATTTATTAAATATATATGGTATTTGATAGCCATTTGTTATATACTCATCTATTAAGTATATGTGATTTTATATGAATTATATTAATCCTTGTTGGATAAATTAGGATATTCATGTGCATTCATTTAGATAAAAGAGTGTATTTTGGTATAAAATTTGTTAATAAGCATGAATTAATTTTAAGATTTTATGATGGGTGTTAGTGCACTGGATTAATCATGTATTGATGCCCCATCATAAGCCAGAAATGTAGTATCATTAATGCCTCACTACAGGCCAAAAATGTGGAACATTAATGCCCAGCCACAAGCCAAAAATGTGAAACTATTAATGCCCCGCTATAGGCCAAAAATATAATTATGGTAGTCCAAAGTTGAGCACTCTAAGGTCATTAAATAATTTTAAATATGAAACTATTAATGCTCCGCTTGGGTTTCACATTGTCCCCTTCTTAAGGTTTAATATTAACATAGTACATTCGAGATGTGGTAAGGACAAATAATCTTAAATCTTTTTTTAGAAGGTCGGGTCTTTTAGATTCTAGTGATAATTTATCAAAAATTCATCTGATAAAACCAAAGGATCTAGTAAATTTATATCAAAGCATGCAGTGGAAGTGTGTAGATTAAAATTATTTAAAACTGGTTAGGAATATTGATTCTTTAACCTGAAAGTCATGATAATAAAAAAGATCAAGAAAAACTCAATGCATATTACGGATGGCATGGATTGAGCTATTATATGACATGATCTTATAAGATAAGCATTATAAAAGGCACACCAATTAGAAGCTAGAAAATAATATGAGGATTGGGTACCTCTAAAGTTTAAATCTCAAGCAAGATAATTTTGAGGACAAAATTTATTTAAGAAGGGGACAATGTAAAACCCAAGCTTTTGGGCCTTCCTGAGTTGAAGTCGGCAGACTCAGCCGACTTCAACTCAACACGAAAAAAAAAAAAGAATACTGATGTCACACCTCGAATCCAGCACCGGAATCGGCATGCGACCGGCAGCACAAACTCTAGATTTTATCCTAGAGATTATGCAAGGCCTGGGTACACAAGAGTTACTTATCTCAAAAAAAATCTCATTCATAACCAAGCCCGAATATCTGCACGACTCTGTGAAAGAAGAAAGTAGGGTTGTGAGCTCTATAGCCCAGTAAGGTTCCCTCACAATCACACCAGTATTAATATAAAAATTGAAAGTAGCAAGATCTTAATCATATAACGGAAAATGATAAATTTTTTGGTCACGCAACCAAAACCAATCACATATCAAGAATATCAAAAATCTTTAATAACATTATATTTCCTTTATATGTTTTCATTAACTTTTCCTCATTCTTTAGGGTTCTGGACTTGCCATTATCATGCGATGCCCATGACTGGCAACCATACTATCAACCATGTATTCTAAGCCCATGGCCAGGCTAGCTCATGTACAAAGCCTGTGACTCTGGCTGTCCCATATTTTAAACGTCCATGGCTGGCTACTCTTCGTATGAAGCCCGTGGCTCCGGCAACTTCAGATCCATGGCTAGTCCAAACACTGTTATCACTTTATCCTTTCATATCATGTTATCAAATTGTATCACGATATCAAACCAAATCATGTCATCACAAACTTCTCAATGACTGGCATCACGGTCCAAACCATCAAAAATCACTTACTCAAATAAACATGATACATGGGGATATAATTAATAATCTCAACACATTATCCATCTCGTGAAAATCAAAATATACGATGCAAAATAAACATGCATGCCAATGCTCATATGCATGGATCAAATCATGTAGTGTAAAATAATATATAGACTGGTGATCACATCCAGAATCCTTACCTTCAATTACTAATCCCAGATATCCGGTATCAATCTATACCCGAAATTTATCCAGATCCTTCCTGCTCAAAAGGTTAATCTCCTACAATAATAAATAAATTCATTCAAACAAACTCCTAGTTTCACAAATTTTGAGAAAGAAGGTTCCCCCTGATTTTCTCTTTCCTCATCTTCTCTCTCCTTCCTCTTCTCTCTCATCTTTATCTCTCCTCTTTCTCTCTCTATCCCAAATTCCAACATATCTCCAAAACTGGTTGCTATCCCATGCCATCATAGCATGACAACCTTCCTTTTCTTCCAAACCATCTCCCTTTCCTCTTCCCTTCTTTCTCTTCTCCTCTTTCTCTTTCTTCCTTCTTCTCTCCTCTTTTTCTCTTCTCTTTCTCTCTCCTCTTGGCTCTCTGGCTCTCTGCATCGAAAATAATTCTCAGTGTCTTATTATTAAGAAGATCAGAAACAATCAAAAACAGAGTCATAAACCCATCTCACAGGCTCAGGAATTATCTCAGGCCGTCAGATCTGAGATCAACACCTCAAATCACGTCCAAATCCGAATCCAAAAGTCCCTGATCAAGCCTAAACTCCCTCGAATTCATCCTAGCCATTCGATCAGACAATCGAATGGTCTAGAAAAAGCAGAAAGCTCGTGGACCGCTGTGGACTGCGAGAAACCATTGGGGAAACACTGGGAAACAGGTGGGAAATGCCCCACCGTGCACCGCTTACGGCTGGGCCGAGCCCACGCGCCCGCGTGCGTCACATGCGTGGGCTTGGGCCGCGCCCAGTATGCCCCCGCAATGGGCCGGGCCGCACCTCGCGTGCCCGCCTGCGCATCGTCCACATCCCCCTGCGCTCGCACCGCGTGTCACTCGCATGCCAACGCTCATCCGTCTGCGTTGCCCTATGTTAGCATCACTTTTGGCTTGAGCGCCCGTTCGCTAGCTTGCACCCGCTCGCGCTCGATCGCCCGTGCTGCTTGGTCGCCCACGCGTCGCCCGCCTCGCCTCCGTGTCCTGGCCCTTTTGTTTTTCCTGGGTCGTTACAACTAAAACAGGGGATAAAACCCCTGCTTGTCCAAGTAGAAAAGTCGCTAGAGTAATTAAAGTAGATGGCCATGGTTGAGTGGAAGAGGACCGATGGAGTGATGGGATCGGCTGGACTCTCGATTGGCTGAGCAAATCTGTCATGCGACGATGCTATCCTCTCTGAGGCTCTTCTTTAAATCCAGCCCCACATCGCCCTCCATGGAACCAGAATTCAAGCTCCTCGCCAACAGTCACCTCGTCGTCATCTTGCCTTATCAATGAGACCCTCTTTCCCCCTTTGCCTTCTATGGTTTGGGTGTGATTGGGATGGTAGCAAGGGATGGAGCCCCATCCTCTCCTTCCATCCTCTCTTAGTTTCCTGTGGGTGGCCGGACCGTAGCTGGTAGCATCGCTTGATCCCACCCTTCTTCGGCCATGCTCCCATCATGGAACCTCTTTCCCCTTCCTTGGTTCATGGGATCGGGGAAGGCTGCTCGGGCCAAGCCAAAGAAGAAAATAAAACATGGAAAAGAAGAAAAAAAGAAGAGGAAGAAGAAAGGAGAAGAAAAGAAAAGAAAGAAAGGAAGAAAAAAATAAAAGGAAAGAGGAGAAAGAGAGAAAGAGGAGAGAGAAGGAGAAGAGAGATAAGAGGAGAGAGAAAGAGGAGAGAGATAAGGGAGGGAGAGGAGGGAGAGAAGAGAGAGAAAAGGAAGAGCAAGATAAATAAATGAATAAATAATTTGAAAGGGAGATCTAAAAGTGTCTTTTCTAGGGATTGGGAAAGTTATACAGTTAGGTTTAGGGATCAGGGGATGGATTTTTGATGAAACCCGGATAAAGGGTTATAAACCTATAACTATTATACCATGGAATTATTTATTAAAAATAATATTATTATGTAGGAGAATAATTTGCCGAGCAGGAGGGCGTTGAGCGAGTTTCTTTGCACCTAGATCAAAAATTCGGGTGCAGATTGATATCTAGCGTATTAAATCTATCTCTAGTAAAGGTAAGAATTTTTTAACATGATCACCTATTTATATGAAACTATTTTATGCATTGATGATTTTGCTTCATATGATTTGATAAGTCCATGTTATATACTTATTTATTAAATAATATGGTATTTGATAGTCATCTGTTATATACTCATCTGTTAAGTACATATGATTTTTTATGAATTATATTGATCTTGGTTAGATAAATTATGATATTCATGTGCATTCATTTGGATAAAAGAGTGTATTTTGGTATAAAATTTATTAATAAGCATGAATTGATTTTAAGATTGCATGATCGGTGATGGCGTACTAGACTAATTATGTATTGATGTCCCGCTATAGGCTGAAAATATAGTATCGTTGATACCCCGTCCAGGCCAAAAATATAGAACTATTGATGCCCCATCACAGATCGAAAATGTGAAACTATTGATGCTCCGTCACGGGCTAGAAATGTGATTGTGGTAGTCCAGAGCTGAGCACCCTAGGACAATTAAACTTGATTTATAATCATTACGAGGGTTATATGACATGACCTTTTACATTGCATGGCATATGTTGTTATAAATGATCATAATATTTTATGATATTATATATTATTTTTTAATTATTTTTATTATGATGGTGTGGATGTGCAGGAATTTTTACTGGACTGTAAAGCTCATATCCTTTTATATCTTTTTAAGAAACATAAGATGCTTAGTATAGTTGGGTTGGGTGAGCAATTCCAGTGTTGAAGTTAGTTTATTGGTTAGTGAAACTTCTGATATTGCCAACTATTTAAATAATTATAATTGAGCAAGTTAATGATGAATTTCTTTAGTGGATATTTGATTATTATTTATCTTTAAATAAATCATATTTTTTTTGTTAGAATATTTGCATATGCTATAGGGCTTACATGATCTCTAGAGCAGTGCTCAAGGTTCATGTGGCCGTGTCACGTGGCCGATTCAAGTGCTGGATTCTGTATGTGATATAAGCATTAATCCCACCATAAGTATTGGGAGCGGGAGGGTAGTTCCGATGCAACCCCCATAGGGGGCTGGGGCAAGTGGTGAAACCAGAGCATAACCAACATCCTCTTTATTTCAATTAGCAAAACCACCATCTTTTTGCCTAAAAGATTACTAACCCCCCTCTTCTTTTACCATCATGAATCCTATCAAAGGTCCGACCACCATTATTGTAAATTTATAACCACCAACACTGCCATCGCCAATAATACCAGAATTATAATCCGCACCACCTCGATTATAACCACCACTGCCACCACCAGAATTGTAATCTCCATCGCGTTGATTGTAACCACCATGACCTCTCGAGCTACAATTACTACCACCTCCTCCACTAAAGTTACCATCACCAACTCCTTTATTTGAACCACTACCCACTCCGCTATACCATATCTATTGCATTCAACTCATCTTGCAAAGTTTAGATTTCCATAATTGATTTTTAAAAAAAAATCTAATCTTGTCAAAACAAAGAAAACAAATCCTAATGACCAAAAATCAAGAGAAATAAACAGATCCAGAATTAGGGCAGCACCGATCCCCTTCTCGACCACCCCCACGACCCTCATCTCGGCCACCTCTATTGTCGTCGTAGTGGCCTCCAAAATCATCGCCTTGATACCCACCGCCATCATAGCTGTGGGCACCGCCTGTATAAACAAACACATGGGATGCAAACTCAAACCAAACCTAACACTAGCAACAAAAACACGGCAGAGAAGGAAGAAAGGGAGGAAGCCAAAAACCTTGATTTGAGGGATTTCCTTTGGATCCGCCTCCATCTCCCTTGTTATAATTACCATCGCGTTGCTAGGCAAAGGAGCAGAATCATCGGCTCCACTAAAACTGTATGCCCCTGACATGCCGAGGTAGGAGGAACCGAAGAAGAAAAAAAAATGTTTTTTTGAAATTATTGGGGTCATTGAAATTGTGTTTAATCCACAATTTCAAGAGGCCACTTCAACAATGAGCTAGCCACAAAAAATTGAGTTAAATCCATTACTTTAGGCATGGTATTCTTCTTTGAAAATTACTTTTTAAACTACTATAATCTGTGTTAAGAAATGATACACCGCAAAATACATAAATCACAAAAGAAGGGAAAGAAAAGTTTGAAAGAATAAACATAGCATAAGCACAAAATACATGAATTTTACGTAATTCGAAGTTTCTTGCTTCTATGTTCATGGTTTTATAGAATAATTCTTCCACTATAAAGAAAAAATAGGAATTTATAAGAGGTGAAAACAAAGAACCTCACTTCTAAATGCAAGAACAGCTTCAACAGGAAGAATTTTTTTTTTAAAAAAATATTCCTCAAGCTTGGAAGCACCGTAAGATGAAGAAGCCTTGTCTTCTATATTTTTCAATCTTCCTCCCTTACTTTTTTTTCTCTTAAAAAAAAATTACTTATGCTGCCTGTGTATTATTGGAGGCGTTAAGGTGCTTCAGGAGACCTTGTTCGTGGCCTTTGTTGAAATAGAGATCGAGCAAAGCTAAAAATTATGTCAAAAAACACTTCAAAACCATGTACGAATTCTCTTAAAAGCCTCTAGCCATCATATCATCAATCAACATGCCAAATCTTGTTGAAAAATTACTGAATATGATCAAATCAAAGTCAAAATAGAGGAGAACCGTTGGATCATACCCATGAATGCCCTGCGCCCTCCGATGGTACAAAACCCTTCTCTAGACCGTGATCGCTACCGCATCATTCCATGGTAGATCGTATAAAATTAAGCTATGGACCATGCCATCACCTGATCCATCGTACATCGTGATAAGCCCGGGTCGTGAGTGGCATGCACATGGGCTGGCTTGGCCCGCTTCCTGCTAGGTCCTATTATTTTTTAAAATTAAATTTTAAATTAATTTTAAATTTTTTTTAACCATGGTGATCCATTGGATGGATTATGCTCCACGGCCTAACAATCTAGTACTTATTTTTTTATAATATATATATATATATATCTTCGATAAATCAAAAGAGATGGGGATAAATTTTAATGTAACTACCTGCAGGATCATGCCTATATTATTTCAAAAATTTCTCTTTATCTTGTCCCTGACGGACGAGAAGTGGGTGCGAAAGCATCGCATCAAACATCACCTCTCCCTGCCGCACAGGTGTCCCACCACTCCTATGCCTCAGAAATTCAAAAATAAAATCAACCTTGAGGTGACTCGTATCCGTTGCTTGCGGACCTCCATCTCCTCGGACTTTATGCCACATCCTTGTTCGCCCTTTCTCTCTCGGCAGCTCCGACACCATTCCTCCTCTCTACTCAAACTCACAGGAAGATCCCAGGTATGAGCCAGCTCCATAGTCCTAACATGGAAACCTTCTATATAAAATTATTAAATTGTTTTGCACTTCCTTTATTAAAAAAAAAAAAAAAAAAATCATGAGACCTCTGCCACCTTACTCGCACTAAAATATTTTACCCAAGTATTTCTTATTCATAACCATGCAAACCTGATCGTGCAATTCTCCCTTTAGGCTTAATGGCTAGATTACCTTATGGATAGCAATTGAGATTCTGCACAATTTTATTTTTTTATCAAACTTATTTTTGTTAGAAATTAATTTGTAATTAAAGTTGTTTAATAGAAGCTAGTTGAAGAGTCATGTAATTTCAGTATTTAATATATTAAGGAGATCGATTAAATAATTAACCGTAGTATTTAATATATTGCAGAGATCGAACAGTCAAAGTTTCGTATGGAGATTAAAGGGTCACTTTTGTATTAGCAATGAAAATTTTTCATGGTTCCTATTAAAAATTCTATTTTTTACATTATATTTCCTATAAATCTCCTTGCACCCAACAGTTTTTGTTCCGGATTGGAGTATATCCTCCTAGCCAAGCTTATATTTATCTTTGGCTGTTGTCATAGGTCCTACCGAATCCATCTCCTGAATTTACTGCACCAGATTTCTCAGCATCTCCCAATCTATCCTATTAGTGCAAGTGCTCATCGTTCTACCTTCGGGCTCTTTAGCTTTTTCATTTTTGTTTTACTCGAATGGGTTGTAGCTCAGAAGAAGACTGCGATATAAGTGATTCTGAGATAGATGACTATAGGGAGAAGTCTTTCTGGCGTTTGAAGACAGAGAAACTCAAAGTGAAGCATTCAGAAAACAATTACCGCTGTCCATTCTGTGTAGGAAAGAGGAAGCAGGACTACCAATATAAAGAACTTCTTCAGCATGCTACCGGAGTTGGTGCATCAAATCGAGGTGGCAAAGAGAGGGCAAACCATCAGGCTTTAGCAAAATTTTTACATGAGCTTGCCAATGGAGCAGGTTCATCGGTGCCACCACTGAATACAAAGCTGCAGCAGCAGCAAGAACTATTTGTCTGGCCCTGGATGGGTGTCCTTGTGAACATCCAAACAGAGTGCAGGAATGGATTCCGGTGTAGGCTCATGTGTGGTACACCCAAAGCCCAGGAGAGCCACACAGGTTTGGGGGCTTGGGCTTATAAATCCCCAAGGCTCCAGAGTCATGTTTGGGTCAAGGGGATTTGATCCAAGGATTAGGATTTTCATATATGACTTGTTGGGGGGAGTTTTTTAATGATTGTATCATAACCCAATTAGGTTATGAGATTTTATTTTAGGTCCAGAGGTGTAGCTTATTTCTCTTGATTGGTGAAAGGGGCTAAGTAAGTAATTGAATAGGTGATTAGGAAATTTGTTGGCTAGCCCAACCACCTAGGATTTTAACCAATTATGTTGGACCAAGACCAAGATCAAGGAAGCCCATGCGAGAAAAGACCGCATCCCATGTAGAAGACCGCATTTCTTGGGAAGTGCGTGCGTGAAAAGGGTCTCTCACGGACGTGAGAAGGGGCAGAGAGCGTATCTTCCCCTTTCTTCGGTTGTTGGGCGTTCTTGGAGGTAGAAGAAGAGCGGTTTCCAGAGTCTGTAACAGAGACTAGGGCTTCTTCTTTAAGTAATAAAAGAACGATCTCTCTTTTTCTCCTTTAATTATTTTTCTTCTCTATTTCTGTGTGATTTTGGTTCTTGATTCCAAGAAATAGTTTGTGCCGATTAGTTTTAGTTTATTTCTTCCAAGAAGGAGACGGTTGCTCTCAATTTATCTCACGGAGAGTTAAGATCCCAACAAGTGGTATCAGAGCGGGGTTAGTCCGTGAGAAGGATTCAAGAAGGAGGCGTCTCTCTCTGGTTCATTTCCAAGAAGGGTTTCCTCCCAATCTTGAGTTTAAGTTGGTTTTCACATGATATTTAGGATTTCATCCCAGGATCCCTTTAGGGTATTTCTCAATCTTGAGTTTGAGTTGGTTTTTGTGGCCTGATCAACCATGAGTGCCAGCAACAAGGTGGAGTTTGAGAAGTTCAGTGGGAAGGGAAGTTTCACCATGTGGAAGGTTAGGGTTGAGGATCTGTTAGTGCAGAATTCCCTGGATCTGGCTTTGTAGGAAAAGCCTGAGGAGATGGCGGAACGAGAGTGGCTATCGTTACAGAAGAAGGCGTGTGCAGCTATCAGAGGGTGTTTGGTTGATGTGGCACTGTACAGCGTCTTAGAAGAGAAGATACCAAAGGGTCTTTGGTCAAAGTTGCACGCCCTGTACATGGGGAAGAACATGTGCAACAAGCTGATGTTGAAGTAGTTATATAGCCTTCAGATGCAGGAAGGTGGAGATGTACTTCTTCATATTCAGAGATATGACCAGGTCTGCAATGACTTACTGACCCTTGGAGTGAAGATGGAGGAAGAGGATAGGTCTCTACTCTTGCTATGCTCGTTGCCGAGTTCATTCGACCCACTTGTCACCACTTTGCTGTATGGGAAGGAGACACTGGTTTATAAAGAAATTGTGTCAGTGCTTAGGTCTAATGGGCAGAGAGAAAAGATGATAACGGATGGAGCACCTCAGGAGGGACTCTCGGTTGGAGAGAGGACCAGGAGAGGAAGGGATGGCAGCAGGCGCAGGGGGCGGTCAAAGTCCCGGAAAGGCAAGAGAGAGTTCAGATGCTTCAAGTGCAATTAGGTTGGGCACATAAAGAGCAACTGTCCTCTTTGGAAGAAGCAACAAGGGGAGAAAAGTGATAAGGAATCAGTAAGCACAGTGGCTGATTTGGGATCTGAGGAGGACCTCATGGTTGTTTCGGATCTGCACTAGAAGGCGGTGGACAGTTGGATCCTTGATTCTGCATGCTCACATCACTACACACCGCATCGATCTTGGTTTGCTGACTATGCCAAAATCGATGAGGGGACTGTGACACTTGGGGACAACCATCTTTGCAAGGTGGCTGGAGTCGGTACAGTCAGAGTGAGGATGTTTGATGGGGTTGTGCGGACTCTCACATATGTGAAGCATGTCCCACAGTTGAAGAACCTAGTATCGCTGGGATACCTGGAGAGGAGCGGTTTCGGTTTCAGTTACCGTTCCGGGAGTGGTGTCTTGAATATCATGAGAGGTGCCATAGTAATGATGAGAGGGAAGAGGATGGATAATAGTTTATATTAGCTTGAAGGGTCAGTAGAGAGTGGTGGATCTGACATAGCAGCAACAGCACAGGATCAGCAGGGTTTGTACCGGTTGTGGCATTATCGCCTTGGCCACATTGGAGAACGTGGTATGAAGGAGCTGATGAAGGATGCACGGATTCCAAACCTGGATACATGTGTTGCAGAGGTATGTGAGCCATGTCAGATGGGTAAGCAACACCGGGTGAAGTTCTCCACAAGTTCAACACGCAGCGGAGGGCCCCTAGACCTAGTGCACACGGATGTTTGGGATCCGGCTCCAGTTTCGAGGAGAAACGGAGCTAAGTATTTCATGTCGCTGATTGATGACTTTTCAAGGAGAGTGTGGGTATTCTTCTTGAGGGAGAAGTCAGAAGTCTTCGCCAAGTTCAAAGCCTGATTGGCAGAGGTGGAGAAGGAGAAGGGGCGGCATATGAAGGTTGTGCGGTCAGATAATAGTGGAGAGTTTACAAGCAAGGAGTTCCTGAGATTTTGCCAGGATGGTGGGATCAAGAGGCAATTTTCGGTAGCCAGGACTCCTCAGCAGAATGGAGTGGCCAAGCGGATGAACCGAACTCTCATGGAGAAAGCGAGGTGTATGAGGTTGCAGGTAGGATTACCTAAGGTATTTTGGATGGATACAGTTGACACAGCAGTCTACTTGGTGAATCGGTCTCCTCATACAAAACTTAATGGGAGGGTTCCAGAGGAGTTATGGTCTGGAAGAAAGGTGGAGCTTGGTCATCTCAGAGTATTTGGGTGCACTGCATTTGTGCACATTGATCCCAGTCAGCGGAGCAAGTTGGACGCCAAGGCCCGAAAGATGGTGTTCATTGGATATTCGCGAGGAGTCAAAGGATACAGGCTATGGGATCCTTTGGAGAAGAAGGCCACGATCAGCCGAGATGTGGTCTTTGATGAAGAATCAGTCCTCAGGAGGCATAAGGAGGTGGAGGTTCAACAGGAGGTCCAATCGAACGCGGTTAGGCAGGATGCAGCTCAGCAGGGTGCAGCTGAGCAACAACTGACCTCATATACAATTTTACCTTTTGCAGATATATCGGGAGGATCTCAGATTCAGGTGGAGCACTCTTCAGTGGTGCCTCCATGTGTAGAGAGCAGCGAGACGCATGATCATGGCCCAGATGAGCAGTGGGAGGAGCCACTCCCAGTCCAGGCATCGGAATCGCATTGCATAAGCCTAGGCAGATCGTGAGGCAGCCAGTATGATATCGTTTTGACGAAACCATGTTGTATGCTTTGGTGGCTGCTAGTGGTGGACCGGAGACCTACGAGGAGGCGGTGGCAAGCCAGGATTGTGATAGGTGGGTCCAAGCCATGGCAAAGGAGATGCAGTCTCTACATAAAAATAAGACTTGGCAGTTGGTGGCACCGCCAAGTGGAAAGAAACCCATTGGTTGCAAATGGATGTTTCAGTGCAAGGAAGGAATCCCAGAGAAGGAAGGGCCAAGGTACAAGGCCAGGTTGGTGGCCAAAGGATACTCCCAGAAGGAAGGCATTGACTACAATGAGGTGTTTTCACCAGTGGTTCGACATACATCTATCAGATTGTTGTTGAGTGTTGTAGCGGTGCAGGACTTGGAGCTGGAGCAAATGGATGTCAGGACGGCCTTCCTCCATGGGGATCTGGAGGAGGAAATATATATGGAGCAGCCACAGGGGTTCGAGGAGCCATGATCAGAAGGAAAGGTATGTCTTTGCAAAGATCATTGAATGGATTGAAGCAATCGCCGAGACAGTGGTACCTACGGTTTGATGCATATGTGAGGAGCATTGGCATGACCAGATGTGAGTATGATCCCTGTGTGTATGTTAAAATTCTTGAAGATAACTCTAGATTGTACCTACTTTTGTATGTGGATGATATGTTAATAGCATGCAAAAGTAGAGGAGTTGTAGAGGACCTAAAGGCAGCTTTGTCACATAAATTTGAAATGAAGGATTTGGGTCCTACTACAAGGATACTAGGGATGGAGATCTTCAGGGACAGAGCCAGGAGGATGCTTCAGTATGGATGGTGCGAAACCGGTAGCATTGCCTCTTGCCGGTCATGTTAAGCTTTCTAAGTTGTTGCCTAGGATTGAGGTGGAGGTCGAGGAGATGACGAGAGTACCATATGCTTCAGGAGTTGGGAGTCTGATGTATGCAATGGTATGTAGTAGGCCAGATCTCAGGCATGCAGTTAGCCAGGTCAGCAGGTTTATGGCTAATCCAGGCAGAGAGCATTGGAGAGCACTGAACGGTATCTTCAAGTACTTAATGGGCACAGCTGGAGTTGGCATATGCTACAGGCGCCGTAGCGTGGAGGACGACTCTAGGATGTTCATGGAGGCTTAGGACAGGATGCTTGGATTTGTGGATGCTGATTATGGTGGTGATTTGGACACGAGACATTCCACTACAGGTTGTGTTTATGATGAATGGTGGTCCAATCTCGTGGAGGTAAGTCTACAGGCAATTACAGCATTGTCTACTACAGAATCAGAGTACATTGGTATTTCTGAGGCAGCCAAGGAAGCTATGTGGCTGAAGGGGCTTGCATTGGAGATGGGCATTGCACAGGAAGCAATCAAGATTTATTCAGATAGCCAGAGTGCATTGTGTTTGGTCCAGAATCCGGTCTATCATGCTAGGACCAAACATATTGACATCAGGTACCACAGGATTCAGGAGCTGGTGGAAGATGGTGAAGTGGAGCTCGCCAAGGTGTCTACTGCAGAGAACATGGCTGATGCATTTACCAAGGTTCTTCCAAGGGATAGCTTCTTCAGATGTGGAGCACAGGTGGGATTGATGGACCGGGGAGAGCTTACTGGAGCTTTGGAGCGCCAAGGTGGAGATTGTAGGCTCATGTGTGGCGCACCCAAAGCCCAGGAGAGCCACACAGGTTTGGGGGCTTAGGCTTATAAGTCCCCAGGGCCCCAGAGTCATGTTTGGGTCAAGGAGATTTGACCCAAGGATTAGGATTTTCATATGTGACTTGTTGGGGTGGAGTTTTTTAGAGATTGTATCATAACCCAATTGGGTTATGTGATTTTATTTTAGGTCCAGAGGTGTAGCCTATTTCTCTTGCTTGGTGAAATGGGCTAAGTAATTAATTGGATAGGTGGTTAGGAAATTTGTTGGCTAGCCCAACCACCTAGGATTTTAACCAATTATGTTAGACCAAGATCAAGAAAGCCCATGTGAGGAAAGACCGCATCCCATGTGGAAGACCTCATTTCTTGGGAAGTGCATGCGTGAAAAGGGTCTCTCACGGACTTGAGAGGGGGCAGAGAGCATATCTTCTCCTTTGGTCGGTTGTTGGGCATTCTTGGAGGTAGAAGAGGAGCGGTTTCCAGAGTCTGTAACAGAGACTAGGACTTCTTCTTCAAGTAATAAAAAAACGATCTCTCTTTTTCTCTTTTAATTATTTTTCTTCTCTATTTCTGTGGGGTTTTGGTTCTTAATTCCAAGAAATAGTTTGTGCCGATTGGTTTTAGTTTATTTCTTCCAAGAAGGAGTCGGTTGCTCTCTATTTATCTCACGGAGAGTTAAGATCCCAACATCCGGGTCAGCGAAAGTGCAGCAAGTCTAAAGGATCGCTTCTCTCAATTCAATGTAGTAAAGGTTCATGTTGTAATGGGCCAAAAAGGCCACTCTGGATGTGCAATTCTGGAATTCAACCAGGACTGGAATGGTTTTGAAGATGCCATGAGTTTCGAAGCTGACTTTGAAGCTAAGCATCTTGGTAAAGAAGAGTGGAGCGAGAGATACCGGATGTCCTGCATGCATGGATGGATTGCAAGAGCTGATGACTATGGCTATGTGGGTAAAATTGGGGATCATCTAAGGAAACATGGGGATCTGAAAACATGTGCAGATATTTTGAATAAAGTGTTCCGCAAAACAAACGCACTTATGCCAAATCTGGCAAATGAGATCTCCCTAAAAAACAATTGTTTGATGGAATGGCAGACCAGATACAATGAGACCAATTTAGCACTTGACAAAGTAATGGAAGATAGGGATCGGTTGCAGAATGAACATTACAAAGGTACGTGTGATGGTGGTCTTAGTGTACATAGTTACTTCTCTAAGAATAGCTTGTTTATGCGAAAGGTTTTCTTACATAAAGATAACACACTAAATTCCTGTAATATTCTTGTTACACCTATCTTTAAATTGATTTGTGGCTTCTCATATGCAAGAGTATGTTTGTATGTTGGTAAGTACCTGATATGATCTTAGACGAGGTAGAAGTATGTTTGTATGTTGGTAAGCACCTGATATGATCTTAGACGAGGTAGAAGTTGAAAGCCAGACAATTTGATAGTTGGTGTTGTGGTGGAAAAGAATTATTAGTCTTATTTTAGTTGTGAGTCAAAAAAGACTAGCTTGTATGAAAAGGGACTACCTTTTTCATGTGAGGCTCTTTTTGGATTGGAATCTAAGAAGACAAAACTGTGAAGCACATGGCCCAGAGCAGACATTATCTCAAGCTATGAGTCCTTGACCATAATATTGGTGGCCCATACAAATCCCGAACTTATGCAAGACACCTTTTGGATTGGAATCCAGGGTGACAAAACTATGAGGTCTACGGGTTAGGACAGACAATACTTCATATATCGAGCTATAAGCCCTTAGCTACAGTAGCTGACAATGCTGTATTTTTTCATTTGCTATTATAACTATATCATGATTTTTTTTTAGTATTCTTGAAACAAATGATGTGCTTGCTTATTCCTATAGCGGGACATCTATTTTTGTGTCAATATTGGTGAGCTACTCAAAGGTGATGATGGTCTTTGCTTCAGAATTGCAAAGAATGGAAAGCGGTAGACGTGATCGTTTACATAGGATGTTTGAGGAGCATGCAAAACAGATGTCAGACTTCGATTCTGAATGGAGAAAACTCAAAAAGTTGGTTGTTGCAACTGAACTGGAGAGACAAAAGCTTGAACAGGAGAAAGAGAAGGTAACAGTGATTTCTTGTGTATATTTTAATCATTAATAACGAGGTAAGATTTCCTACAGCATCTATGGCTATTGATCTTTTTAGCATTAATTAATATTAAACTAAGGTTAAATTTTGACCTCTCACTTTTTATAGTCTAATTTAAAGAGTCTGAATTGTTTCATTTAGAATGTTTTAAGTTTATGGTGAAAATTTCCCCTTACGGAATCTCATGGCAACTATGATGCAAAAGAAGGTTGATAAAAATTGTTTGAAACTTGTTGAACAACAAAAGGTTTGTTAAATTGATCATCTTCCATATACAAGAAAAGCTCAGAAATTTTATGGTAAAATTATCTTCAATCTCATTGCTGATGGGAGTTATCATTTGATGTGGGAAAAAAAAATGGACAGAGAGAGGAGACTGCCTTAACTAAAATACTAGATCTAGAAAAGCAACTCGATGCGAAACAGCAATTGGAACTTGAAGTAGAACAACTGAAAGGTGAGCTAGAGGTGATGAACCAGATGGGAGAGGAAGATTTGCAATTGAAAAAGAAGCTAGAGAAGATGACTGAGGAGTTAGAGGAGAAAAGAGATGAATTGGAAGGTCTGACAGATTTTAATACTGCTCTTGTAGTCAAAGAACGCCAGACCAATGATGAGCTACAGGGAGCTCGCAAGGCACTGATCACGGTATGAGACTCCTCTTTTGCGATAAATCCAACCAGTACCTTTCTCAGTTGCATTACTAATCTGATGTACTTGGTGTCTATTCCTTTCTTTATTTTCTTATATACGATGATGCACGAAATCTATTTTGCATGATACAGGGTTTGAAGGGAATGCACAGTAGCAGCACTTCAATTGGAATCAAGAGAATGGGTGAACTTGATATTAAACCATTTCAAAATGCATGCAGAAGGAAATTTTCAGGTGTTGAAGCATATACTAAAGCTGCAGAACTTTGCACTTTTTGGCAAGAGAAACTAAAAAATCCAGCTTGGCATCCCTTTAAAGTAATTAAAAATGGAGAGGATTGCAAGGTATGGATATGTTTTTCCAATATATTTTGGGTTCTGCATGCGTGTACGTTCTTGCTATTGTGAATGAACAGCCACCATAATATTTCTTCACCTATTTATTAATCTAACCAGACTGTAATATTTTTTCATTCAGATAAAATGTCAATCCTGACATGTCTATGTTTTTGTGCAGCAAGTTATAAATGAAGATGATGAGATACTTAGAGAGTTGAAGAAAAAATTAGGTGATGAGGTTCACAAGGCTGTGACCACAGCCTTGATCGAGTTGATCGAGTACAATGCAAGTGGTAACTATGTCATCTCGGAGCTCTGGAATTTCAACGAAGGGCGAAAAGCATCACTGGAGGAAGTCATTCAGTACGTATTTAAGCAGTGGAAGACCGATAAGAGGAATCAACGATAGCCTGCTTAAATGATGCATGTTTTCTTTCATTGAAAATGTGACTTTCATATTTATCCAGACCTGACACATTTTTATTAGTTAAAATAGTTTCTTTAGCATTTTTTTTTTGTTGGATATGCCAAAGATGCCCACAAAAAAAAAAAAAAAAAAAAAACTTTGTTTTTCTATTATGAAAGTTCATGGTTTGTCAGAAAAGAAAACTGAAATTAATGGTGGAACCTACTAAATTCTAGACCCATTGTTTAGAACTTCTCATTCTTTCTTTCTTTCTTTCTTTCTTTCTTTCTTTTTTTGGTGCAGTTCAAGACTGATTATAATTGAAAATTTGCCATTTTTCCTGTTATATCAGAATTTGTTATCCTCTGCCAAAAATGATCATACTTTTGTCAATTATTAGGTAGGGGGTTTTATTGTTTAGAGAAATGAACGATAAGGTTTTCTCTAATTTTACAAAAAACTCTATTGTAGTTTATCAGACCCTTGAAGTGTGAGACCATGTGATTCAGTAATTCTACCTTTTTATGTTAGTTCTTGCTTCTTTGATTATTTTGTTTGCAAGCAAGCAGGAGTGAAATTGAAATGCAACAATTTGTTAATTTAAGACATCAGGGAAATGGAGACAACTATATCCACCTGTATTTGTATTACCAACTTTTACAAGGGCATTGCTTGTTTGTTGAATCTTTCACTTCAACAGTTGTTTTAGCTTTTTATCTGAGACTTTTAAGTACATAAATAAGAACAACCAAATAGAAAGTAAACGAGCATCGTGTTTAGTCCAAAAATGTAAGGATCTATACTAGAATATATTTAACCTCATATTGATTATTTACTGGAAGGACTTTGGATACTTATACAAAATCAATGAATCCAAATAATACTTTCCGATTGGTTTTTTTAAATGACATTTTGGATCGTTACAAATGGTATCAAAATGGATCTGGTTCATAAGCTATGTGGACTAAGAAATACTGCAACATAGGTTCATGGACTGACCACAAGTTGATTGTAGTTGATGAGGCAGGATCGCTGACGTGGAATCCATGTCAGACTCAATCAAATGCCACATCGAAAGAAGCTGCCATATCAGATTTCTCTTCGAACTCCTTTGTCAGGCGGCTCTCTCAGGATCGAGACGCCGTGGTCGAAGTCAAGCTCCGCCTCTCTTCGGACTCCTTCGTCAGGCGGCTCCTTCAGGGTCGAGACGCTGTGGCCGAAGTCGAGCTCCGCCTCTCTCCGGACTCCTTCGCCAGGTGGCTCCCTCGAGGTCGAGATGCCATGGCCGAAGTCAAGCTCCGCCTCTCTCCGGACTCCTTCGCTAGGCGGCTCCCTCGGGATCGAGAAGCCGTGGCCGAAATCGAGCTCCGCCTCCCTCCGAACTCCTTCGCCAAGCGGCTCCCTCGGGATTGAGACGCCGTGGCCGAAGTCGAGCTCCGCCTCTCTCGGGACTCCTTCGCCAGGCGACTCCCTTGAGGTCAAGACGCCATGCCTGAAGTCGAGCTCCGCCTCTCCGGACCATTCCCACCTCGGACGAAGAGACCAGCAACCGAGGGACGTCGCTGCTCTCCTTGGGTGGCAGTAGGCCACCCAAGGACCACGGAGAGGCGCCTACCAAGCGCAATGATAGCCCCAGCTACCACTTATACCAAAAAGGAAGGGGTCCCCCGATCGAGGGGCTGCACTCCCTACCAACGGACTGTACCACCCAGAAGAGGAAGTCAACCTAGAAGATTCAAATCCAGGGGGTGGCTGCCCCCCGATCGAGGCTCTGCCAGGCTTCCTGAAATGGAGCGACCAGAAAGAATGTCAGAGTGCACGGTAGGTTCCTTATCGTGAACGAGGAAAGGTGTCCTGCGCATGGCACGAAACATCGTCGCACTCGCATGCAAGCGAGGGAAGGATCCCAAGGTAGGCGTCTGGCAATCACCTTAGCTTAAAAGGGCTCTCCAAGGTTCCAAGATGAATGTAAGCAAACCAAGCAAACTAATGGGCAAGAAGGGTGCCACACAAGAGAGCACCAAGAGACTAGGCATCCAAGGCTACCAGAGACCCACCGGAAGGGTCTCGACGGATACAGCTTTCTGGTCCAAACTCTCCTCTGTCACCACTTCTCCTGCTCCACTCATAACTCATTCATATTCTCACGGCATATTACTTTCTCCTCCTAGTGTGGAGTCCATCTATGGGGCTCGACCAGGAGGATCTGTTCTCCTAAATTGCCACTGACCTGAGCATTGGAGTGCCCCTGCTGGGATCATCGGCCCGGGTCTTCTCTGTTTTGCAGGTCCGGACACGCAGGCAAGTTCCGGAGTGACAAGGGTGCTATCCGAGGTCGTCTTTAGCTACAGGCCATGGTGGTTTAGGCGGCAACAGATTGGCACGCCGGTAGGGGGCATGATGTATTTTGATCCAAGCTAATCCCCCTGTAAGAAAAACCACCGGAGGCATGGTGATGACCCGTGCGAGGGAGGTCTCCACCAGCCATGCGGGAGATCCCCCTTCCCGTGGGGACCCGCACAGTCCAGAGAGGGAGCTCTTGCTCCACCGCAATCGCCTCCAGCGGAAGTTCAGCTGGTCGCGCTCGCCCAGCAAATGCAGCATCTAATTATGGCAGTGCACAAGCTGCAGCATCAGCACCGGTCCTTAGCCACCCACCAGCAGCTAGGGACCCCCGCAGCCCAAGCCGTCGCTCCCCGTGATAGCCTGCAATCCTTCCAAGGAAGGCCTTCGTAGCCGTGGGCCACAGCAGACCACCAGGGAAGCCACGTGACCCTGGCGAAGAGACAATTGTCCGGGTCCGTCGACCGAGAGAGCCGGTCTCCGACCTTTGAGCAGGCTGCTGTTAAGCATCGCCGAGGTCATAGAGACAAGGCTCACCATCGCAACCCCCCTCAAATGCAATCTTCTCCTCTTCCGTTAGCCTCGATGGAGGGCTCAACCGACGAGGCCATCAAGCGCTTAGCAGAAAGGCGCCTGGAAGAACAGGAGCGCAAGCTAGCGGAGCTATCTCGCCAGTTTATAAATTTGCAGGGCTCTCCCAGCAAGCCTACGGGCTACGACACCCGTCCCCCTTTCTCCCGAGAGATCCAAGAGAAACCAATTCTGAGTCGGTTTCGCATGCCACATGTGGATCCCTATGATGGGACCACTTGGAGAGCTACAAGGCCCTCATGAAAGTCCAAGGGGCGACCGACGCTCTTCTCTGCGTCCGCTTTCCAGCCACCCTCTAGAAGGTGGCTCGAGTCTGGTTTACCCGCATCAAGCCCGAAAGCATCAGCTCTTTCATTCAACTGGAGTGGAAGTTTGTGGCCCATTCTAATGCCTATGAAAGGTGCCACGCGAGGCGGACATCCTCTTCTCCATCATGCAACAGGACCATGAGCTCCTATGAGACTACGTGGCCCGCTTCAAGGTTGCCGCACTGGAGATCTACAACTTGGATGAGTCGATTGCTATGCTGACGCTGGAAAGAGGGCTCAGGACTTCCCGCCTGACCTACTCCCTAGATAAGAAGCTGTCGAAGACGTACTCCGAACTTCTCCTCCATGTTTAAAAGTATATCCGCACCAAGGAGGTGGACCGTACGTGGAGAGAGCTGGACGGGAAGCCACTGAAGAAGCCAACTCCTGGGGAGGCGTCCGGGACACGGAAGCCCGGACCGCCCACACTAAATTTCTGCCAGGGGCCGAAGCCGAAGAATGGCCCCGTCCCAGAAGAAAGATACACACCTCTCCTTGTTTCGATGACCAAGATCCTCATGGAGATTGAGGACGAGCGCTACCTACATCGCCCACCCCTGCTGAGGACATCTAATGGTCGAGAAAAGATGAAGTACTGCTAAATCCATCGTGACCACGGCCACGACACCAAGGAGTGCCGCCACCTCAAGAGAGAGATCGAAGATCTCATTAGGAGGGGCTACCTCAGAAGGTTCGTGGGGGACAAGACCCTGGCCGAACCTCATGCGCTCGCTGCTCTCCCTCCAGTCCTCGAAGTCGACAACCGGCCCACCGAGAAGCCTGTGGGGATGATCTGTTGGGGAATCAAGCACGCCCCCAAGAGGACCCGAGGAGAAGAGGGTTCTGAAAATATACTCCCCTTTATGAGGGAGAGGGAATCTAGGGTTGAGAATGTGAATAATGATACCGTGGTCGTCGAGATGACGATCATGAAGCATCTTGTAAAACGGATTATGGTCGATAGTGAAAGTTTGACTGATGTCCTTTTTTACGATGCTTTCTCCAGGATGAATCTATCATTTGCTCAACTTAAGCCTATGCACACTCCCCTCGTCGGTTTCATAGGAGATTCCGTGGGAGTCAAAAGAAAAATCACTTTCCCTGTTACTGCTGGGGTGCCACATCGGTAGAGCACCATCATGATGACCTTTACGATCGTTAGGCTTCCTTCAGCCTACAACGTGATTTTTGGCCACCCTGGGCTCAATCTTCTCAACGCAGTCATCTCCACCAAAAGGCTACTAGTGCAATTTCCTACCCCTTACGGTGTTGGAAAAATAAGGGGGGCACCAGAGGGTGGAGGACCCAGTGCCGACAACCTCGACCAAAAGGTGGAGGACCCCAGAGGTGGCTCAATCGAGCGCCTGCTGTCATACCCACTCGGCACCGACCCGATGAAGATGGTGCAGATTGGGGCCCAGTTGCAAGAGGAGGAATGCACCCACCTGTTGGAGTTTCTTCGAGCGAATGCAGACGTGTTCGCTTGGATGGCAGCCGATATGCCAGGATTCCCCCTAATGTCATCACCCATAATTTGAGCATTGATCCGAAGTACTACCCGGTTCGACAGAAGAAGAGAAGCTTCACCCCTAAGAGGCAACGGATGATCAACGAGGACGTTGATAAGCTCCTCGCGACCGGCTTTGTCCGTGATGTACAGTTTCCCAGCTGGCTGGCAAATGTAGTCATGGTCAAAAAAAGTAATTGGAAGTGGAGGATCTGCATAGACTACACCGATCTCAATCGAGCCTGTCCGAAGGACAGTTTCCCCCTGTCGAAGATCGACCAACTGGTAGATGCCACCTCGGGGCACTGCTTGCTCTCCTTTATGGATGCATTCTCCGGAGCTATCGAATGATACCCTTCGGCTTGAAGAATGCTGGTGCCACGTACCAACGGCTGGTCAACCGGGTCTTCAAGGACCAGATTGAAAGAAACATGCAAGTGTACGTGGACGACATGCTCGTCATGAGAAAATCAAAGTCAGATCATGTCGTAGACCTGGCAGAGGCCGTCCACAACCTTCGGGAGCACAAGATGAAGCTGAACCCAGCGAAGTGCGCATTCGACGTAGCGGCAAGGAAGTTCTTTAGTTTCATGGTCTCCCAAAGGGGCATCGAAGCGAACCCGGAGAAGGTCCAGGCAATCATCGACATGGAGCATCCCACCTCAAAGAAGCAGGTCCAGCGCCTGACCGGCCGGATTGCCGCCCTGAGCAGGTTCATCTCAAGGTCGGCTGATCGCTGCTTACCCTTCTTCAAGGTGCTGCGCAAAGTACACGACTTCGCCTGGACCGAAGAATGCAAGGTAGCCTTCGAGGAGTTGAAGAAGTTCCTGGCGTCTCCGCTGCTCCTCTTCAGGTCGGAGGAAGGAGAGGAACTTTTGCAGTATATGGCGATCACCCCAGGGGCTGTCAGCTCAGTCCTTGTCCGCACAGATAAGGACGGATCCCAGAAGTTGGAGTACTTGCCAACAAAATCTTCCGGGATGCGAAGATCAGGTACACCCGCTCAGAAAAGTTAATTTTTGCTCTAATAATGTCTGCCCAGCACCTCAGGCCATACTTTCAAGTGCATCCTATTGCGGTCATGACGGACCAGCCGCTAAGAGCCATACTCAGCCGCCTTGAAACATCCGGGCTCTTGGCTAAATGGTCTCTAATGCTGAGCGAGTTCGACATCTCGTACCGATCGAGGCCATCTCAGAAAGCCCAAGTATTGGCTGACTTCCTGGTTGAATGCGCTGGTATGAGCGAGGAGCTCGAATAGACCACCTCGACCTCGGCACTCCGATTAAAGCCCATTACTGAAGAGGAGACATGGGTCCTCCATGTAGACGGCGCATCCAACTCAGGAGGGAGCAAAGCGAGACTCATCCTCGCCAACGGGGATGGGGTCATGGCTGAATATGCGCTTCGCTTCTGGTTCGCAGCAACCAACAATCAGGCGGAGTATGAGGCACTCCTCGCAGGACTCAGAGTCTCCCGCGAGCTTGGTGTACCAAATCTAAAGGTCTTCACTGACTCCCAGCTGGTGGCAAGGCAGGTCTCGGGGGAGTATGAGGCCCAAGATTCCTAGATGATGTACCTAGAGTGGGTCCGTTCGAGCACGACGGGTTTTTGGTGCTTCAGCATCTCCCACATCCCTCGTGGGAAGAACGCTCTCATCGATGCTCTGTCAAGACTCGCGACCCTACCGGACTCGTCACTAGGGCGTGCCCATATAGAGTACCTGGAAATTTCTAGGTATGAAGCTCCCGAAGAAGTCTATCAGGTCACCCCAGAGCCCAGCTGGATGGACCGGTACATTAGATACATCACCGATGGTACCCTACCAGAAGATCAGACGGAGGTCAGCCTCGTCAAGAAGAAGGCCACGCGATTTGCCCTGATGGACGGACAACTCTACCGTATGTCCTACTCCTATCCACTCCTGAAGTGCCTGAGGCCCGCAAAGATAGCCTTTGTGCTCCAAGAAATACGCGAGGGCCTCTGTGGAAATCATATCGGAGGGAGGACACTAGCGTATAAAGCCCTCCATCAGGGATACTACTGAAAAACTTTGAGGGAGGACGCCGCCGACTTCGTAAGAAAGTGTGACCGCTGCCAGCGCCACGCTCACATATAGCGTCAACCAATGGTGCCAGTCTCCCAACTCTCCACACCTTGACCGTTCGTCCAGTGGGGAATGGACATCCTCGGCCCATTCCCTTCTGCTTCTGGGCAGCACAAGTTCCTGATAGTGGCTATCGACTACTTCACCAAATAGGTGGAGGCGGAGCCCTAGCACGGATCACCAAAGCCAAAGTCCACCAGTTCTTCTGAAAGTCGATCATCTGCCGTTTCGGACTCCCCCACGGTATCATCACCAATAACGGACGATAGTTCAACAACCGAGAGTTCGAGGAGTTTTGCACCGACCTCGGCATCCACCATCACTTCATCTCGGTGGCTCACCCCTAGACCAACGGAGAAGCTGGGGTGACAAACCGAACGATTCTCCAAGGACTTCGGACTAGGCTGGACCAGGCTAAGGGCAGGTGGGCAGAAGAACTCCCTAGCATTTTTTGGGCCTACCACACAACGCCCAGGATGGCAACGGATGAGATGTCCTTCAACCTCATCTTTGGTGCGGAAGCCTTTGTCCCTGTCGAACTCGGCATACCCATACTGCGGGTGGAATAGTATGATGAAGCAGAAAATCCGGCCCGCCTTCTCCTCAACTTGGACCTCCTCAAGGAAACTAGAGACAAGGCTCGACTCTGGATGGTGGCCTACCGGCAGCGCGTGGCTCGGTACTACAATGCATGGGTGAGGCCAAAGATCTTCCGCCCTGGTGACCTGGTACTGCGTCGAGCTAAAGCCTCGCAACCCCGAGAGTGTGGCAAGCTCTCCCTGAATTGGGAGGGCCCGTACAAGGTGGTCGAAGCTCTCCCCAGTGGAGCCTACTACCTAGCGGAGCTGGGCGGTGCCAGATTCCCGCGCACTTGGAATGCCAACAATCTAAGAATGTATTATCAATGATGTAAGGCCTTCCTTCATTAATGATAAAGATCCTTTTTGTGCAAATCACCTTTGCCTTGCAGGAATGTCGCTGCCCGACCCCAGGTCTGGCAGGCCAAGCCTGAAAACTCCTGAAGCCCGGCACTATCAAGCCTAGAAACTTCTAAAGCCTGGTACTTCAAGCCCAGAAACTCCTGAAGTCCGGCACTCCAAGCTCGAAAACTCCAGAAGCCCGGCACTCCAAGCCCGGAAACTCCAGAAGACCAGCACTCCAAGACCGGAAACTCCAGAAGACCGGCACTCCAAGACCGAAAACTCCAGAAGCCGGCACTCTAAGCCCGAAAACTCCAGAAGATCGGCACTCCAAGCCCGGAAACTCCTGAAGCCCGGCATCCCAAGCCCAGAAACTCCTGAAGCCCGGCACTCCAAGCCCGGAAACTCCTGAAGCCCGGCACTCTCAAGCCCGGAAACTCCTGAAGCCCGGCACTCTCAAGCCCGGAAACTTCTGAAGCCCGGCACTCTCAAGCCCGGAAACTTCTAAAGCCCAGCACCTCATAATCACTCGGTGGTCCCACCAAGCACAGCATCTGGGTTCATTCATGCCGTGCTCACTTGGAGGTGATTCCATCCCTCATAATCACTCGGTGGTCCCACCAAGCACAGCATCTGGGTTCATTCATGTCGTGCTCACTTGGAGGTGATTCTATCTGAGGTCGAATACACCTCTCCCGAAGCAGTGCTCGGAGGTCGAATACCACTTCGCCCGCGAGGTGGGAATGACTCAGCAAGTCCAGAGACTTTCCTTCTAACTGCCTTGCATACCCGAAGCTCGGCGGGAAGGAGCCTGAGGACTTAGAGGTTTAAGGCGAGATGCCTCAGTAGAAGACATGTACATGGGCAGTTGAGAAGCAAAAGAAGATTGCTAAACAGTCGGTAATACAAAAAATAAACACACAAGTGGAGAAGGAAAAGAGAAACTTCGTTGATAAAACTTGAAGCTTTTACATCATCTTCGAGCCCCGACAAGCCTGGCAGCTCGAACAAAAATGAAAAGAAAAGAAGGATTATAGAAGATACAGGAGATCCCTAAGCTACTCGGCCGGCTCCTTCCCGAGCCGGCGCACAGGCGGGGCATCATCCTCGAGGACCTCCTCCGACAGAGCTTCGTCGGCGGCAGCTACTGGTTCCTTCGCGAAGCTGGCGCACAAACGGGGCATCATCCTCGGGGACCTCCTCTGGTGGAGCTTCGTCGGCGACGGCTGCTGGTTCCTCCGCCTCGACCAAGTCCGGTGTTGGGCTCTCAGGAGGGGCGGTCAAGAAGGCGAGCCTGTTCAGGTTCTTGTCTGGAACAAGCCCCACCACCTTCGACTGGCAGTACATAAATCCCTTGAAGAAGGAATCCGTCGCCAGCTCATGGAACTCAACATCGAACTCCTTTGAGGCCTTGTGCTTTGAGACCGTCTCGGTGGCCTCCTTCTTCATGGCCACCACTTGTTCAACGGTCG
Organism: Areca catechu; assembly: GCA_021397845.1. Classification (NCBI taxonomy): domain Eukaryota; kingdom Viridiplantae; phylum Streptophyta; class Magnoliopsida; order Arecales; family Arecaceae; genus Areca; species Areca catechu. The sequence goes on from CM038052.1 coordinate 7,194,453, forward strand.
TCGCTGTCTTCTTCTTGGTGGCGACAGCTTTCTCCTCCGCCGTCGCAGCTTTCTTTTCAGTCGCAGCTACCCGTTCCTTCGCCGCCTCCAGCTGGGCTCGAAGGGATCGGGCCTGTTCCTTCTCCCGAGCCGCCTCGACCCTGAGCTCCTCTACTTTGGCCTTCTTGGCCCTGAGCTCCTTAGCCCGGCTCTTGGACCGACTCCTCTCTCGATCCAGAGCTCCTCCATCTCCTTAATGTGCCTCTCGGTGCTTGCGACCTCGCCCCTCAGCTCCTTGTTCTTTCGGTTGGACTCCCAGGCAGCATCCGTCTTCAGCTTGGCCTCGGCCTTCAGAGACTCAAGCTCCATTGACCGCTGCTGGTCCCTCTTCGCCCAATGCTTGCACTAGTCCCGAATAAGTAAGAGATCAGCACCGAGCTGTTCCAAGAAAGACATCAGCTACAAAAGTAAAGAGAAAGAAAAAGAAGAAAGGGAAGCGGTGAGAGGAAAGGAAAGGAACACTCACCGATAAGAGCTGAGGAAATGTGCCACGAATGGCATCACCCAGGAGCTTCCCCGCCTTCTCCCGTCGATCGCGTGACTGGATGCCAAAGTCCATCATGCGCTCGGTGAGGTCTTGGTCTCGGACCAGGGAGGAGTTCGATGCCACCTCAAATGGCAATCTACGGGGATCCTTCTCCCTCTTCTTCACCGCAAACGTAGCATCGCCCCCTCCTCCGGCCGAGGAAGCATCGGAGACGCGGTGGGGGCTCGGCGCCACTCCGAACGGCATCACCGGCGGCGGCTCCCTCCTCTCCTGGTCCTCTTCTGGCTCCACCTCGACGACTTCAGGTGGTGGGGGCTCTACAGCAGCAGCGGCGGTAGTAGCAGACCTGGCCCGTACCATCATTTTTGGCTCCCGGACCGGGGGCAGGACCTGCTGCCTCGGTGGCTCGGGGACGGGTTTGACCCCTCTCCTTCTCGGCTCGGGTTTGGATTTTCTCGAGTGACTCAGAGGGGAGAGTTTTTTAGGGCTAGGTCGGTTGTAACCTAGGGTTATCTTTGTTTATATATAAAAAACGACGGAACGTCGGGAAATAATAAGAGACGCGATCCCTTTTCTCCTCCGGAAAAATCCTAGCCTCTCTTTTATTCTTCCTGGTTCTTTCTCGTGCGTGCAGCCCCATGGGGGCTCGCCTCCGTGATGGGAGCGGATGGTGCGCCCCATCTCTTCCCTGGTGATGTGTTCCCTTTCTGCCATGGCGGCATCAAGGAGGATCCCGGGCATTCCGTGGAGCGGGCTTGCTCCAACATTATGGGGATACTTCGGATGCCTTAGATATACCTTCTAGCTTAACCCGCCAACCTAGTCATCGACCAGAGCCTATTTTTGAGGTATCTTCATAGTTCAACAACCATATGCTATGGCCCTATTCACCGATCCATCTGCTGGCCTATCAGCTACGTCGAGCCATATACCGAAGCATGCAAAATGGCTATTATCAGGCATGGTTTTCGACACACTCCTTCTCACATAGCCCGCCTCCAAGATTTTTAATAGTCAATCACCCAAATTGCGGGAATAGCTATCCTGTGATAATGATATTGCCAATAATAGTGGCCTCCATCATCCATTGGAGCAAATCAAGGCTATAATATCGCAACAACATGATCATGGCCAGGTACACTCGGAGTTGTCCATTTTCTCAGCCCTCTTCAATAAATAACAAAGACCTCGAGAATTCCAATAAGCAACTCTTTCCCATGCTTATTGCCTCTCATTTATTCCAGATATCTGATTTGAGTATCGGAGGGTCCTCATCGAAGTTAACTGTGGTTGGAAATTTGTTTTGTAGGTTAGTCTAGCAACGATTCATACCCATCAACATCAGTTCGACCTTAAGCCAGAATCTGTAGCAATAGTTTGAAAATCAAAAAATAAAAACTCCAGCAAATATGCAACACCAATCATCCTCTTCGGGTGTAAAATTTTGGCCATAAGCCAAAACATTATGTCATGGCACCACTTGTTTACTATTTAGATATTTTGCATGGCATCTGCAGGAAAATCATATGATATTTTAGCTTTCATGAAGTTTGAACTGAACCATCATTCTATGATGTGGGTGTTGGGGATATAATCGAGCTGTGCCAAGTGAGTAGTTAGAGGCTCAAGTTCAACTCGACTTAAGATGGTCGGTCTCGAAACTTGATTTAAAATCAGTCAATCCTTGATATCTAAACTTGAACTCGACTTAATTAAAAAGAAAACAATATTCAATATTAACGTGATTCGGCTCGAATATCAAACAAGCCATATTTAAATTTGAATTCAAGCCTTGATTATAATTAAATAAAAATATAACATAATAAAATATTTAAAAATATTAAATTAATGTATATAATAAATATAATATAATATGATTAAAAATTATATATTCGACTATGTTGGTGAACTTTCAAATCAAGTATTTTGCTATTCGAGCTTGATTTGAAAAACTACATGAATTACTTAAGTTGAGTAACAAACAAATTGAGCCGGAAATTCCGTGCAACTAAAAATTTGTCAAACCATGCTACATCCTGTACTCATATGCCTAGAAAATATAAAATACCGTTCAATGGTTAAATTTAGGAAACGTTTCGGTTCTGAAGTAAAAATCTGAATTAATTCTCAAATCAGTCTATGTATTTTTATGTCGAGCATGTAAAAATTCACAATAATACAATATATAATGGCTACTTTCTCATAAGTGTTTTATAAAAATACTTCCTTTTTAATGTTCTTACTGATGCTAATAGCACCGTTTTATCCGTTCTTTTCGATGAAAAGCAAGCAGAGGAATCCCCAACAGTTTCTCAGCCTCAGCCTCCATTAATTATAGAGGGGTCGGTGGAGCATATGGGCACCCCATACCAATACCCTCGTTGGCCACACCTATAGCATAGCAAAGGGAGCCTCGAAGTGACACCCGAGGGTCCAAGTCAAACTAAATGATCCCAAGTTGACTATGAAGACCAGGTGAGCTAGGTCAATTGAACCCATTAACTAGACATGCCTCCGATATTTTGGTTATAATTTTGTCTAGAAAACTTTAAATTACTTTTGTTTGAGATGTTGGAAACTAGACTTGTCCAACTGTATATAATTTACATGAATTAGCCCAACCATGTAAAGCAAGTTTAAGAAAAAATTTGCAAGTAATATTTATCGTTTGTTGTCTTTATTTTTTATCAAGACGTTTAGAAATTTGTAGTAGAACTTAGATGCATGAGTAAGCATGAGAGGCAATTTTTTGAAAAGTAATTTTGTAATTAAGAGGCATATAAGCACGGATGTATGGAAAAAAGGAGAAAGTATGATAAGTGACATGGTTTTGAAAAAAATCATTTATGGATATGAAAGCATACTCTTATATATACCCCTTTTTGACATAAATAATAATAATTTAAATTTAAATTTAAATTATTTCTTGAAGGTGAACTCCTTTCCTACCTTTTTCTTCGAATAAATTTTATGAGAGATATATTTTGTTGACTTTTTTTTTTTAACGGGAGTTTCAAAATTCCTGACACCCCATGGCTAGATGCGTGCGCAAGCATGGGCATGCACGAGCGACGGTTCTACGCACGCGGGTGCAGGTGCGTGCAGACATCCGCATCCGTTCCCAATGGCCATTTTTTATTTATTTTTATTTTAATATATTTAATAGTTAATTAATTTTTTTTATTATTTTTTTTAGATTTTGAGCTTACAAATAGACCTCTATCCCTAACCATACAATCCATTCAAAAAAATCTTTCCATATTCTTTTTCTCTCTCTAAAATCCTGGAGTTCTCCCTCTGTCGTTCTAAAACCTCTCAACTACTTTCTTATTTTTTAATATTTTATTCATTTAGGTTGAAGATGGACTTATTCATCCGAGATTGTGCCATTGACGAATATTGAAGTATTGGCTTTCAGGTTGTATCTTGAAGGAGAGTAAAAGATCCGGTTGTTCTTCGCACGAAAAGAAGGCCAAATCTTCGTTAGGATAGTAGTTCATCCACCTCTCGTATTAGAATTTCAAACTTTATTTATTCCCTGAATTTTATTACACACACCAATTTTCAAAATTAATTTTATAAAGTAAAATTTAAATAATTTTATTTATTATATTGTTCACATTCTGTCACACTAACCACACACTCTCTCTCTCTATATATATATATACATATTTCTTATACCTTATATACATGTATATATATATATATATATATATATATATATATATATATGTATGTTTAACTTTTCTTTTAACAATCTAAACGAGATTTGGATTGTTTTGTAATACAAGCATATATATATATATATATATATATATATATATATATATATATATATATATATATATATATGTGTGTATGTATGGATGTATGTATTGTTTGTTTATTTTAATTTTAATATATTTATACATTGATTCTTTATATACATAGGAGCTATTATTCATGTTTGTTTTGACCGCTCCTAGTTTATCATTTTTAGAACTCATGTAGAGGAGGTGTGACCATAGGGAACAACACATCCACTAAGATCATATGACAAAGTTTAGTCAACTTAAAGATGATATCAGGAAAAGTCCTTACTCTAGTAGATGTGCTATATATTCCAGATCTTAAGAAGAACCTTGTAATAAGTCTTAGCTAGTTCAAAGGGGATATAAAATTATCCCTGATTATGATAAAGTTATTATTTCTAAAAATAATGCCTTCATAAAAAATGATATATTAGTGAAAACTTATTTAAATTAAATATAATAAATTATTTTATTATAAAATTAAGAATCAAGTTGATTTTGTGAATGAATCCAAATAAAATATGTCATGATATGTTAGGTCAGTACACTTAAAAAAGTTAAATATATGATAGAGTTAAAACTAAATTTTTAAATTAAACTGATATATATCTAAGTATAAAATATGTACTAAATCTAAATAATCAATAAAATCATTCAAATCAGTTAAAAGAAAAAATTTCTTCAATTTCGAAGTTGATACATGTGATGATATATATGACTCCTCCATAACTGCAACCCATGGTGGCAATAAGTATATAATGACTTTTATATATAACTTTTCTAGATATTGCTAGATGACTTTTCTAAATACTGCTACCTTTCTAGATACATCTAAGTGTGAAATATATACTAAATCTAAACAATTAAGAAAATTATTCAAATAAGTTAAAAAAAATTTCTTCAATCTTGGAGTTAATACATATGATGATATATGTAACTCCTCCACGCACCAACTCATGGTGATAATAAGTATATAGTGACCTTTATAGGCTTTTCTAGATATTGCTACTATTATCTAATTAAATCTAAAGATGAAATCTTTAATAAATTTAAAATTTATAAGGTAAAGTAAAAAAATAAATGGAAAGAGAAAATTAAGATTTTTAGATCTAATAGAGAGGAAAGTATATCTTGAATGAATTCTTTTAATTCTTCAAGAATATGGTATAATTCATCAAATAACTACTTCTTACTCTTCACAGTCCAATAGTATAGCTGAGTATAAAAATCGTGTCTTCTTGGATCTGGTAAATGCTATGTGTTGTCGACCTTACCGTCGTGGCCTACAACTATGAGGTGACGCCGGATGTTTGCCCCTTTACTCTGGAATCCTGGTGTTCCCGGACATGCAAAACAATGTTAAAGACCCGGGCCAGGGATCCCGGCGAGGGCACTTCGATGATCAAGTCAGTGGAAGGCAAAGCGGAACAAATCCCCTAAGGCGGATCCCACTTCGATCTCCGTGCTTAGAGGAGTTTTTAATAAAAGATTGAGTAAAAGAAAATGAGAGCGGAGCGGTGCTTGAGTTGCGGCGACTGTACTCGCATGACTCGCTTCGGGAGTCCTCTGGGAGCCTCCTGCCTTCAAGTCACTGGTCTCGTTACTTCATATGTTTGCCCTCTTTTGACCGCTTACCTTCCTTCTCGCCCGTTGGTGCCTTTTTAGACCGTCGATCACTCCAGTGCTTCGATTTTTTCCCTCAGGGGGGGCTTAGGGGTCAACGGTATCCGTTGGCTGCTCTCCCGAGGTCATTTCCTCTTATAGTTGGGAGTTAAGTTGTGAACATGTCTTGCCCGGCGTGTTGTCACAAAGGGGGAAGTTAGGTGGAACCTCGATCTGGGCGCAGTCGCCCTCGAGCCTGGGATCATGAATGCGGCCTTCTCCTTCAGGGGGTTTCAGGTGGTCGACCGCAGGATCTGATATTTCGATTGAGATGCCCCTCCCAAATTGGTGCAAAGGAGGTTACGCACACCGTTACATATTTGGAGTGACGTACTGGGCGTGCCGCACTGTGCGCACCTACTTTGGCGGCGATCTTGGGGCTGGCGCCTTCATCTTTCTCGATGCTTCCAAAGAGAGGGCTCGACTTCGACCGAGATGAGCTCGACCCTTGGGGAGCCGCCTGGCAAAGGAGCGGAGGAGGGCTCGACTCCGGCCGAGGTAGACTCGATCCTTGGGGAGCCACCTGGCAAAGGAGCGGAGGAGGGCTCGACTCCGACCGAGATGGGCTCGATCCTTGGGGAGCCACCTGGCGAAGGAGCGGATGAGGGCTCGACTCCGACTGAGGTGGGCTCGATCCTTGGAGAGCCACCTAGCAAAGGAGCGGAGGAGGGCTCGACTCCAGCCAAGGTGGGCTCGACTCCAGCCGAGGTGGGCTCGACTCCAGCCGAGGTGGGCTCGACCCTTAGGGAGCCACCTGACGAAGGAACGGAGGAGGGCTCGACTCCGGTCGAGGTGGGCTCGACTCCGGTCGAGGTGGGCTCGACTCCGGTCGAGGTGGGCTCGACTCCGGTCGAGGTGGGCTCGACTCCGGTCGAGGTGGGCTCGACTCCGGTGGGGAGCCACCTGGCGAAGGAGTGGAGGAGGGCTCGACTCCGGTCGAGGTGGGCTCGACTCCGGTCGAGGTGGGCTCGACTCCGGTCGAGGTGGGCTCGACTCCGGTCGAGGTGGGCTCGACTCCGGTGGGGAGCCACCTGGCGAAGGAGTGGAGGAGGGCTCGACTCCGGTCGAGGTGGGCTCGACCCTTGGGGAGCCACCGGGTGGAGCAGAGGAGGGCTCGACTCCGGCCGAGGTGGGCTTGACCCTTGGGGAGCCACCTAGCGAAGGAGCAAAGGAGGGCTCGACTCCGACCGAGGTGGGCTTGACTCTTGGGGAGCCACCTGGCGAAGGAGCAAAGGTGCCGAGCTCGAGCCGAGGTGGGCGCGATCGCCAGTGGAGCCACTTGGCGGAAGAGCTCGAAAGAAATCTTAATGCGGCGTTATCTATCTGTCTGGCTGTCAGCTGGATCTGAGATGTACTCTACGTCAGCGGTCTTGCCATATCACTATGCTTATCAGTTCCGTCTTACCTAAGAACTAGTAGGGGAAAGTTCTTCTATCTTCTTGTTTCATCTTAAATAGGATATCTATTAAGGATAATGGCAAGATTCCTTATGAACTTTAGAAATGAAGGACTCATAACTTAGATTTTCTCAAAATATGTACCCGGAGAATACATCCATGAAGGAGAGTAGCCTGTGCCCTGAGGTGGCGTCCACCAATTGATCTATCCTCGGCAGAGGGAAGCTGTCCTTTGGACACACCTTATTGAGGTTGGTGTAGTCTACACAGATCCTCCACTTGCCATTGTTCTTCTTTACCATCACCACGTTCGCCAGCCAGCTCGGGTATTGCACCTCTCGGACGAAGCCGGCGGCCAGAAGCTTCTCAACTTCCTCGTTGATGGCCGCCGGCCTTTCTGGGGTGAAGCTTCTCTTCTTTTGTCGAACCGGTCTGTGCTTCGGATCGACGTTGAGCTTGTGGGTGATGACTTCAGGAGGAATACCTGGCATGTCCGTCGCTGTCCAGGCGAACACATCTGCATTTTCCCACAGGAATTCCAACAGCGGAGCCTTCACCTCCTCGGGCAGCTGGGCTCCGATATGCACGGTCTTCGTCTGGTCAGCCCCGAGCTGGTAAGAAAATAGGCGCTCGGCCAGGCCTCCCCTAGGGTCCTGAACCCTCTGGTCGAGCTCGTCTGCCTTGGAGTCCTCCTCGGGCACCCGAGCCCCGGGGAGGGTTTGGAAGCAGTGCTGCACCGGCTGGGACGTACCCCTCATCTCCCCCATACCGCGAGGGGTTGGGAATTGTACAAGCAATCTCTTGGTAGAGACGACAGCATCGAGGAGATTAAGCCCAGGTCGGCCCGAAATAACGTTGTAAGGCAAAGGAAGCCTGACAATCGTAAATGTCATCATAACGGTACTCTGCCGAGGTGGAGTCCCAGCAGTGACTGGGAGGGTAACTTCTCCCTTCACCCTTACGGAGTCCCCCGTGAAACCAACAAGGGGGGTATATACAGGCTTGAGCTGAGCAAAGGAAAGATTCATCCTGGAGAAGGCATCGTAGAAAAGCACATCCGTGTAGCTTCCACTATCTACCATGATACGTTTTACAGGATGCTTTGCGATCGTCATCTCGACGACCACAGCATCATTATTTACATTTTTCTCCCCGTCTTCCCTTTCCCTCATAAAGGGGAGTACAACCTCAGGATGCCCTGGCCCCCGGGCCCTCTTGGGAGTGCGCTCGGCTCCCCAGCGTATCATCCTCACCGACTTCTCGGTAGGGCGATTGTTGACCGCCGGGACTGGTGGGAGGGCGACGAGCGCCTGAGATTCCGATTGAGATCTGCCCTCCACATACCTTCCGAGGTAGCCTCTCTTGATGAGCTCTTCGATCTCCCATTTGAGATTGCGGCACTCCTCGGTGTCGTGGCCATGGTTACGGTGGAAACGACAATATTTCGTCCTGTCCTAGCTAGAGGACGGTTTCAACGGCGGTGGGCACCTCAGATAGGTCTCGCCCTTGATTTCCATGAGGATCTTCGTTCTCGGGATGAGGAGCGGGGTGAAATTCCCCTCAGGGATGGGAGCGCTTCTTGGCCTCAATCCCGGCCGGGAGCTCTGAGCTGGCTGTCTCGGCCTCCGTGCCCCAGGGCCTCAGCGGGTGCCGGTCTCTTTAGCGGCTTCCCATCGAGCTCCCGTCTTGTACGATCCGCCTCCTCGGCGTGAATATACTTCTGAGCTCGGATGAGGAGCTCGGAGTAAGTCTTCGAGGGCTTCTTGTCGAGCGAGTAGGTCAGGCGAGAAGTCCTGAGCCCTCACTTCAGAGCTAGTATTGCGACCGGCTCCTCTAGATTGTAGATCTCCAGCGCGGCAGCCTTGAAGCGAGCCACATAGTCCCATAGCAGCTCGCGGTCTTGTTGCCTGATGGAGAAGAGGTTGTCTGCCTCCCGCGGCATCTTCCGACAAGCGTCGAAGTGAGTCACGAACTTCTACCCCAGTTAGGCAAAGGAGTTGATGCTTTCCGGCTCAAGGCGGGCGAATCATACCCATGCCGCCTTCCGGAGAGTAGCAGGAAAGGCGATGCACAGGAGAGTGTCAATAGCCCCTTGGACCCTCATGAGGGCTCAATAGCTTTCCAGGTGGTCCAGGGGGTCGGTGGTCCCGTCGTAAGGATCCACCTACGGCATGCGGAACCGGCGGGGAATCGGCTCCGCTTGGATCTCCTAGGAGAATGGAGGACAGACGTCATAGCCCGCTGGCTCGCTGGCAGAGCCGGGCAAGTTAACAAACCGGTGGGACAGCTCCGCCAGTTTGCGGACATACTCCTCCAGGCGCTTCTCCGCCATGCGCCTGATGGCTTCATCCGTCGACCCCTCTGCTAAGAGAGGCGGGGAAGGCGACGTGGGTGCGCGGTGCCCATGACGAGGGGCTTTGCCCTTCCTACCTTGGCGGGGTTTAGATGCCCCCCGGTCAAGGTGCAGTGAGCAGCTCTCTTCGTCGGTGGACCCGGCCCGTTGTCGCTTCATCGAGGCTTGGCGACTACCCCGAGGGTCTGTAACGGCCTGCGGCTGTGAAGGCCTTCCGTGGAAGGAACGTAGGCGATCGCGGGGTGCTGCGGCATGGGCCGCGGGGGTCTCTAGCTGCTGGTGAGTAGCCAGGGACCGATGCTGGTGCTGGAGCTGGCGCACTGCTACAGTGAGAATGTGCATATGCTGAGTAAGTGCGGTCAGCTGGACTTCCAGCGAAGGCGGTTGAATCGGGGCGGGTGAATCCGTCCCCGGACCGTGCGGGTTCCCATGGAAAGGGGATGCTTCTGCACGGCCGAGAGAGGCTCCCCTCGCCCGAGTGGTCACCATCCTCTCGACAAACTGTTCGAGCGGGGCCTGAACCGGAACAGGAATCGTTCCGCCCCTACCTAGCGCGCCAATCTGTTGCCGCCCGGATCGTCGTGGCCCATAGTTGCTGATGGCGTTGAGGGTCGCGCGTCCACCTACTTGGGATGCCTCCGGTGCCTCAGAACCTGCAAAAAACATCAGTGACCCGGGCCAGGGATTCCGGCGGGGTCGCTCCGACGGTCAAGTCAGTGATGATCCAGGGGAACAGATCCTCCTGGTCGAGCCCCTCTGGATGAGCTCTACGCTAGGAGGAGTGAGTGTAGTGTGTATGAAAGTGAGAGTGAGATGGGAGAGGTGGTGGCCGAGGTGGTCCAATCCTCCTGTCTGGCTCCCCCCCCCCCCATTTCTGTGTTTGCTTACTTTTTGCTTACTCTGGCTGAGTTTTTGCTTTAGCCTCATCGGGATCTCCCCGTGCCGTCAGACGTGTGCGACGAGATATCGTGCCGTAGACGGGATGTCTCTCCTGACAGATAGCCGGGGAAGCTTCCATGCACTCTGACATTCCTTCTGCTTGCCCCACTCCTGGAAGCCTGGCAGGGCCTCGGTTGGCAGGTCACCGTCCTCGAGACTCGCGCTCTCCGGTTGGATCTTTTTCCTGGTGGTACGGCAGGTTGATGGAGGGCATGGCGCCTTGACGTGAGTTTCCTTTCTTTCTGGCGTGAGTGACGGCCGTGGACATTAATGGCAGCATGGCAGGCACGGTTGTACGACCCTCGGGAGGCCCGCCGTCATCCTTGGAGAGGAGGCGCCGTTCCCTTAGCAGTTGGTGCCTCTGTCTAAGATGGGGACCGATCTGAAAGGGTGGGGCCCGCTTCCGATGGGCTCGCCTTGAGGTGGCTCGGCTGGGCGGAAAAGGACTGAGCTCGACTCCGGACCAGCAGAACTCGGCTTCGGATAAGCTCGACCTGACGGAGGTGGGCGGGGTGCCGCCCAGCCCAGGAGATCTGACCTCGGAGGGGCTCCTCGTGGCGGAGGAGCCTTGAGCTCAACTCCTGACCACGGGACCCGACCTCAAGGGATCCGTCTTGGATGGGGACTTGCACTCGGCTCCGGCCTAGACGTCACAACCCGGCAGGGACCGACCTGGCGGAAGACGAAGCTCGACTTCGGCGGGCAACCCCGTTGCTCCGGAAGAGCTCAGCACAGCGAAGGAGCTCATGTTAAAAATCCAGCATGGCATCTAATAGAAACTCCACATCAGTTTGTCCGTACCACGTCAGCGATCTAGCCACATCAACCTTCACTATAGGATTTGTGAAAAATTATATAGATCCAAATCAGATCTAGGGGACGTATTGCCATGCACCCACCTTGGATCTGCCGTTGGCCGGGCCGGTACCATATAGGGTGGAGTAACTTACCACCCACAAAAAATAGTCTTGATTCTCCATCACCAAATCCAAAAAAATACACATCCAACAAGGATGAACCAACAAAAGATAATTTCCCATAATCATAAGAGGAAGAAGAGCGTTTCCATAAGATTGAGGCACAAAACCAGACATATTCTATTATCAAAAAATATCAGCATTCTACAGAATTAAATTTGACGCTGAAGTTCTAATAGATGGCCCAAAAACAACGAGATTACATAGATTAATAGGCTCCGCTGTTTCATGTATGATGGTTAATCTCCAATTTGGCAGCAGAAAATCATTCAGAAGGTAATGGCTATAGGTATAGCTGAATGAGCTCATCACTTACAACAGAAGGTGTAAGAACACCAAGATCTGTAAAAAGAAGCGTGAGATACTGAGGAGGAGTATAGTCCCTTGCGGATGTCTCAACCTCAACGCCTGATGGAATAGGAACACCAAAGTCTATGGGGCGAAGTGCAGGAGCTAGGTCCTTCTGATCCAATGGATACAGACGCGCAAACTGCAAAAATTCACAAGAGTCATTCTAAAAATCCAATAGCAGATCTTTCCAGTGAAATATCAGAGCTGAATCTATTCACAAAATTTAAAAAAATTAAAAAATAGAATTTCTCCAATTAACTGCAAACAATTTGCATAAAAAAAAGAACTGAAAACAAATTCACATAAAAAAGTAGATTAATATTCTCATTTTAATTATCTAAAAATACACCTTAAGCATCATCTTAAATAGCACGAATTTCATAAATTTCTCTCTCTTTTTAAATATATAGACACTGCCATTCAAAGTACTGTTGACAATTAGCACCGAAGTAGGGGATTAAGCTTCCTAATCAAGGAAAATAAAAAAAAGGTTACTTTATAGAAAATTAAACTTTGTTAGTAACAAAAATATAATTACTGGTTTTTGAATCTGAACAGCGAGCTCTATAATGATGCATCTTTTGGGAAACTTCACAAGAATTAGAATAGGTATAATTCTGATCTAAATCTACTGCAGCTTAGACTTAGCACGCTGTATGCAATTTCATTGGTGTTTCTATGGCAGCAGAATACTAGGAACAAGACACCTCCATTGTTGAGGATGAAAGCTTCAATCTCATTGCAGGGACAGACAGCTCCTTCATCAATGACCAGCAGCTTGCTGGCACCAGTTGAATCATCAGAAATCTATCAATTAAATTCTAAAGAGAACAATTCCCTTGTAAAGCTCCTTCCATGCTGAACTGGTGCTTGTCCTGCATTCTCAGATATTCTCACCAAGCTTGCTGGCTGATGAACTATCAAAGATGAATAGCACATGAATAAAAATCAACATAATGGACTACCAAAGCAAGCAAGCAGGAATTACCATTCAAAATTTGGTTAGGCAATGATGATGGAATCTGCAACTCTCAAACATTACCATTTGTGATAGATAAAAAGGCATCCTAGTGCATGAGGCTCTTGCTATGCAGGGTTTTGGGTTTGGGAAGGGTCAAATGTATATTTGCCATAGAATAGAGAGCAAAAACATTTCAATGATTGGTTCACCAAAATGTTAAAAGCTAGGGAGAAATAATATCATTGGGCTAATTCCCTATATATTGCATGAACATACTTGAATGTTCTTGCTTTCCTATGTAATGCTTAAAACAACCTTGTCCTTTTGATGAATAAACAAATATAAACATAGCACTCCCTGGTGTAGAAATGGGAAAGGAATTTTTCCCTTTTTCCTCTAAACAATGGTCTTCCCTTATATGTTTGCCTCCTAGCCTGGTTATCAACATTTGTTCTAAAAATTTTTTTTAAAAAAAAAAAAAAAAAAAAAAGAGCAGCCCGATGCACAAGGCTCCTACTATAGTAGGGTCCAGGAAGGGTCAAATGTACACAATCTTACCCTCACATGTAAATAGACTGTTTCCATGTTTTGAACCCATAACCTCGAAGTCACAAGGGAGCAATCTTACCATTGCACCAAGACACACACTCACTATCAACATTTTTCTACTCTATGCATTTCTTCACTCCTTCTGGAGACCACTGCCACCTAGATGCAAACAAGAAAATTAGATTCGTATCCAAGTGTCTAACTTGGAAAAAGAAAGAAGAAAAAATAGGGGATATATAGAAAACAAATAAATTTAGCTAAATTATATATACTCAGGTCATATATTTCACATCCAAACTATTCAATTAGCTTTAGGATTTTAGAAAATGACATTTAGCAAAGTTATTTTAATACCTCTATTTTGACCAATCTCTTTAGAAAGCAAAAGATCAATTTTAACATTATTTTTGTGGGTCAAACTCGTTGTTCGGGGAGTCTTAAGTCTACCAACTTCTAAAAGCTGCAATTGAAAAAAAAAATTGATAAGACCCCAACTGTCCGGGACAAATACAATTCAAACACATATCTGACATGAATTCTAAGAGCCGGATGCAACTGTCTAGGGAACGTAGCAGGAGACATGTATTTTCGTAGTTGCACGTGTGCATATACAAAGATGCAAGGCAGACTATCATTCATTCAAATGACTCAAGATCAAATAGAGTTATTGATTCCTTCATTTCCACAATACTGAAAGTATCCAATAAATTACTAATGTTATGATGTTATGCATGTCCACGTTTCATCTTAAGCAAAAAAAAATTGCTCCATCTCAGCTAGAGTCATCTAGATCACATACAAGCATAATAGGAGTACAATCTCTGATGTTGTTATCATAAGAAAGAACCAAGTTCAAAAGACAAGCAGCTGAAAATGCACTTTCTCAAATCAACATAATCTAAACATCTTTTTGGTTCTATCAAAAGCTAGTTCCATAAAATAAAAAATCAACATGTAAATTATTTCTCACAGCTTCCATCCAAGTTTTCTTTAATAGTTTACTCTATCACAAAAGTAAAGTCAACAAGTATGGGTAGCAATGTGCCCAGGCCAGGCCAGCTCCAGGTCAAGCTTGGGGAATGGCATGAGAATGTTTAGGTCAGGCTTGGACTTGGAAACCATGGACTGATTACTTTAACCCATACACTTAAGATTTACTTTAAAAAAAAAAATCATATATCAGAAATTATCAAAGAACTGAAGCAACATGCAATCCACATTTAATTACAGATTAACTATATGAATATTCTTTTTCTTCCAATAGTTTTCTTTTATTGACATTAACATCTACGGTGTTCAAAGTAATCTGTTTCCCTAAATCACAATAGTATGGAGAGTAAACGTTTGTGCATAATCCAACAATATATGAAGCAAAGCCTATTTAAATATTACAGTTGTGAAAAAAACAAAAGTAAAAATAATATAAGTAATTGATGAGAACTGAGAACTGTATCCAAGGAGAAGGTACTAGTTGATGAGAAACATAAGTAAAATATCTGAGGAATTACTAATCAGAATCCACATGAGAGCCCAAACACTTGAATTTGGAATCAAAGTACAGCAAATGGGCCAACATATGATGATTTAGATGTTAAACAATTGACGATATGAAATTTCAAGAAA
This sequence comes from Areca catechu, assembly GCA_021397845.1. NCBI lineage: Eukaryota > Viridiplantae > Streptophyta > Magnoliopsida > Arecales > Arecaceae > Areca > Areca catechu. Next base: position 7,209,582 of record CM038052.1, read on the forward strand.
GGCTAACATGTGGCATAGAAAAGGAACAAAGATCCCTCAATTGAGACAAATATAACTACATGACAAAGTATCTTATCCAAGATTTTTGGAATCGGAATTGGACCCCGTTCCGGCCAGCCAATGGTACAAATCGGCATGGCTTGTACTATACCAGATCGGCATGAATTGATACAAAAATGAAGGAAAAAATTGGGAAAGAGGAAAGGAGAGAGAGGGAAAGAGAGGATGAGAGAGAGAGAGAGGAGGAAAGGGAAGGTGGAGGCGGCAAAGATGCCAACGGTGGCCACAGGAGGGCCATGAGGGCCTTCCCTCGAAGGGATGCTGAGGCCTTCGATTTCTCCACGAAATCATGGCTGAGAGAGAGAGAGAGAGAGAGAGAGAGAGAGAGAGAGAGAGAGAGAGGTGTTGGGACAGAAAAGGGAGGGGAAGGTAGCAAAGAGGCCAACCCTCTAGCAGCCACTTAATGGCGTAATCTCCACCCATGGTTCTTGGGCATGAAACAGGGACGATCACCCTTATTTCATAGGATTTTTTTAAAAAATTCCATGAACATAAAAGCCGGCAATATTTTGCTAACTTCACTATTCATCATCGTTTTAAAAAAAAAAAACAATTAAAATCCACGAGCGATTTTTGGCCACACTACCCTCTCCCCCCCTCTCTCTTTCTTGATTAAAAATCCTAGCGGAGAGCACAAAGCCCCAGAGGCCTCCACAACCCTTCGATGGCCTCGATAGACCACCTCCGGCCCTCCAGCTGCAGCAACCACTCTTTCCCTTTCCTCCTCTCTCTCTTTCTTCCTCTCCCTTGTCCATTGTCACCACTATTCCAATTTGGGAGGCAAAACCATCTCAATTTGCCTCCAATATAGCACGGAATGCCCTGAACCATCCAATTTGGTACAATTCCGAAAACCATGATCTTATCATACATTGTGCAATCCCTGGCTAACAAGTCCATAATAATCTTCTTATTATTGTGATGAGCAATGGAGCACCGCTTGATAATTAATAATGAAATAAAACTCCATATGCAGCTCTACTAAAAATTCTGTAATGAAAGGACAAGAATTGCTAACTTATGTATTCTGATATTTACATGCAAGATTCAAATCCTTGCTGTTCAGTGAAGAATTCATTTTCGAGCGTTTCAAATGAGTTGAAAGCAAAGAGATATGACGTGAAAAGTGGTACCTTGTAACTTTCAGCAGCCACATAAACAGGTTTATTCATGCTATAGGCCACTAATGCAATTTGATATGTTCCCATCATGTTGATGATGCCTCCACTTTCAACAACCCCTTCAGCCCCAACAAGGACCATGTCAATCTCATCCATGGTATAGGCCACTGCAGAATCAATCAGAAGTTTAACTGGAACACCTAATGCAGCAAGCTCATCTGAGAATCGTAAACCTGTCCTGTCTGGTCTTCCCTCTACACATAAAAAGAATGTGTCAGCATTTGCAAAATTGATGCTTACAAAGCAAACTAAGTATGAAAAGTGCATTGACAGAGAACCTGTGCAAAGAACCCGAAAGAGTTTCTTATTGGATGCTGCTAGCTTCAGAACTTCCGACACGACTCTTGAATAACCATGGACTAAGATTGTACAACCATCAAATATAAAGTCTTGACCAAGCATTGCAATGGTTCGCCGTGCCTGACATATAGATCTGATGTGTCAAAATAAATTTCAGCTAGCAAAACAAAGAAATAAAGAGTGATCCAAGGCATGTTACTTACCTTCAAAGAGATTTCTCCAAATTTTTCCCCACGCTCAATCAAACGGAGTTTTGCAGCATCAAAGTCTTCGTATTCCAAAGCTGAAGTTCTGGTTACATATCGCATAAACAAATCACAGCCAGCTGACAAAGATATAGAGGTCGTGTCCCATGACTGAAATGTCATATGAAATCGACTGTCAATGGATCACTAGCTTAAATATGCTATCAAAATAAGTTATGAGACATCTCTTATTTCTGGAATAGACGCTACATGGAATAATGAAATGATGCTTTATATTTTTATCCTTTTTTCTTTTCGTTGTAAAAAAAATAAAAGAAACTAAGAACAATTAATCAGATGTAAAATGGTAAATTAACTAAATAAAAGGATCCGACAAACCATCCCCATTGATAAGGAAGCTATGCTCTGCTTAGCCAGATCAGAAGAATTAGGGTGCAACAGCAGGGAAGAACAGCTTTCAAAAAACATTGTGAATAAGTAATCACCTAGAAATCATTTTACAATGCATCATATGTAGTAAAAAACAATAAACAATAAACAATAAATAAAAACTGCATTTATCTCTAGAATGTAGAGCAGAAATAAAGAATAATTAATGTAAGGCAAGTGCTAGGAAGCAAAAATGAAAGTGGAAACAAGATTCAGAAGCAGGTGAGCACCATGTACACAATTCCAGCAACCAAGATACAATATCAAAGTGCCAGCTAACATGATCGCAATGCTGCTTAAAGATAAATAAACCACATAACAACAAAAGAGATGCAAACAATTATATGTATAGAATCCAATTATATGTCTATTATTTAAGAACTGACAAAATTTATTAAATTAGTGACTTGAATAAATACTATCAGAATAATATAACAAAAATGTTGCTAAATATAAAAGTAAAACACTACAAATTGCAAGAAAGACACGAGACATCCTAATTCCTAATGAGGATTGTAGTCAAATCGAACACAAGCAAGAAAAACTTATTACACATGATTATAGATATCTAATAAATGATAATCACACAAATAGAATGAAAATGTCAAAGAATGATTATCACACAAATAGAATGAAAATGCCAATGAATATAAGTTATAAGAATGAGATGCTATATACTAGAAAAAGGCATGATGGGGTACATCTGTTGAGAAAAACATGCTGGAAGGGAAACCTGAGATTCTGTGAATGGAACTTCTAAATTAACTTTGATAAAGTTAAAGTCAAGGTATCTCTTACTATGTAATAATGGCAAAAAAAAAAAAAAGAATCCAAATCAAGTAGAAAATATCTAAGTAGAGCTTCATGGTTACGGTTATGGCTGTAAGCAATGGTTTCGGTACTTGTTTAACTAGTATGGGCAATCGTCATACCTTAACTGACAATTTGACAACACTGGAAGAATTTCCACAAAGTATTAGAGCATATTGGCACAATTGATTAAGCAGCCTTTAGCATTGGAACATTATTTAAAAAGCTACTTGACTGTTACTAAAGTTTACTAAACCAGATAGTTACATAACATGCTGCTATGTAGAGCAGGCTCTAATAAAACCTCCGAAAACCTAATCTTCTTAAAACCAAAATTTTCACATTTTGTGCCATGCTAGTTTTTCTAAAATAGGTTTTATGGAAAACAATGGAACAAGTGTTTCAATAAGACTTAATTCATTTCAGATTTAGTGCCAGCCTATCTTAGATATGTCTAACAACCAAACAGCCCTCAAGTGTTATCCATTTAACAAGCTTACAAATCTAGATGGAAACAATGAATACATAGCCTAGCAAATAAGCACCAATCTTTACATACTCATATTGAAAAAACAAAAATAAGATCAAATAAAAAAAAACTTAGAACTTTAAACTAAAACATGTGAAAAGTATACTTCGATTCAAAATTTGCTATCTCGGTACCAAAGCTCATCCAATGCCATCCCATTACAGTGTTGATATGTCCAGAACAATATCTGGTTTGGTGTACCGAGTATCAGGGTTCATTGTACTGAGCATCGGTATGCCTCCTGTACTACATACTAGTTCGATACCATAGAGCATGGTTGGTTTGCATTGATACCAACCGGTAAGGCAAACCTTACTTTGATTAGTGTGATATATATATATACACACACACACACATATCATGCATGCATGCATATTTGCTATGAATCTTTGAGAAAACATAATAAGGTTCAATAAACAGGCTCCTTTCCAAATTGTGTGCCCCTTATAAATATTTTTTTCTGGCTCATGACAAACAACTTATTCAACATTTTAACAGCCATGTTGTAAAACAACCTCAATTTGATGCTTAATCCAAGATGAAGAATCCAATTGTCAAGAGATTTGTTGGCCATAGACAGGTTTCAGCCCACCATTAAACAAAATTCTGCACTTTTGAGATATTATATATATCCCTAGAAACACCTTAAAGACAAGCATCTCCCCCGAAAACTGAAATTGCAATTGGATTTTCTAGATTAACCATAAAGAGATCTGCAATTGATTATTTATTCATTGAATAATCAAAGAAGAGGACTGGGAATGGAAAATATAGATTGGTCTGCTACTTATATCAACAAGGAAATATATTATTCTCCAAAAAATTTTACTTCTGCATGGATTAGGTCATACTCTCCCAAAAATTGATTTTTTTAAAAAAATCTATTAGCTAGCCCTAGAAGATGACTAGAACTGAAAAGAAATTTGACCTTGAGAGTGTCGGAACCCTTCTTGAGCTCGATTTCGAGTTCCATCATGGTGGTGGCCTCGCTGGAGCGGATGACGGCGGCGAGGGCCATGATGGCGGCTACGGCCTCGGCGAGATCCGGCTTCTTCCGCCAGAAGTTGAACTCGTCGATGACGCTGAAGGGCCTGCCGCCGCCGCCGACGGAACCGGTCCTGGCAGCGCTGGGGGATGAGGCAGCGGCGGAGGGCCACTCCGAGGACGGCGCGGCTTCCCGGCCGACGGCGGCCTGAGCCTGGGCGAGCCAGTCGCTGGTGACGACAGCGTGGTGCTCGGTCCGCGTCTGGCAGTAGGCGGAGATGCCGTTGTTAGGGTTAGGGTTAGGGCTTTGCTCCATGGGATCGACGGAGGGGGAGGGGGGCGGGGGCAGGGCCGGATCGCAGAGGAACGAGGACGGCTCTTGCCGCTGCAGCCGTTTTTCGAGAACAAAAGAAGCGGACCTCTGCCACATCTCTCGCTCCTCTTCTAATGCCAAAGATCAAGAATCCCCTTTGCGTTCCAAAAAATGATCAAGAATCAACCTTTACCTTTGAGACAATACAACTTAGATGGAGAAGGTTAAAAGCCAAAATCTAGAGAGTGTGAAAGGAACCCTAATTAGCTTATCCTCCATGCACAACATCGCAAACCTTAACTAGACAACATTGCAAACCTTGCCTCCGGTCTAATATTTGTTTAAATAATAGTAATACTAATATCACCATCATCATTATCATCAAGCATAAAACTTACCCGATCATACAATTTTATTTAAAAAAATATAACATACTTAAAATATGCATTTTATTAATTATATAATTATATAAAAATGTTATATTTTTTACTAATATATAAAATATCTATTTTATTGATAAATATTTTTATTAGTTTGGCTAAAAATATATTATTAATCTTCTAAAAATATTATGTTACTAAAATATGTTTTTTACTAAACTATTATTATTATTATCATCATATTTTATTGCCGATCTTACCGTCGTGGCCTGCAGCTGTGAGGTAGCGCCGGACGTCTACCCCTTTATTCTGGAATCCTGGTGTTCCCGGACCCGCAAAATAATATTAGAAACTCGGGCCGGGATCCCGACGAGGGCACTCCGACGATCAAGTCAGCGAACGGCAAACGGAACAGATCCCCTAAGGCGGATCCCACTTCGGTCTTCGTGCTTAGAGGAGTTTTTTAATGAAGAATTGAGGAGGAGAAAATGAGAGAGGGATGGTGCTTGAGTTGCGGCGACTGTGCTCACGGGACTCTCTCCGAGAATCCTCTGTGAGCCTCTTGCCTTCAAGTCACTTGTTTCGCTCCTTCGTGAGTTTGCCCTCTTTCCGTTGCTTACCTTCCTTCACGTCCGTTGGTGCTTTTTTAGATCGTCGATCACTCCAGTGCCTCGATTTTTCCCCTCTTGGGAGGCTTAGGGGTCAATAGTGTCCGTTGGCCGCTCTCCCGAGATAATTTTCTCTTATAGTTGGGAGTTAAGTTGTGAACTTGTCTTGCCCGACGTATTGTCATAAAGGAAGAAATTAGGTAGAACCTCGATCTGGGCGCAACCGCCCTCGAGTCTGAAACCCTGAATGCGGCCTTCTCCTTCGGGGGGTTTCAAGTGGTCGGCCACAGGATCTGACATCTCGATTGGGACACCCATCCCAAATTGGTGCAAACTAGGTTACGCGCAACGTTACAGATTTTGGGCGCCGTACTGGGCACGCCACACTGTACGTCTGCTTCGACGGCGGTCTTGGGACTGGCACCTTCGTCCTTCCCGATGCTTCTAAAGAGAGGGCTCGACTTCGACCGAGGTGAGTTTGACCCTTGGGGAGCCACCTTGCGAAGGAGTGGAGAAGGGCTAGACTTCGATGGAGGTGGGCTCGATCCTTGGGAAGCCACCTGGCAAAGAAGCAGAGGTGGGCTTAACTCCGGTCGAGATGGGCTCGACCCTTGGGAAGTCACCTGGCGAAGGAGCAGAGATGGGCTCAACCCTTGGGGAGCCACCTGGCAAAGGAGCAGAGGTGCCGAGCTCGGGCCGAGATGGGCGCGACCTTTGGTGGGGCCACCTGATGGGGAAGATCGAAAGAAAACTTGATGCGGTGCTATCTGCCTGTCTGGCTGCCAGCTGGATCCAAGATATACCTCACATCAGCGATCTTGCCATATCAATATTATTTATTATACTAACATTATAGCAAAACTAACTATAAAAATGTTCGAAGAGTTGCAAGGTTATAAATGAGAATGTCCTTTTTTTTCTAGTACATTAAAATAATATTTTTTATATATGAGTATTTATTCATAGATTTGGTGAAGGGAGGCTTTGCCACCGCAACCTCTTTAATTAAAAAAATATAACACAAAATTATTTTTAAAAATAATATATATTTTATTAACATATAATATATTTATTTTATTAATAAATATTTTTTATTAGAAAGTTTGATAAAAAGTCTTGATCTTGGAAGTTCTTTCATCTATCTGTTTTATATCACTAAGGGCTTGATTGGGAGTTTGGAGAAGAAAAGAAAACAAAGGATTGATGAGAAGAGAAAAAAAAAAATGAAAGGAAAGAAATTTCATTTTTCTACTCTTGATTGGAAGTTTAATAAAAAATAATTTTTGCTCTTCTTGGTTGGAAGTAGAGAAGTAGAGAAGAAAAGGAAAAAAAATGATACAGCTCTTTTTTTACTTTTAGAGGAATAAGCTAGAAATTATAAAATGTCTCACTTACTCTTAATTCCTTTCCTTCCAATTCTATTCATTTTGGAAGAGTAAAACTATAAATTTGGAAATATTTGTTTTCTCTCTCCTTTCTTTTCTTCCCAAAAAACCTTATAATCAAGAAAAAGGATTAACATTTTCTTATATTTTTTTTTTCCTCTTTTATTCCCTCTCCGAACCCAACCCTAATGTCTTTAATGGTCTTTTAATAATATTAATACCATTATTTGTTGGGTTTTGCTAGCACTGGTTAATGAACATTTAATATCCTTGAAAATCAATCGAATTTATTTTTAAAATATCAAAAAATAAGATCTAGACTTGTGTGATACTAAATATTTTTGTTCTTAAATTTTAAAGGCAAATATATCCTTGAATATTGATAATTAATGAATATATTAACATAACATATTATATTATATTAGTCTAATAACTAGTTTATTATAATAATTAATATATACTATATTATATTATATCTAATATAATCTAATATATTAATATGGTTTATATTATTATACTAATATAAAAGGGTTTAGGATATATTTATAATAATATTATTAGACTAATATATTATATTAATTATCTTTATTAAAGGATATATTTATTTTTAAAATTTAAGAACAATAATATTCAATATCATGTGAATCTAGGCCTCATTCTTGGTATTTTAAATGTGGGTTTTGCTAATTTTCAAGGATAACATATATTCCTTAACTAGTGCCTCAGGGCACTAGTTAGCAAAACCCTTATTTGTTTACCTTCGACTAAGTTAAAGGCTCTTTTCACTTCTCTTTTTTTTTGATCGAGGCTTTCAATGGTCATTTAATGATATTAATATCATTATTCATTTACCTTTCACCAAATGTTAGTGGAGTTAATAATCATCACCATAATTTTTTGTTTTTGAAGAATCCTTTAATTAATATGAGATGGGAGCATTATTGGCCATAAACTACAAAAATGCCAACTTTAATGCCATTTATATATATATGATATATATGATGGATGGAAATTGACATGTGGTTAATATATATAGGATAAGATTAGATTAGATTTTAAGATAAATTTTCTTTTATTCAGAAAATATATCATCTCTGATTTTTTATTAATTTTATATATATATATATATATATATATATATATATATATATATATATATATATATATATATATATATATATATAATTTTATTGATCAATATTTTTATGAGAAAGTTTGAGAAGAAGTATATCGGATCCTTGAAAGTTACATGTTATAGGATTCAATCATAGGATTCAACCAAAGCATGTTTGGATATTTTTATAGGATCAGGTTAAAAATCTTATGGAACTTATGAATTGGGCAGCCCAAGCATGGCTCTTTCAACTAAACACTCTCCAAACTCCATGTGAAGAAGAAACAAAACCTCCTTGGAAATTTTTTACTTCATGTAGTCCGAAGGTTAAGATTTGGATCGGGATTTATAGGCCATTGAAAAATTCTAGATCCGGAATGAGCAGGCTTTGGAGGGAGGGGGGTGGGGTTCGTTGTCAATGGAAACCTCTGACAAGGCATTCTCTGAGGTGGTTGGAATCCTCGCTCCGAACATTTGAACGGATACTTTCGGTACAAGTTGGTACGGCAAACTTCGGGAAGCTTTTTGAACTTTTTATGAGGCATCCCGGATTTGTTGGTTTGGCTTTTGGACCAGGCTTCTTATTTTCTTAATCAAGTGTATAATATAACATATATCGTGTTATGTGAATGTTAGTCCTGAATCTCGCATTGGATGTGCAGGTTTAGCATCTTTATGATAGACGCAGGTTTAGCATCTTGCTTGGATCCAGAAGGCCTGAAGGATCCGGTCGTCGCATCCTCTCCTGCGGGATATTGCTCTTCTGTTCTAGGGATGCTCCTCCTGTCTTATTTCGCATATCTTTAAAGAGGCTAACTCGGCAGTAGACTGGATAGCCTCCTATGTTGCCCATCATTCGAGACAGGTTTCGTGGACTGACCTTGAGGATACCCCCAAGACTTTTCGGGATCTTGTACTTTCAGACTTTCTAGATTGTATTCATGTTATATCCTTAATTTGAATACAACGATTTATCAAAAAAAAAAAAAAAAAAAAAGGCCAACATAGATGAAATATTCGCATATTCTGCATTTATTCAATTCAATTTATAGTTGGAACGACACATGTCTATGTAAGTGCATATATTTGTGCATGTGTATGTGATTGATATTACTCAGACATCTGCACTTATGTTTGTAGTTTTCCAGGATCCCTGCATTGAGCAGAATTTCATTTTCTTATATTCAATATCACAACTATTAGAGGAGGGTTCCTTAGGCAACGGATCGGGTTCGGATCAGAACTTGAATATCCAGATTCAGACCTAACCTTAGACATCGGACCTGGATCTGGATCCAAATATCCGACGGATCTAATTTTAAAGTATTAAATCCAAATCCTATTGAATCCCGAATATCCGAACCTGGACCCGAGACCCGAAATACATATTCAAAATTTTGAAAAACTAAATTTTAAACATCAAATTTTTACCAAATGAGCTTGATGTCGACCGCTTGGATGATGGAGGAAGATGAAGACGATGGACCGAAGTTGTTGATCTCGTCGTAGAGAGATCTCAGGCGATCGGCTCACCGGGCAACTGCAACAATCTTTGAACTGGCCTGTGCAAGATCAAGGTAGATCTCACAGCCAATGCAGCATCGGGAGTACTCCTAGGATAGTGAATGGAGATAAAGATGAGGATCCTCCTCTACCTGTTAATGATGACGGTCCTATGGTCAAAGGACACGACGACATCTCCCAAAGGGAGGAGTGCCACCATTTGTACTACCATTAGAACTACCGAGTCCCAAGGGCTGCCGTTGCTCATTATTTTCTTGGAACCCATTTACCGGTCAATGGGTTCTCCCTCACTCTCCCCTTGCTTTCTATTTGTAGTATTAATCTTTGTATTTCAAATGGAAACAATGAACGGAAATAAGAGAGAAGGAAGAGGGACAGGAGGGAGAAGAGAGAGAACAAAGACGGTTTGCATTGGCGATGCTGGAGGAGGCATCGGTGACTACCATGTTTCCCTTCAAGCTCTGCCACGGTCAATCCATCCCCTTCGATCTCTACCTTCCCTCTACCACCATGGCTCTCTCGACCCCAAAACCTAGATCCCAGCATCGTCGATGTCCCCAACGACCTCCTTCAGCAGGTCCATACCATTCGCACCATCATCAACCATCTCACCTATCTTCGCTCCTCCTCCACGTCCTCCGAGCAAGTACCATCCCATCGAAGCTCCTCCACCTCTATCGATCAACATCTCACCATCGCCTTCACCTTCCCTGACCACCTCGACCTCCTCCACCACTATATGAACTATACCCCTTTTGCCTCTACCCCCGCGATCTCGACTCCGTCATCGAGCCTCTACTCCTCCATGGCTTCCACTGGAAGGCCGTCAAGTAAAGAGGCAGAGAGCTGTCGAGCCAAGAAGACTGCTAGCGGCGAGGGTTCCTTTTCTTATGACTCCTTGTTAAGATTTTGGACCGTTAAATCTTTTGATATAACGGTTCATAATATTTTTAATATATATAATATATATAATTATTACATTTATATATAATTGGGTTTCGAGACTATCGGGTATGAATATTTAATATCCAGATCTGAACTCATCGGATAAACATCCACGGATCTCAGGTTTGGACTCGGTCCGTCGATAACTTTATCCTTCTACGCAATCCGCACCATGATAGCGATGATCAAAGGCCCAATACATTAGGCCCATCTCTATCATTACTGAATTCTGGAAAAATTGTAAGGCAGCATCACCATATTCCTCTGAAAGCAAAAACTCCGAAATGACAGATTCTGCACCTGCATTTGGCATATTAAAGTGATATGAAAGGGTTTTCTGTGGAGAAGAGCAACCAGGCTGAGCAAGTTTCGGAACCACCAAGCAGGGCATCCACATCTTCTTTATCTGCATCTGGTGTAACCTCAAATTCTTCACCTGGACATCGTGCCATGAAAGAGAAAAATATGGTTTGCTCGAGAATGTAACGAGGCTGAAACATCTAGACCTGATGATCCTGTAATTGAGCATGATTCTGTTGTCCCTGGCAGCTGTCTTGATACTTCGGAGACCTCAGAAAGGTGTGGTATAATTGCTAATGATACCCGACTCAAGAGCAGCCATATGGTAGAACCCAACCCGGCTCATCTATAGTTTGGCAACCTCCTCAAAACACATCGATAAAGGAAGAACTCCTCCCACCCTGCCACTCTCTTGTATGAAGTACCTTTGACAAATTAATTCACTGGTCCATGCTTCAAACCCAACAAATTAAACATTCCTAAGGCCAGCACCCCCGCCAAGTGCAACGTGGGCTGCTGGCCTAGGCCATGGCCCCCTATGATCACCAACAGACCCTGTCTCAGCGTTGCACAGCCATCTCCCTTTGTACCAGCGGTCGCTCATCCCTGGTTTCTCCACTCCCGATGTGGGATTAAAGCGCTCTGCAGCGCTGGACTGCACCCTTCTGTTTCCCGATTCCTCTGGTAAACCCGCACCCCCATCGGTTGGGCTGGCCTGTTATTAACTAATTTCTTTTCTTTTATTACTATAATTAATTTCTTTTAGCATTGGTAACCAACTATACTGAATCCATGTAAAGCAATGTAGACCCTGTTTTCCTGCACGTCTCTTACATTGTACCTGGTTAAATTAAAGGCGCCTTGAAATGTAAGTTGGTTGGTAAATTGATACTGTTTACCTTAAAAGCTAGATCAGAAAATGAATTTGTTGGGTTTGAAGTTTTATTCCAGAAATAAGACATCAGATTGTTGAACTTGAAGGAATTCTGCTGGAAGAGTAATCTGAGAGCAACCCGTCATTGATATTCTTGAGATTAACTAGCTAAAGATGCAGTTGATCTTTTATTCATATTTATGGGATCAGAGGTTGATATTTGCTGCTGGATCAGATGGTAGTCCTGATGAAGTTCTTAAGAGTTTCATGACAAGAGATGAGGAGAAGCTGACAGATGAGAATCCAGGACTGAAGCCAAAAAAAGGCCTTAATAGGTTGGGCACTTTTCCTGGAGATTTTACAAACCCTGAATTCCTTGACTGGAGCACACATGCATGCAGTAAAATCAGGAGGATATCAACGGTCATCATGTTCATTATTCTGGTCTGTTGTGGGTCCCGTCCAGGTCGTGGAGCCCAGCCCTGATAAAAGGGCCAAGGGCCTGTGGAGACACGAAGTGGTTTTTTTCGTCGGAGCGACCGAGCGACGGTGGAAAGACGGGAGCGGCGCGGAAAATCGAGAGAGGGAAATATAAAAGGAAATCTATTTTGATCCGTGACCGCAATTCAAAATGATAAAATTTTAGTAAGTTGTTCATGACAGCGAGCTTTACAAAGTAAATAGTTCGGATCGCTGCCGGTAATTCAAATTAGTTGTATTTACTGTAAATATTGATATTTCATATCATTAAAAAATTTAACAATGAACGCAAATTAGTTGTATTTACTGTAAATATTTCTGAATTTGCGATCATTCCAGAGCTTCCATGTTTTACATCCTCGTCCATTTAAACCTTCTGAAGGTTGAGAAGGCACGGCTCTCTGTCTAGTTTGTGAACGGATGATCATGAAGAAAGTTGTGTGGAGATCTTTGTTCCTTTGTGGTGGATGATTAATCGGTTCGCGGGTCATGCATGAATCGAACTACTTGGGGAAATGAAATTGAAAAATGTTTTGATGAAATTCGATAGGGAGATAAATGGAGAGATATGAACACCACGGATCCAGAGCCGGTCTCTATGGCATGCATGATATGTACCATTCTCGATGCCTTGCCAGCACATTTCACTGATGCAATATTGGCTGCATTCCGATACATGACATGCACCCATGCCTGTGTGTCCGAGCATTTGCCAGCTCGGTATAGCATGATATGTACCATGGTGTTGCCAGGCCGGTACGCCGCATGGCATGTGATACTTAAATCCTCGATCAAACCCAAATAAGAGCAAGGTGTTTGATGAAGTTACGAGAACTGATCAAGTTGAAGGAAGCTGATAGAGTGGGATGGATGGTTATAAGAAACAAGAAATTGTTTGAAGGAGGTGCATATAGCTTGTAGGGATTTGCGTGGCGCTCCCGAGCTTTGGAGAGACTTGGAAGACCATGGCAGGGATACTGGAGGCGATCCCTGGGGCTTGGGGGCATGTCCTGAATGTATTCCAGGGGTCTCCTGGAGGTTTCCGGGGATGCTCTGAGTCTGAACCGGTGAGACATGGGTGTACATGGGCTCGGGTTTGGGTTTTCTCGAGTGACTCGGAAGGGAGAGTTTTTTAGGGCTAACCTAGGATTATATTTTTATGCATATATAAAGAACGACGGAACGTCGGGAAATAAGAAAAGTAGACACGATCCCTTCTCTCCTCCAGAAAAATCCTAGCCTCTCTTCTTCCTGGTTCTTTCTCGTGCGTGCAGTCCCACGGGGGCTCGTCTCCACGACGGGAGCGGATGGCGCATCCCATCTCTTCCTTGGTGATTGTTCCTTTTGCACTACGGCGGCATGAAGGATGATTCCAGGCATTCCGTGGAGCGGGTTTGCTCCAACATAGCTTATGTTTGAAATAAAAAAAATTAAAAAAAAAAAAATCATTAGTAATAAAAACAAAGGGCATTAACCATTAAAAAGATGCCGGGAATATAATAAAGTTTCACCAAGCATGGCAATGTACAGTAATATTTGACAAAGCTTGGAGGTCCATGAATCTTAGTAATCTAATAAAAACTATTATTAATAATAACCTTATATTTTTGGGAAAGTATGCACCAGTGTTTGAATCTTTGGTTTTGAAATCCCAGTGGAATTGCTTTTCTTGTAAGTTGGTTTTACTGTTTTTATAGGCGTAGGCCCGCATGGATGTATCCCTTTTTTTTCTTGTAATTGAAAGGCATATTCCTTTTTTCTGTTTTATTTTCAAGTAATAAAACCTGTGAAACAAATGCCTTGTACGTGAAAAGGGAAAAGGAGATTCAGTGAATGCTTGGCATTGCTATCATATTCTCAATTAGCATGAGCTATTACGTGTCCCTAAATGGCTCTCTTAATAAAAATGATGAGTTTTATCCCAAGAGGATAGTTACCACTTTTGTCATGTCATCTTGGATTTACGTCTATAACTGGACGCCAGGTAGTCCATTTTTTGTTCAGAACTTCTTCAGTGTTGAGCTTTTTTTTTTTTTTTTTTGGTTGCTAACAACTTAAAGATTTTGTATTTTTCTGGGATGGAATGTAGATGCCATTGGACAAATGATACCACCATGATTCACAAATCTATAGAACTTTATGAGTGTACAATTCATTCGGGAAACATGAAGAATTTTCTTGACTTGTTTAAATGAAATCCCTCCCAAATTATTGGAAAGAGGAAAAAGATTGGCGAAAGTAGGATTTGCATTTCTCTTTCTTTTATCGATGATTCATAAACTAAGATATGTAGCTTTTATTTATAATAGTGAGATTCACTCTTGCACAATTCGGATTGGATTCCTCTCGGTTCAGGCATGGTTAGTTTTTTTTAAAAAAAATTGACATGATTAGTAAAAATAAACATGAAAAGCTAAAACTTATATAAGTTATATCTTGATTTCTATTATTCTATATATTTCTTCCTAAATTGAAAGACATGCTAAGTTAAAATCTTTCTAGAAAAAAAAATTCTTGATTTAATTAATCCATTTGGAGATCCAAATAATGAAATTTAGATTTTATTATTAGCTGCGCTAACCCTTTTCAGGACCGGGCACCATGTAATAGATCTCGAAAAATTATATGGCTTTTTTTTTCAAAAAGATCTAATCAATTAGGTATCATGTAGCCAAGTTATTATTTTTGAAAATTTGGCACGTGACTCAACTTTTACATCCCTTAGTGGCTAAAATAATTTACATTAAATCCAATGATTCTCCAAAATCAATATATTTTGTTTGTTGTCCAACTTTAATGGCCAAACATGGCTTCGTTGTTAGCTAGGGTAGAATAGAACTTAGAAGGTATTTGGTAGCTGGTAATCTATCTAGATTGCAAGCAATTTAAAGGGGCCCTGTCACATTACTTTATTTGGTAAAACTTTTTGGGAAGTAATCTAGATAGTTTTGAAAATGGGTGGTTATCTAGATTACCATATCTTTGATAATTTTATAATTAAAACTTTGGACTAAATTACTTTTCTAAAAAAATATTATATAAGTCCTTTAAGCTATCATTTCTTTTTTCCTCATCTAACCAATCTTAGTGATAAGAGATTCCATCTCTCATGCCAGTCATTCTCGTCGCTGTTTTAGTCATCGCTAGCAATCTCTCTTCTATAGTCGTTAATTCATGAATTTATTATTTTTGTGATGTTTGATTTTTTTTGTATATTTATCTTTCTTCCTGATAATTAACATTATTTTATATAATGATATAAATCATTAAATTGATATTTTCTGATAAGTATATGAATTTATAATAAATTTAATTTAGAAATACTTTAAAATTTTGACTGTCGTCAATCAAGATTTTCAGTAATTTTACTGCAATATTACCTACATGTACCAAATATGGTAGTCAATATTATTATCAATCTATGTTTTTGTCAATACATGATTAGCTGGCAATGCACCAAATGCAACGTTAGGATATGGGGAGGAAAGATTATACTCTCCAAGCCAAAAATAATAATAATAATAATAATAATGAAAAGAAAGAGTAATTTAGTTTCACGTCAACGTACCTGATTGGCTAGGCGGCCTCTTACATGATCTCATCGTCATATCATCTTTTTACTATTATAATCTCTTCAGCTTTGTCTCCTTGTTTACCTCTACTCAAAATACTTCATAAAGAATTAAAGATTGGCCTGTCTTTTACCGACTAGAATTGAAGTTTGGAGACTTGTCCATGTTTGATGTTGGTCACGTTCATGAACTTTATTATTAAGAACACAAACTACATCAACATTCCTAGAATGATCCTGGCCCTGATATTCATTTGTTCTGCCCATATCCTTTCTGGATTCATTCATGTCGAGCTGATCATATTTATCGTTCATTCGATTTGTCATATAACTTGTAAATTGACCAAATTTCCATTAACATGGCCTGCCTTGGCTTCGCCACCCAGGAGAGAGGGGGTAAGACTCGGTCTCGTAACTTTGAAACCAGGTCATCATGCAATGCGAAGCAGCATGGCTCCCATCATCAACCTCCTTTCGGGAGTTGTGACGGGATCCGGTGCATTAGTACTTTCATGACCGCATCCAATCCTTTTTCAATAGTTAATTAAAACTATATCAGATGTAAGTATAGGAATGACTAAGGATCATTTGAAGAATCCATCAACCTGAATCTAGTTTAATTAAAATTGAGATAAAACGAAGAACCAAAAATTTCAAGCTATTTATTTTGTATGAACCAAAAACTAACACATCAACATAATTATCATTAAAAAAAAAAAAAGAAAAGAAAAAAACAGAGGAATTGCTTTAGTGGAAAACCGGTGCCAGTGGTGCAATTGCTTTAGTTGAAAAAAGGTGCTAGCGTTCGAGTATTATTTATTATGTTGTGAGCTTCGCGATTTTTTTTTTTTTTTTTTTTTTTTTGTAGATATTGAAAATAAATGTTTGCCTCGGATGATGTTGATATAGCGGAGATAAATGATGGAGGTTCCAAGACCAGACATGCAACTTAAAAAAGAGGAAAAAAAACAAAAAAAAGAGTAGGCCTCGCATACCTTTTGTGGAAGGTGTCAAATGACTACTGCGACAGATCACCAACACTTCCATCATCATAACATAGACAACAACTAAAAAATTCTATAATATCTTATCAAAAGATTCAAACTTTAAGATTTTTTTTTTAATAAGGAAAATTAAGGAGTGGGGGAGGTTAGCATACTTATCCTCTCTGGACGAGATCATAAGGATCCATTCTTCGCTAGAAAATGTTTAATTCAGGACGGCAACAAAGACAGTCCAGCCCTTTCCTATCGATCGAAAATATGTTATCCCGGCTCCAATCCAAGCACGTCGAAAAAAATTCGGATCTAGAAGTTTCTTAGCCAATTCGACATCTCCATGTCCAGGTTTCAAAAATTAACCTGAAATTTATTCGAGTCGACCGCAAAATCATGCTTCGAATCTTAGATGTACGGGATATGTAACAATATCCTTTCCGCCTGAACTACTACAAGGATAATAACTTGAGGATTCTATTCATGCAATGGAATGGAGATATTGATCATTATATGGACCCGATCAAGGATGGTTGGATCGGTCTCATTTTGCTTGTCGAATGTTGGAACTTGCAGCTTGGCATTGCTATTTCCCTTTCCCCTAGTTTTTCTAACCTTCATCATGAAGCTTAGAACATGGTTCTAAATAATGAGATCTTTGACAATTTCAGCACTTCATGGATGTACTACCTAATATATAGGACCACATGTAAACCAACATGGAGGACCACATATTAAAATAACATCCCTCAAAGAGAAAATCCTATGGTAACCAAGCATAAATTATTAAAGGTCAAAAGAATGGATCACTAAAGGAGGTTGTGCTGCGCGTGCAAAGCTGACCGCCAAGCCTTAGGGGACCAAAAAAAGGTCTTAAAGTAGAAGAATGTTTCCTCTTTAGTTCTTCCCCCCCCCCCTCCTCATTAGCCAATTGGGAAGCTTGTGCAATGATCATTATTATTGTTATATGCTTGCATTTAGAGGTAATCGTGTCCCTTGATACAATGTTAGGCTAAGAGAACCTTTCTCCTTCCCCAAGATTAAAAAGAGTGCACCTTTGTGAAAGCCAAGGAGGAGCCATCACCAGTTCCTCTCACGTGTAATACACCACGTAGTGCTCTTTATCTTTTTGTTCCTTTGGATGATGGAGCGAATGGCCGAGGAGAATATAAAGGGTGTTTTATGCTTAGGTATTTCCTAGGTTCGTGTGATGTCAATATTAACATCCTCATTGCTACCAAGATCACAATAGGATTTGATGCTAAGGACTTAACTTATAATTATTGGCAAGGTATTTGTTTCTTCGTTGTGATGTGTGTAAAGTCTTCTCAAGGGCAAGATATTTAATATTCTTAGGATCATTCTTCACTAAATATTGGGACTTGAAAACATGCAATCATGGGATCTTAACAAAAACAACCAAACATAGGGGGGAATAAAGTTCGATGAGAGGTGGCAAGTAGTAATTTTCTAACTAGATGGTGAATGGACACCTTGGCATTCCTATGGAGTGAAAAATAATTTGCTTCTTTGAATTTCTTATCATGGAAGGGGCCTGATCCATGTGGAATTGTTCTGGGAAAGAGGGATTGGATCCTACTTTTTACTAGGGTGACTTACAATTAATGTCCATTCCAACATGTTCAAATGTGATCAAGGATAATTCTTCGAGCATGATTTTTTCTGAGAAAATTTAAGTATGAAAACAAAGAGAAGAGTCGAGTGTGTTATGTATTATTTATTTCCAACGATCTTTGCCCCATAGTTAATTTGCATAATTTTTTTTTAAAAAAAAATCTACCATTTCTCTTCCCTTTTTTGCAACGACTATTTGCAAAGCCTTATTATTTGAAATAAATATTATGTTAGGATGTTAAATATCTTGAGAAAAATGTGGTTTATGTTGCTTGCATTAACATTGACCGGTCACCAACGCATTAGCTCTCTCTCCTTCTCTCTCTAATATATATATATATATATATATATGGGCTTTATTATATTCAAAACGATTTGGAACCATATCTGATCAAGTCCCCTACCGTTTAATTTGCACAGACCTCCATACAGTAAACTAAAAAATTAATATCATAAAATAAATATAAACAGAAATAAATATAAATATTTCAGAATAAATATAAATTTTTTAGAATAAACATAATTTTTTTATTCGTATTTGATATAGCAGGATCGCTGACGTGGAACCAATGTTAGACCCAGTCAGATGCCATGTCAGAGAAAGTTGCCACGTCGGACATCTCTCTTCGGACTCCTTCGCCAGGTAGCTTCCTCGAGGTCGAGACTCCCTGGCTAAAGTCGAGCTCCGGCTCTTCTCGGACTCCTTCGCCAGGTGGCTCCCTCGAGGTCGAGACGCCCTGGCCAAAATCAAGCTCCGGCTCTCCCCAGACTCCTTTGCCAGGTGGCTTCCTCGAGATTGAGACGCCCTAGCTGAAGTCGAGCTCCGACTCTTCCCGGACGTCTTTGCCAGGTGGCTCCCTCGAGGTCGAGACACCCTGGCCGAAGTCGAGTTCCTCCTCTCTGAACCAGTCCCACTTCGGACGAGGGGACTGACGGCTAAGGGAAGTCGCCACCTTCTTCGAACGGCGGTAAGCCACCCAAGGACCACGAAGGGACGCCTACCAGGCCTCAATAATTGTCCCTGCTACCACTTATACCGAAGGGGAAGAGGTCTCCTGATCGAGGCACCGCGCTCCCGACCGACCGTCTGTGCCACCCAAAAGAGGAAGTCAACCCAGGAGATTCGAATCTAGGGGGCAGCTGCCCCCCAATCGAGGCTCTGCCAGGTTTCCCAAAGTGGAGCGATCAAGGGGAGGGTCAGAGCGCACGATGCAGTTCCCTATTACGAATGGGGAAAGGCACTGTTGGAGCAAACCCGCTCTACGGAATGCCCGAGATCCTTCTTGATGCTGCCATGGCGGAAAGGAACATTCACCAGGGAAGAGATGGGGCGCGCCATCCGCTCCCGTCGCGGAGGCGAGCCCCCATAGGGGCACACACGAGAAAGAACCAGAAGATGAGAAGAGAGGCTAGGATTTCTGGAGGAGAAAAGGGATCGCGTCTTCCTTTATTATTTTTTTGACGTTCCGTCGATCTTTATATACATAAAGATATAAACCGACCTAGCCCTACAAAATTCTCCCCTCTGAGTCACTCGAGAAAACCCAAACCCGAGCCCATGTATACCCATGTCTCGCTAGTTCTCTCAACCTCAGACTCAGAGTATCCCTGAAACACCTCCAAGAAATTCCTGGAATACATCCAGGACCCACTTGGAACATGCCCCCAAGCCCTAGGGATCGCCTCCAGCATCCCTGTCATGGTCTCCCAAGTCTCTCCAAAGCTTGGGAGCACCATGCAAATCCCTACAATCTCCACCTTGGTGCCCCCAAGCTTTGGCAAACCTGGCAATGTCCTCAATGCACACCCTGCTATAACTGCGTGTCCTGACAGCACTGTGCAAATATCCATGCCTCTGCCAATATCCTCCGACTGTTAATATCAGCTGGAGACCTCTGGGATGACCGCCTCCATAACTGAAGATCCTAGCTCGTATCCTGGCACCACATATTGTTGCTTTCCTTCTGTCTGGCAGCTGCATCAATTTGTTCTTGGACTTCCCTGGAGAGAACCCAGCGAACCTGAACCGGCACTCGCTATAACTAGAGCTCTACTTGACACAATCTCCACAGAGCCACACCATACTCTGCACTCTCTGCTCCACCTGGCTAAGTGCACCCTGGCATCCGTGTAAGGATATGGTCCTCCATGCACCTCCCGCTCTGAACATGTGTCAAAAACTGCTCCACCCGTGAAGCCACCTATCACTAGTGCTCCACTTGAAACTGAAGTCCCCCTGATGCCACAGAAAGAAACCCCGAGGCCAGCCTCTCAACGCTGCCCTATTGAGCATGACCTGAACCTTGTACCCAGTCGCTGTCTCCTCGAACCCTCCGCATACCGCGGACCTCTCCGAGACCATCTCGGATACTCTGCAACCCTGCAGGAACCTCCAAAACTCAGGAGCTCATCCCAACTCCTCAAACCCAGCGACTGAACCAAGCAACCAACTCCAGCAGCTGCTCCATCATGTCCCAGCCTATCTCCCGGCTGCATGATGTCCTTGGCGCTCCCTGAGATCTATCCCTAGTCTCCTTGAACTACCAGCCCCATCAGCTCCAGTCTCCGTCCCTAGGCAAAAGCCGCCATACCATGACACTCCCGACTGCCCAATACCTCCGACACTCCCTGAGACTGTCCCCTGTCTCCCTGAGCTGCCTCTGGTACCATCCCTGCTGATATACTATGGTCTCCCTGAGATATCCATCTCCCGAGATCGACCCCAACCACACGGGATACCACCCATGTCTAGCTCCATAAGATAGCTGGAGCGCTACCGATCGCTCTCCTCCACAGTGACCAAGAGCCCGGTCCACTACCGATGGAGCTACCACTCATACTCTGAAATATCCCTGGTATGTATCGCTCCACATGTGCTGAAGCACAGATCACCCGACCTGTCAAAGCTCCTCAGCACAGAACCTGCAACTTTGCACCACCATCGCGAACTCGTGCACCATATGACCCATCATCTTCGGTGAGATCTGCTCCACCAGCAGACCTCTGTACTGCTCTGATACCAATTGCTGGAGCAAACCCACTCCACGGAATGCCCGGGATCCTCCTTGATGCCGCCATGGTGGAAGGGAACATTCACCAGGGAAAAGATGGGGAGCGCCATCCGCTCCCGTCACGGAGGCGAGCCCCCATGGGGGCACACACGAGAAAGAACCAGAAGATGAGAATAGAGGCTAGGGTTTCTAGAGGAGAAAAGGGATCGCGTCTTCTCTTATTATTTTCCCGACGTTCTGTCGATCTTTATATACATAAAGATATAATCCTAGGTCACAACCGACCTAGCCCTAAAAAACTCCTCCCTCTGAGTCACTCGAGAAAACCCAAATCCGAGCTCATGTACACCCATGTCTCACTAGTTCTCTCAACCTCAGACTCAGAGTATCCCTAGAACACCTCCAGGAAACCCCTGAAATACATCCAGGACTCGCTTGGGACATGCCCTCAAGCCCCAAGGATCGCCTCCAGCATCCCTGCCATGGTCTTCCAAGTCTCTCCAAAGCTTGGGAGCACCACGCAAATTCCTACAGGTACCTCGCGCACGGCACGGAATGTCACCTCACACGCTTGTAAGCGATGGGAGGATCCTAAGGTAGGCAGCGTGCAGCCATTCTGGCTTAAAAGAGTTCTCCAAGATTCTAAGAAGAAAGTAAGTAACAAACGGGTGGAAGGGGCGGCATACAGTAGAGCACTGAGAGGCTAAGTGCTTTAGGCTACCGGAGACGCACCGGAAGGGTCTCGATGGACACAGCCATCCAGCTTGAACTCTCCTCTGCCGCCACTTTCTTTGCTCTACTCTCAATCCATTCACACTTTCCAAGTACATTATTATCTCCTCCTATAGTGGAGTTTATCTACAGGGCTCGACCAGGAGGATCTGTTCTCCTAGATCACCACTAACTTGAGCGTCGGAGTGCCCCTGCTGGGATCACCGGCCCGGGTCTCCTCTGTTTTGCAGGTCCGTGCGCGCGAGCAGGTTCCCGAGCGACTAGGGCGCGATCCGAGATCGTCTCCAGCTACAGGCCACGACAGTCATGTGGCAACAGTATTAATGATTATTGAAAAATTCTAATCTAATACACCATTAATACAAGTAAAAAATAAAGATATGTACAAATTAGACGGTAAGGAACTTGACCGGATTTGATTCTAAATCTTTTAAATATAGCCGAGTCCAGCTCTTTTTTTATATAACGACGATAAGGAACTTAGCAATTCTTTTTCTCATAGTTATCTTGGACAAGGTTACGTGTAATCTGCAACTAGTTGGTAGGACGCGCAACGATGGTCACATATATTAGTAACTACTAGACACCATTTTATTGGAAACTAGTGATTAGTCCCGATCAACCCTCTTTTGGGGGGTCCACTTTCTAAAATGGTAACCAATAGCTCCGAAAGATAAGAGTCGGTGGAACCTAATCTCATTTTTCTATCATGATCGAGTACAAGTAGGTGCAATTCCAAGAACAACTGAATAAAAAAACAAAACGCAACTAATAACAAGCAGGCAAACCATATAAAAATCTTACACGGTTCACCCAAAAACCTGACTACATTCATCAGGTGAGCAAAAAATCTATTGCGATATTCAAAGTGTAATGCTTCCTGCAAGCTAGCAATTTTTTTTTTTTTTTTTGATGCAGCAAAAAGAAAGAGATAGGAAAATAAATCCGGCGTAGCTACCCTGCAAGTCTCCATCCCGCCATAAAATATTTGATTCAAGGTATTTGATTCTCGCAATATCTTTTCATTCAAGGATGAGTACATCAATTCAATACCATCAAGATATCAACCGGTTAAAACAGAAAATAAGAAGAATCCTAATCTCTCGCTCATCCAACCATCACAAATTTCAGGGATAACTAATATAAGCATAAGCTTTGTAAGAAAAAAAAGTACATCACCGAGAGACTACCAAGATGTTTAGACCCGGGATATATATATATATATATATTCTTTGGGTTTTGTAAACTAGTTTCTAAAAGGGGGATATCTGTTTAGGATATATAGAGAAAGGTTACCCCTATTCCGTAGCCCAAAATTGCCAGCAAGTTTCACACTCTCACCAACCCAGAGAAGAGAAAAGAAAAGCTGATGTCTGCCGACTTCATTTCCGCAAGCTAATTGCTTGGCTACGTTGGGCCCGAGAAAATATTCTTGACCGAGAACGTGGGGTCTTCCTCAAACCTGATGGAATTAGAGGGGAAAAAGTTTCATGTGTTCCCGTTTTGCAGCATAAAGCTGAACCCTGATCTCTCTAAGTAGGCTTTAAGGCATCTGAATTGAACCTTGAGCTCTCTCTCTCTCTCTCTCTCTCTCTCTCTCTCTCTGGTCACTTTCGCTTTGTGTCTTTATTTCATGTTGAGAAGGTGACGAGGAAGCTGCGGTTGTGTCGAGTCATATATCCTTGTAATACAAGCAACTTCAATTCCTTTTCCAAACCCATCAGAGTGATTTGATTTGATTTTTTTTTTTTTAAGCATATCCGAGTGAACTTAAAAGAAAGATATATTGCTATATCCATATCTTGATGGATTGATTGATTGATGAATGATGTGCAAGATATGGTCTTTAATCTTTAGAAATGCAATTCCTATTTGAATACTGAAAATCCAATAATAAATTAGTTTGGTTCATTTCAGTTCTTTTCTCTGAAAAAAAAAAAAAAAAACTTTACGCTAATTCTGATACCACAAGCTTCTAGCCCCATTAGACAAAGTTGACATTTGGAGATTTTTCTTATATATTTTTACATACAATATTAATTTCAACTCATCTCATAAATATATTGCTAATTATTGAATGTTATCCATGATAAACTAGTATTGCTTTCTCTGTACACCATGAGTCCATGACCATTGACCATCCATCTACTGGAATCTTAGGGCATATATCATATAAGAAAGGCTAGCTGTTATCCCACATGCTGATTTTATTATTCTAATCATGTGGAATCAATTTATCCTAGCTATTTATGATTTTTCTTTAAAAAAAAATATAAATATAATTTAGACAAATTATGTTCTTATTAATTCGAATATGGCTTCTACTTGTATATGAGAGTAGATCGCATATTCCATGTATCCTGTCGATGTTCTATCATCGGTGATCCTGCATGATGATTTTATTACCATAATCAGCTGGAATAATCAATGTACCCTGGCTATTTAAAATTTTTAAAAAATATAAAATGTAAATTAGACGCATCCTGGTCTTATTAATCCCAGTCTGGCTTCTATTTGAATATGAGAGTAAATCACTTGTTCCATGTATCTGCTCAATGAGCCATCATCCATTATTGTACTTCGATTGAAGCTTTCCTCACTGTATGTTCATGGGTGCAAGGTAGAGCAAACAAGTCAAAGTATGGACCTCTCTCTCATTTGCTAAACTCAATTTGTTTCTTGACTTTTAGCAGGGGGTCAAGGTTTCAATAATGTCATCGTTCGCAAATTATTACTCTGCCTCAAACCTTTAGCTCTTTATTTCAATAATTGAAGACTATTATTGTGCATCATGCACGAAGAAAAGCCAAATTAATGAATAATAACTTGAATTATAATATTACTATGTTATAGTATATTTTAAATCATATTGTGCATTCGAGAGACACCCATGGCCTCCCCCCCCCTCCCCCAACCTTCTATCTCTTTCATGGCATGTGTCCCATGTCCAAGTTCTCTCAATGTCACAGGAATTTAGTGCATATTGCTTCATGATTTCTTCTTTCCAAAGCCTCATCAGAAGATTCATATCTCTCTCTCTATGGATTTTCTTATTTATTCTGCAGCCACTCTTTAAACAATGGTTCGTAGCAACTTTGAAGGTTAGTTTCGTAACACTAAAGTTGCATTGTATATCCTTTCTCTACCTTTTATTTAGCTTATAATGCACATATATTGTTCTTTCTTCTGGTATGAATGCATTTGTTCTCGCAGCTTATTTTACCTAAAAATGCTTATATTTTTTATTGATTGAAGATTGAATCTAAACCAATAAAATAGAGAGTTTATACTTTGCTAAACGTAGGAGCTATGTTGAAAATGCTGAAATGATGAAGGAGAAGTATATATGTTACAATATGGGGAAAGATGAACTAATAATAGTTTATACTTCTGCTATATTTTATGAAGTATAATCTGGAAGAAACTTTGGTTATAATTAGGGATTTTTTTGACTACGTGTGCTCTTTGCATGTGCCTTACTAATGTTTCCATGCTATCTTGTTCGAAGAAAATCTCAAACTTTGATGTTAGCATCTGATGGTTAACATTTTATTATGCATATATATAGTCTTAGTCGTAATATAATATAGTCATAAAACTATTGGAGAGACAAACTATTATATCAATTCTTTAACCAGATCTTTGTAATAGAGTTTGAGTAGTCCTGAATTTATTACATATTTGCTTGCCTCCTTTAACAAAAGATTGAAAAATTAGGAAAAACAAAATAATATGGATTTTAAACTAACTACCATGAAGATAAGATGGAGTTAACAACTACAAAGAAGATATGGGGAAACCTAGTTTTAGATTCAAAAGCTTCAAGTGTACCAGTTCCTCGTGCATTGAAATCCTATATATCCTCCCTGCTCAAGGATAAGCATCCACCAAAGGCAGGCAATGAGATGAGTTAGGAAGAAGCATTAGCAACAAACGTAGACTCATGATATGAAACATGGCTTCTCTACGGTGCAAGTGATGCACCCTGGTGTGCAGTGCACTGCACGGACCATCCATTGTATGATGAATGGTTAGCAAACAATGTGCACTGCATGTATGTATAGCATGCTTGTTATTTATTAATCATTTATCATACGATGGATTGCTGCACTATACACCACATGCTGTAATGCATTATAGAAGATCCATGCTCCATGATATACATGTGGCCATGCAAACATGCAGCCAAACAGTATCGTCAAGGGAAGGATAAATGCTAAGTGTGTTTCCATGCTCAAATCAGGCATGATAGGAGAAGATTGGTACAATTTATAAAAGGATCGGTATAATTCACCAGGATTAAACTATTTGTATCAAACACAATTTAAGTCTAGTATCGTGGGATTTTGCATGGTGCTTCCAAGTTTTGGAGAGACTTGGAAGGCCATGGCAGGGATGCTGAAGGCAATCCCTGGAATTTGGAGGCGTGTCCCGAGCAGATTCCTAGAGGTGTTCCAGAGATGCTCTAATTTTGAGTGTTTTCTCATGTGACTTAGAGGGGAGTTTTTTGAGAGATTGTAACATAATCCAATTGGGTTATGGGGTTAGGTTTAGGTTTGTTAAATTGGTTAGGATGTTAGCTTTGTTGTTAGATGGTTAGTTGGTTGGTTGGTTAGCCCAACCACCCAGGATCCTAACCGAATTGGTTGGTTGTAACTAATTGGAAGCCTAACTACCTAGGGAGTTCTAACCAGTTTGTTATTGGTCCAAAAATTCAAGTCATAATCGCCTATGTGATTGAGTCCTAACAAACCAATAAGTGGTGGAGCTCAGTAATTCATGAGTAAGATGTCCAAGGCCAAGAGGATTTCACCGCCCACTCTATTTAAGAAGTGGGACGTGCGATGGAAAAGGTGAACTCCAGTTTGCATGAAGAAAGAAGGCCCTGAGGGGTGTCCACGGTTTGAGGCTTGTGACCGTGAGGCTTGGCTCACGGTCCAAGAAGAGCATGCAAGGATTCCTCATGGTCACGAGAAAGACCGTGAGGGGGAGGACTTGAGGATGCCCTTGGGGGCTGGCATAGACTGTGGAATCAATCCCTGAAATTTTTCCAACAAGTATGAAGTAGAAACACCGATCTTCATGATTGGTCGTAACTAAATACATATCTAGATGGATTCTTATATATATATTCTTTGTTTAATCCCTAACATCCTTACCATAATCTATGTTGCATTGCCTCCTAGTGCGTATGAGCTATAGGCTAAATAAAATTTGATGTTATTTATTATAATCCAAAATCTCATATAATAAAACTAGTTAAAAGATATTATATATATTTTTTAGTTCTATATAAATATTCAAGATCTTTTTGATAAATAATATTTTAATAGGGACTAAGTATATACCTGTATGAATCTTTACAACACTGCTAGATATGGATGGCATTACTGGATTTATAAATCTATTATGCATGGCATACAGTCCAAAATTAATGCAAATTAAAATTTTACTTTGTATGGGTAAACTAGATAGATAATATGGTGATGCTGACCAAAACATCTTGTTAAGTATAAATATTATAAATTATAAAAAAATAATAAATTATGTTTCCAATTCTCAAGCTAAATCATATTTTTTTTAATAAACAAGAAAGGATCGGCTGAGGGTTAATCGAGCACATCTCAATCCACACGGTATACAAGTACAGTAAAAACAGGATCGTTTTGTAGAGAAAATAAATTTGAACAAATCATAGAATACAAAAGAAAGATAATCTAGCAATATAAAAATAGAAGAAAAGAAAGCATATCCAATATATATAATTCGGTCTATCATTCTTTTGATCTATGTCCACCGATAAGACCTCTTCGACATTCCTTTATTTAATCTATAGTACAAGAGGTACAAAAATAAATAAAAAAAATATAAAAAATTTTAGAGGGCTTTCAATATTTTTTTTTATTATCTCTTTCGCAAAGCTTGTCTCGGTCCTTTTTCTTTTTAAAAATAAAATATCACCGAGGGCTCTCAACAGTACTCACAAACAGAGTTCTCTATTATAAATATCAAGGAGGACTCTAATTTATAAAAAAAAAAAAAAGTTAAAATTCGATAGAAAACAAACTCCTGCATGCATGGAGAACTGCTCCCCGCATGCAAAGCTTCTTATACATCAATACTGTCAAAACGGTTTCTTAAAAAACAAAACAAAATTTAATTATTATATTTTCTAATTATTTTAATATTATTTATGGATTTTTTTATGGTGATTTTTTTTTTTATCGAAAATTTTATGCGGCAGTCATCGATATTTACATCGATGTTTGCGTGGCTCGTATTTCTGCTCAGATGTTTACCGGTGCTGGGTTAAAATAAAACAAAAAAATTCTGACATGACCAAAAGTTAAGTCTCGTGGCACTCCGGTCCAAATCAATCATTATTTTATCATCTCTCCATTCGCTATCCTCACCACACCTTTTCCTCACCTCCCAAGCCTAGCTAGGAATATCTCAAACTCCAACTCCGTAGGACCCCCCCCCTCCTCTCCGTGCGCCAAGCTCTTGCCCTCGACTCCCTCCCCTCCCCTCCGTCCTCGTCGTCTCTAGCACCTCCTCCGGCTCTAACCAATGCTTCGTCGTCCTCTGCATTCACGTACACTCTCTCGTAGTGCATCCATGCATCTCGTCGCCAACATCAGCAGCGACCTCTTCCGGGCCCACCGCTCCCCTTGCTGTGTGGCCCTGGCTACCCTTCCGCCATCCTCCCAGGCTTCGCCTTCCTCCTCCACCCCCCGACTCCACTGCTACGGCGTCCCCTCCCGCCGCCTCATTCGCCACCCCTGCCATTCCCCCCCGCTGCCTTCGCTCCCGCCTCCACTCCCCCTCGTCGCTTTCGCTTCTCCTACACCGACCGCACCTTTTGCCACTAAATCCTTCTCCATTTGAATGGTTTCGGACCGCCACAAGTTCATTCCGGCGATGTCGGCTTTTTTTTTTTTTTTTTTCATCTTATTTTAATCCACGTCGATGATCCGAGCAAAAATACAAGTCACGTGAGCACCAGTAAAACAATATGATAAGATTTTTTGTTAAAAAATTATTATATATTAAATTCTTGATTTAATTTTAAAAAATAAAAACAATATAATTTATTTTATTATTATTATTATTATTATTATTATTTTAAAAAAAAACGTCAGTCTCCAGCTAAGCCATCCGATGCTGATCGAAGGAGATTATCCCAAGTCGAGCATGATGGAGGTGTTGAAAATTTAGTAAAGCGCTCGGCAGGACCTGACAGAGAGGATGTGGCATCGAGATCTCCGCGATCGAAGAAGGGATGGCTGCGTCGAGAGACTGAACGTTTCAACGACACCCACAAAAAAGACATCGGAATTAACGGCTTTTTTATTTTTTTCCCCCCACCAACCGCATAATAATAATAATTATTATTATTATTTTATCGTCATTTTTGTAATCTCCACCTGTCCCGCCCTTCCCCCCTCCCTTCCTCCTGAGAGATTTATCGCTCTCTACCCTCCGGTCCCATGGGCCATTTTGACTTGTGCTAAAGCTAAAGCTAAAGCTACGATGCGACAACCCCCACGAGAGAGAGAGAAAGAGAGCTCGAGAGATTCTCTCAACGAGGAGAACGGGGGAGACAGTGGGAGGGAGGGCATCGTATTTGTCTTGTATCGTCTTGTTGGCTTCTGCTTTACAAAGGTCAGCCACAATTCTCCCACCATCCCCCAACCCTTTGACATGTGTCTCTCTTTGTCTGCGTGTGTTTTTGTACATCAGACAATGGTGCAGCCTCTCCTTCCCTTCTCTCTTTCTTTCCTCTTTCCATCTTTTTTTTTTTTTTTTTTTTTTCCCCCTCGCTCCCTTGATTTCTTTTCTTTCCTTTTCTTTTCTTTTAATCTTTTCTTTTATATATATATATATATATATATATATATATATATATGAAACCTTTTCTTTTTACATCTTCTGTTTGTTATTTTAAAAATGACGTTTTTATGCCAATATGTGCCTATGTTTATAGAAACCGAGATATATGTCTTGGAACTGATTAAAATATTTTCGGATGATTAAATAATGGTTTCATTCACATAAATTATAATTCATGCGAGATCTGCTCTACATATGAAATCGTGAAGTGAGCTAAATTATATTCCGGTAAGAAATGATCAAAGACAAAACAAAATTTATGCTCTCCCTATGTTTCGGTGGAGTCGAACAACTTTAGTGGATGCTACAAAAATATTATATATATATATATATGGTTGTAGATGCAAAAGTCCAGCAGCTATGGGATTGGCAGAGATTAGAGAAGAATAATTAAAGAACGTAACGGATATCCTTTCCAAGTGCTTTTGAAGTTAATTGCCTGGTACCTGTAAAAGGAAAAATGGACCGACCGTGCTCTATATCTTAATTAATTACTCCCAGCCAATGAACTTTGATTGTAATTATCCTTTTGGATAAGTCCAAGAGCATTTGGCTGCATTGTTCAAAAAAGAAATGAGAGGAGATGTTGAATTGTTATTTTAGGCTATCTATACCATTTTGTTTCTGTTTTAATTAGTGCGAAAACCAATGGAATAGTATAGAAGAAAAGAAGTCACATTCTCCATTAATATAATAATTTAAATGTTAGCACTCACAAGATGCCCATTGCCCATAGAACTCTACTATAGATAAATTATTAACTAAATATGTGAGTTAGTGGATAACAGGCCCCTTTTCTTTCGGTCATTATTATATATATACTTTAGAACCAGATTCAGCTTCTATTATAGGGAATAAGACTAGAACATGTGATCGATTAAATTGTTTTCTTCCTTTTGTTTAGTTATTGACATTGGAATTTATGATATGATTCCTCCCGATAGAGGTCAAACCTAGGGTAGGTTTTGCATGATATGCTTCCTTGATTCTTTTTTCTTCCTGCACTCATCTAGCATCCATTAATATTATTCAATCTTCGATTAACATTGGGAGTGTTTGGATACTGAAATAGGAATACCAATTCTCAGGAAATAGCTATTCATTCTTGTTAGTCTATATATTTCTATTTGGTTAGTAATCTGGAATAACAACTTTATTCCAGCATAATTATTGCAGTAGGGCCTACCATATAGAAATAAAATGACTTAGAATAAGCTATTCCATGGTGGACCATGAAATAGCTATTCTAGAATACCAAATGTTGACCGGAATAGCTTATTCTAGATGGCCCACCTCGATTTCCATAGCTATTTAAGAAAATAACCTGGAATAAAGGCTTATTCTGGATGGTATTGTTTGGATGCTGGAATAGGACATGGAATAGGCCCTTATTCCCGGCTATTATGCCAAACAGGTGTAAAAAGGGAGGTGGACCCCAGGAAAATCCGTATTCCGGTCAAAGCCTCTTATTCCCATTTTTCTATTCCATGCCCCCCTATGGAATAGCCTTATTCTCACTTTTCTTATTCCAAGGGCAGTTGAGGGTATAAAAAATGGGTTTTCTTAAATTAGCAATATTAATTTAATATGTTGTAATAATAAATTAATTTATATTACACAATTTTAATATATCGTAATCATAAATTAATGTAAATAAATTAATTTAATTACTTATTTAAATATACGATACTAATATATATATATTTTTTGATAAAAAAAAGGATGGGGAGATAAATCCCGGTACAGCTATCCCTCAGGCCCCCGCCCCACCAGGCAATGTCCGATTCAAGACCATTTTGAAATCTTTCCCCATCAACGGTGAGTACATCAACCTGACACCACTAAGACGTTGCCAGTAGAACGGACCGTCCCCACATGAAAGATGAAACCCGAGATCGGTTGGTGGTGAGGCAAGGCCTCTACCAACTGGGCTATCGTCTTAGCAGTTATTAATAAATTATTTAGTATAACATATTTTTAATAGATCATATTAATAAATTAATAGGAATAAAAAATTATATTTATTTAAATATATAATTTTAAAAAATTATAACTCATTTTACCTTATTTATTGATCAGGGGTATTATTGAAATTTCAAAAAAATTCCTCCTCTATTCCTAGTGGAATACAGGCTTATCCCCATGTCATCCAAATGCCATTTGGAATAACACTACATTAATTGCATTGGAATAAGGTAGAATACCAAATTTTGATCCAAACAGAAATAAAGAATAACAACGAGAATAAGCTATTCTTGTGGAATACCTATTCCTATTCCAAGAATAACTTTTTGCCATCCAAACACAACCGATGGGAATAGCCGAACCAAACACTACCATGAGGTTTAAGGAAAGATTAATTAAAGTTGAAGCACAATTTAAGCATCTTATTAAGGTGTAACAATGCCTCTAGTCAATTGCGTACAAAGGTGCAACCATTTCAAAGGATAGGAAAAGACTACGGTGCGCATAGAAAAGGGCAAGTATTTTAGGTCTATAAAAATATTTGTTGATGGGTGTTCATGATAAATAACTTTTTTATAAAATAATTTGATAATTATTTTTCAGTAATTATTCTAGGCACTAATCTCCAAAACCACTTCAATATCCTCGCGTCCAAGTCACAGGATTAATCCTGGATTTATTTGAGTCATCCAAAACCACTCCAATATCCCAAATATTTGTTGATGGATGTTCATGATAAATAATTTTTTTTATAAAATAATTTGATAATTGTTTTTTAGTTATTATTCTAGTCGTCAATCCCCAAAACCAATCCAATATCATCGCATCCAAGTCACAGGATTAATCCTGAATTTATTTGAATCATCCACAAAATCATTACTCAAACCTGAGACATGTTGGTACGAAACCGAGATCAGTTCTAACTAGGCTATCACTCGGATAGTTATTCTAGGCACCTTCTATTAAATAATCCATGATTCAGTTAAAATCCTGGTGAACTATTTGCCAACCTATTTATTTGTTAGTGTTAAGGAATAATTGAGGAACTTATATTATCTGATGGTGGTCACGCTTATTTTGTTTTTGATTTTCTTTACCTCTCCATGATATAATAAAATGTTTAATATCTCTAATGGGTAGTCTATTTTTTAAAGAATTTTAAGCGAACATTTTTCTTTGAATAAACTTTTTTTTTTTTTTGCACCAATGAATTGCTCTTTGGATATATATATTTTTTTATTACAAAAAGTCCAAACATGCCCCCGAGAAAAAAAGAAGTTGATGTCATTAGTCTAAGCAAGCAAAAATAAGAGTTAATAATTTATAAAATAAATTCTACAATGGCATCATAATGTTATGAAGAAAATAAATCATGTTAAAAACATTCTTAGGTTATACCATCCCAATCTTTATATGTAATTAAAGTTTGCGAACCCCAACCTTCTACACCATGAGTAGCATAAAATAATACATTATATTATAAACTAACTAAAAAAATCTCATGAACAGAACAAAAGTGTAGACTAATAGAAAACTATTATTTGTGAAAGAGAAAGATTTTTTTTTTTTTTGGATACCCATGGCTGGTCAGTGTCAGCGGCCAGTCACATGCACTTCTCTGCCCGGGCCCAAAGGCCTAAACAAGCCCCAAACACCGCGCCCAACCCGCGCCCGCCCCCCCCCCTTTCTCTCTCCTAATGCCTGTTAGGAGAGTGAAAGGACCACAGCTTCTCTCTCTCTCTATTTCTCTCTCCTCGTAGTGGTAGCTTTGGGTTTCGGCTCTTCTATGTTGCTTTTCCTTCCCCCTCCGCACTCCTCACTGTCAACGCAAACAAAAAGAGCTCCTCACGAAGTTTCCTTCGTCTCTCTCTCTCTCGCCGTTACAAAAGGGGGAGGACAGCCCAGTTCTCTTCTCTTTATCGCTTCCCCTGTGCCCCTGGACGCCCATCACACAAGGTGCATACCTGGGTCCTCCTCCATTGCTCGTTTTCCTCTGTTCTCTGGGTGCAAACACCTGCTCTGTTGCTCCAGAGAAGTGTGTTTGGCGTGACTGCTTGCTTCTGGGTGGTGAGTTTTGGGGATGTGGTGGTTCAGAACTTGTTTTTTGTTTGGTTTTTAGGTCTGTAGGATGTTAAAATGGGCTGGAGGTGAGAAGGATGTGAATTTTTACATCCCCGCCTTTTAGATGGGAAAAAAGGAAATTTCTTCCCTATCCTTTTCTTTGGCACATGTTCTGCTACTCGTGGGAATTTTTAAGTGGAGAAGTGCTCGTTTCTGGATTACGGGCCATGGGATTTTAGCTTAAAAGAATGATTTTGGATGGTTTGGCAGCATGGATCTTTAGTTTTGTTTTTGCTACTCGGTATTAAAGTTGTAATTTTTGCTCCTCTTGTACTGCGAGAATGATGTTTCTGTCTGATGAGAATTTGGGTTTTTATAATGAGAAGATCTTTGGGATGGTCTCATGGGTTTCTTGAAGATCTGGAATGTTGATGGACATTTCTACAGGTTATTTCTTTTTCCCAGTAGAGGAGGTTTCTATAAGAAACTATGTTCAGCATTGTTTCGATGATTTATCTCAGTTTCGAATGTCAAGCATACAGTAATATGTTTAGATTTTTTTCTTAAAAATGTGATTTGTTATGGTCTTGGTCACCCATGTTTTGTTCCCCAAAATTTTTGGAATTTAATGTCAAAACTGGATTTTAATGATACCTTCTGATTTAGATTGTTGTGTTGAGATTTCTGTGCAAAGAGGACAAGGTTACAGGTTTGAAAAGCATGCTTTTATTTTTTTCCAGTTCTTGTTCATGTTTGAATACAGATTTGCCAATTTCTTTGATATTCTTGAAGGTTTCTCTGTAAAAGGTTTCAGAAATGAAGGAAAAATTTCTGCTTTTCGGGTATTTGTTTTCCTATTTGCCGAAACTATAGGTCTGGAATATTTTGATGCTCTTATCATTTGTTCCTTCTTTGTGGGTATCTAAGTGGCGTTTCCCGTACTTAGCCTCCACTCTTTAGATTTCTCATGTTCTTTGATTCCTAGGTTCTTCTCGCTCCTGGGGAAGGTGTTGTTGGGCTGCTTGGAATTTATGAGTTCTTCCGTGAATAATAAATTCGCAGCAGCTACTGGATTTTTATTGAATTTTCCATTTTCGTTTGGATTTAATTCACTGCAGAGCAGTTGTTCTCTTCGTTCCAAATCTAGTTATCAGATCAATTTAGTTTTTTTTTTTTTTAAAAAAAATACTTATTCTCTTAGTTCTCCTGTCCAATATTTTTGTTGGTGGTAAAGCAAGTTGCTCCTCTTGACTAACAGCTCATTTTCTCCCCTCTCGTTCCTCTGCAGATCTTTCTCCACAACTTGTAAAAAATGGAGCAAAGCATGAGCCCATTTACAGGGAAAACCAGGAAGAGAAAGGCTCCAGATGATGCTTATTTGGGCTCTGCCTTCTCCTTGGATGAGCTGAATCAAGACCTGCTGGAAAGGGTCCTTTCCTTGCTTCCTCCTTCCAGCTTCTTTCGCCTTCGTTCGGTGTGTAAAAGATGGAATTCCGTTGCAACCTCTGCAACTTTTCAGCTTGCCTGCTCCCAGATACCCTTCAGAGACCCATGGTTTCTCATGGTCGATCAAGATCTAGACCAGTCTATTGTTTTCGACCCCGCCGAAGCTAACTGGAAAAATCTAAACCATCCAGCTTACCTCCAACAAAGCCATGGTTGCAGGCCCATCCCTGTTGCATCATCCGGCGGTCTGGTCTGTTACCGCACCGAATCTGCCAATCTGATCGTGTGCAATCCGGTCACCGGCGCCTGCCGCGAGCTCCCTCCGGCCGGCCAGGCTAGAAAAAGCCAAACCCTCCATGCCATCACCATGTACTCCTCTCCAAAAGATCCAGCTTCTTATAGAATTGTACTCGTCTCGGGTGAATTCTCAAGCCTTTCTTTCAGAGTCTTCGACTCCACGAAAAAAAAATGGGAAGATCAAATTCCGTTGGTCCAGAAAGCCGAGAATTCCTCGGAATCCAACATGTCCGGCGACGAGACTCTGTATTTTCTCAGCAAAGCTGGAGATGTCGTGGCCACCAACATGCAGAGGAGCCCATCCAAGCAATACTCCTCGGTTCTGACCATGGATGATGGAGAGGAAGTGGTCCATTTCCTTAGCCAATCGGGGACTGTCGTGACCTGCAATCTTGCTCGGAAGACCTTTTTCGAGCACCCAAGATTGCTGCCCATCTTTTCCGAGTACTCCGTCGACGTGGTGGAGTGCAAGGGGGAGATGCTAGTTGTTATCCTGTCGGAGTTCCTGGAGACTGCAAGCTTGAGAGTCTGGAAATTCTCCAAGGTAGACCGGTCATGGCGGCAGGTTGCGGCGATGCCGCCGTCGATGTCTCATGAATTCTATGAGAAAAAGGTTGACATAAACTGCATTGGCAGCGGGGATATGATCTTCATATGCGTGAATTCCGGCGACTTCAGCAGCCATGTCATGTGTAACGTGGTGGCCAATGAGTGGAAAGAGCTGCCCAAGTGTCACGTTAATGGCAAGGCCAAGGAGTTCATGTCTGCCTTCTCGTTTGAGCCAAGGGTGGAGGCTTGTGTCTGAGTGTTCCCAAGAAGTTTGACCGACTGTTTGTATCTCGAGTTATAGTTTGAGATATTATTATCACAAGCTCTGATTTGTTGCTGTATACGATGTCCTGAGGCAAAAAAAAAAAAAAAAAAAAAAACATCATCCATTGTGTATGTAATGCTTCTGTGTTTGTTTGAATAGTAATCAATCTTTCATTTGGAAGAGGGTGTTCATGCTTGTAGAATCTCTTTTCACACGCTTTTTTTTTTCCGAGGAGGAAAAAAGCGAGCACTTGCTTTGGAAGGCAGCAGGGTTTCCACCAAGGCGATGGCAGGTACAGTTTAAAGTCGTAAGTAGAATCAATGTGGGGATTTCCTCTGTCATTCCTCCTGGCAGTGCGGGAATTACTTGAGTGAGAGATGTCTCGGCTGGCACTGAAAACTGAAAAGCGCTTGCGGATTGTGATTGCAGGCACGGTGTGTTGGTCGCCGGAGAACCTGCAATGGAGAAATTATTAGGTGGACCAAATTACTTGAAGGTTTTTGACCAGAGGATGGACCAAAATTACTTATGGGTTTTGACCAGAAGCTGCTTCTACTATGTGCAACACTTTTTTTTTTTTTTTAAAAAAAAAAAATTAATATATGACCAAAATTGTTAATAATTTTATAAATCACATGTCATCTTATCATAATTTTATTATTAATATAATTTTATAATATTTTTTATTAATTTGATTTTATATCATTTTTTATTAGCTTGATTTTATATTGATTGTTTTTTTTTTTTATCTATTAGCTCGATTATACATCATTTATTATTATTTTCCTCGCATGGTGTTTATATATCATTATAAATAGTTCTTAAAATTTATCGAATAAAATTAAAATAGAGGTAATATTTTTTTTCCACTCGCTTTCTCTCTATTTTTTCTCTTATCTCATAATTATTTTAACATGCTATCCACTGATCACCTAATATGCTATTATTATCTCTCCCATCTTTGCCATGGCTGTCAATCTATCAAATTTTGTTTTCTTGCAAAACCTTTATGTTTAGCGAATCCATAAATCATTTGTTTTTTTATTCATTTTTTTACGAATTCTCTATTTTTTTGCAAATTGTAGATCATCAACTTTTTTATAGTTGGTCTGAAAATTCTTTGTTTTAATGAATCCACATCCACAATTATTTTTCATCTCCATTTTTAAATATATTTTGCCATCCAATTTAAGATTTTTTTATTTTCTAGATATTTTGCTATCCGATTTAATGCATTTTATTTTTTAAATATTTTTTATCTTTTACTCTTTCGCAATCTAGTTTGAAGCTTTTTTAAGTTTTAGATAATTTTTATTTTCCACTTTTTCATCATCCAATTTGAATTTTTTTCTTTTCTTCGACAATATTTGTCTATGAGGATCATCTGTCTGTAACCGTCCTTTATTTTTATTCACGAAGATTATCGATCTTTGATCATCTTTAATTTAAGTAACACTCTTTTCTTCTATGACATCTTTATCGGCAAGAATTATCGATCTTCAATTGCCTTTTTTTTAAGAACTAATATTTTCTTGTACGGCATTTTCGTCGATAAGAAAATAATAATTTTTAAACTCGAATTGATACCTGAAGTACTACTTTGAGTTTGAGAAGGAGTGTCGATACGATTCTAGGGATCACATATCAGTCCATTATAATTTTATTTATTAACTTGATCTCATGATTTTTTTTTATTAGTTTAATTATGTATCTTTTTTCTTTTTTAGTATGATATTGTATAGGTTGTTATTATTTTCTTTTATTAACTTGATTTTTTTTATATAATATTTATACATTATTGTAAATATAATTTTTGAGATGTACCGAATAAAATTAAAATAGTGATAATAAAAATCTTTTTCTTACTCTCTCTTTCTCTTAATTTATCTTTCGCCTTCGTTCACAATTATTTTAACAAAACTTAAGTAACTTATAATAAAAATTTTATACATAATTTTCAGAATTTGTTTGTCCAGTAAAATTTTTTGTTCTAAATAATAGAGTTTGGTTTCACAAATTTGTGCATCTGATCTTTAAAACTTGTATAGTATTTACTACATAATTGTGCAACCATGACATGTAGTGTATGCTAACATGATTGGGACAAAAGTCATGCACTGTTTGATGGAAAGGGAGTGTCTCATCTTGTTGGAATAGAAGGAAAGAAAAGGATTGAAGCTGCAGTTAATAAAATCAAACTTAATTTTAAAGAAAAATTCAAAATTGTTTTAATGGAAAAACTATTATGATGGATTTCCTTCCATCCTTTAACAGCCGTGGACTGCTGTTTTCTATGCTTTAGTAGTTCAACTTTAGCCTTCATCCTAATTGTCACTCATCCTACAAATAACACTCCATACAAATATGTTTTTCTTTTTACTCCACCGAGTTGGCAAAGCTCATAGGCTATTTTGAAAAGAGGACTATAGGACCATTAAAACGGTAGTTTGGTTGGTAGAGGTTTTGCCTTACTATCAACAAATTATGGATTCGAGGTGGGATCCCGTAGATGACTCGATTAAATCCAAGAGATAATTCACCAAAGAAAGTGGAATGATTTAAAGGAAAAAAAACTACTTATTTTTAAACAAATGCTTAAGCTAGTCTATTTCTCGTTAAATTTGATTTTTAATACAAAGAAAGTGCCTCTAACAAAGTCTCTTCTTTACGGATGGCAATTTTTATCGACCCGGTGGATACCCGACCCGATGCGATCCTAATGGAATGGGTAAAGTCCGACCCATCTAATTTATAAACGGATATGAATTACATAAAAAAAAACGCGACTCGAATTCGAATCGGGTACGGATAGTAGTATGTCCCGATCCAAATCCGACTCATTTTATATTAAAAAAATTATATTTATAAAATATTTAAGTAAATTAAATATCGGACGGATATATCTGACCCAACCTGATCCATTTAAATTTTAAGTAAACCAAGTTTTATAAGATCAAATATACCTGACCCGATCCAATCCAAATATGATTTTTTTATATGCGATCCAAAATGGATATGGGACAGAAAAATTTTTAATAGAACGGACATAAATTTTGGATGACCCGAATGGAAACTGAACCGTCGCCACCCTTACTCTTCTTTTCTCACATTCATGACAACGAAACTGAAGCTAAATTAGCAAGAGCGCACGTGAGTGCTTGCACGTGCGCATGCAAAAGTTAACCCACGCCGCACTCGATGAGTTCCATGTCAGTCAAGAAGCAAGCTTGGGTCGTTCGTAGGACGTTCACGTAGTTTCACTTACATACTAACATTAAAAAACGGAAAATAGTAGCAAAATAACAATGTTTGTTTTTGTTTAGACGTTGGCCTTAATGATCATTATTTTGAACCATAATATTTTATATAAAGCAATTATATATATATATATATATATATATATAATCGTTATTACCTGATTAATGATTCTTAGTTGTAGCTTCTGAAATATTTGGCTATTTTTTCTGATTAGGCCCAGCATTATTACAAATGGCATTACAGTAAATTTAGTTTATGGTTTATATTGGCTAGGAGACATTGTGGCACGGGTTCATAGGAGCTGCCCATAGAGCAATCATAGTGTCTGTAATAGAATTTGACAATATATGGAAAATTCTTCAATCTCTAACAATGATGCTAAAAGTTAAGCAAGAAATAGGGAAAATATATCTTAAAACAATGGTGGTTCTCTTATCAACAGGGAAGGCTTCAATGGACGATCATTATCCCATCAACCAATTCAAACACAGGAAATGATGGTTAGGAGAGCCAAGTAAAAAAAAAAAAAAAAAGACTTACCCGAGCCTACAACTTACAAGGGGTACAAATGCACAGCCCAACCAATAAAAACCAGGTTATTTCAACTAGGCCCACAAATTGCAGGCCTGAATACCGATAAACAATTAGACACATAGGCTTATTAGCCCAATTAACCTGATTCCTGTATAGAAGCAGTCCTGAAATCAAGCAGATAGTTTTAATTCGAAAAGATGTTGCTAGGTTAAGATTTTCATGTGTTAGTGCTATTATCTCAACATACATCCAGGAGACTTTTAAAGTTTAATATAGAAGTAGATACCTTGAATGCGATTATAGATAAAAAGGAGATTAGTGACATACTGGCCCAGTTGTTGGAATCTTACTCCATGCTGCTGATGAGAAGAGGCCGACAAAAGTCACAAGCTAATCTTCTGAAATACGACAGATTTTGGATAGGGGTGAAATAGATTTTTGTTTTTTTTTTTTTTAAGGGCAAGGAGCTGTCTGGCTGCATAGCTGGATTGACTAAGAGCCCACTTTGCTGAAATGCCATTGTCACCTCTTAGCTTGATGCTGACTTGTGATATGTCTCTCTAAATTGGATCATTGAGGGCATTCACTCGAGCTCCACTTAAGGCTAACCGAGCACCTGAAGTGAGCTCCCCTGTACCGAATAAAGGGTTATGGGCAACCAAACAGACATTAAGAAAAATTTACTAGAATATAAGCTTTACAAGAGCAAATGTGAATGTCTACTCAAATGATACATGTAGCTAATGATTACAATTTCCATATGTAGATTTCAAGAGCTGTTAAGAAAAAAGAGTTTTAGATCCTCTGCTGCGGTGCAACTTCTTTCCACCGCAGGATCCTAGATTACTGTGGATGGCCATTACATCATCTATCCTAGAGTTGGATGGCCTCTCATTTATCTCAGAAGAAGTTCATGTACTTTTTGGTGCAATACATGATACATTGGGGAGTTAAAGGGGAGCCATGCATTTCCTAAAATGATATGGGGGGCCAACTGCATTCTCTATTTTTCTTTTTTTAATGAAAAGTTGCACCACAGAGGATCCGTTTTCCAAAAAAAAAAAGAATTACATCAAATTACATGCGTTCACGTCCACATGCCCCGTGCGAGGGGGAGAGAGAGGGAGAACAGAACCTGGTCTTGTTCAGCAAAGACATCGGACCAAGAAATCCTGGGCCGATCAGCCCAACGGGCCTTATAATGGAGAAATTCTTGTGTGGACCAGGTCCAAGTGGGCCAGGACAAATCTCCAGGCATATGCATGGTGGATAACGTATAACCGAGAATTGGTGATGTACGAGGGGTACCGTGGCGTGCTATGCACCGTAGGATTTGGCATGGTCTATTTGGACCCGATCCAAATAATAATTAGACGTTATAATGGGAAGCAATCTTCAAACTTGCGTCGGCCCGTTACCCTCGAAGACCAGTCTGCCCATTTGTCAGAGACCAGCATATACTGCCCTGGACTACTTTACCACAGTTATGGAGGGAAAAGAAACTGTGACCCATGCAGATATGCACTGCCTTAGGC
This sequence comes from Areca catechu, assembly GCA_021397845.1. Taxonomy (NCBI): domain Eukaryota; kingdom Viridiplantae; phylum Streptophyta; class Magnoliopsida; order Arecales; family Arecaceae; genus Areca; species Areca catechu. Next base: position 7,251,751 of record CM038052.1, read on the forward strand.
CCTACTCTAGTTTTCAATCTACTGTTGGCCAATTTTTGTTCAAATTGACAAAAAGATGTCATCTAATTCTTTTGTATGTATCGTGGTAGCAAGGTTTCGATTATCCTTTTTATGTTATCGAGCCATCAGGAATGAAACACATAGTTATTTGTACCCTTCGGGCATAAACACTCATGAATTCATTCTAGGCTTTTAATGCCCAATTATATGGGGATGATGATGGCATCAAGGACAGTGAGGATGATAATGACAATAATCAACCTCTCACACTATATTGAAAAGCATAGGTCAGGCTTTTTAGACTCCACTTTTATGCATAATATGTGAACAAGTAATTAGCATTCTCAGTTACCGGTATATATATATATATAATATAGTCTAATAATTATAATAGGCAAAATTGCAATTACAATTCCCAATTCAATTTTACCATGCTAAAACAATATGAAAAAGGAATTTAAATGCTGCTACCGTAACTGTTTTCAAGTCAAAATTTCTATATTTTTATTATCCATGTTCGATCCACTATAAACGGGTTTGGATTTGGAATAAATAGATTCGGATCGTAATCGGGTTGATCCGTTTAATCCATTTAATAAACGGGTCGAGTCCATATTTTTTAGGCCCGATGTGTTTAATCCTTTGAACTTTTTTTAATATACAGATCGAATCGGGTCGCACCGGGTCAAGTAAACGTGACAACTTATTTAAAAGAGTGTAAATTTAAAGTAAACTCATTTTTACTCTTGCATACGATTCACACACAATATATAGGATACTATTTATGATATGCAAGGACATGGACATTCACATGGATGCACGCATGCTCATGCAATCCTCATGCACGTGCTCACGCAAAATGCAATATAATAAAAGCCTAAACAATGGCAATTTGCACTAGAATTCAAGCTTAAAAGCTTGAGAGAAAAAGTCCTCGGGAACTCCCATTGCCAGGCGCAAAAAAAATCGAAGGGGACTTGGGACTCCCATCTCCTTGCCGTGCCATTCGGCTCAATGAATGCAAACTAACCGGGTCTTAGTTAAGATTTTAAGAAGCACTGAAAAGAAAGGACAGAGAGGCAATCCAAAGGCCAGAACTGGCTTTCTCACCCCGGAATACCTATAGATGCTGCTGCCAAACTGACTGCTTTTAATCTTTGTGCATTGCACTGCAGTCGAGCCTTCCACGGCCTGCAGCCAGAGGCCGAAAGGACAAACCTCACATGGTATCCTGCTGCCATACTTCCTCCACTGTTTGCTTCTCTCTTCTTTCCTAAAGTCTCCCTCCTTTTCAAATTTCAATTAAATAAAACTCTCTCTCTCTCTCTCTCTCTCTTTCTCGCACACACACACATCAAGAAGGCACAGAGCTCAATTCTTTTGAATCTTGACAACCAAAAATTTATATGAAAGTGAGACCGCAAGTTACCTCAGTCAAAGAAGCACAAAATTCAAGAGAGTTTGGCAATCTACCGCTTGGTAGGTGGTGAACGGATAAGTTATTTGTAGCAGTGTTTTGATTATAATCAGTGACCAGAGATGAAATGCCTGATCACTAGATGCTGAACATAAAAAAACAGTAGATTGGAGGGACAGACAATTTGTCCAATTAATTTTTTTAAAAAAAATAGATTACAATACGATATTGCTATAGAATCGCAGTTGTCCATGCAATAAAAAAATGTTTAGATTGTAATATAATATTGCAAAAGACTAGGAATTGCAATCTTCATATATTGCAATGCAAAATTTCAAATGATTCCTTAATTAAGCATCTGTGTGGCTTGTTCAATGGAACGGGTTAACTCCTGCACCCTAAGGCAACAACATGAAGGCCAATATTATCTCAGCTCTCTGTGGGTGACCAAATATCAAAGAGAACCCAACTATAACATCCCAAGAACTGTGCTTATACTGATTGAGCTATACTTATATAAGAAAAATAGGATTACATACTATATATTAAACACTTCATTATAAAGTTTTGTGGTCAAAGAAATATATAAGATGGTCATTGACAGGTCTTACAAGCATGATAGAGACATTGCGTGCAGATTTAATTTCATTAGAGAGATAAAGCTTGGAGACACGTTCCTTTGATGGCAGGAACAAACCTTGATGCCTGGCCAAAGAGCCTGTATTGTTTAAAGCAATGTACAAACTAGCAAAGTGGTTCTAATCCATCTAAAGGAAGGGGTTAGGATGAGTTGCTTAATTTGCACATTGTTGCCTGGCCTAATGATTTTAGTCACAATGAAAGGGATTTAGCTCATTAAAAATAATAAGATTTTCCATAGCAATATTTCCCCTTGTCACCTTCTTTATCCAAGAAATGCCAATCCAACAGAAATAGCATAATAGCAGCATCTGTCAGCGATCCTCATGAGACTTGAAAAAAATAAAAAATAGAGTCCATCAGGCCAGCTTTCTTCCCTCGAATAAAACAAGAAAGAAACTGACCAGATCCACTCATGAGTGGACCCTTCTGCTACCTTCTTAGGCTCTGGAAACATTTAGGGAAAAGAAGGGATCTTTTTCTGGGTTTTGGGATCGATGGAAAGGAAACAGTCTTCGCTATGTTTGTTTTAAAGTGGGTTGTTACAGGGAAAACAGCCACATGATGTGTGGCCAGAGAAATGAGAGCTGTGCTGCGACTTCATCTTCTGTGCTTGCTCTGAGGCTCTCTGTAACTGCTGCGAATGCTGCAGCTGAGCTGCTGATCTCCATTCCTCAGCTCTCCTATGAACAATGGCCATTCTTTTCATTAGCTTCTCTTCCAAATTAGATCTCATCTTCTGTATCTTCACCTACAGACATAAATAACCAATCAGCACTATAAGATACGTAGAATCCATGATTACTGTGCACCAATGAGAATATTTTTGGTCACAGCACAAAGATTGGTTCATAGGTCAGTAGGTTGGTTGGTCCAAGTGGCACCATCACCATGGCATTTACCTTCTTAATCAGTGCAAGAAGGTCAACAGTCAATAGTTCTTTCATCATTCTACCAATGAACATTTATCACATGAACATGCCTACCATCAAGAACATCATGGAGGAAGGAAAGCAGACGAGTTGCTGGTATTTGAATATACTACATTTCAAAGAGACCCGCAAAGCAATGCGTTGCTTCAGTAGAAGGAAACAAAAGATTTGAGTTATCCCATAAAAGCAAAAGGTCATTCTGATACCAAGACCCTTCACATGGCCTCGTAGCTCCAAAATCTTATTGACTTTGAAGAACATCAGTCCAAATTTTTTTGTTTTTATAAAGAGGATAGTATTAGTAGTCTAAAGCAGATTAAAGAGAGTTTAATACTACATGTGAGTTGGAGGGAATATTGGAGGGAAATGCAGACACGCGGGAAAAGGAGAGACAGCATAGAGAGAGGTAGGGGCTCGAGGAATAGAAACAACCGACATGCTTTCCAGCTCTTCAAAACAATTCAAATCTATGGTCAGATATCCAGCAAAAAGACACTGAGAGGGGGAGCTAAAGGAACAAAGCTACAGTACAGTGGTGAACGGAAGTAGACCAGTCCATCCTGTACTTAAACTATTTAAATAGAAGGACATGGAGATTTGTGTCTTTTTGGAAAAGACAGAACACCACCCCAACTTTCATCAAATTTCATCCTCGTCGTTTTCTCAAAAAAAAAAAAAAAAAAATCATGGTAGCATAGGTCCATGATCCCAGTGTAGAGAAACTAGCAGTCCAGGAGGGTTAGAAGAACAAATATTTGGACCAATAAAATTGGATATTTTAGAAGGCACCACTCTGTATTCACACTCACCACAGCTAGCAAATTAAAGGCATATATATATATATATATATATATATATATATATATATATATATAATAGAATTTAGGATGGAGTATTAGAATCACCATTCTAGCATATGCATCATATTTGACATGGTAATGTCAATACGGATGCCAGAATCGCAAAGAGCATGGTTGGAGTTTAGAAACCAGTATACATAATTCTCGATATATACTATAGATAACTATCTATGTCAAAAAAAAATTCTGAGGAAATTCTTGAATTAAAACCGTGAAGAACTCCAAGATTTGTATTAAAAATTAGATCAAGTTGCTAAGCATTCTAAAGATCTTAGATGTTCATATTAAGATCATATGTTGATTCCATAATAATTGCAAATTTATAGCAAAAAACATTTTTATAAGGTATATATACAACTCATTTTTCTCAGGTTGAAATCATATTTGCACAATCTTGAAAAGTATCAAGGAGGAAATAACATAAAATGTACCCCCAAGTTTTTTTTTTTTTTTTTTCTGTGCATCAATAATTACTTTAGGTCAAAAGAGGAGGGATTTCCATCAAAAAAGTCAAAAGAGGAGGGAAACTTTAAAAAGTTAAAACTTTAAAATAAGTTAAAAATATAGAACCATTAAAAAAAAAAGGGGACAAATTTCCATCATACTACCTCCAACTTTCTAGACTGTGCTTCTGCTTTAGCACTCTCAAGGTTTACCCAGGCTTGAATTTTTGCTTCCTCTCTTTGATATCTGTAAAACAGAAAAAGAAAAAGAAAAGAGAACATAACATGACCCTAAGAGATTGGATCTTAAAACAACAAGAATACAAGATGTTGCATTCTAAGACAACATCATTCCAAATTTTATTTAAGCAATTCACCTGATGCAGCTCTTGTTCTTCTCCTCCTCTTCCCATAACAAGGCTCTGGATTCAGCAATGCTCTTCCTCCCACCACTTGTCTCAAAATGCCTCAAACTCTTTGACACCTCCTCTTCCTCCTCTTCCCTCGAGCTCCAATTTGAAACCATAGAATCGTATTGAGCACTGAGTTCAAGCTTGGCAAAGTGGCAGTCCTTGAGTTCAGAGATATCAATGCTGGTGTTGCAAGGCACCAAAGGGCCAGACCTGCTAGCTGGAGTGTTGTGTCTCGCTGGTGAAGAGCTCTTGATAGGAGTGTGGCATCTCGACGTGGTCGAGCTACCTAGAGGAGTCATCTCTGTTCCAATATCTCTGCGAAGAACCTCGGCAATTACTTCGGTGGCCGCATCTTTCATGGGCTCGCAGAATGAGCTTCTGAACAGAAAGCTTTCTTTGGTGGCCTCCGAGTGTCGGAAATTTTGGAAGATTGGCTCTACATTGTCCGTAAACTTATCTGCAGTAAAATTTTGCGGAAGTTTACAATCCGAGGATCGAGGATCAATTGGGCAAAACAAGAAACCTTAAACTAATGACATGATCATTGGGTAAGCAGAGGGAGGGAAGAAGTAAAACAAAAAGTTCAAACAGCTTGAGATAGCAATAGAAGCCTTCAACATTTTGTCCTACAAGAACCTGGGAAGAGTCGGTGCAAATAGTATTAATGGAGGTGAGATGAAAAAGTCGTACAAAATTCGCGACACGTTGAAATTAGTTCCATTGGCAGAAAAGAGTGTGCAAAGTGAGTTAAAATGCAGAACATGTATTCTAATCTTTCTAAGAATTCTTTTGAATTAAAACACAGCTGAGAGCTCCCATTATTCAAAAAGGTAAAAAGTTTCTTTTTCCTACCATTTCACAAGAGATGTATATTTTTTTTGTTTGGGAACTAAACGAGAAGCAAAGTTTATTGGTATCAACCTTTCAGAAGCACTTCTGCTGAGGCTCCATGAAAAGCTACATTTGCGTCTAGAGGTATCACTGTCCCATAAAAGCTCGGGACGGGGGCACTTGGGGCCTTGTCCTCCCCAAGCCTCACCTTCTCTGCAAAGGCATCACCTTTCTGGAGAAAAACATCACTTTGCCTGGAAACCATTGATGGTTCTGATGCTTTTGGTGCATGGGCTGGTGATTCATGGCAGGAGCTATTGATCAACCACTTCTCCGCATCATCCCACTTGGAAGGAATGCTCTTCCTGGAGAGATGACTAGGACTAGAGCTGAAGACTAGCCTGCCAGGAGTGGAGGGAGCCTCCAATCTTCTCTGCCCCACCGAGCTCACCCCTTGTCTTCTCCTCTGAGATGATACCTCAAGGAAGCCCCTGGTATCACTGCAGCTCTTGGTGGTCATTGGGAAAGCCTTCACAAATTCTGAAGTCTCCTTAAGGTTGAGCTTGCAGAGAGGATCAGAGAAGGCGTCTAAAAATGGATTCTCTTTGCTGTTGCAGTAAAAGCTTGAGTCGCCTTGAAGAGAATCCTGGGGGAAAAAATTTCAAAAGAATCATTTAGCTGATGCCTTGATAACAAGTTGAAGAGAGTGAGACCCTTACCCTCTTTGTAGATGGGAAAACAGGTGAAGCTTGCAGGTATGTTGGGGTCTTTAGCTCCATGGCGGAGAGGCTAGTGGTGATTACTGATTTGGGGGTGGAGGAATCTCTGGTTTCGTCACTTGCCTTCCTGAGTTGAATCATGTTTTCGGGGGAAAGCTTGGTTTCTTTTTTACTTCCCTCCCTCTCTATCTCCCCCTGGAAAACTGCCAGGCTTTGGCAGTTTGGCAGATGAGACCAGAATAGCTACTTCTTAATTGTGAGACCCAAGTAACTTTTCCCCGACGGACACAACGGCAGCATTCCTTTTGCTAAAGCACCCACATGAAGAGAAGAGAGGTGAACAAGAGCTTTTATTAACAGAACCAAGCTTTAAGACTTGAACATACTGCAAGAAGAATAGTTTTAAGGCCTGGGGAAGCTTCTTGCTTACCCCTCGAATATGGTTCAGAGGTTTATGAGAGCCAGCCTTTCTTTAAATTTTTAAAGCTTCCTTCGTCCCCTCGCCACCTTGAAGACAACGAGTAGCATTGCTTCAACGCTAATGATGTATAATATATAACCAGGGCCCAACTAAAGTGATGAGAGAAGGGGTAGTGATCAATATCACCATGCACGGATAGAGAGAAAATTAATGGTGCGAATTCATTCAATGAACAATGAATCCTTTAAGACGGTCTTTCGAGTGAGTTGTTCGAGTTTGCCCTGTATATGGACAAGAAGACAAAGCGGTCTCCAGCGTCCATCCAAGGAGGCAACTTTATTTTTGTCTACCAAATTCCTCGTTCCTCCCAGTCCATGAGTGAGATGTCCAATGCGTTTTCGAGGCTCAAGAGCACCATGACTGGATTGGCTACTGAGCTAGCCCTTTGAACCAGTGGGAAACACCTCACGGAAATATAGTATCCTTTTTGCACCCAAAAAATTAAAATAGTGTACCTTTGGCGTTTATGTGTACTTGGGTACAAGGAGCCTGCGCCCTTTTTACAGCCTATATGGTGTCGACAGTCTAATAAATGAGTTTTTTTTTTTTTTTTTTTTTATAAATATGGGCGGTTGCATAATCCTGGTACCGGAATATTTTAAAAAATCAAAAAAAAAAAATCCTCAAAAGACATCGAAATATTATCATCCTGATTTCAAAACCAGTCGCCCGAATGGTTAACAACAAAGAAGGCAATGTAATAAGCAATGCTATTCGCCCCCGATAAATATGACAAATGGATGCATTCAAGGATGACCAGAGGGAGCTCCAAATATCACAAAGAAGAGGATGGGCATCGGGATACTCCACCCTATCCTGAATCCAGGTAAGAACAGTAGAAGAATATCCCCTAATGAGAATTTTTCTAGCATACGAGTCATGAACAGCTCTAGTAATGCCGGCCCAAGCAGCTCTAAACTTAACCTCTAAGATCGAGGGTTCATGAAAAAAAGATCTCCAGCCGCAAGAAGCTCGTCATCGACATCCCGAATGATATATCTTGCATCACTAAATGAACCACGGACACAGCCATCAAAGTTTACCTTGATAAACCCTAGAGGAGGGTTTCCAAGAAATATAGAGCCCTTCGGGCCGTTGCTGAAGCAGCAAGAGGGTCCAAGGGATCTAGGATCGTAACAGTGTTGTAGTGGAAAAACTTCATCGCCATGAGCATAGCTCTATGAAGAATTCGATGTTTGCCATGAAAAATTTTTATGTATCAAATTGAGCCGGCTCATTATGGAATATTCCTGATCAATAATAATGAGATAATTGGAAAACCAGGAATTCACAATCATAGCCAGTAACACAACATGATCTTCAAGTATGATCCTTAACTTACTTTGTAATCCAGTGTCTGTCATGCTCGATGAATGGTTGTGATGGACTAGGAAAAATAAAAGAGCTATTTCACACTCCTTGCTACCTGAATCACTGATAGCTACTGGCGAGGGGTAGGCTTTGTTGGAAGCTTGGTTGCCAAATGCATGCAAAGCAACACCTTAGCTCATGGTCAAGCTGTGCCGTCTATAGGGTAGGGCCAATCTAAGATATAAATGACATCTGATTCTGAAAAGCCCAACAGGGTTAAAATGCAACAAAAGATATAAATGACATCTGATTCTGAAAAGCCCAACAGGGTTAAAATGAAAGAGACATGAGAAGTAGAAAACAGGAAGTGTCTGGTAAAAATTGTTAGTTGTGTTGCTTAAATGTAAAACGGAATCATACCACTGCTCCAGATTTGTTTCATGATATTTTATTTTCTGATTTTTTTTTATTATATTCATATCAGTATAAGTACTCTGCCCTATCAAAAAAGAAAAAAAAAAAGAAAAAAGGAACGCATCATAAACCAGCAATACTATTCCTTTATAATATGAATATTATTAAATCAATCTCCAAACTTCATTGTTCGTCAGCTCAAGTCTTAAACCAAATATCTGTATCAACACCCATGTAACATCAAGCGGCAATTACAAACTTCTTGAGGATTAACCTTCTCCTAACCAAATGAACTAAACATCAATATGAACATTAAAGTAGAAAGGCAAGTACATTTTACACTACAAAATAGCAGAAGGCATTGAATATATTGCATTCAGCGAAACATACAAAAATTACATTCAAAAAGTCGTAGATATTCAAATCAACCCATGAGAACTCACCCCAAGCTTGTACAAATATGTTCCAAATTTGGATTTGAACAAGACTAGCCTGCTGCTAGTTGGCTAACCCAGCAGCTGACCCAAAATAGACATGCATGCTAGCACATTTTGAATTTAATAAGTTTGATGAAGTATGGATAAGATGACTGTTGCACTGATCAATCCTTCACATCTGTAACACCTTCTGAACATATCTGGAACCGTGCTTCAGCCTCTGCCAAACATGGCGAGCTTATTACTTTGCAAATGCGCTCCTCTCCCCTTCCCTTGCGAAGAGCAAGCCTGGTTTATATGACAGAACAAAGACTTCAAGGAACACAACAAGATAAAGGCACAAAAGGGAGAGAGATCATGAATTCATCTCAGTGAAGGACCTTGTTGTAGAGGCATGTGCCATAATGTTCCCACCAATAGGTTTGATTTGCGGCCCGGCAAAGATCGCAGAACCATCTACTTGAGCAACAACTTGATTGGTGATAACCACCGCAACACCAAACTACATTCAGAAATAACATTAAAGCAAATGAGCATGCAGAAATAAAAGAAGTTGCTCCTGCAAGCAAGTCCATCTAATGTATCTTACATTCTGTCTTCAGAATTGGTTATGGAAAGCTCTACCAACCACCCTCATTTAACAGAATTGGGATACTGAAGGGATTTACATCAAACTAGACAACACTGAGTTTGCTTGAGTATTGAACTGAAATACACCCCCCCGGGGGCAACAATATAAAATGAAATAAAATAAGACAAAATAAATAGATGACTATTACCTCATCAGCCAACTTCTGAAGGCTCCTCAGGAACTTTGCCAGATGCATTTGCCTTGCCGACAGTTCTCCCCTTCCAGAAAAATCTGTTCTGTAAAGAGCCGTGGCACTGTCCACTATCATAAGAGCAAACCTACAAAGTATGAGCTCCAAATCAGTGCTAACCAAGAATATTTTAGATGTTATGTTTTTTTCAAAGCTGAAATGATGCATGAAGCATAAGAATCCTCAAATCATTCACAAGGCAAAAATGATAGGATAAATTGATAAACCAGTAGTTAATATGGAGTTACTAAAAAAAAATCATAAGACATAAAATTAAGGATCTGTTGTTTTTGTATTTTTGCTTCCCTACAAGTAGGTGAAATTCTACAGAGACTTATGTTCAAGGTAGCATTTGCACGGCACTTCTGCCAGTGCTTGCTATAATTTTCACCTTTTTTGTAATGTACAAATCTTTGCCGCCAAAAGCTCTAAAGGTTTTACAGACAATTTAAAAAACAAAAGGGCTTCATCATAATTGCTTGGTCAGTTTAGTTCAATTTTCTACTTGGGTTTTTGAAAATCAAAGCAGGAAACAAAAAGCAATAACAGGCTGGAATTTTCTTCGATCCAAATAACTTGAACATGAATATTTTCCCATATTTCAGAATTTACAATGAAACTGATGAACAACATCTATTTATACTGTGATAATAATTAAGTCTTTGACATCACATGACAGCTAGCAATTATCATTTCCTTATGGTTATTGTGATGGTCTTAGAAGTCATCTAAAGCATTGCCATAATCTGAATACATATGTAGGACCTTGCATATAGCCTCCACAATCTTTATCGCTATCCACCTATCATAAAATCTAGTAATTTCTATCTGCACAACCACTGCACTTTTCAAAATCCTCCTGTGAAATCAGTGGCTTGAAACCATGCAGTTTGGAAAGTAATTACTATCTCCCAACTGAGCTACTTAACCATGTAAAGTACTCATTTTAGATGCAGAGTCTGCACGCAATGGATATGTTCAATTAAATATTTCAGGACCAGTCTTTACCCTTATATTTTCTATAATAGTTGATTAGCTATGCACTATCTTCAGGGCAACATGTAATGGTTTATAACTACTAGATAATATATTCAATAATAATTTGGTATATAGGAAAATATTGAGCTATTTCTTCTCTAAACAATTGATGAATGGAAAAAAGGGGGGAAATGTGCAAATGGCATCTAATGATTGAAGTACACATCAACAAGGGAAGCAAGCATATCAGATTAGATAGTTCTACAACTTAATAATGAATGCCTGAATCTTAATTACTGAAGCTGTATGTTAAGGCAATATATAGGAATGCATGTGTGACGGTCATACATAAGTATGTCACAGAACAATAGAGTAGACAGTAAAAGAGTAGTCCAGGAGAAGGAAAATGCCTGGTTTCCACCATCATTGAAGCTGCTTCCAGCAAGAGCCTTGATTGATGATCAGTATTATATGCTCTCGCATAAGCTACATTCTCCAGAACATCAGCACCATTCAATCCAAACCTGTAAAATGTTGAGCATATACGCATCAATAATCCAGTGTCAATAACTGAATGCTTTAATTGCTGCAATGACATCAATAATACCTATCTGCAATCTGCAGGAGTCTTTGTGGCCTGAATGTGCCCTCTGCATCAATATACATTGCCTTCCCTTCACCACCACCTTGATCCAATGGGAGCTGAAAATAAAATTGCCAATGATTAGGTCATCCATTCCCCCCCCCCCCCCACCCCCCTCTCTCTCTCTCGCACTCTCTCTCACACACACACGCAAAGAGTTGAACATTAGTCTCAAGAAATAGCAGCTAAAGAACCAAAAGGAAAAAATCAAGTACTTTAAAAAAAAACTACAGAGTGCAAGATTCATGGGTGCGGGTTTCAGGAAGCTCTCCCATCTTTGTTTTCAACCAAGGCTCATACATATGGACTCTTAGTCTCTTACACATTAACACCCTTTGATTACCAAGTCCAACATTACGTGTCTGACTTGGACACAAGCACACATATCAATGCCAAAATAAATTAAAATAGGAATGGAAAATTAATGAATAATCAAAAATAATATGTCAAGAGCACATATCACTGAAACCAGAGTGAGCAACAAAAGACTTCTTACCTGACAAGTGACACAAAGAGTGTGGCACAACTGGGTCTTTCCAGAGCGAAACTCACCATATATTTCAGTAATGGACCCTGTTTCAATTCCACCTGTTCACAGCTGACCATGTAAGTTAAAGAAACACAAGAAGTATTTCTAACAACTTACCCATACCGAGTTACTCTTTCCCATAGAAAAACTCTAAAATTTATCAATAAGAAAAGTACCCTCTAAAATCTTATCAAGCTCACTTGAGCCAGAGGTGATTTGAATGATTTCAAGCCTTTGTGCATGAAGCTGGCTAGCACTAGTAAAGCCCAAGGGAACCAGCTTCGAAGCTGTCAAAAAATGATCAATAATTATTTCTGTTATTCTTTATTTACGATGTAAATCATTTGTAAGAGACAATTGTGCAATTGCAAAACAATAACAAGGAAGAGAAAGATGGTGTACCTGCTTCAATGATCTTGTCAATTTTTGCCTCACTTAACCCTTTAATTTGCAAGAGACCTTTTCTTGGTGAATATGCAACAGATTCCACAGTACAGAGGCCAGCATCCTTCAGCTTTTTAACATCAAGGGCAGCTATCCCAGATGCCTAGGTAATATATAATGATAATTAAATATAACCATAAATAGAGAGGTTGAAATACTGAACTATTAGCAAATGTTTCTGTTGGCGTGGAGTCCCTGGATCGGCCGGTCGGAGCCGCTGCATTGCAGGACCGCTTCCTGGTTCACCTGCAAAACAGGTCCCTTGCCGAAGTTGTTCCGGCGGGGGACACTCCGATGCCTAATCAGTGGCGGATCCCAGCCACAGAATGGGGAAGAGTGAAGAGAGTATGAGAGGAAAGGCTTTTAGAAACTGTGTGAGTGTATATGAGCGTATGTCCGCCTACCTCTCTAGCCATCCTTCTTACCATTATTTAAAAAAAGGCCTCCGGCCTACGGCCCGCTTTTTTTCCAGTGATCATGGGGAGTCAATCTCTTCCATGATTGACGATCGTGGGTTGTCATTGAGTGGTTCCGGCCAGATCGGAGGCGTGGCAGCAGGAGTTGCGCGCCATGATCATGGTATGATGAGTATCGATTGTAATCGTTAGTTACAGTTGCCTTTCTGGACCAAATTGTAGTCCAAGCTTCGGGTTTTCCCTTGCATGGGCTGAAGACTTGGTATTTGTCCCAGGGCCAGAGATCGTGTCTACAGCGGGGACCAAAGTACGTGCCTTCGGAAGTCGATGAGAAAATTGGTCTTCAGTCAAGGCCGAAGACGTTGCCCGAAGGACCGGCCTTCGGATGGTGTAGTCCGGTGAGAAGCCTTGGGTTGCCTGCAGTTGGCCTGTCCCTTGGTTGGTCCGAAGTCCGTGATCCGGTGAGAAAAGGCTTCGACCAGTTGAACCGGAGTTCGGCTTGTAGCTGAATCGGGATATCCCAACAGTTTCAATCAACAGGCATTATTTTATGCGACATGAACATTTGGAATGAGTGAGCGGGCATACATCACAATTCACATGAAAAACAAATGAAGCTTTAAGCTTATCTCTTCCATTGCAGATCCTAACTCTGTATATGGAGGTGAAATCAGGTTGACCTATGGCTATGTTCTACCTAGAACCTATTATATAATGTTCTATCCATAGCGAGGCAGGTTCCTCCTATTGTGTCCAGACCAGGGTTCCCGGTACCGGGATCCGTACCGGTGATCAGCCGATACGGTACGGTACCAATACCATACCATACATATACATTGTATAGGTAGGTATGCCGGTTCATACTGGCACCGACACGCCCTTTTTTTTAAAAATTGATGGATTTTGGTCTTTTTAGGTTTTTATTTTGTTTTTTCAAGGTCAGGATTTAGGATCTAGTGTTTAAGGCCTTTAGGATTTAGAATTAGAGTTTAGGATTGAAGACTTTAAGGTTTAGGATTTAGAATTTAAAAAATACTAATACATTAATTCTAATTAAAATAAGATATAAAATGATAATTAAACTAAAATCATGTAATATATAAATATAATTACATACCAATGTCTAGAATCAGGTTGAATGTCAATGTCCATAAATATCGGGATCATTGATGTACTCAATAGGAAGATCAGTAAATCCCTCTAGCCAAGCAGCATGATAGTCCCGTAAGATCATCTTAGAAGGTATGTGTGATGGATCGTAACTCATCGCAGATCCCTCGCTGAGGTCCCGACTCTGGGAGCTATCTAGAGACTGATGATATGGATGTGCAGGGGTCCATCCAAATATACCAGCAGCAAAATTAAATCCATAAGATGCTCCGGACTGCATGAGATAATAACCATTGGAAGATGACATCTCAGATACACCATATGGACTATATGGACTAGAAGCTGCCGGTAGCTGCAAGTAAGAGGATCCTGAATATGAGGATGACCCTGATACATCCATTGATCCTACTCCACGTGCAAGAGCTGCAGCTACATCGTATCCCGAATGATCTGATGGAGCCAATCGCCTATATGAAAAAAGGGGAAAGAGAAAGAGGAAAAAAGGAAGCTATACATATCTTGATTCTATCTTTTTCTTCAATTTCTGATATCTGATTGCCTTGAAATGGAGGGAAAATGAAAAATTTTTCGTTCGTTGAGTCGAATGTTAGAAGATAACAAAGAGCTCTCTGTTTACTCTCTTAAGAAGCCAAAACAATGGCCCCTCCTCCTCATGGCTACAGTAGCCAATAGTGAAACGCAAAAAAAAATAAAGAAAAACCGGTTCGAATTGGACCGAAACGGTCACGAACCGGCCGAACCGACCGATTCAACATGGTTCCGACCGGTTTAGGTCTGGTTCAATCCGGTTCTGGACCAGTTCGGGCCGGTACATCACTTTTTTTATTATTTTTTAAATGGGTGGGAACTGAATTATATGGCAGAACCGTCTCGACTAGCCACCAGTCTAGTTCGGTACACACCGAATTGGCCGGTTCGGCACAGTTTGGCATTCCTTGGTCTAGACCATAGGAATCATAAGAACACTACTCAAATGGGTAAAAGATAGACTCATCAAGCATACATGCAGTAAGACAGAAATGGGAGTCATTCTTTCTTCCAGTGTAAAACTGTAATACAATTTACACTGCAACAGAAGAAATCTAACACAATGTATCCAACACCAAATGGAAATTGAAGTGGCATCTTTATATGAAGCTTTCATATTTAAGTTAGTATCATCTCCGATACATTGTATAATATTTGTTAATGCTACCAAAAATATAACATTTTTTTATGCACGCAAATTAGTATATTTAATTGCATGAAAACAGATAATTTTTGTGTTTGCTGAAATATTTGGTATGCTTACTGAAGGACTTGTTAATGGATTTACTGAAGATGTTACTTCTATGTTGTTCATTGAAAATTTGAAACTACTTGATGTATGGCAATTTCTGTAGATATATATTGTCTTTGATTATGAGTAGCCCCTCACTAGCACAAGTTACAAAAGTTGAGATATGTAACCATGTAACTGAACTTACTGAAGACCCTATAATTGCAGGATTTGTCCTACAACCAAAATGGCTGTAGGACAAGTTGAAGATTGAACCTAAAATAACAATGCTGGAAATGCATGATTTAGGTGTCCCTATAAGTCTTGCAATTGACAAAATGCTATACCTTGATCTACAATACCAGCTACAAGGACAACACAGCAGATAATTTCAGTCATGGTACCTAAAGCAACAATCCCTGCTACAAAAAATCCTTGCAAACCAAGAGGCCCTAAATGCATAGATATTGTATTACATGTTTTTTCTTAAAAATTAATAACTCTGTGTTCATGCATACCATTTTAGAATATTCAGAGGTTGGAATGCCAAACAGTGGGAAGAATTTGAACAATGGGCACAAGTCCAAGTTATTCTGCTCGGTGAAATTTTAAAAATCAGGATCAACCAATATCTGCCATTACACTCATAGTCAAGTGGGGTTTGGGATTAACATGGAGAAAGTGAAATCTTTAAATTTGGCAGAAATTCAAGATGAAGTCCAGATAACATCAGAGTTTGACAAACAATGAGGAGGCACCTTTTTCTTTTTCTTTTTTTTTTCTATTTAGGTGGGGGGGGGGGAGGGATGAGATATTGCAATTATAACCAAATATAGAAGGCATCTTGTTATAAAGAATTTAACAAAATGTGAACACAGTTATACAAGTACTGCTTAAAATTCAAGAATAACAGGAGATGGTTCAATAACTCGATGAAGTTTGAGATTATGCAACAATACAGTTGACCAAAATTGGCTTAACTTGTTAAACTAGTCCATACCATATCCCCTATTTCAGGTTTAGTAGCCACAGCCCATGCAACTATCAAGAATTTTTGACGACTCATTTCAAGGTCACTGATTCTCTCTTGGATGGATTAAAAAGGCATTCCACATGCAAGAAATTTAGCAAACCCATTCATTCAAAGAATTATACAAGCCAGGTGAAATATGAAAGGATACAATAAAAGAAAATAAATAGCCATAACTGATGCAAGAATTTTATGTGTTCATTAAATCAAGAAAGAATATCATGGTTGCATGAATAAGAAATGCGTTCAGGAAAATGGGGAAAAAACACAATTGAAACAAATAAAAGGAAACATAATGCAGCCAACAAGAATTGGATGAAACCAGTCACGATCCCTAGGTTTCTGAATCATATTCTATAGCAAACTCAGCATAAAATATCGCCGATATAGTGAGCTGAAACCTATGGAGAAATCATTTCCCCCAGCATATGATAAAATAAAAGAAGGCGTACGCATATAATCAAGATGCTTGCAGCTAACATAGACCGAATCCTGAAGACATCCTTCTCGAAAGATACGATTTTGCCTTCAAAAGAGCGGGGAAAAAACCCAATACCGAGGCCAAAACGGATGATACCAATTAGCATGAGATGCTGATGGGAAGTACAGATATAAAGATTAAATCTTGATTTTGTAAACATGAAATCCCTTCCAAAAGGGGAGTAAAAACCTTATCTAAAGAGAAATTGGGAAATCCCCGTTTGCCTGAGAGCAGTGCTGGAAATCAAGATCAAGGAAAGGCGCAATCTTGATAGGATCCAGTGGCAGCGCAATAAAAAACTAGGGTTTTGTTGCGGAAAACAACGGGTTTAGAGAAAGTGCGGGTGGGTTCTTGGGAGAGATACCTGAAGCTGTTCGATAGGGAAGGGGCCGTGCTGCATGTCTTCGATCTCTTGCTGTTCCTCCACCATTTTCTGGCGTCTCTGCTGCTGCGCCGCCATGGCTACTGACAGAGCGAGAAGGGGGAGGAGATGGAGAGGAAGAGAGAACAAGGATTCAAACAATTCTAGGGCGCCAATCACCCACCAGAATTCACGAAGTGTGTTGTCCTGACGGGGTGTGAAAAGTAACGTTGAGAAGCTGGAGTTTTTTCCCCAATATTATCAAATATAATATTTCTATCATAGTAGAAATTTTTATCGATTCGATGGATATCCGATCCGATCATAAGATGGATAAAACTTGATCAACTTAATTTATAAATGAATATAGATTTTATAAAAAAAACTTGATTCAGGTTTGAGTCGGGTACGGATAGTAGTATGCCTTGATCTAAACCCGATCCGTTTATATATAAAAAAAATTATATTTATAAAATATTTAAGTAAATTAGATATGGGACAGATATACCTGATCCAATCCGATCCGACCCATTTAGGTTTTAAATAAACTAAGTTTTATAAGACCAGGTATACCCGACCCGACCTGATCCATACGTGATTTTTTTATACCTGACCCGATCCGAGACGGGTACGAGGCGGAATGGAATGGATAATTTTTTAGCGGGACGGGTATGGATTTTGGATGACCCGACCCAAACCTGACCCATTGCCATCTCTAGCTATGGATGGCAATTTTTATTGAACCGATGGATATCCGGTCCAATCCGATTCTAACTGGATGGATAAAACCCGATCCGTCTAATTTATAAATAGATATGAGTTATATAAAAAAAATCCAACTCGGATTCGAATCGGGTACAGATAGTAGTACACCTCGATCCGAACCCAATCCATTTATATATAAAAAAAATTATATTTATAAAATATTTAAATAAATTAGATATGGGACAGCTATACCGACTCAACCTGATTCAATCCGACCTGTTTAGGTTTTAAGTAAATTAAGTTTTATAAGATCGGATATACCCGACCCGACCCAATCTAAACATAATTTTTTTATATCCTACCCGATATGGATATGGGACGGATAATTTTTTAATGAGGCGTTATGGATTCTGGATGACCCGATCCATTGCTATCCCTAACCCCTGCCTTTTTTTTTTTTGGTAAAATAATATACTACCTGCTTTTAGACCCTTGAAGATGTTACATATCAAATTAGCAGAAATATTTGACTAATTTTAAATTCTATATGGCGGTAATAGATATCAATGTATCTAAGTATTCATGCATCTTAAACTTATGACCTGTTTGGTTGACAGGAAGCGGAGAAAAGAAGTGACAATCCCTTAAAAATATGAAGAGCAAGCCTCTTGTTTTGTTGAAATTTTACGAAAAAAATAAAAAAAGAAATATTTTCATAAAAAAACATTTTTACATCTCATGAAAAATAGAAATTCATGAAAAAAAATATATCTTGCAACTTCCTATGACATGAAAAATGGTGATTCTTTTTTCTTTTCAAAAATATTCTTTTAAAATAAGTAACTAAGTTTTTATAAAATATTAATAAATAGTTAAAATAAAATACTAAATAATGATATTATTCTAATATATTAATATGATATAATATATTTATTTATATAAATTATTTTAATATTTTAAATATTTATAGGAATATATTATTTTTTATTAATATTAATATAATATTATATCGATATATTAATATTTTATTAATATAATATTTTTATTTATTTTATAATAATTTATTATATTAAAATATTAATATTATATTAATATATAAAATAATATTATATTATTATCATAAATTATTATTATTTAATATTATATTATTTATATAAAATTTTGGAATAAAAAGATATAATATTATATCTATTAAAGATATAATATATATGATGTGGCGAGACCGCTGATGTGGGTAGCTGACAGGCGTCATATTAAGGGAGGCCACCATGGTGGATGCCAAGACGACGCCCCAGCCCGGATCATTTTGCCGAGCTGAGTTGAGCTCCAACAAGGCCACGGGCCGAGCTCAGTCCTCCGCCAGGTCGTGCCCGCAAGTCCAGGACGCCTAGGCCGGAGCCGTCCTCCGTCCTCCGCCCTCCAGAGCGAGAACCTCGGAGGCTAGTGCCCTGCGGTCGAGGTCGAGCTCACCGCTCACCCACCGATGTGGAGCCTCTCCGAGCGTGAGCTCTCTGGACCGGGTCCGTCCTCCGCCCTCCAGAGCGAGACCCTCGGAGGCTAGTGCCCTACGGTCGAGGTTGAGCTCACCGCTCACCCACCGATATGGAGCCTCTCCGAACACGCGCCCTCTGGACCGAGTCCGTCCTCCGCCCTCCAGAGCGAGAGCCTCGGAGGCTAGTGCCCTGCGGTCGAGGTCAAGCTCACCACTCACCCACCGATGTGGAGCCTCTTCGAGTGCGCGCCCTCTGGACCGGGTCCGTCCTCCGCCCTCCAGAGCGAGACCCTCGAAGGCTAGTGCCTTGCGATCGAGGTCGAGCTCACCGCTCACCCGTCGATGTAGAGCCTCTCCGAGCGCGCGCCCTCTGGACCGGCCCGCACTATCCCCTCCTCCATCGAGGCGACCGCACGAGCTCGAAGCATCCAGACCGGAGCAAGCCCAGCCATCCCAGGACACCGGCGAGCCACCCGAGGACCACGGAACGGCGCCCCCCATACCGCCATAACTACCTACCCAGCCATACTTCCAGGAGATGGGCAAGCCAGAGAGCACGCACCCCTAGGACGGCAGTCCCCGGATCGAGGCTCTGCCAGGCTTCCCGGAATGGGGCGATCGGAGAGAATGTCAGAGCGAATGGAAGCTTTCCCCATAACCTGTCAGGAAAGGCGTCTCGTCTACGGCACGGAATCCTGCCGCACGTGCCTGCCAATCCAGCAAGGATCCCGAGGCAAGCTTCAAACGGCCAATTTTCAACTACAAAGAATGATCGTCACCCCCACGAGGGGGAGGTAACATACCAGTAGCACCAAAATCACCACCAACAACACCAGCGCAAGCTCGACCAAGAGGGCGAAGCGCCACCACCAAAAAAAACCACAACTGAGAGAAAACGAGGGTAACAAGGAAAAGCGGAGTGATAGGAAATCCCTCTGCCCCCGCTATTAGTCTCCCCCAGTCACGTTTTCACCTATACACATCTCTCACTCCTCCTAGAGCGGAGTCCATCAAGAGGGGCCCGACCAGGAGGATCTGTTCCCCTGGAACGTCACTGACTTGATCGTCAAAGTGCCCCCGCCGGAAACCCCGGCCCGGGTCACTAACCCCTGTTTTGCAGGTCCAGGAGCAGAGGACCGGCAGGCAGCGAAGGGAGCACACTCTGGCACCGGTAGCAGCTACGGGCCGCGACGGTCTTGGCGGCAACAGATTGGTGGGCCAGGTAGGGGGCAAGAACAAACCCTCCACCTCTTCACAGACAAGCCAGGGGGGAGGATGGTGACGACGAGCAAGGGAGGCTTCCACCAGCCGTGCCGGGGACTCCCCCTCTCGGCAAAACCCGCACCGCCAAGAAGCGGAGCCACCCGCTCCAGTCCATCCACCTCCACCGGAAGCCCAGCTGGCTGCACTTGCCTAGCAGATGCAAGTCCTCGCCATGGTAGTGTACCAGCTTCAGCACCAGCACCAGTCTGTGGCTACCCACCAACAGCCAAGGACCCCGGCGGCCCATGCCGCAGCTCCCCGCGATAGCCTGCGCTCTTTCCAAGAAAGGCCGTCGCAGCCGCGGGCCACCACTGACAACTGAGGCATCCACCAAGCTCTGACGAAGAGATAACGAGCCGACTCTGCTGACAGGGAGAGCCACTCACCAAACCTCAGGCAGGAGGTGCCCAGACCCCGCCGATGCAAGAAAAGCAAAACCCCACGCCATGGGTGCCGTGCACCCACATCACCTTCTCCGTCTCCTTCGGCAGAGGGGTCTATTGATGAAGCTGTCAGGCGCGTGGCGGAGAGGTGCCTGGAGGAACATGAGCGCAAGCTGGCGGAGTTTGCCCGCCGGTTCACCAGCATGCCAAGCTCCGCTAGTGAGCCAGCGGGCTACGATGCCCGTCCCCCATTCTTCCAAGAAATCCAAGCGGAGCCGATCCCGCACCGGTTCCATATGCCACAGGTGGATCCTTACGATGGGACCACCGACCCCCTGGACCACCTGGAAAGCTACCGGACCCTCATGAGGGTCCAGGGGGCCACCGATGCTCTTCTCTGCATCACTTTCCCTGCCACTCTCCGGAAGGCAGCCCGGGTATGGTTCACCCGTTTGGAGCCGGAGAGCATCAGCTCCTTCGCCCAGCTAGGGCAGAAGTTTGTGGCACACTTCGACGCTTGCAGGAAGTTGCCATGAGAGGCAGACAGCCTCTTCTCCATCTGGCAGCTAGACCACGAGCCCCTACGGGACTACGTGGCTCGCTTCAAGGCCACCACGTTGGAGATCTATAGTCTTGAAGAGCCAGTCGCCATGCTGGCGCTGAAGCGAGGGCTCAGGACCTCCCGCCTGACCTACTTGCTGGATAAGAAGCCTCCCAAGACTTACTTCGAGCTCCTTTTATGGGCCCAGAAGTACATCCGCGCCGAGGAGACGGACCGTACGAGGCGGGAGCTCGATGGAGGACCCCTGAAGAAGCCGGCCCCTGTTGAAGTATCCGGGACCCGGAAACTAGCCCCCCAAGCTTCGAGCTCCCGGAGGGACCGACCAAGGCTGAGAGGGACCCCTGTCCCCAAGGAGAGTTACACTCCTCTCCTCGCCCCGAGGGCAAAAATCCTTATGGAGATTGAGGGCGAGGACTACTTGAGGCGCCCACCTCCGTTGAGGACCACCGCTAGCCATGACAAGACGAAGTACTA
Source organism: Areca catechu (assembly GCA_021397845.1). Taxonomy (NCBI): domain Eukaryota; kingdom Viridiplantae; phylum Streptophyta; class Magnoliopsida; order Arecales; family Arecaceae; genus Areca; species Areca catechu. Next base: position 7,273,619 of record CM038052.1, read on the forward strand.
CCGCTTCCACCGTGACCATGGCCATGACACTGAGGAACGCCGCAACCTCAAGTAGGAGATTGAGGAACTCATCAAGAGAAGCTACCTCAAGAGATTCATGGGGGGCAAACCTCAAGTGGAGTCCCATGCGCTCGTCGCTCTCCCGCCAGCTCCAGCCATCGACAACCGCCCCACCGAGAAGCCCGTGGGCATGATCTCCTGGGGAGCGACGCGCACGTTCAAGAAGGCTCGGGGAGCAGGGGACTCTGAGAATGTACTCCCCTTTATGAGGGAAGGGGAAGACGGGGGGAAAAATGTAAATAATGATGTCGTGGTCGTCGAAATGACGATTGCGAAGCACCCTGTAAAGCGCATCATGATTGATAGTGGAAGCTCCACAGACGTGCTCTTTTATGATGCCTTCTCCAGAATGAATCTCTCCCATGACCAGCTTAGGCCTGTGCACACACCCCTTGTTGGTTTCACGGGCGATTCTGTGAGAATAGAAGGAGAAATCACTCTTCCGGTCACTACCAGAACCCCACCTCGGCAGAGCACCGTCATGATGACCTTCACGGTTGTAAGGCTTCCTTCCGCCTACAACGTGATACTGGGATGGCCCGGGCTCAACTTGCTTGACACCGTTGTCTCCACCAAGAGGCTGCTTGTACAGTTTCCAACTCCTTACGGCATCGGGGAGATAAGGGGAGTGCCCCAGCCGGTGCAGCATTGTTTCCAACTCTCCCTGGGGCCAAGGTCCCTCAGGACGACCCTAGTGCGGACGACCTCGACCAAAGAGCCCAAGACCCCAGGGGAGGCCCGGTCGAGCGTCTACTTTCTTATCCACTCGGAGATGACCCTGCGAAGACGGTGCAGATAAGAGCCCAGCTACCCGAGGAGGAAAGGGCTCAACTACTGGGATTCTTGCGGGCGAATACAGATGTGTTCGCCTGGACGGCGGCAAACATGCCAGGTATCTCCCCTGACATCATTACTCACAAATTGAGTGTCGACCCAAGGCACAAGCCAGTTCGGCAGAAGAAGAGAAGTTTTGCCCCGGAGAGACAGGCTGCCATCAAAGAAGAAGTTGACAAACTCTTGGCCACCGGTTTCATCCGAGAGGTCCAGTACCCGAGCTGGCTGGCGAATGTGGTGATGGTCAAGAAGGATAATAGCAAATGCAGAATCTATGTGGACTACACCGACCTCAATAAAGCTTGCCCGAAGGACAGCTTCCCTCTCCCAAAGATCGATCAGCTGGTGGATGCCATCTCGGGCCACCGGTTACTCTCCTCATGGATGCGTTTTCCGGGTATAATCAAATATGCATGCATCCGGAGGACGAGGAGCACACTGCTTTCGTCACCGACCAAGGGACATACTGCTACAGGATGATGCCTTTTGGTCTGAAGAATGCGGGGGCTACCTATCAGCGCCTGGTCAGCAAGGTCTTCAAAGACCAGATTATAGCAATATGCAGGTGTATGTGGATGACATGCTCGTCATGAGCAGGCCGGGCTCGAGCCACGTAGCCGACCTTGCCGAGTCGTTCCACAACTTGTGGCAGCATCAGATGAGGCTAAATCCGGTGAAATGCGCCTTTGGGATGGCGGCAGGAAAATTTCTTGGCTTCATGGTTACCCAGAGGGGCATTGAAGCGAACCCGGAGAAAGTGCAGGCCATCGTCGACATGGAACACCCGACCTTCAAGAAGCAGGTCCAGCGCCTGATGGGACGAGTCACCGCCCTCAGCAGATTCATCTTGAGGTCAGCTGATCATTGCCTCCCATTTTTCAAAGCGCTGCGCAAGATGCATGACTTCACCTGGACCGAGGAGTGCAGGACAGCCTTTGAGAAGCAGAAGAACTTGATCGCCTCTCCTCCCCTGCTCTCTAGGCTGGAGGAGGGAGAAGAGCTCTTGCTGTACCTGGCGGTGACACCGGGAGCTGTCAGCTCAGTTCTCGCCCGCACGTGTTGCCCAGGTGGCTTCCCAAGAGGGGGATGAATTGGGATAATAAAAACTTTAGCAAGTATGTGCAATTTAAAATCCTTTTGGTGTTGTGGTAAAATATGCAATGCGGAAGTAAATAATTAAGCACAATCAAGGCAATCACAAACACAAGAGATTTAAAGTGGTTCGGAGCAACCCGCTCCTACGTCCACTACCCAAGATACCACTTAGGATTTCTACTATATTCTTCCTAGAATACAGTCGGATTTTTTACCGGGATCACAATCCAAACCCAAATCCCTTTGGTTCTTACACCGGGCTCACCAAAGAAACCCACTCTTGGTTTTATACCGGGATCACCAAGAACCCAAACTTGGTTTTACACGGGCTCACCAAAAACCCATTCTTGGTTTTATATCGGGATCACCAAGAACCCAACTTGGTTTTGCAACGGGCTAACCAAAAACCCAAACTAAAGTAAAACAAGTAAACAATGCAACATAAAATACAAACTCCCAAATAGTAGATGGTTACCGCTTTAGCTCGTTGAATGTAGCTCTTCTAAGCTCTCATCTTTCTTCAAATAAAGCTTCAAGAGTTGTGATAGGAAGTGAAGAACCCTCTCTTGAATTTGAACATTGAAGCTCTCTCCAAATTCTGAAATATAAACTTGAAAAACCCTTTTTCTTCAATTTCTCTTCCCCTCTTCAATCTCCCTTATTTCTCTTCACTTTGATCCATCATATATAAGTTTTGGAAGTGTTTCCATGTTGTTTTGACCATTGGAGTGCCTTGAAAATCGAAATATGACCGTTTGGAACTGTTGGAATGAAGAAAATTAATTTCTGCAACTAGTCGTTGGAGTGCTAGAACCCGTCACTCGAGTCGGCTCGAAGTCTCAGTCAAGAAAACACAAACTCTAGATGAGTTGGCTCTTCTGGGTCGAGTCGGCTCGAGTAATTACAGTTCTCCAGAATGAGTTGGCTCTTCTGGGTCGAGTCGGCTCGAGTAATTACAGTTCTGCCATTCCGAGTCATTTTGATTGAATAATTACAGTTCTGCCATTCTGGAGTCATTTTGATTGAATAATTACAGTTCTGCCATTCTGAAAGAGTTGGCTCTTGATCTATGAGTCGGCTCGAGCTGAACTTCTTCAAATGCTTCCAAACCACTCCAAACTTCTTCTAAACCATTTCAAACATCTTCTAAACCTATGATACTTTACAAAAACAATCTTAACAAGGATAATTAGTAACATAATCATGCAACAATGTTTTGTAATCATCAAAATCAATCCTAGAGTCAACAATCTCCCCCTTTTTGATGATGACAAAACATTGAGCATGAAAAAGAATTTTAGCACAAAATTAACTCTATAAAAGATTGCATTTCAAGTAAATTAACAAGTATCATATAAGCAATAAGCTCCCCCTTAATTTATCAATATATTTCAAAAATAAAACTTCTCTCTTTTCAAATGTTCTTTTTCATGACACCTTATATCTCTCCCCCTTTTTGACATCAACAAAAAGTATTCTTAACCATTTTTTAAGGGATACTAATCAATGATTTTATAATACCACAAGAATATTAGGATATTTTGAGATAATTTCATCTTCTTTTTATTTCCTTCATATTCTTGTCAATAATTTCTCTTTTTCTCCCCCTTTCTTTATGCTATCAATTGTTACAAATACTAATTATTGGGGGTATCAAGATTCTTAATTTTTCTTTTATCTAACACATACACTCCTCTCTCTTTCACATTCATTCTAAGCATTCATGCAAGAGAGTAATGTAAAACATGGTATCAATAAAAATAAATAAATATCAACAGAAGAATTAAAGTCATGAGTTTATAAAAATCATCAAAATCAATATATACTCATGATCAATTTAAAACATTAAGTATGCTAGCACATCTCAAATTATCTATGCTAGAGTAAACTAGAACTCTTGATTTCATGGTTCATTGCCACAAAACTTGAATATCAAACATACCTCAAACATTCAAAATGTTTCAAGTCGAAGTTCAATGAATTTCACATGATCAAGAATACTAGTAACTATTGCATAGTTAATATTAACTCATCTTGAAGCATCAAATATAATAAACATAGCAAATTGCTTCAAGTAAATGACTAACATTACATATATCAAAAAGTAATGAAGGGTTTGAGTAAATTATACCAATATGAATAATCTTCCATTTGCTATTATTTCTACAAACCATTAGTCCACTTGCCCTAACTTTAGGATGAAGACTTGTTCTTCCACCCTTCTTCATGCCTTGCACAGCCTCTTTATCATTGCAATCTTCTCTTTCTTATGATGGACTGCAAGACAAACCTGCAAAATAGCTAAGTGGATATTTTTGGTACCCAAATCTTTTTGGATCCATTGAAGTTAGTACATGTGGTTTCTTTTGGAACCCAAACTTTCTTTACATTATTTTTCTTTTTCTTTATGAAATCATAAAAATAAGCTTTATGCCCAACTCTTTTACAACAAAAATAAACAACATTAGATTTTTGAATTTTGTTTTGAGCTGAAATCTTTCTTTCAACAAGATTGGAATTTGAATTACAAATAATTTCAGCTCTATTACTTGAAAATCTTTGATTGCTTAATAATAACTCAAGCTTATCTGAACTTAAAGTCAATTTGTCAACTAAAGGCTTGAGTTTCTCATCTTCTTTTTGCAACCTTTGATTTTTTTCATGTAATACTTCATTCTTTACAAGATATTCAATCTTTTATTTTTGAAAAGTTTTGCAATTTTCAGAAATATAATTTAATTCAATTTGTAAAACATGATATTTTTTCAAAGCATCATTTCTTTCATTTTGAAGCATATCATATGATAGTTTTAAGATTTGATGCTTAGTTCCTAACTTTTTATATTCAAAAAATAAATCATAAAAAGCATTATTAAGTTCATCAAATGCAAATTCTGAGTTAGGTACAGAATTTATCTCATTTTGTAGAACCGTAAAGCATGTGTTGGCAGTTTTTGATTGCTTTATATTTTCACTTGAATTTGAATCTTCACTGTCGCTCCAAGTGGCTGCCAATACCTTCTTTTTCTTTTCTTTCTCTTTGTATGACTCCCCCTTAGCCATATACTTCTTCTTTTTTCTAAATCTGCCCTTATCCATAAATTTTCTAAACTTTTTTATAACCAGGGCTAATTTATCTTCATCTTGCTCCTCTTTGGATGATGAACTTGTGAACTCTTTTTTATTTTCTTCAGTAGCCACCTTGAGTGCAATTGTTTTCTTTTTCTTTTCTTCATCTTCACTCCGGTGCTTCATTGTGAGTTCATGAGTGATGAGTGATCCGAGAAGCTCTTCTAATGATAGATTGTTTAGATTCTTTGCTTCTTGAATTGCAGTTACTTTAGGATCCCAAATTCTTGGCAAAGATCAAAGAATCTTTTGAACCATATCTGCATTAGAACACATTCTACCAAAACTTTTCAAACTATTACTAATGTTAGTAAACCTCGAAAATATTTCAGAAATAGATTCATGAGGTTCCATTTTAAACATTTCATAATCATGCATGAGCATATTGATCTTGGAGTTTCTAATTTGTGTTGTGTCTTCATGAGTGATTTCAAGTTTATCCCAAATTTCTTTTATGGATGTGCAAGTAGAAATCCGGTTAAACTCATTTGCATCTAAAGCACAATACAAGAGGTTTATTGCTCTTGCATTCAACTCTCCCATTTGCATTTCATAAACATTCCAATCTAACTCCGATTTTGAAATATTTATGCCATCAACATTTATCATGGGAGTGGGAGGTTTTTTTAAGATAATTTTTCATAATTTAAAATCTATAGCTTGAATATAAATTTTCATGTGTGCTTTCCAATAGCTATAATTTGTGCCGATAAAAAGTGGTGGTTATGTAGAACATTGCCCTTCGGCAAGATGTGTGCTCATTTTGGTAGCCATTAATCTTTACTCTAAGTATAATTCAGAGACACTGCTCTGATACCAATTGTTGCCCAGGTGGCTTTCCAAGAGGGGGGTGAATTGGGATAATAAAAACTTTAGCAAGTATGTGCAATTTAAAATCCTTTTGGTGTTGTGGTAAAAAATGTAATGCGAAAGTAAATAATTAAGCACAATCAAGGCAATCACAAACACAAGAGATTTAGAGTAGTTCGGAGCAACCCGCTCCTACATCCACTATCCAAGATACCACTTGGGATTTTCACTATATTCTTCCTAAAATACAGTCAGATTGTTTTACCGGGATCACAATCCAAACCCAACTCCCTTTGGTTTTTACACCGGGCTCACCAAAGAAACCCACTCTTGGTTTTATACCGGGATCACCAAGAACCCAAACTTGGTTTTACACGGGCTCACCAAAAACCCACTCTTGGTTTTATATCGGGATCACCAAGAACCCAACTTAGTTTTGCAACGGGCTAACCAAAAACCCAAACTAAAGTAAAACAAGTAAACAATACAACATAAAATACAAACTCCCAAAGAGTAGATGGTTGCCATTTTAGCTCGTTGAATGTAGCTCTTCTAAGCTCTCCTCTTTCTTCAAATAAAGCTTCAAGAGTTGTGATAGGAAGTGAAGAACCTTCTCTTGAATTTGAACATTGAAGCACTCTCCAAAATCTAAAATATAAACTTGAAAAACCCTTTTTTCTTCAATTTCTCTTCCCCTCTTCAATCTCCCTTCTTTCTCTTCACTTTGATCCATCATATATAAGTTTTGGAAGTGTTTTCATGTTGTTTTGACCGTTGGAGTGCCTTGGAAATCGAAATATGACCGTTTGGAACCATTGGAATGAAGAAAATTAATTTCTGCAACTAGCCGTTGGAGTGCCAGAACCCGTCACTCGAGTCGGCTCGAAGTCTCAGTCAAGAAAACATAAACTCTGGACGAGTTGGCTCTTCTGGGTCGAGTCGGCTCGAGTAATTACAGTTCTGCCATTCTGGAGTCATTTTGATTGAATAATTATAGTTCTGCCATTCTGAAAGAGTTGGCTCTTGATCCATGAGTCGGCTCGAGCTAAACTTCTTCAAATGCTTCCAAACCACTCCAAACTTCTTTTAAACCATTTCAAACATCTTCTAAACCTATGATACTTTATAAAAACAATCTTTATAAGGATAATTAGTAACATAATCATGCATCAATGTTTTGTAATCATGAAAATCAATCCTAGAGTCAATAGCACGGGCGAGGACAAATCTCGGAAGCCGGTATACTACACCAGCAAAATCCTCCGTGATGCGAAGATCAGGTACACTCGCTTCGAAAAACTTATTTTTGTACTAATAATGTCTGCTAAGCACCTCAGTTCCTATTTCCAAGCACACCCAATAGTGGTCGTGACGGACCAGCCGCTGAGGACTATCCTCACCCGACCTAAGATATTCGGGAGGTTGGCTAAGTGGTCCCTGCTGCTCAGCAGATTCGACATAGCGTACCGACCAAGGTCGTCACAAAAGGCCCAGGTCCTGGTTGACTTCGTGGTCGAGTGCATCGGGTTCACCGAGGAGCCAGAGCAGACAACAACGGAGCCCGGGCCAGGAGAAGAGCCCTGGATACTCCACGTAGATGGAGCATCCAATGCCGGCGGGAGCAGAGCAGGCCTCATCCTCACCAACTGTGATGGGGTTGTGGTGGAATGCGCCCTCCGCTTCAAGTTCGCCGTAACCAATAACCAGGCGGAGTACGAAGCACTCCTCGCGGGCCTAAGAGTTTCTTGCGAGCTGGGTGTGCAAGACTTGAAGGTCTTCATCGACTCCCAACTGGTCGCCAGACAAGTTTCCAGAGAATACGAGGCGAGGGACGCCCAGATGATGAAGTACTTGGAGCAGGTCCATGCAAGTACAGCAGGCCTCCGGTGCTTCAGCATCTTCCACATCCCCCGAGGGGAGAATGCGCATGCAGATGCGCTATCCAAGCTCGCGACTCTGCCGGACTCGTCGTTAGGGTGTGCCTACATCGAGCACCTTGAAAGTCCCAGCTACGAGAACCCGACGGAAGTATATCAAGTCGCCCCCGAGCCGAGCTAGATGGACAAGTACATCCGGTACATCACTGATGACACCCTGCCGGAAGACCGCGCAGAAGCCGCCCTCGTCAGGAAGAAAGCCTCCCGTTTCATCCTGATGGATGGCCAACTCTACCGTCGATCTTACTCCTACCCACTCCTGAGATGCCTCAGGCACACCGAGACAACCTTTGTGCTCCAAGAGATACATGAAGGCCTCTACGAGAACCACGTGAGAGGGAGAACGCTGGCCTACAAAGCCCTTCGCCAGGGGTACTTCTGGGAGACTATGAGGGAGGACGCCACCGACTTTGTCAAGAGGTGCGACAAATGCCAACGCCACGCCAACATACAATGTCAGCCGGCGGCGCCGATCTCCCAACTCTCAGCCCCTTGGCCCTTTGCCCAGTGGGAAATGGATATCTTGGGACCGTTCCCCCTAGCATCAGGACAACGGAAGTTCCTGCTGGTGGCGATCAACTACTTCACCAAGTGGGTCAAAGCGGAGCCGCTAGCTCGGATCGTGGAAGCCAATGTCCGCCAGTTCTTTTAGAAATCAATCATTTGTCGCTTCGGGCTCCCCCGTTGCATCATCATCGACAACGGGCGACAGTTCGACAACCGCGAGTTCGAAGGGTTCTGTGCCGAGCACGGCATCCAACACCAGTTCACCTCGGTAGCTCATTCCCAAATAAACAGAGAAGCCGAGGTGACTAACCGGACCATTTTTCAAGGACTCAGGACCAGATTGGACCAAGCTAAAGGCATGTGGGCAGAAGAACTCCCGAGCATCCTGTGGGCCTACCACACAATGCCCAAGACTGCAACCAACGAAACATCCTTCAGCCTCGTCTTCGACACCGAAGCGGTCGTTCCGGTCGAGCTAGGCGTGCCCATGTTACGGGTGCAACAGTACGATGAAGCATGGAATTCGATGCACCTCTTGCTCGACCTGGACCTTCTCGAAGAGGCAAGGAACAGAGCCCACCTTCGGATGGCGACGTACCGACAATGAGTGGCCCGGTATTACAACGCCCGCGTCAAGACAAAAGCCTTCAAGCCCGGAGACTTGGTGTTGCGACAAGCAGAAGCGTCTCAACCCAGAGAGTGCGGCAAGCTTTCGCCAAATTGGAAAGGCCCCTACAAAGTAGCCGAAGCCCTTTCACAAGGGGCCTACTACTTGGAAGATCTCAGCAGCGTCAAATTCCCCAGAACATGGAACTTCTCCAACCTACGGAAATACTACTAATGATGTAAGGTTTCCCAGCAATGATAATAACAATAGTTTTTTTCTTGCGCAAGTGTCTATCTGTCTTGCAGGAGAATTCCGCCCGCGCCCCTCGGCCTAGCCCCAGAACGCCGATCTGAGACCAGAGCTAAGACCTCCGGCCAAGAGATCATAGAGCCATGCCGCTCTCACTCAAGGCGTCCCCGAGCCCAGCTCCAGGACATCGAAGAATCATAGAGCCACGTCGCTTCCAACTCAAGGCATCCTCAAGCCCAGCTCCAGAACGTCAAAGAATTACCGAGCCAAGCAGCTCTCAACTATCCACGTCCCCGAGCCCAGCTCCAGGACGCCAACTCAAAACCGGAGCTCATATCTCCAGCCAAGAGAACTTCGAGCCAAGCAGCTCTCCATCTCAAACGTTTCCGAGCCTAGCTCCGAGATGCCAAGAGATCATGGGGCCACGTAGCTCCCATCAACGCCTCAAGCCTAGCTCCAAGGCACCAAAGACCTGAGCCAAGATCTCAGGCAACCCCCTGGGCCCGAGCCTAGCTCCACGTCCAGGAAGGCCTCGAGCCTAGCTCCAAGGCAATCAAGACCGGTAACCCCTTCTCTGATCTCCCCACTTGAAAAGAAGACAAGAGGAGAAGAAAAGAAAGAGAACAAAAAGGGAAGCCTGGCAACCCCCTTCTCTGATCTCCCCACTCGAAAAGAAGACGAGAGGGGAAGGAAAGAAAGAGAACAAGATGGGGGTACAACCAGCATCCTCTCCTCTGATCTCCCCACTCAAAAAAAAAAAAAAAGAAAGAAAGAGAAAAAGAAAAAGGAAGAAGAAGAAAGAGAGAAGGAAGAGAGGGGGAGATAAAACAAGAGGGAGATACAACATCGAAGTCACTACTTTCCACACTCAAGACTGGAGCTCAGATCTCCGGCCAATAGACCTCCGAGCCATGCAGCTCTCAACCATCAACGTCCCCGAGCCCAGCTCCAGGATGCCAGCTCAAGACCGGAGCTCAGATCTCCGGCCAAGAGACCTCCGAGCCATGCAGCTCTCAACCATCAATGTCCCCGAGCCCAGCTCCAGGACGCCAGCTCAAGATCGGAGCTCAGATCTCCGGCCAAGAGAATTTCAAGTCACGCAGCTCTCAACTATCAACGTCCCCGAGCCCAGCTCCAGGACACCAGCTCAAGACCGGAGCTCAGATTTCTGGCCAAGAGAATTTCGAGCCATGCAGTTCTCAACCATCAACGTCCTCGAGCCCAGCTCCAGGACGCCAACTCAAGACCGAAGCTCAGATCTTTGGCCAAGAGAATTTCGAGCCACGCAGCTCTCAACCATCAACATCCCCGAGCCCAGCTCCAGGATGCCATCTTAAGACTGGAACTCAGATCTCTGGCCGAGAGAATTTCGAGCCCAATAGCTCTTAAGTGCCACCAACATATGCCCATCTTGCTAATGTTGAAGTTTAATAACTCAACCCCTCACAAAGTGCGGTACCCTCTCCGATCTCCCTAAACATCAAGAAAGAAAAGAAGAGGAGTGAAAGAGAAAAAAAGGACTGGACAAGAAAGATAGAAAATTTGCACTTTATTGATTAAATATCAATTACAAGTATCCCGCGGGCCCCGACATGCCGGGTAGCCCTGCCAAGTACAGAAAAAGAACAAAATACAAAAAAAAGCAAGAGAAGACTACTGGCTAGCTGGATTGCCGAGCTGGGAGTCTCCATCAGCAGGAGCTTCAGGCCACACGGCCTCGGGCTCAGGTGGCACGGCCTCCTCAACGCCCGCCTCCTAGTCTGAAGTGCCGGGAAAGTCAAGGTGGCTCGGCCCTCGGCTGAGACGAACTCCTCGATCAGGCGGTGCAGGTATATGAAGCCCTTGAAGAAGGAGTCCGACGTCATATGTTGGATCTCGGCGAGGAACTCCTCCGAGGCTCTGTACCTTTCCACCGCCTCCCTAACTTCCTTCTTCACTGCGGCCACCTCGTGCCTGGCATCTACGGCTGACTTGGCCGCCTCATCTGCTGCCCTCTAGGCCGCGGCCGACTTCTCCTCCTCCGTTGCTAGCTGGGCCTGGAGGGATTGGGCGGTCCTCTTCTATCGGGCCGCCTCGGTGATGACCACGTCCAGCCTCTTCTCGGCATCGACAAGCCCCTCAGCTTTCTTCCTTGACTCCCCCTGCTCGCGGTCGAGGTTCTCTTGGAGCTCCCTCGCTCGCCCCTCAGAGTCGGTGAGTTGCTTCTCGAGGTCCTTTACCCGTTGGCCAAGCACCCTTTCGGAGTCCGCCCTCCTCTGCAGGTCGGCCCTCAGTGACTCAATCTCAGTCGCCCATTCCTGCTCGGCTCGGCTCCAATTCCGATAGCTGCTCCTGATGAAAAGAGCTCAACTCCGATCTGCACCATATGGGAAGGTCAAAAAAAAAAAGGAGAGAAAGAAGAAAGAGGGGGGGAGGAAGAAGATGGAACTGCTTATCGTGAAGAGCTGAGAGAAGATGTTGTCGATCACAGCTCCAACCGGCAGCCCATCCATCTCCTCCCGGTCGCGAGGTTGGATGGAGAAGTCCATCATGCGATAGGCCAGGCCACGGTTGTCGGCTAAGGAGCTCTCTAGCCCCAGCTTAAACGAAAGGCGGCGCCTCGCCCAGTCTCTCCTGCTCTCCCGGGGAGCAGTCGCGCCCGTCCCTCCGGTGGTGGGACCCCCAAGAACTGGTCGAGGAGCCGGCACTGTCGTGGTCGGATCCCCCGTCGCTGGAGAATCTCCGAGGCGGGTTCCTCCTCCTTCAGCCTCGACCACCCCCAAACGCGGAGAGCAAGGTGGCACGGCAGCAGCAACAACGCTGGTCTAGATGGTAGCCTCTGGCTCCAGGATAGGGAGTTCCACCTGTGGCCTCGCCAGTCGCATGGGAGCTTCCACGGCCTCCTTTCCTATCAGCGCGACCGGCACGGCGGGGGTAGATGCCGACACTCCCTCAGTCCGCGCCCGCCTCGGAGGGGGCTCGGCGGCCATCTCGGTGAGCGGCCTCTTCCTGGAGGTTGGCAACGACTCGCCCTCCGAAAGGGTCAACCCTGCACAGCAACAGCCAAGAAGGTCAGCCTGAAATAGAGAAAAGAGAAAATGCAGACGGAGGAAGAGCTGAACTCACCTGGCCCCGTCGAAGGGTCGACCCTGGTGTCGAAAAGGTTCTGCTCTGATAGCAGGACCTCCAAAGAAGGGATCTGAGCGGTGCAGAGCTAATCATAATCGTCCCGATTGGCTGCATCGATCGCGGAGATCCGGTTGGGGGACCTGTCCGGCTAGCTCCAAGCCCAGTCAACCCCCTCGACATCTGCAAAGAAGAATCTGCTCTTCCATCCCTTGATGAAAGAGGGAAGCTCGAACTTGATGCCCTTCGGGCGAGAAGACAAGGACCACCACCTATCCTCGGTCGGGTGGCGTTTCAGGATGAAGAATGCCCTGAACAGAGAAAATCGGGCAACAAACCCGTGGACGTGGCAGAGTATAATGAAAGAGAAGATCACCCTGATGGCATTCGGCACCAACTGGACGGGGACCAGACAATAGTTATTCAAGATAGATAAGAAGAAAGGATGAAAAGGGAAGCGGAGACCCCCAGAGAAGGTCCCCTCATAGAAGGCAAGATGCCCCGGGCCACTGGAAGTGACCCGCTCCCCAGGACGGGGGACCATGAGTCGAATAGAAGACGAGATGCCATAGGCATCCCGATAGCCCCCAGCTCCGCGACGGAAATTGTCGAAACAATCCTGCCCAGACCTGTTGACTGGACTGACTCAGGGGCTGACTCAAGTAGTAGAAGGGGAGGACTGGTCGGACGAGAAGGAACGACCCCCAGCTCCTTAATGGACACCAGGGGGGCAGGAAGGGCCGGCCTGATGCTAACCCTAAACTGTGACCCCTCCGACTCCTCGTCGGAGGAGGAGAGCACTACCCTTTGGGCGAAAGACATGCTGAACTAAGAAGGAAGGAGCCTACCTCAGAAGGAAAGAAAGAAGAAGAACGAAGCTGGTCTGGACACCTAAAGAAAAGAAGGACGGGTGCAGATCGTGGAGAAGAAAGGGTCTGAGCACTGCAGCAAGCACGGAAGATTTGAAAGAAAAAGGAAATTCTCGGGTAAAAAATTTTTCTTTTCACCCCGTAAAGGCCCATCAAATCCGAGTTGTTATGACCCCCTCGCCAACAGATCTGCGCCACGTGCTGCCCATCGGCGAAAAAAGAGTCCCTGCCACTCAAAATTCTGTGCCAGCATTAACGGCTCCTCGGACGTAGCCACGTGGCACCCCCGCACCGGCTGGCGGGGCTATCCCTTGAAGCGCCAGCGACCGCGGCCATCCTTGCACCGGATTTTCGCCTCTCCACGTCGGCACTACGGTTACTCCCTTCTCCTCGAGCACCGCGCACTAACGAGCCTCGGGAGTGGGGAGCAAATGATGTGGCGAGACCGCTGACGTGGATAGCTGACAGGCGTCATATTAAGGGAGGCCGCCACGACGGATGCCAAGATGATGCCCCAGCCCGGATTGTTTTGCCGAGCTGAGTTGAGCTCCTACAAGGCCACGGGCCGAGCTCAGTTCTCCGCCAGGTCGTGCCCGCAAGTCCGGGACACCTAGGCCGGAGCCGTCCTCCAGAGCGAGACCCTCGGAGGCTAGTACCCTATGGCCGAGGTCGAGCTCATCGCTCACCCACCGATTTGGAGCCTCTCCGAGCACGCGCCCTCTGGTCCGGGTCTGTCCTCCGCCCTCCAGAGCAAGACCCTTGGAGGCTAGTGCCATGCGGTCGAGGTCAAGCTCACCGCTCACCCACCGATGTGGAGCCTCTCCGAGCGCGCGCCCTCTGGACCGGGTCCGTCCTCCGCCCTCCAGAGCGAGACCCTCGGAGGCTAGTGCCCTGCGGTCGAGGTCGAGCTCACCGCTCACCCGCCGATGTAGAGCCTCTTCGAGCACGCGCCTTCTGGACCGGGCCCGCACTCTTCCCTCCTCCACCGAGGCGACCGCACGAGCTGGAGCATCTAGACCGGAGCAAGCCCAGCCATCCAAGGACACCGGCGAGCCACCCAAGGACCACGGAACGACGCCCCCCATACCGCCATAACTACCTGCCCAGCCGTACTTCCAGGAGATGGGCCAGCTAGAGAGCATGCACCCCTAGGGTGGCGGCCCCCGGATCGAGGCTCTGCCAGGCTTCCCGGAATGGGATGACCGGAGAGAATGTCAGAGCGAATAGAAGCTTCCCCCATCACTTGTCAGGAAAGGCATCTCGTCTACGACAGGGAATCCCGCCGCACGCGCCTGCCAATCCAGCGAGGATCCCGAAGCAAGCTTCAAATGGCCAATTTTCAACTACAAAGAATGATCATCACCCCCACGAGGGGGAGGTAACATACCAGTAGCACCAAAATCACCACCAACAACACAAGGACAAGCTCGACCAAGAGGGCGAAGCTCCACCACCAAAAAAAACCACAGCTGAGGGAAAATGAGGGAAACAAGGAAAAGCGGAGTGATAGGGAACCCCTCTGTCCCCGCTATTAGTCTCCACCAGTCACGTTTTCACCTACACACATCTCTCACTCCTCCTAGAGCGGAGTCCATCAAGAGGGGCCCGACCAGGAGGATCTGTTCCCCTGGATCGTCGCTGACTTGATCGTCGGAGTGCCCTCGCCGGAAATCCCGGCCCGGGTCACTAACCCCTGTTTCGCAGGTCCAGGAACAGAGAACCGGCAGGCAGCGAAGGGAGCGCACTCTGGCACCGACAGCAGCTACGAGCCGCGACGGTCTTGGCGGCAACAATATATTTTATATAGTTTTCTAAAATAATAAATACTCAACCAAATATAAGTCACAAAAAATTACTTTTTTATAATCAATTAAACATAACAAAATCTTCTTTCTAGAAAGTTTCATTTTAAAAAGAAAAATTCTTTTCGTGAACCAAACGAGTCCTTATTATTCACCTTCTAAATAAATTTAAAATGTTTTGCTTGAACCAGACCCAAGGTCGGTCAATGAAGCCAAGATCCGAGTTACAGTTCACCTCAATTGCAAGTTTGGCCTTCTCAATCATTATTCTCACATCCAAAATATAAGCAACTTGATTATTTGGTCTTGAGACTTATATCACTCTTTTATCTATAATTATATTATTGTAACCTTCATCTATATTTTCATAATCCAGTTATTTGAGAAGTTTTGACTCGTGCTTGGATTGGGGTTAGTTTACCTTTGCTCAACTTACGAACACAATTAATTAAAAATTAAGTTTGGGATAGGAGAGACAATAAGCCTAGGTCGTGCCTTGAGCTAAATTTAGGCCTGGTTTCTCACCTAATTCCAGTCTCAATTTTTGAGCTTGATCCATATTTGGATTTCGAAGCTGGCTTAGACCAGGCAAAGTGTTGATATAAGCCCAAGCTAAAATTCCTTCAAGATTGCTTTGATTTAAACCGTCTCTGGCCTGCTAGCCTTGAATTCCAGAATTGGCCCAATTCAACGGATCTCAAGCGAGCCAAGGCTCACTTCTAACCCTACCCCCTATTATTTAAAGACCACGGGGAGGTTGCGTACACTGACCTTACCTTTCAACTTCGTATTTCAAAAGTTATAACAAGATAATCTTATCATTTTACCAAGACTTACCTACTCTTTATTAAATATATAGTTTTATTATTTCAATTATTACTTAAACTTTTATATAAAAATAATGATGAATGTCTGGTCAAAAATATAAAGTAAAATTTAATTCAGATTTGCTTTCTTGTATTTATGCAAGACTTCATCAACATGCATTATTATAATTTAATTTAAAAATATAATATACTTTTATAAAAAGACCGTTATTATTGTTACAGATTTTCGATTCAAGGTCAGAACTAGTGCTTGATTGACATGTGTTATTACTAAAGTGACTTGCCACACAAAATCTATGATTAGAGTTATCTCTGATGAAAACCCTTTAACACTCGACTCAAAAGATATGAAATAGATGAAAAATAGTGAACGTAGGAAAAGAGCCGTTTATTTGGGCTCCTTGAAGATCTGATTATTTATAGAAGAGAGTTGAAAAAATGGACAACTTTGAAAGTATTGGATTATTAATTGTACTATTACAGTATCACGGCTTTCATTCGCTCACATGGATGAACGAGGCTATCATTAACGATATCATTGGTATGGAATAGCTATTTTCATAATTTGGATGATTGGGTATTTAAAATCTCAAAGATAGATAACGTGATGAAGAGCAAATCGAAGAATTGCACTTAAAATTTATTAAATAAATATTATTTTAGTATTAAATTCGGTGGCATTGATAAGTTAGCAAATGGATCGGCAGATAATACTACAATAACATGTTACTAAATTGTGAAAATATCTTGACGACAAGCTCTGATTATCGAATAAGTTAGTGGCTAGATTTACAAGTTAAATATTCATCTTTGTAGTCATATCTCTCGAAGGGGTATCCGAGATATCTAAAATATCCATAACGGTAGCTATCAAATTTTTTTATATAATTATAATTATATATAATTTTTTTTTGGCATAAACTACATAAATTGAGAGATAATATAGGTTATTTCATTCCCGGATAGCATAGATTATCGTATATATATATATATACACACGCACGTAAAGTTGGTCTCATGAAATTGCCGGTTATTTTAATATAGACAAGTATGCCTTCACTTTCCGTAACCCTACCGCCCAAGTCCGAGGTCCCAATTTGCCTTGCTTCTCAAGTAGGGGCCAAGCTTTATATCGCGGAGCGGATGTAAAACCCTTCCGCCGCTCTCTCTTCCTGTCCACTCGCACGCTCTCTCCAGGGATCGCGCTTCCAATCCTTTCCTCCGATATGTTCCTCACCAGGTGAGCCTTCCTGCACTCCAATCGCACCCATCTATTCCGTAAAACTTCGTATAATTTTCGATCAAACTAATGATTTGCGGGTTTTGGGGGGTTTTTCCGTTCAAGGACGGAGTACGACCGAGGGGTCAACACCTTCTCGCCGGAGGGAAGGTTGTTCCAGGTAGAATACGCTATCGAGGCCATCAAGGTAGCGTTTTTCTCTTTCTCTGGGTCTAATTTGTTGGAAATTTTCAATATTTTTACGTTTCTTAGATTTGTTTTTAGTTGGGTTCGACGGCGATTGGTTTGAAGACGAAGGAGGGCGTGGTGCTCGCTGTTGAGAAGCGCGTGACCTCCCCGCTGCTGGTATCCACCCGATTGGGTTAACCTCCCCTTTCTTCCAAGAATTTAGTTCTAGCTGTGAATTTTTAATCCTTATTGACTGAAACTGTTAAATGCTGTTATTTTTGAATTTCTGGTGCGAGATCGTTGGATCATTACTTGCACTTACTTGCATACCGGTTTAATGTTTTTTTGTACTTTTCTATTTTTTTATATTTTAACTTGGAACCCCTCATCTTGCGCCAAAGGACTCTCTAATGCCAGTATCATTTATCCAAATCCGATAATTAGGTTAGCTCTCTTATTGATCTAATCAAAGGGTCATCCTCTTGCTTGAGTTCAAGTGCTGACGTTAAGGTCTGCTGTTTTTATCTTTATTTCTTAGTTTGCTGCGTGGTGATAAAAAAAAGGATGCAACTTCTTTTCTGATTAAGAAAGAGGTGCGAGACCACTAGGTTTTTAGTTTATCTAATGATTGCCTTTTAATACCACAAAAAATATAAATTTTTTCACCCCTTTGTTTTCCATTTGAAACTGATCTCTATGTAAAGCAAAGTTTTTTGGGTTATTCTGATCAAGTGTCTAAACAAAAGGGTGGGGATGCCATCAAGTGAGCATCTTGTCTTAAATAGTAAAAAACAGTGGCATGGGCCTGAAAAGAACCCAAAATTTGCAGGTACAGCTTCTTAGAGTGTTGCCCATATTACCTTTGAAAGTTTTAATCATGTCTTCAGTGCTTTTAAATCACCATACTCCTAATTCCATGTGTAGTATCTTTTAAATATTTGTCATCCCATCTGATCATCTAAGTGCCCCGTATTTTTTCAGATGCCATTCCATTTTAATCTGGTGCATATTCATTTCACTTTAGTTGAGAGTTTTTTCTTGCTGCATAATCTTGGAGAAGAGTTCTTGTGTTTAGGCTGTTATGGAGATAAATCTGTTCAAGAGTTTCTTTCCCTTTGAAGAAACTAGAGAACTTCAAAGGGCTCTTTTGTTCAGGAATGGAGTGTTGCAAATATTCCTAGGAATTCTAATTCCCAGTGGACCATCTTTTGTGTATATGCATTGGTATCCTAATTCTAGGATATCTAAATCCGAGAAATAAGAGGGTTAAACTGTTTGTTCTGATGGTTCCCCCCAAAGCTGACAAATGTTGGTTATTTTTTTCTTTGAAGTTAATATTATTTGGAGTACATTCTCATTTGATTCTTTTGATAACCATATTTTCCAGCACTGAAACGCACCAGAATGAGGATATGAGGCCAATTGCATTTATATCCTAATCTGCATTGGGTTCAGTTGAGAGTAGTGGGCTGTGATTCCTTGAGTTCTATCCATCCTTTGTGATAATATTTTTGGTCTCCCTCATCAACCGCTCATGTTCGGTAGTTCTGTTCTCCCATCACAATTTTTTCAAATTGATGCCCTTGGCCTACTAGGCAGGGAATGTGGATGGTTTAGTTTGAATGTGTGGAGATCACATGGAGGGGCATCTAGATCATGGAATTGTGAGAATGCTACCACATCAATCTTCTTCTACTATTCAATATGACACATATGAAATTGTTGACAAGCTCTTTTTTGGGAAGAAAGACAAATCCAACAGGAGCAACATATATGGGATTTTTTTGGTTGCTTTTGATTTATAAGGAGTTCCCCTTTCTCCTCCATCTCGAAGTGTGGAACAAATGGACCTGAAGAAAATAATAAATAAAATTTTCAGATGTATCCTTTGACCCTTAGACTCTCGCCTTTGGCCCCTCCAAAGGCTTAAAACATCTCTGATATGGATCGAATTTTGCCATATTGGTATATCCATATTTGTATCAATATTTATGTGGCAAATATGAATATGATATAGAGGTTAAATGGATAATGGTATTTGTGTTTATATATGTTCTGAACAGTTACAGGTACGAATATGAATTGAATATCAATCATATCTATTTAGAAGAAAAAAATGTTTATGGATGTAAATCAAAAATTACTTTGAACTGAGAAAGTTTAAGAAGGACAACTAACCTGAAATCTTATATCATAAAAGATGAGAAGAAAGGAGCTGAAATTTAATTAAATACAACCTTGGCAAGCATATAGTTGTTTCTAGAGGAGAATAGCCTATACTTGTTGGCAGAATTCTGATAATTAAAGACCTTCTCCCTGGTCACCATACAAGTGCGCTCATCCATGCTAATATCAGGCAAACCTTTGTTCTCACTTTCAATTAACTAGGTTTATTTTCCCCCTAAGTATTTGGATATTTGAATCCAAATAGAAAAAAAGGCCCTAGTGTCTGGATATCCAAATCAGGAAAAATCTAGAAGCTATATCCTCTTTGCATTTGACATTTTTTCCCCTTTGTATCTGAATCATATCTAGATCTAGTTGGATATTGATCTTTATATTTGACACCAACCCAATATGATTTTGGTCAGATTTTGTCCAACCCACTCTCACCCCACCTCTGCCCCTTCTCCTCCCCCAAAAGAATTTGTGCCCCCTTTCTCAACATGATAAGGCTCTTGAAATGTGTTTGTACTCCCTTATTTGGAGATCCTACCTGCTACCTATAACCAAGGATTTAGGTCATGGTGGGATGTCTCGTGGAATATCGCGATGGGTTACCATCCTATGTATTAGGATAGGATGTCCCGCCAGCATCCCAATCAGGATTCCTTGAGATATCCTTTGTCTCGAGTGTCGGGATAAGGTGGGATGCCTACATGTTCCATTCCATGGAAACACCAGTATAGTCCCTACCTCATGGGATTTAAAACCTTGCCTATAACATCCCTTATGTAGTTTGAACACAACACAAAAATCCTACTTGAAGCGGTTATGTAGTTGATGAAAAGCTGTGCCGTTGCTCCATGCCTTAGAACCTAAAGGGGGAGCAATAGGAAGGCTCAAATACAGTTGTGTAATTATTGTGTGTAAGATTTGTGTTACTGAAGTTTTTTAACTTCCTTTTATTATGTATTCCAAATATGATGGTTTTGCTAAAATCAATGATGAACTGAAGGAGGCCGTCTAAACTTGTCTCAATTTTACTTAATGTTCTCCATCCTTCTTTTCTTCCTACTGGCTTCCTTCTTGCCTTACTCATGGCTTGGGATCGCTTTTGTTTCTTTCTCACAGCATGATTCACCATGCTCTTTTCACTATATTGTCACCAGCTTTGCCAAGAAAGATAATTGTCTTCTTTCTTCTCCTACCTCCTAGCTATAAAGAATATAACATAAAATAATTTAATATAATGCTATGAATACACAATTTTCTTTCATACCTATATTCATAGGTAGGACAAAATCAGTTTTTTTTTTCTTTTTCATTGTTACTGGTGTATATTCCTAAATCAAGATGTAGCAATAGATAGCCACTGCTTTTGCAATATGTTGAAATAAGGAATACTGAACCAGTATCGGGCCCATACCGGGTCCAAGAAATTATAAAAAAAATATCTTTCTTTTCCATGGCAATATTGTTTAACCTGAATCAGACTCAAACCGGGCCGAACCAAGTCCAAAATGGACAAATTATAGATACGGTACCGTACCGTACCATACCATACCATACCGACCTAGTACATGATATTTTGAATGGTCTGGCATTCCAGACCGTTTTTTATTGCTGACTGTTTTTTTTGGCCGGTACGATATGGTATGCCCCGAACCGGGCGGTTCGGGACAGTACAAAGAACCCTGTGTTGAAAGCTTCATTATGTTTGATTATACCAGAGCATTGAGGTAATAATATATATAATATTGTTTTGTGACACCATTAACTATAAGTTCTTGCATTAGATATCAGTAACAACATTAAGAAACCCGATTCATTCATGCTTAAATCAAAACTTTAGTTAGTGTATGGTAATAGCAGAGGATGGATGATTCCTTGCTCAGCCGTTGTCCATCTCTCCTCCAATTCATCAGTTTTGAGCAGATCATTTTCTTTCTGTCAGACAAGTTGTCTAGGTTATGTTTAATTTAATTTTATGTTTTCCATTTGTTTATAACCATTTACTGTCAGAAGTAGCAAGTGCTTGGGAATTCATGTCTTCTTTTGAAATCACATTATACTAGCATTTGTTAGACTGCAACATCACCTATATTTGCTTTCATATTTGGCAGTTTTTGGCTTCTTTTTGGCAATGATATTTGCATATGATATATTCAGTCTCTTATTCTAGTCTGCTTGAGTGGTTGGCTGACCTGAGAAGTAGTTACCATGAACATATCTGGCATCTGTATTATTTTTTTAGTTTAGAAACTAATGTTTATAATGAAGTATATCATATTAATTTTGGGCCATCTCCCCAGCTGTGTTGTTATAATAACTAGATCAGTGCAGTTATATTTGACAATTCCCTTTGTAGTGTATTTAATGCTGTCTTATACACTATTCTCTCTCAAGACCCTTATCATTCATTTTTACTTGAAAATCCATATAATTTTATAAACCATATTCTTTTTGTTTGATATTTTGTTGACAAACTAATGTAAACTCTCCCTTTTAAGCTGTGTCAGAGTACAAGCTTTGTTTCCAACCATAAGTTCCTTCCAAATAAATTACCATAGACACTCTACTACAAGTTTGTAATTAATTTTATTTTAGATTCCCATAGATCATTAGAGAAAACTATATTTTGGGCAAACACAGGATCAGGTGTTCAGCTTTGCTTAAATATCCTTTTTCTGCATCTTCTAACAAACTTGCAGTTCCTAAGGTTTTAAGTGGGACCTCATCTTTTATTCTAGTTTTCAACAGTGTTTTGGACTTATGATGGTCTATTTTTTCAGGAGCCAAGCAGTGTGGAGAAAATTATGGAGATTGATGAGCACATAGGTTGTGCAATGAGTGGATTGATTGCTGATGCACGGACTCTTGTTGAGCATGCCCGCGTTGAAACTCAGGTACCCTTAAGGTTTTGCTTGTGAGCCCTATTTTAGCAAAGCATTAATTACTAACTTTAAGTTCTTTGCTCATCAGAATCACAGGTTTTCTTATGGTGAGCCAATGACTGTTGAGTCAACCACACAAGCTCTATGTGATCTTGCTCTTCGATTTGGTGAAGGCGATGAAGAATCCATGGTTAGCATTGCTAAACCTTTTACAACCTGTATGTTTCTTTTTGTATTAAGCATGGAGATGGTGACATAAGATGCTTTTAAGAGTTGCATTGTTATCTGGAGTTTCTTCGAATCAGCACATAGATGTCATGGCTCTGTGTGTGTGTGTGTGTCTATAGATATATGTATACATACACATATATATATTTAGAGGTGGGGGTGGGGGTGTGATTCACCTTGTCAATTTTATCTGTTGCTTGCACCAATATTGAATGCAGTAAAGTTATGGCCAAAATACATTGTCAGAACAAACACTTAAGAAATTTCATCTCTTCTTGTTTTTGCAACTTGCAGTAACATTGATATCTTTGAAAGTTCTTTATGCTACATAAAATTGCTGAGCTTGACTACCAGTGGGAAAAATAACAATAAGTGCCCTACCAGCCAACTGTTCTTCTAGGTATAATGGCATGCTCATGCTGTACCTGTAGTGACCTGTTTTAGGAATGTGGCACGATGATGTCAAGTAAATAGTTCTCACAACTTGGTGACAAGGTCTTCCAGTTAAGACTCAACTGAAGGCTACTTTAAGCTGCCAAAAATCAATACTCTACATAGGGGACATATTTAGCTTATAGACTTTTCTTTCTTCAACATTAGTTGCCATTATTTTATTGTGGTTAATTTGCAGTTCTTTGATGTAATGCCAAATAACAAACTTCTTATTTTGAGTATGAAAAAAAATTTCTGACAATTGGGTTTTTTGTCCAGTCACGACCTTTTGGGGTGTCTCTTCTGATTGCTGGTCATGATGAAAATGGGCCCAGCCTGTAAGTACCTACTACTTTCAGTGACTTGAAACTATTTTTCACAACTCTCTGATGAATCAAATTCTCATTTTCAATTACCCAAGTAGAAGTCCAGTAGCTTGTCTTTGTATTCTTTCTTATGATGAGCCAATTTTACAAATTGTAATGCATTGAATTATTTATGCAGTCTGCTTGTGTAGTGGTCATGGATTATCATTTTTAACAACAACTGGAACAAACCTTGTTTTTTTGTCTTTAAATCCTTACATAATAGTTGTCATTAATTTTGAAGTTTGGCTGCTAATATGTGGCCAAGTTTTTGTTATTCATGTTGAGGATGATTGAACAGTTTTTACTTGCAATCTGCCGATCAAACTTATTCCGCAAAAAAAAAAAAAAAAAAAAAAAAAAAGAGATGCGTGGAAGTTACTGAACCTCAACTTTCTTTCAATGGTCAGAGCCATGATCCTCTTCTGGATATCTGGAAGATTGTTAAAAATTGCTCCTGCATGTCTCACATTTACAAGGTTATGGTCTGAAGTAAGGGAATGGTGATTGGGGTGATTCTTTTTCTTTTCGGTTGTTCGTATGTAGACATTTTTTGTAGTACCCCCCACCCACCCCACCTCCCCCTGGTTAAAAAAGGTAGAACTTCAACTTTCTCATAACACTCTGAAGTAGTCACCCAAGCAATTAATGATAACGAACAATGATGATGATTGACAAACCCTTAAAAAATAATAGACTTAGTGCCGAAGTAATTGCCAATAGGGGTAAGGACCACCAGTCTAGGTGGCAGTTTCCTTGTATGATTCTATCTTTCTTTACTCTGGCAAGGTTGGGAATTATGCCTAAACGTCACCTCTTCAAGTGAGATTTTTGGGTCTATGAGTTCTTACTGCTTCTAACATTTTATGAATTTTTGCTTCAATGTTCAGGCCATCCAATCTGGGTGTGATAGTTGTCAAACAAAAAATGCAACATCTTTATTTTGGGCTATTGCATTATGAGACTGACAGTTGAACAATTGTGCTGTACAGGTACTACACAGACCCATCTGGCACGTTTTGGCAATGCAATGCAAAAGCAATAGGGTCAGGTTCGGAAGGAGCTGACAGCTCTCTTCAGGAGCAATACAACAAGGTCAGCAAGTCAGCTGTCTAGGTTTTAGAATTTTGATTGCTTGGTTAGAGTATAGAAAGATATGATAGAATTCATTGTTTCAGGTCTTCCAATTATATGGAGTTAGATATCTTTTGTACTGTTATCAGTCACTTAAACTAATTTCAGTGGTACGTAGTTTTTGATAGTACAAGCTGCTGGTGCAGGACTTGACCCTTCTAGAGGCTGAAACAATAGCTCTTTCTATTTTGAAGCAAGTGATGGAGGAGAAGGTAGAACTACTTAGTTTTTCTTTATTTATTTTTTCAGGTACATTCTTATATATATATATATATATATATATAGTTTGGCTTCGCTTGGTGGGAATATGATATTTTGCCTGGAGCTGAATCAATTCCCTTTTAAGCAGTTCCCATCTTGATAAAGTCAGGCTTCTTTTAGTTGGTTGATTGTTTCTTTCCCTAATGATAATTGTAATTATTTAAACAGGTTTGTAAAGATCTTGCTGATGATAACTTATGTTTTGTCCAGGTAACTCCAAACAATGTTGATATTGCTAAGGTTGCTCCAACTTATCATCTGTACTCCCCTTCTGAGGTCGAGGCTGTCATTGCTCGCCTATAACTTATCCATATAAGTTAGTGTTGTCTCTTTGCCTTGCTCCACCAATTAACTTATAACATTTGTTACCAACATTTTTATTTGGAGAACATTTCAACTTCTGCTGGTGGTAGAATGGCAACCGGAACTAGTCTTGTTCAATGGAAGAAATTTATTTTAATACATTAACATGCAATGTTTGATGTGGTAAAGACTTCTACAGCCAATTCTGGAATCTCTTTTGTTAAACAAGTACCACTAGCACTGACTATTCTGATGATACAATTAAATCCCTTCATTGTCACTCGGTTTGCATGAGACTTCCTAGAGGTCAGGGATCCTTTAACAATGAGTCTTATGCAAGACAAGTTTCTGCCTTTTTTTTCACACACACACACACACTAAGTTTTACAGAAAATCAGTTCTATCATTATGTGCCAAGAAATCTTATTGACCTTCAGAACCCCCTCGATGGTCGCTGAGGATTACTAAAGTTGAAATGGTAAGGATCTGCATACGTTAACATACAATGGCCACAAAGTTACGTATGGACTTGCCGGACATTTACCTTCTCGTTAGGGTGAAACTATTCTCACCAATAAAGAAAAGCTGGTACCATTTATGTTTACCTCCAACTAGAATTGATTGTTCTACAATCTACTTAAGACTACGCACTCTCTTATATATAGCTTTTTTAAAAAATAAATAAAATAAAATGTGCACGAGCTTGGAGACTCTATACCCAGCCTTTATCTTACTACGCTCATCCCATCCCATCAATGGAATACCCTACATAAAAGCATCTTTCACAACCCATTGGTCATTGAAAGGAAATCTTTTAAGTTTGATCCATGAAACAGCAGAGTGACAACATGCACTTGCTCAATCCACACAAGTAGAGAGAGAAAAGAAGGATGGATGTTCGCTTATTCTGATTCAACTATTGCATACAACAAAGAGGGAGATGACTCGGATGATAGCTCTGCCGCACAGCTCGGTAGGTTGGAGAGAAGGCCTAGTCATGGAACTCGCCCATAAATGATTCATGGAATGCCTTGAGACGGGTGATGATGGCTGGGATCTTATACTCTTGGGGTAGGATCGTGCATCTGAAATGCCATGTTCCAGGTACCTTCTCCCAAGTGAAAACAAAATGAGTAGTGTTAATACCACAACCCAACCGAGTACAGATACAGAAGTCAGCTACTTTTTGACACCAGTGCACTGCATCCAATATTAGATGATAACAAGCAAAAGAAGATGTTAATAATTTTAGTATAAACAAGTTCACCTGCCCAAAGCCGGAACCAGGAACAACAACAATTCCGGTTGCATCAAGAAGACGGCGAGCATAGAATGCATCAGGGGCTGCGTTAACTGCTTTGGCAGCTTCAATTGCCTTCTGGGGCAGGTGAAGAGAGGGGAAGAGATACATTGCTCCCTCTGCCTTGTTGCATGTCACACCTTCTAAGCTATTGAACGCATCCTCCAAAGCCTGTGCCCAATAATATGAAGAGGACAACAAAATCGCATGAAAAAAAGAAAAAGTGATCAAAGGTTCATTTTCCAACAATGCAAGTTATCAGAAAAAAAAGCCAGCGCATATTGTGCATGAATCAAACATAAGAAGATTGCTGCTTTCACCTGGCCAAACAATCAGCAGATCTTTATCAAATTGTAAGAATATAAAACATAATCAAAGAATGGTTAAAACTAACCTTCGCCCGCCTAGCTAAAGATGAAAGGATCCCATTCTTTTCCGCAGTAAAGGATTCATATGATTCATCTCCAACCTGCAGGGTCATCCAAGATGTTTCTTTCAATTGACATACCAGACAATAAAGGGAATGAAACTTTCAGACACCCTTTGTGCACATGGTATACTTTACTTTTGGTAGTTCCTTTGAGAATATTGGTTTTCTAAGCTTAAGATGGTAGATAAGTTGACAGCAAAAGGATACTCACCTTTGGTGGATTCATGACAAGGCTTGCGAGAATCTGGCCAGAGATGTTGGAGCAGAGGTTTACTGATGCGACTTTGTAAATCTGTTCTCTCACATCCGCACTGAAACCAGTCACCTCCATGTAGCCTCCCCGTTTTCCACATTCCCCATGGTATCCTGGTGGAAACGACAGCGATAATTCTTGTAGCTACAAACCAAGTATATTCAGGACAAAGTCGAACTCATTTCTTGATCTAAAATGGGGATCCATACCTTTAGAAACTGACTGAAATGATACCAAAGAAAGATCTTTCTCGCCGTATCCCATCGACCTTGCAATCTTCTTGAAAGAGTTAAATTTCTTTTTCTCAACATAGATATTTTCTTGGTATACCTGTATAAATTTTGACAGTGCATTAGTAACCATAGGCACCGAGTTCGATAAAACTCTTCGAGTCCCGAAGCATTTATTGAAAGCTGATTCTGGCCGTTGACATTGCTTTCGCTTCTAGAAAGCATTAGCATACATATCTCACCTCATCTGCTAGAAGAACAAGGCCCTCTTTCTTGCAAAACTCCACTATTTCCCTCTGGTTTTCCTCCGCAAGAACCTGGAGAAACACCATTACAAAAATTGAAATGAAGAAGAAAACCTGTGCAAAAAACTATCACAATGCTACCATAGCGAAGTAGGGATAAAAAGAGTTGCTGTGGTGTAACTGACATCTAGCCAAAACCATTAAGAATTATTCTTAATGATTCAGAGGATTGAATGTGCATGCATGTGTAACATAACACCATTCTCTTGCAAAATGATGACAGCAAAGTATTATATAAAACTACCCTCACAACCGAGCAGGTAAAATGTCCTTTATTACCATCTGATGTTTCAGAAAACTAAGAAAATGTTTAGATTTCCACTCCAAAGGTTTCCATGATGACCATCCCCCCCCTCCCCAACGAGAAAAAGGGATAAAAAAGTATAGTATTCATTATAAACCTGTCCAGTGGGATTGCCTGGATTTATCACCACTATTGCCCTGATAGCAATGCCCTTGGATCGAGCATCTTCCAGTTGCTTCTTAACCTCAGAAATCTCCAGTCCCCATCCTGCTGCTTCGTCAAGGTAATATGGGACCTGGGACAAAATAAATCTCTTGTTTAGTTCCTTTTCATACATCCAAACTTGTAAAGCAAATTCTGGATCTCTCTAGACTAAATGAACTGCCTTGATGCTGGAAGAACATGCTTAGTCACATAAGACAACCATAAAGAACCCAGAATCTAGTCAAATACATAAGCAATTATATGGTTATATTAACTTTTAATAAAGGAGTTACAATGCCAAGAAAGAAGAGAAACTTCTGGTCAAAACTGGACTTATTGGCAAGGTGCCTGACATATCCTTATGATATAGTAAATAACATATAGTAAATTGCAATAGCGAGATAATGAACGCACAAGAAAGCCACCATGCAGAGCAATTGAGGCAGAGTACAATGGGTACTGAGGTATGGGACATAGAATGCCATCTTTCTTGGATCTTATCAATAACTGCATCATCATGTGCACCTGAGAGGGGTAAAGCAAAAGAAATAAGCAGGTAATTTCTCTTCACTCGTATCAGGAGAGGGATCATCGTAAGTATTGAAGGTTCAAGTAGGTACTGCAGGGCTCGCTCCATCTGTTAGGAAAATGTCATCTGAATTAGCAGGGAAACCATCACGGGCAGCAATTCCAGCAGCAATAGCATCACGTAAGCCTTTGATTCCCTGGAGCAAAAAGAATGTAAAAATCCTCAAGGTCATGGGGCTAAGAGGAGAATATGCTTGTGAAATCTACCAAGCATGTTTTTACCTGACTATGACTATATGCACCTGTTGCCCTACCAGGAATCAAATCCAGAATCTGCCGTGCCCGTGCTATAGCATCCGAGCTGCAAAGAGAAATAGAAGTTGAGATGTGATAGCATAAGGAGTATCTTTAATAATGGAAGTCATAAGTTGGCAGAGGGTCATAAATCTTACTGCAAGAAGATGGAACAGTTAATGGACAAGTAGAAATGATATACAAAATTTGACTTTATTTAGTTGCCTAATATGTGTTAAGGGTATTTAACATGTCATCAGACCAGATGCTCCTATACAGTAAAAGGAGTCAGAAAGCAGGTTTCCTACAAACATGCGTTCAAAAAAGAAGAAGAAGAAGAAGAAGACAAACATTTGGCTTCTATGAGTTCATGTCAATATCAGGTTGCTTCATTTTTTAAAAGCAAATCTAATTGTATGAGATCACACTTTTATAATGTGCAGTTTAACAAACCTTCTTATGCAAGAAATTCCCCAACAAGCCCCCAAGTTAATATTCTATCAGCCATAATAGAACATCGACCATGTTTCTTTTGATGCCTCTACCTAGCCCTTAGTCTTTTGGAGTATCTAGCTAATGAGATACTAAAGATTCTCCTTGCCACCACCATTGCTAGGATCAAGATCTTCATTGTACCTCAAACTTGGATATAATGGCATTGAGGAGCTTCTGTAGCTCACTTGCTAGAAATTTAAGAAGGCCAAATGAGGAGATGTAGGAAAAATGCAATACAGATTCCACTTTTAGTGATAGAAGTTAACTTAAGATCCTTATATCTTGGATAAGGGAGGTACTGATATGCATATAGATTAATGAGGAATATTTACTTGCAATTAATATGTAAAGGAAACGTGTTATCCGCCAAAAATCCATTTTGTTATGGTAATATGACCAGGAAGGAGAATTTTCCCCTATCTTTCCAAGGAACCCAAAAGCTCCAGCTTCTGACAGGGAAAATCCTTCATCTTCCATGTAAAAGAATGACGAGAAAGTGAAATGAAAAGGAGAAAAAAGAGATCCATGGGTTAAAATTGTGGATAAAGAACATAATGCTCCAACATAATTAGTCATGCCCATGGTTAATATTTTCAGACAGTGCCATGTTGAATATCACAATATTAAAAATAGAGATTTCTAAAATATCACTCCTGACATTGCTCGTGAATAATATTACTTATAACAATCTTAGATCCTGATGCCAATGTATTGATTATGGTTCATATTTACCTGAATAAGGCATGAGTTTCCTTCTTGTCCAAAATGGATGGATGGTCACATAAGGCAAGAACCTGAAATAGAAAGCAGAAGTTTTAAGAGAGATTGATCCTCACTGTGTAGTCAAACTTCAATAGAATACTGACCTCCCGGAAAAATGTAACTGGCTGCTGACCAAGAGACTGGGGATTCCCAATATTGCAATAAAGTATCTGCCCGAGCAATTGGGAATTTAAAATGAAGTATTAAACAAATTTAATGAACCGAAACATACACAAATTGAAGTGACAAGTTTCTAATACAAACATAATTTGAAAGTGGAATGTTACTCTAAAGACATTACAATGCACGATAAAAGGAGAACACTACCAACTAACTAACATATGCCGAAGGGAAATTGGATTAATAATACACACCTCATCAAAGGGATAAGAATCTGGCCTCGTTTGCAGCTCTTGTTGTAAGCGCTAGGAAAAAAATAGGCAGATTCTTCAGCAGATAAGAAATTGGAAGATAATTGCATTCAGCAGAATAATTAACTCAACTTTTTGCTACATTCAACCAACATATATCTCAAAACCCGAGATTAGCAATGTATTATAACCATTTGCACATAAAACTTTCCATATTAAGCCAACATAAAGAACTTAAGAAGATATAACTTGCCAAAAATTATAAAGAGAATCTGATTAGTCACAAACACCAATATTCAGCACTGCATTGCCAAGGTTCCCCTGCCCTTCATTCTAAAGCATTCTAATGGGACAAATTCCAGAAACAGAACATGAACTTCTATCCACTGTAAATTGTACTTCTTGAACTACTGAAGAAGAGAATCCTAAATAATGTGGAAAATAAGATGAATTTCTTTGATTCTTGGTGATGGCTAGGTTTTTAAAGAACAAATTACTTTCATTACCATGGCTCCATCCACTTTAAAAAGAAGAGGATATCTGTATGTCAGAATATCTCCAGAAAGATTAAAAAGGAATGTTATGCAATTATATTACCAATGAGCAACAATGAAACTAGTTGCATAGCATGTACAGATTGTTAGACAGGACACGAGAGTAAAATTAGTGTAGTATAAAATATTTGAGTGTTAGAATTGGCAAGAGTGCAAAATTAAAGTGATAAATACTAGTTGAAAGTCATACCAAGCATAAAATCAGAAAATAGTTTTAAATGGTTTGGCCATACAACTTACCTGGTGCTGAGAGTATCTCAATTTATATTTGATTTTGTTTTTTAAAAAAGGAGAGATATTCCTAAGAGACCTGATGTTTCTATGCCTAGCCATTTCAGACCGATTAATCTTTGTACCATCCTTTACAAGATCTGCGCCAGGGTTTTGGTCAGGCGGTTGCAGCTAATTGTGCCTCGTCTATTCTGTCCGAAGCAAGGTGTCTTTGTCGGTGGTCGTTGCATCACTAATAATGTTCTTCTTGTCTAGGAATTCATGCATGACCTTAGGCGGGCCCTTGCGAGGTGAACTCTCATAGCGATCAAGTTAGACATGGAGCAGGCTTATAACCGGATGACTTGGCATTTTCTTCGGAGGACTCTTCATGATTTCAATTTCCAGCACAGGTGGATCAATTGAATCATGGATTGTATAGAAGCCCCTAGCTTCGCCATCCTTGTTAATGGTGTACCCATGGAATAATTTTACTCAACGGTTGGTCTTCGTCAAGGTTGTCCTTTATCTCCTTACCTGTTCATTTTATATGCTCATGCTCTCTCCCATGCTCTGAGGGGCGTGGTCCAGGGATCATTACTTGAGCCCTACTTGCCGGCCCCTGGAACCGAACCCCTTTCTTATATTCTTTTTGTAGACGATTGCCTTCTTTTTAAATGGGCTTCACTTCAGAATGCGAGATGTTTCGCCACCATTGTTGAGACTTGTTGCCATGGCTTTAGCCAGTTGGTGAATCTACATAAGTCTACTGTTGTTTTCAGTCCTAAAACGAAGACCTAGACGAAGCACATGATCCTCTCCAGATTGGGGATCTCGGAGTAGGCTGGCACCTTTACCTATCTTGGCATTCTTATAACTAGTGGGAGGCTCCGGAGGTCGGAGTGTAGACTCTTTTTACAGTGGATCCGTGATCGTCTTGAGGGTTGGCAGGCTTCTACTCCCTCCATAATGGATAAGCTCACACTTTTATTAAATCTGTCTTGAGCTCCATCCTTGTTTACCTCTTGTCAAATACTATGTTGCCAGCTGGTGTCTCAGGGAGATGAAACAGTTTTTCCAGGATTTTTTGTGGAGTTCTAGACAGGACAGTCTGGGCTTCACTTGATATCCTGGGATACTGTCTTAGGGATGCTGGTCATGGGATCTAGTAGAGCTGTCAACGGGTCGGGTCCGGACCCGAGACCCGCGGGTCTGGACCCAATGGGTCCGGGTCTGGATCTCAATCTGGACCCGTTTACCCGGATCTGGACTCGAACCCGATTAGTCATAGTTAAATGGATCCGGGTCTGGATATTACATACCCAGACTTGACAGACCCGAGACCCGATTAAATAAAATAATATGATATATATTTATATATTTATATATATTTATATAAATATGGGATGTTGGACCATAATCGAACGGTTAAAAAAAAAGAAGAATAGAATCCTCCACTCTTACAAGCCCATGGGCCATGGTGGTATTCGGGTCCGAGTTCGGGTCTGGATACTTGGGATCCATTCGGATCCGGGTCTGGTACTTTAAAATTGGACCCGTTGGATATTCGGGTCCAGATCCGGGTCCGATAGCTAAAATCGGGTCCAGGTCTGGATATTTGGGTTCCAACCCGAACCCGACCCGTTGACAGCTCTAGGATCCAGTTGCTTTTACTCAAGAGGGAGGTGTTGATTGCATGGCATGCTATGAGATATCTCTTTCAGCCCGACTGTTTGTGGAGCAGGATGATGAGAGCCCGTTATGGTGCTTGGAGCCGGGGATCTCAGATTTTGATCTCGTGCGGCTGCTCTTCTGTTTGGAGGGAGATCTATTCCTAGGGCCCTGGCATGCTGAAACAGATTAGGTATTTGATTGGAGATGGGTTCACGATTGACTTGAGCCAGGATGCATCGATCTCTAGCTTATCTCTTTCCAGGTGGCCTATTTTTGTGAGCATTAAGGTGGTCAATAACCTTCGGGTTTCTGACTTGCTGGCGAACGACGGTACGACCTGAAGAACTCAGGAGGTTACCAGATTATTCAGGAGTCAGCTGGCTGGTCACATTCTTGTCCTACCGATTTCGATCCATGGTTGCCAGGATCTGAGAATGTGGGGCCACTCTTGCTGTCCAAGGATTCCTTCTAGTATCCTTTTCGATTTGTACAGGACTCCTTCAGATACGAAGATTTCGATTACCTGGATCTGGAGATTGCCAGTTTACCTGAGAGTGCACCTTTTCTTTGGAAGGTGGTTTGGGATCGCCTTCCCACGAGAGCGTTGTTCAGGCACATAAGTATGGACTTGCCAGTGACTTGCTCAATTTGTGGTTCACAGGTTGAGTCTACTAAGCATGTGATCCTATTCTGTCCTAGAGCGAGGTCGATTTGGACCTTGGCTGGAAGATGGCCTTGGATACAGGAGGGATCCTGGTTATGCTCCTTCCTTTATATACTTCGATACTGTTCGACTAAGGCAGGTGGTCATTTTGCCTACATCGCATACCATATTTGGTTGTCTAGGAATAGCTTTGTCTTTGAGGCTGTTCGCACTCTGGCTCATCGAGTTCTCCAAATAGTCACGTGCATGGCTATGGAGTATCACCACTTTGACATTGCCACTTTTCTTGCAGTCCCGGACTCCTAGGACTCCCATGCTGATTCGGTAGCAGCCCGGATGGCTATCTACATTTCTTGAAACCCCTTTTGAATTTTGTCAAGGTGAACTTCGATGGCAGCGTTCGTGGTGCATCAGAGAGTGCTGGTTTTGTCATTCGGGGTGCTGAAGGTAGGCTGTTAGGAGCATGAGATTCTTTTCTTCATGAGCCCTCGATTTTAGAGGTTGAGCTCAGAATTGTGTGGACGATCATCACTTGGGCTATACAGGAGCTGCATGCCGAGAGGATTCTTATTGAGAGGGATTCCTCTATTATCATTGGATGGATTCAAGATAGGTTCAAGTAGCATCACGTCTACCCTCTCCATGATATCTGGCGATCTCTTGGGATGCCGATGACATTTTCAATTTGCTCTATCTATAGGGAGGCGAACAGTGCGGCTGACTGAATTGCCTCCTTTATTGCGGAGCATTCTGGTGACTGATGATCGTGGCACCAGGGCGATTATATTTTTCTGCCCTTTAAAGATTTACTTTCACTTGATCTTCTATGCTGCTCTCACGCTAGAGTTGTGTGACCACCCGTTTATATAAAAAAAAGAGAGAAAAAAAGGAAGAGGAGGAGGGACCAAATAAGACATAAATAATAGTAAAAATTGTCTCTGAAAAATGAAGAAGTTGACTTGGAAACTCAGTTTGCAATACATCTTGACGTAGTTAAAGAGACTTGCTAAAGCAGATGCTAAAAAAGAATCTGTAGTAAAGGAAAAATCTAAACTGTGTTTAGATTTTGAACTGAAAAATAATTTTTGAATCTTCATTCATTGCTAATTGACAGCCATTAAATTAACAAATAGGAAGAAAGTTCTATCATCAGAAGCTCAGAACATCTTTTAACCATACAAATGAGCCAGCAAATATTTCTGGTCCAATATCATGTATAATAATTATTTTTTATAATACATATATGCCACAATGTCCAATAAAAATACAGAAAAGAATATGGAACTTGTATTACTAGAAACTCTAAGTACCTGGGCATGGCTGACAATCTCTCCACGGACGGCATACTCACATTTTAAAACCTGAATGAAGAAGAGTGAGTGTATATGCGTATAGTAACAGGTTATGGACCAACCATGTCGATGGGGGAAAAATCAAGCGAAGGGAAACAGTAAGAAGGCATGCACCTCAAAACTCTGGATAAGAAATCGCAAGATTTCTCTTACGTATCAAGGAAATAAAAAGGAAAAAACTTAAGGGAACAAAAAGTAATTAAAATGAACCACCAAATAGCAATACACAAACCATGCTTGCATATCCCGGACTTAAATTGTGTGGATTCATGCAAGCTTGTATTTAGTCCTACACTAGTTATACATCGATAGGTCTTGAATATTTATACAGGATAAAAAAAAATTAGATAATAATTTTTATCCCTTTGGATGACATGCTGTTATAAAAATAACCATGGTAAATACTGAAAAACATCATAAAGCTGACCACAAAACAGAAGCGGTACAAAAGTAATTCTCAAATTGACAGTTGAAGTACAGAAATGACTGATTTCCCGGACAATCCAAAATGACTAATAAAGGCCAAAGCCATTAATTAAAAGAGGAGTTTTTTTTTTTTTAAAAAAATATTGACACTAACAAAAAAAAAAAAAAAAAAAGGTCAACTTCTGAGGCAATAGTAATCCAGGCACATGGTGAGGAACATTAATTTCAAGAAAGAGGTAATAAAAGCTAAGTTGAGAACCGCATTAACTGACGAAAAGAAAAGGTTACCAATAAAAAAGCACTCATGAAACAAACCGATGGATCGTAGAAAATAGAAAGAAATCGGACGCAGGAACAGGAAAAAAAAAAAGAAAAATAAATATATCGATCTAAGAAAAAAAAAGGCCTAAAAAATTTGTTAAAGTGAACAGAGGCACAGGAGGAGGAGGAGGAGGAAGTCATGTAATCTATAAAACCCAAAATCGGCCATACGAAAAATCCATCAGCAGTTCCATTAATCCAATCCTCCTATAGCAAATAAAAAGGAAAAGAAAAATCATGCAAGCAAAATCGAACACGAACAAACCATCAAAATCGAATATCTAGCAATCAAATCAGCGAAATAAAAAGTAAAAAAGAAGCCATCTTTGATCAGCGGATCCGAAATGAACCCAGCAGAAAAGAACGAAGTTCAGACCACGATACGCGAAATCAGGGAGAAAAGAAAGCAGCGAGATCAAGAAGGCATCTCGGTGGATCGAAGCGGAAAAAAAATCGTAC
This sequence comes from Areca catechu, assembly GCA_021397845.1. Lineage (NCBI taxonomy): Eukaryota > Viridiplantae > Streptophyta > Magnoliopsida > Arecales > Arecaceae > Areca > Areca catechu. Next base: position 7,309,714 of record CM038052.1, read on the forward strand.
CTTTGGATTGATAGAATCCAAAGTAACTGGAGGAGATTGAGTGGAGCCCATGGCGGAGGACGCTGCGGCAGCAGAAGAAGATAGAAGATGAGAGTGACCGGCACCTGAGCTAAAACAAGCTTATCCCCCCGTCCGTGGCGAATCGGCGCATGGATAGAAGGCGCCTTTCACGAGTTTCGAACCTAACCGGTTTGGGGAGCCCACAGAGTTTGTTACCGGAAGTAATCGGCGTGCAAAAGAATCGGCACCATGCGCAACCCAATGCTTATCCCCCGTCCACAGGGGATCGGCGCATGCGAGACGGCTTTTGAAATCGGGTCGTCGTGACGTAACCGGGTTTTTTTTTTTTTTTTTTTTTTTTTTTTTCTGATAAAAGTATAGATAGAAGGCGTCTTTCACGAGTTTCGAACCTAACCGGTTTGGGGAGCCCACGGAGTTCCTTACCGGAAGTGATCGGCGTGCAAAAGAATTGGCACCATGCGTAACCCAAAGCTTATCCCCCGTACGTGGCGAATCGGCGCATGGTGATGCGAGACGGCTTTTGAATTCGGGTCGTCGTGACGCAACCGGTTTTTTTTTTTTTTTTTTTTTTAAATTTTTAATTTTTATAAAAGTATAGATAGATGGCGTCTTTCACGAATTTCGAACCTAACCGGTTTGGGGGAGTTTTTTTTTAAAATAATATTTTTTAAAAAAATAATTACCAAAATAGGTTCGGTAAAACTTATTTACCGATTTAGGTGGGGTGGCTGACGTGGACGAATTCGTCCTTTGGAAGGACGAATTCACAACTGAATTCGTCCTTTGGAAGGACGAATTCAGCTCAACTGAATTCGTTCTTCGAAAAGACGAATTCAGTTCAACTGAATTCCTCATCCCATTTTTTTTCTGGATTCCGGGTGAAGTTGGCAAGGGCAACTTCAGCCCAAAATGCCCAAAACATGGGGACCATTATCGAGTTCCACATCTCGTACTTCTGTGACTTGACGCTACTAGCTATGAGTTGGTGAACACCTTTAAGGGCTTTACTCCAAGCTCCCTGATAAGTTTCAGTCATGTCAACAGGGTCTCATACTCAAATTAGTTGTTGGTTGCCTTGAATAGAAAATGCAAGGCATACTTGATGACCACCTATTCAAAGTTCATCAAGATCATTCCGGCTCCACTACCTCGAGAATTTCAGGTGCCATCCACGTAAAGGATCCAAGCTAGGTCCACATTGGACAACTCAGCAAGTTGCTTACCGGGTACCTCCACATGTTTATCATCGGTCCATGTGCACTCGACCAAGAAGTTCAATAAGACATGCACCTTCACATATGACCTCGGGTGATAAGAGATATCAAACTTATCGAGCTTGATTGTCCATTTCACCAGTCGCACAAAAGTGTCAAGTCGATGTAGGTAGCCTTTAGGAGTTGGTCGATTAGGATGATGACATGATGAGCTTGAAAGTAGGCCCTGAGATGCTAAGCATAAACAATTAGAGCTTCAATGATTTTTTTGGATTTGGAATACCTAGTTTCCACATGATGAGTTATTGAAGGCCTCTTCCAAGTCAACAACATGGTCAGCCTCTCTAAATGTTAGATGTATGCCCTGAAAGCCATGTTGGCTTGACACATTTTTAAAAACACCCATAAAAATTTATATAAATGCATCAATATTTTATTATAAAAAATAAAAAATTAATAAAAAAATTACAGGACCGATAGGTGGACCGATGGTCACTGGTAGCAGGACTGGCAATCGAGATGGTGACAGGACCGATGATCAGATCCTGGTGGTAGCCGGACTGGCAATCGGGATGGTGACCGGACTCGGCCGAAGCCGGTGGCCCCTTGCTCCCTCGCCAGGTGGCCCCCTGAGACGGTCACTCTCGTCGTTCTCTAACTTGACCGTCGAAGCTCCCTCGCCGGGACCCCCGGCCAGGGCCTCTGACCTTGTATTACAGGACTGAGAGCCAGGAGACCTCATTACGAGACAGTCTAATCAAATCAGTGGCTCTAGAGCCACATGCGCGGTGGCGAGATCGGCAACACAAATAAATAATGCTTGTCTATTTTAGGCCAGAATACATATAAACACATATGTAAATAAACACTTATATAAATAATTCTTATATAAATTAACAAGAAAACATGAATTACAATAAATTCTAAAATAAATGACTAATCGGTCCCACATGGTGGCCGTCTCCTAGTGCGTGCAGGCTGTATACGACGACGGATCGGAGGTGGCTGATGCTGCTCTGTCTCATGCTCTATATCGTGTGATGCCTGATATGCAGCATGCTGTACATCATGTGATGCCTGCTGTGCAGATATATGATGTGACGACGATGCTCCATGTCCAGAATAATCATGCTGCCAGCCCATGAAATCCGGTGCAGTAGTATAATCAAAATGTGATGCCACATCCAAAGTAGTTGTGAACTCGTGCATCGGATGTGGAGAGGTGCTATGTCGTCTCGTACCTCGTCTGTGATGAGCTGACGGAGGTGCTCCGGATGAAGATGCAAATGGATAATAAGGCGAAGGAGTCTCGTCCTCCCTGTCTCCCTCCTGATAAAACTCATGGAGTGGAATCCGTGCATGCTCGCCAAGAGTATGGAGGGCAGAGTGACATATATCCTGTATATCCGGGGAGGTCGCACGCTCAAGTATTGTCGCAAAACTACTACCCTGTAAATAAAAAAATTAATTAGTTTGACAAAATTTAAACGTATATTATAATTTAAATAATAAAATTTAAATTACTTACCATGTAATCATATACTGCACCATTGCGACTGATGAATCGACGAGTGATCCTACGATACCACTGCATATAAGGATCGTGATAATCCATGGTACCATCGAATGGATCGTCATGTATAATATAGTCATGACGACTCATCCATAACTGTATATAATCCCGATGAACGGTGGACCAATCCTGATCAGATCGTCCTCTCATATCAATACGATGTAGTGCAGACAACATATCAAACTGATCTGGCACGAGCTGTCGCATCCCGAACTGGCGCATCACTCTATCGGGTAAATGCTACTCTACTATATAAAAACATACTAGTGGCACTCTACTACACCAGATCTCCTGACCCTGTAGACAGTAGTCTGGTAACTGTGCAATCATTGCGGCAGTATATGGCTGCCATATGACCTGTTTATAAATAATTTAAAGTATAATTTATTAAACAAGAACAAATTAAACAAGACAATCATTATCAAAAATTCAATTTTTATTACCTCATCGGGTCGCAGTCGATCAAGTAAATAACGATACGAAGAGACCACATGCATAGGTACCTGTGTGACAGAAAAAAGATCTCTCCATCTACAAAATAAATAAATTAAATTAATTAATTAAAATAATATATATCATACATGGCATAAAAATATTATGTAAATTCTAAACTCACCTCATCCCTAATGGTCCCTGTAGTAAACCGGCTCCATCATCATCAAAATCGATCATCGGATCTGGAGCCTGTCGAAGTAATCTGTGGGGTGCAATAATCGGAATTCTATCCCATGCCCATAACTGTAGTAGCAACAGCGGACCAGCAATATCAGTAACATCTCTGTGGCTCGCCCTGCACATCTCTCTATACAACCAAGCGAGTCCAGCGCTACCCCAACTATACTGTCCGGCCGTCTCGAAATCCGCTAATAAAGGTAGAAATAATAGATGCATGTTGTTCCCAGATTTATCCATAAAAAGGCACCCACCCATCAACTGTAAAATATATGCTCGAGCATAGCACTGAATGACTGCCTCATCCGCATCGAATGCTAAATCCTGGAAGTGCTCGGTAAGCCAGACCAAGCTCAGTCGAGATCCATGCAATCTATCATCCGGTGGGACGACCCCTAATAACTCAAGACAAAGCTGCCTCCAGTCTACCCGTGTACTACCCGTCACTGGTAGACCATCTACTGGCAAACCTAGCTGAACAGCAACATCCTGTAGGGTGATGGTCGCCTCTCCATGCGGAAAATGAAAAGTATGTGTCTCCGGACGCCACCGCTCGACGAGAGCAGTGATCAAATGCCAGTCCAATCTAATAAATCCAACACGTGCTAGACCGTAGAATCTGGACTGCATCAGCAATGGCAAAATACGACGATCGAGCGGTATCGATCTGCGCATAACCATCTCTCGACGTCGACAGTGCAAAACAACATCCTGTCCCTCCCATACCAAAGATGATCTATGTGAAGGCTGACCGTGTAGTACACTACTATCAGAAGGACCAGGATCCATAACTGCGATAACTCAAAGAAAATCAATCACAAAGCCCATTTAATGCATAGTAAGGACATCAATCCATATACAAGCTATAAACATCAGACAATAAAACATAGCCATATATTACAATCCATCAAATAAAATACAAAGCAATCACAAGATTAGCCTAATATATTACAATCCATATATTAAAACATTTGTAAAATATGACTGATATAATTTAACTAATCTGCTTGTAGAAGCCTTGGACATGACCGCCTATCATGTCCTTCTTCTTTACAGATTGTACACTTGCGTTTGTTGCCGGCTTCTCTTATATCCATATCATTTCTGATCCTCGTGGATCGTGTCCTACCTTTCTGTCGTAGCCTATTTGCATCAGGTATAATGATACCGTGTTCATTTTGCTGGGGCCAATATTCTTCATGAGGAATTGGTTGAAATTGTGGCATATAAGTTTGATGATAATCGTGTAATGTATAGTACCGATCAATGTATATTTTAAAATCAATGGCAACATGTGCACAAGAAGCCATGACGTGAGAACAAGGTAAATGAAAACATTGCCACTTCTGACATGTACATGTCTGCTGGGAAAGATGAACAACCTACAGCATAAAAAATCATAATTCAGCATATACACAACGTAATAACATATTTTCAATGATACATAAAGATCGTAAATACCTGTGTATTATCACCCTTGTTCATGTTCGGTCCACGTCTAGCAGTTTGGACTTGGAACAAGCCAGTTGCTCTATCAAATCGGGTAATGGTATGCGATGTCGCTTTGGCTTGGTTGGAGATGACATGTCCCGTAACAAAAGGAGTAAACCTTTCATTTCTGTCCATTGCCTCTATTGCTTGGACACGTCGGCCTTCAAAATATGACACAAGGCGAAAGAAAGTCAACTGTACCAATGCTGTTATGAGAAGAAATCGAGCATTTTTCAGAACTCCATTGAAACACTCGGATATATTAGTTGTCATCATCCCATACCGTCGTCCGTCATCATGTGAACGTGTCCATTTTGCTAAAGGAATTTCATTCAACCACTGAACAGCTTCTGGGTTAAATTTCTCAATATTTCTCATGTATTTATGAAATTTTCTAGGCTGCGTTTGCATTCCAGCTCTTTTCACCACATCTCTTAATTTGGGATCATGGAATCTTGAATTGAAGTTACTTGCCACGTGACGCAGGCAATATAAATGATAAGCATGCGGTGGCTGCCAACCCAGATACTCATTCTGTACTGCAGCAAGTATACCAGCATGTCGATCAGAAATTAGACAAATTTCCTGACGTGTTGTAACAAAATTTCTGATACAAGCTAAAAACCAACCCCAGGTGTCCGCTGACTCTTCATCAACAATACCAAATGCAAGTGGAAAGATCTGATTATTTCCATCAATAGCAGTTGCAATCAACAATTTCTCCTTATACTTTCCATACATGAAAGTAGCATCGATACTTATGACCGGACGACAGTGCTTAAACCTTTCAATCGAGGGTGCAAAGGCCCAAAATACACGATCAAACTGGGCACAATTTGGTATACCAGTTGGAGTGCCGATAAATTTAACCCAGGTACCCGGATTAAATGTTTGTACAGCATGCAACCATTTCGGAAGCAATTGATATGACATATCCCAATCTCCGAACAGCATCGCTATCGCCTTCTGTTTGGCATCCCATAATTTTCTATAACTTGGTGTATAGTTGTATTTGTTCTTTATGACTGCACCAAGTCCAGCAATAGCAATGGTAGGAATTTCTTTAACCAGGTCCCGAATTTCATTAGCAATTAAAGTGGAGTCCAAACCAGAATGATCTTGAGACATCATTGCAGAAAGGCATGTATGAGGACCGGTATATCGTGAGATCTCAAAAAAATTATGCCGTTTAATACCTCTCAGCATCCACTGACAACCAGAATCTTTGCTCTTACATTTGACATGCCATAGATTTGGATTTGATTCAATAACTTTGAATTCATGATGTCTTTCAACAGAATATTGTTTTACTGAAGTCTGCAATTCTGCCTTATCTATAAAGCGGAGTCCTTTACGTAACTCCTCATTCCTTTGCCATATAAAATGTTGTTCCTGCATTGAATAATACATTGACATATTTGCAGCATTCCAATCAATCTGGGTAAATGTTCTAGATGGAGCTTCAAATGTAGAATAATTTGGAACAGTGGTATCATCCGGACTTCGTACTGGATGTGAAGTACCGGCCTCGTCACCTTTGTCAGCCAAGTCATGTTCACTTTCATCATCATTCTCATTAAAAAGTTGATTATCGACATGCACCCTGTCATCAGCAGCTGTATATATTGATGCTTCTCTAATATTACTTTCCGGTACAGTACTGTCCACCGTACGTAACGGATCTACAGTAAAAACTGAGCCAATATTTTCTACTTCATTATCTGCAATATTCGGAGTACTATATGATAGAACCTGTTCAGTTACACGAGTTGTTGCTATATTTCGAACAGCTTCTTCGTAATCATCCTGTTCGCAATCAGGTTCAGGAGCTTCAATGGTTTGGATATCTATATATAACTCTGCACCCGATATACATGAATGTGAACCGATAGTTGAAAACATCATCTCCATGTCTTCATCATCCGTTAATGGAACAGGTTCGTACTTTACAAATGTCGGCTGGACAACTTGTGGATATCTATAGATAATCAAAACTTTTTTTTCAGTTCTATCAATACGGAGAACTCTACATATTTTGTTCTCCAACTCTTGAAATGTCATGTCAGAACTGATTCTAATTGCCTTTTTTGGTCCCTGATTGTACTCAATTCCATTTGATCCATTAATCATAGAACCACCCATATAACATAATGCTGTGATTCTTTCTCCCATTATATATCCTACATGTTTAATTAACAAAATATATTTAGAAATAACTTTCTCATATATTGATATCATTAACAAACTAATTAAATTACATAATTAATATAACAATAAAATTCAAAACATAATTATTTGTCTATCATGATGAATGCATCCTATCATCAACTACTAGGTAAAGGCCCTATCCCATTCAGGAATTGCATTAATTTTACAGGTCAACTTATAGTAATCAAACGGTATGCAATGAAGACCAAATGAAATTTCGGCAGCATTTTCCCTTAGTTCTCCACATACAAATATTTATGTATGCGAAGAACAAAAGGAAAATGATGATCGAAATTTTATTCGGCCTTCATTGCATATCGTTTGATTACTATAAATTGACCTGTAAAATTATTTACAATTCCCAAACTGTCCAAATTGGATAATCAATTGATCAACATGCATAATTCTCATATCTGTACAAGTATAAAAACATGTACGGATAATACAGAATATGCATATCAAGCAATTGACGGGTCTACGGTTCAATGAAATGCAAATTTTATAAAAATACATATATAAAACTCATCATAATTAATCATTTAAATACAATTACAATTACATAATAATTACATCACTGATATCAATTCACTTATCAATAAAATGGGCCTTTTATTTATATTCTTGTATAATGTATCCTTGAATCATCAAAGAAATTAATAGATGATAATACATATTCTCAAGAATTAAGAATTTGAGGCATGTGTCATTATAGATTAATTCCTAAATTGTTTCCAATCATTAGATCATTACAGAAATAATGATTGATCTATCAAAATCGATACATAGATTACTTTCTTTTGGATAGATGAGCTACAGTATATTAGCTGTAGAAGTAGGGTATACATCTAGATATGATCTATCAACCTTAGCAGTTAAAGGATAGTCTTATGTGATTTATGAAGCTAAGTTCTTAAGACCGTGGTCATGATAATGTGATAAATGGAAAAGCATTTCTATATGATTTCATAACTTGGACTTAAACAAATTAAATCTTACATATAATAGATGATAGGGTTTGATAAGTTTTTCATAACTTCTATCTCATCGAAACTCTCGATAGAAAAACTGAATCATATATTAACTACACCTAGAAATTTATTACTTCTATTCTATTGGATTGCCACTACATGTTGCTAGGTGTCACTGATGGATTGTAAGACTGATAGGATAATTTTGATAATCGGTGATCCTAAATCAGTAGAGTTAGAAGTAATAAATGACTCGATCAAATGATTGATGCATCCTTTTCGAATTGTAGCAGACTTGGAACAACTTTCTAAGAGTTAGTAAGAGGAGGATCTAATTGCAAATATTGCAAAGCTAATTTGATTTGATCAAATTAGATTTCTAATCCTAGTTGAATTTAATTAGATTTAATTTGATTGGATTTTGGTCTAGTTCAAATCTAATTGGGTTTACTAGTCTTGATTGGATTAGGATTTAATTTCTAATAGGTTAGGACTAAACCTAATTTGAAACGGGTTAGAAATCATTGAGTCCCACTTAGCTGGAGCTCTCTCTCCTTGATCTACACCTAAGAGGAATGGTGCTAATAGTAGGAAGAACAATCAAATATTTATACAATCAAATATTTATAAATTTAAAAAAAAATATTTACCTTGAATCCGGATAATAAAATATGGAAGAACAAGATCTAGATCATCCAACAAAAAGCCAATATTCAGATCTACACAAAAAAAATAAATATTAATCAAAATAAAATTTAAATACTAAAAAAATAAATAAAAATAAAAAAAACTTACCGGAAAGGATGAGAAAGAGTGATCTTCAATATTTCTGACCCCACAAGAAGATAAAACAAAAAAAATAAATAACAAATCGGAGAGGGGAGGGACCACCGGAGAGGAAAAAAAAAAAAACGGAGGAGGAAGAACAGCGGAAAAAAAAAAGAAAAAGGGAAGGCTTGTTATAGGGCTGCTTTGAGAATTCGTCTTTCCAAACGACGAATTCTCAGGCGAATTCGTCGTTTGAAAAAACGAATTCGTCCACCGCCCGCAACCAAAGCCACGTGTCGATCGGTAAGCCTCCCGATCGACACGTGTCAAATATGCAGGGCGACGGTAGAGGCCTAAAATCGGCTTTTGAAAAGACGAATTCAAATTCGTCTTTTCAAAAGCCGATTCTTTTCAAAAGCCGATTTTACTCGTTTAGCTGTGAGAATTCGTCTTTTCAAACGACGAATTCTCAGGCGAATTCGTCGTTTGAAAAGACGAATTCTCTCCACCGCAGGCCACGTGTCAAACCAGGGCGATAGCGGCAGAGCCTAAACCCGGCTTTTGAAAAGACGAATTCAAATTCATCTTTTCAAAAGCCAATTTTAGACTGTTAATTTCGGTCCGGGTGTCATTTTAGAATTCGTCTTTTCCAAAGACGAATTCGGCCACGCGTCCACCCTGCTGGCCACGTGTCATTTTTTTTTTTTTTTTTTTCCGAACTTTTTGCCACGTGCCACCTAGATCCGTAAATATTTTACGGATTACCTATTTTTATAATTAAGTTTTTTTTTTATATTAATTTAACCCACAGAGTTTGTTACCGGAAGTACACCCTCACTTTTTTTTTTTTTAATGCTGTGATAAGAAACGTCTTAGACTTTGCCTCCGTTCGGTCATGCGCATGTTCAAACCAACCGAACTTGAATCCGACTTTTAAGTCCAGCAGGCTGGGTCAGTCTTAGAACTTAAATTCGCTCATTAAACGAACCTAGCTCTGACTTACAGACTTACATTATACAGTTAGACTGACTTGATTTAGATTTGGATCTTGTTAGGTCAAAATACTATAACAAAAGATTTATAGATAATTATATACATATAAAAAATTATATAATTTAAAAATCTCTATTCTATATATTAAATAGTTAAAAAATAGATAATTTAAATAAAATCAAATTAGATATATTTTTTATCATTTGATATATATATTAATTTTTTAAAATTATATTAATTTTTTAAAATTCTATAAAATTTTTTGTGTGTAAATAGTTTTGAAATTGTAAATTTTATCAAATAATTTGGATTGTCGATATAAGACGTTTATTATTTAGTTTTAATATGATCATATTTAAGTCCAAATCCACTCGGCCTTATTTTATATATATATATATATTTTTTTTTTTTTTTTGAGAGAGAGAGAGAGAGAGAGATTTGATTACATTCAAATAGATTTGTTTCTGAATTTCTGATAGTAAACCTGCCCAAAACAGGCCAATGGTCTACCAAGAGCACGCCATGCACATCACCTCAAGCGCGTGGGTTGAGTAGCTGGTGGGAGGAGCCCAAAATAATTACAGCAAGCCGAGTTAAGTGAGATACATTTGCACAAGCCAATACGAGGAAAAATTATTGGTTGGACTTGGTCGATCACCATGGACCACTAACAATTTATTAGCTCGAAGGACAACAGAACTGCCAACCTGAATTTGTTGTTAACGGCTGACATGGGCCATAAAAGACTGAAATTAATTCTCGCAGAGGGAAATATAAAAAGGTAAAAAAACTAAAGTTGATTAACTATAATAGATGCAGGTCAGATCAATTCCAGCACAAGTGCAGGGCATTGAGACACCACCGCAACCGATCAATTAAGATGCCAGACCTAGAGTGTAGGGAAATTCAGTAGAACCCAACCAATTCGAACCCCCAAGAATGTTCCCGGGAGTACTGCCCTGCTTCCGTGGCATTGGTTAAAACCCTGTATCCCTTCCACTTGACTCGATCTGCCGTGCCAGCACCAGTTCCTGTATTCATATACTCCCCGTAATACAATGTATTGAGCCCGAAGGATCCATTATTTCACTCGTGCCCGAAGGATCCCTGTATTATTATACTCGTGTCGGGGGCGGCGGCGATGCGGGAGAGATGGATGGTGATGCCGGTGGGCTCGTTGGGGTCGTCGCGGCCATCGGCGGTGACCATGTTCTTTTGGTTGGCGTTCGGGTGCCGGACCTGGATGTCGCAGTCCTGGAGGACGGTGGCGCCGTTGCCGAAGATGAAGTCGACGGTGCCCTGGATGAGGCAGCTGCGGAAGAAGTGGCGGAGGGAGTGCAGGTAAAGGGTGTCCTGGTAGGCGATGATGTCACAGTCGTAGAAGGCCGAGAGGTCGGAGCTCACGCGGAGGGCCACCGCCTGGTGCTTCGACGGGCCGGCCGTGTTCTGTACCCGGAGGCCGCGGGCTAGGAACCCTGTCCCTACCACGGCTGCATGGCCCATGCAACATATTTAAATTAAATCAGCTCTAAAGGAATAATTTAAAAAAAAAAGAAAAAAGAAAAAGAAAAAGAACTTGTACTCTTATCGTCCCTCAACCGAAAGAACAGGCGGCGAGGGGCAGGAGCTCAAGGGTGGGGTGTCGCGGTGACTTTGGGTGTCATAGAAAGCTGGTTATATTTATTATACCTATCTAATAAATTCGAATGTTATCTTTGGTCTCTATACAATTAATCATGTTTTTGTACGCCATGATATATATATATATATATATACTCGATGGAGGGCAAAATGTAAAATATCTATTAAAATTAACCGGCAAGAACTCAATATTGATTGCGATCTTCGTGCGTTGCAAACGTGATCATCGGTTTTCTTATATAATGCACCGGCTCCGGACGATAGAGAGCAAGACCCGCTGCAGCATGGCTTTGTCAAAAGTGGAATGGCTAATTCCTGGCGGTTCGTACATTAAAGCTAGTTGTCTCCCGGGGAAGACACGGACTGATGTAAGCTATCCTGTTACTGGTTGACTGATGAGCTGACAGAGGCACAGTATCCGTATCTAATCCTGCCAGGTGCCAACGGACGCACGGTATCCCTAAAGTAATCCTGTAGTTGGCCACGCTCTTCCGTCTCTATTTCTGATTGCGAGATGATTACGAAAAGAAAAAAGTGGCCTCGCATTAATGCGGGTTAATGAGTGCTCGTTAGCTGCAAGTGCATCCAACATGCTATAATTGCCGCGGATGCATGGCATCCTCTCACAAAACAAGGGGTTTCGGTTCTTCCCCAACTTTCTATTTTAACCTTCTCTTTTTCAGGGACAATATTCTAGAATCTTGTTGAGATAACTTTTCTAGTTTCTACGATTGATGCTTCACAAGTGCACTGCTTATACAAATGCTGCTATGTAAAATAAATTGTGAAATTGAGTCACCAGACAGCCCTGATCTTAACACGGTTCAGCCTAGCTAGGATCTCATTTTTTATGATCCTTTTTTTTTTTCTTCTTCTTTTTTTTAAAGGAACACATTTTATATTTTTTATTTTGTTAACTATTCTGTTAATAATATATATATATATATATAATTTAGTGCATCTTGCTTGAGTCATTTTAGTTCATAGTAGCCTGAAGCCTGACAGAAAAAAAAAAAACTGAGCATGATCACCCAAACCAAATGTGCGTGCTACTCCAATCCTACCGAATTCTTTTAAGCAGATGTTTTTTTTTTCTTTCTTTCTTTTTTCTTTTCAATGTAAACTTTTTGAAGAAAAGAAATGCACCCTCGCATGGAGGGGTCCACAAAAATTTGCCCGTTAGTTTTAAAAAAAGGGGACCTGCCTACTGTCCTGGAAAACATCAACTCCATGTGATCTGTTCCATTCCAAAAGTTTAAACTAGGGTGCTCACGTGATCAAATAATTGGCAGTACTTTAAAATTATTGACGTCCGATGCCGCGTAACAAGGATAGAGTTCTGGGGATGAAGTTTCTCTTCCTTCTCTTTCCGTGTCACGCAAAGATTACCGAATACCTTTACAATTAGCACAACCAGCACTACCATGTCACACTTATTAGAGAAATCTATTTGAAATTACTGTAATTTTTGATAAAAACTATATTTTATTATTAAATATTATTTTAAATATGTTGCCGATCTCGCCATCGTAGCCTGTAACTTCAGAGCTGGTGGCGGGATCAGACCGTCTCGTCTCGAGGTATCCGGGCTCCCGAACCAACAAGACAAGGTCAGAAATTCTGGCCGGGGATCCCGGCGAGAGAGCTATAACAGTCAAGTTAAAAAACGGCGAGATGGAACAGAGTCTCCAAGGCGGGCTCCCGAAGGAGTCCCAGGCTTAGAGATTATCTTAGCAAAAAAAGGTCTCAGGAAGAATAGAAATTGGACCAAGTTCCTTCACCGAGCTTGTGCCAAGGGACCCCTCTCGGGATCTTGGATCCTATTATCGGTGCCTTTTCTTTTCCCAGCCTTTTTTTCCCTTACCTGATCGTCCGCTCTTCCCATCCTTTTATCCCATCACGCTGCCTCTGACTTCCCGCCCTTGGAAGGCCCCCTCTTCGCTTTCACCTCCTTCTCTCCCTCTCTTTCCCCTTTCCCCTTCGGGTCCAAGAATGCGGCGGCCTCCTTGTCTTGCTTGCCGAGCCGTGCGAGGAAAGGGTAGAGGGAGGACACCGGCCATACCTTGGGCCGAGCGCGAGCGCTCTCATTCCCAGGCCCCGACAGCGTCCGTTACCGGGTCCTGTCTTGCCAGGACTTCGACTCTCGGCTGCGAAACCTGTCGGGCCGATGTAAACGAGGTTTCGCGCGTTGCTGCCAACCGTACCGGCGTTCCTCTTGGGACGCGGCGCGCGCTGCTCGAAGGGCGATCTCGGAACCCGTGCCCCTGCTTCTCGGCGGCCTCACCATGCAGGGTAGCCGGCCTCGACCGAGGTGGACCCCTCATGGACAGACACCTGACGAAGCGGCAGAAGGGCGCTCGACCTCGGCCGAGGTAGACCCGTGTCCGGGCGCCACCTGGCGAAGGAGCGGGAAGGCCGGGCTCGACCTCGGCCGAGGTGGAACCGTCTCAGGGCGCCACCCGGCGAGGGAGCAATGGGCCGACGGCTTCGGCCGAGGTGGGCCCCTCCTGGGCGGACATCTGGCGGAGCGGCAGAGGGGTGTTCGACTTCGGCCAAGGTGGACCCCTCCTGGGCGGACACCTGGCGGAGCGGCAGAGGGGCGTTCGACTTCGGCCAAGGTGGACCCCTCCTGGGCGGACACCTGGCGGAGCGGCAGAGGGGCGCTCGACTTCGGCTGAGGTGGACCCGTGTCCGGGCGCCACCTGGCGAAGGAACGGGAAGGCCGGGCTTCACCTCGGCCGAGGTGGAACCGTCTCAGGGCGCCACCCGATGAGGGAGCAAGGGGTCGCCGGCTTCGGTCAAGGTGGACCCCTCCTAGGCGGACACCCGGCGGAGCGGCAAAGGGGCGCTTGACTTTGACCGAGGTAGACCCGTGTCCGGGCGCCACTTGGCAAAGGAGCGGGAAGGCCAGGCTCGACATCGACCGAGATGAAACCGTCTCAAAGCGATGGTGGTGGTGCTCCCGTCCACGACGTTCCGGCTGCCGGTGATGATGGTGGTTGTCCTCCCCTCTCCGATGAACATCAAATTCGTCTTCTCCTTCGGCACCTCCACATTCTCTTCATACGTCCCAGCCTTAATTCTTATCACCCACCTCGTCTTTCTCTTCGCCGGCGCCGCGGCCACCGCCTCCCCTACTGTCTTAAAATCCCTGCTTCCGTCCGCTGCCAACACAGCATTCGCTTTCACCTCCCCCCCGGCCTGCAGCAGCCGCCTCCTATCCTTCTTCTCCATCCAATCCGGGAACCCCTCCTCGTTGATGTCGAAACCCAGAATCCGCCGTCGCCGGCCGCGGGCCCCGCCGTCCGCCGCCACCTCCGCAGCAGCAATGTCGGCATCGACCATGTTCTTGATCATGGCGAGGGCGTTGCGGCACATGCGGGTCACGTGCGTGAGCCCGGAGAGGAACTCGCGGCGGAGGCGGCTGTCCACGTCCTTGTAGGAGAAGCCACCGGAGCACGACTCCTGGTTGGTCATGGCGGCGCTGACCAGAATCTCAAGGTCGAGGGCATGCCGACGGAGGGGCTTGCCGGCGGGATAGGCCCACAGGTCGGCGTCGGTGAGGCGGAGCTCGTCGAGTGATTCGTCGAACATCTCGAGGCAGTCGTGGAGGGCAGTACGCTCCCGCGTGGTGAGGTTGGCGTAGGACGCGGAGATCCACTCAACGTGGTGGAAGGAGCGCTGGATGGCGGTGATGGTGAGATTGATGGAGGCATGGATGACGTCCTTGGGTTTTGAGATGGTCTGGACAAGCTCCGGGGTGGCGGCGACGTAACAGAGGTCGGGGTAGCGGGCGGAGCGGCAGGAGGACCGGAGGATGGAATGGGAGACGGTGGGCTCGTGGGAGCTGACGGCGTGGCGGGCGAAGAAGGTGGAGGCCGTGGCGATGACGGCGGCGAGTAGGAGTAAGGAGGTTACGAGGAGGAGGAGCTTTCTCCTCTTCTTTGAGTTCTCAAACTTGGAGGTGGTGGAATCGGAATTCTGGTGGGTTGCCATGCTGTGGTCTCTGCTTCGGAGAGTGGAGATCTGGGAATGGGAGGAATGCGTAGGAGAGAATGGCAATTTGAGCTGAGAGGAGAGTGTTGTTAATCGAAAGACTCGTTTGGTTGTGGAGGAAATTTGGCAAGTCTCTTATTTAGTTAGAGTGTTTTTAAAAAAGTAAAAAATATTTTTTTTCATAAAAAAATATCTTTTATATTTTATAAAAAATAAAAAAATTATGAAAAATGGATTTTAAAACTTTTGATGAAAGTGATAATATATATTTTTTATTTTTAAAAATATCCTTCGAAAAGTAAGAACTAAGGTTTTATAAATAATAGATTAATGATAAAATTGAAATAATGAATAATAATATATATAATCATATAATATTTTAATATAGTTATATTAATATAATATTTTATTTTTAATATTTTAATAATAATAATATATATCATTATATAATAAATTAATATTATATTATATTATATTATTATAAATATAATATTATTATTTATATAGAATTTGGAAATGAAAATGTGCAGTTTTATATCTGTTGTCGTCCGGATCGTCGTTGCCTGTAGCTATTGATGATGTCGGGTGGTTCGCGTCCACCCACCGGGATGCCTCCGATGCCTCGGAACCTGCAAGACAGCCAACGTCAGTGACCCGGGTCGGGGATTCCGGCGGGGGCACTCCGACGATCAAGTCAGTGACGATCTAGGAAAATAGATCCAATTGGTCGAGCCCCTCTGGATGAGCTCCATGCTAGGAGGAGTGAATGCAGTGTAGGAGAGTGTGAGTGAGCTGGGAGATGTGGTGGCCGAGGTGGTCTTGCCCTCTTGTCTGGCCTTTCCCCCTTCTCCTCTTTCTCTTTATGGAGGTTGTGTTGTTGGAAAAATTATGTTCTCTTGTTGAGAGAATGTTGATCTTGCTTGGAAGAAGAAAAAAATGGGTGTCGTTACCTCTCTTTTTGTTTATTCTGGTTGGATCTTTTCCATTGGCTTGCCTCGGGGTTCTTCCATGCTGTCAGACGGGTACAACAAGGTACCATGCCGTAAACGGGACGCCTTCTTTATTGGGCAGCTGAGGAAGCCTCTGCATGCCTCTGACATTCCTTTTATTTGTCCTTCCTGGAAGTCTGGTAGGGCCTCGACTGTTGTGCCGCCGCTCTCGGGGACTGCACTCCTTGGTGGGGTCTTTTCTCCAGTCGTACGGCAGGTCGGTGAAGGGCATGGTGCCTTGATGTGAGCTTCCTTTCTTTCTGGTATGAATGGCAGCCGTGGGCATTAATGGCGATGTGGCGGATGCTGTCGAACGATCCTTGGGGATCCCGCCACCGTCTTCGGAGGGGAGGTGCTGCTCTCGTGGTGGTTGGTGCCTCGATCTGAGTTGAAAGCCGAGCTGGAAAGATGGGGCCCACTCGCAGGGGGCCGGTCTCGCGACGGCTCGGCTGTGCGGAGGAGGCCCGAGCTCGGCACCAGGCCAGGGGGCCAGCTCTGACCGAGCTCGGACTGGCAGAGGTGGATGAGGTGCACCCAGTCCAGGGGACCCGGCCTCGGAGGGGTTCCTCATGGCGGAGGAGGCTTGGGCTCGACTTCGGGCCGCGGGACCCGACCTTGGGCTCGAGAGGTCTGCCTCTGGTGGGGTTTGAGCTCGACTCCGACCTAGGCATCCTGACCTGGCGGGTACCGACCTGGCGGAGGATGGAGCCCGGCTTCGACGGGCGGCCCCGTTGGCATCGAGGAGCTCAGCCCGGCGAAGGGGCCTGTGGTGGTAATCCTGCACGGCATCCAATGAGGGCTCCACGTCAGGCTCCTTGTCCCACGTCAACGATCCGGTCATATCATTTGCCCCCCACTCCCGAGGCCTGTTGTCGCGTGGCGCTCGGGGCGAAGGGAGTAATTGCGGGGCTGACATGGAAAGGTAGGAAATCTGGTGCAATAATGACCGATATCGATGGTGCCTCGCCCGGCGGGCCCTTGAGCCTGTGCAGGGGAACCATGTGGCCACGTCTCGGGAGCGATTATGGCGGGCGCGGAAGTTGGAGCGGCCACTGTCGGATGGGGGTGCTGGCCCCGTTGATCAGCGACACGTGGCGTGACTTTTGGGGAAGCCGTAACGGTACGGTCGGATGCAGGATGTCTCGAATGGATAGGTGAGTCCTTTCGAAACATACCTTTTTTTAAACTCTTCGCGCCCGGAGTCGTACAAGAGCCTTCCTCTTCTTCTTCTCCGGCCGTCGGCGTCTTTCTTAAGCTTTAGTAGGTTAGCTCTCCCTTTTCGCCCATTAGAAATCGTCGTAGATCTTCCTCCGTTCGCCTTCTCTTTCTCATCATCTAGGAATTGTTCTGTTCTTCTTTCTTTCTCTTCCATGGACCGCTTCGGTCCCAACTTCCGCCCCTCTTGCCAAGCTGAGGCCGAACCTTCCTGGCCGAAGACTCCCTCTTCTTCCGACGAGGAGATGGAGGCGGCAAGGTACGAGTTCAGTAGAAGGCCTTACCATGGCCCGGTGTCTATTAGGGAACCCGGGTCTTCTCCCCCTCCCCGTTTGGCTCTCCTTCCTACTCCTGCTCCTGCTGCTACTTCTGCTTCTGCTTCCGCTTCTTTTCCTGAGCCTAAGCCTTCTTGGTCGACAGGTCCCGGAGGGATCACTTCGGTGGTTACCGCCGAGGACCTTGTGTCCATCCGGGAAGCTTACGACGTCCCCGAGTCCGTCTGGCACTCCGTCCCTCGTCCCGGGGAGCAGGTTACCTCCAGTGGCCCTCGGCGGATCGCCTTCTATAAGGAAGCCTTCGTCGGGGGTCTCCGCTTCCCTGTACATCCTTTTTTCCTTTCTTTCTTGGCCAACTACCGGCTTGTTCTTGCCCAGTTGGTCCCCAATGCCATTAGAACGATATTTTGTTTCATTCTTCTGTGCCACTTCCACGGGATTGTTGCCCATTTTTCCTTGTTCAGGGCCTTCTTTACCCTGAAACGTCACCCTATCGAGGACGGGTGGTGGTCCCTTTCTTCCCGCCCTCGGGGCATCAGATTTGTACTCCCCTCTTCCATCAAAGGATGGAAAAATAGTTCTTTTTTGCCTCAGTAGAGGGGATCAACTGGGTTTGGAGCAACCCAGATCGATCTCCGAATAGGAACTTCTTTGTCGAAGCTGCCAACCTCGACATGTATGACCTGCTCAGATCGGTCGAGATCCCATCACTGGAGGTCTTGCTATCGGAGCAGAATCTTCGCGAGGCCGGGGTCAGCTCAGCGCGGGAGCTGGGTGAGTTCGACTTGGCCACCCCCCCTCATTTCTCATTCATTTTTTTTCTTTCTCCTTTTTCTTCTTCTTTTTTCTCCTTCCTTTTTTTTTTTTTTTGTTGTTGGGCTGACCTCGTTCTCTCCGGCGCAGAAATGAAGTTTTCGATGGATGAGCTGCTCTCGTTTACTGAGGAACGTGAGCAGACTGCTGAGGCAGGTGAGCCCACTCTGAAGAGGGCTCGAGCCGAAGATGGGGCAAGGCCGGTGCAGGCCGGGGTGGATGCACCGGTTCAGGAACGATGGTGGAAGAGGGCGGCGGAGCCCGTCCCCGTGCCTGCCGGGCAGCGCGAGCCAGTAGTGGCGGCCGAGCCTGAGTTGGTAGTCCGCGCGAGATCAGCTACCACCGTCGCCAGGTCGGCACCCCCCACCCCGGAGGTCATCAACGTCGAGGAGGAAGGGGGGCCACAAGAGATTAGGCCGGCGCCCCAGGCGCGTTCCGATGCTGCACCGGCCTCGCAGTTGGCGCCGAGGGCGCTACCCACCGATGGAGGAGATGAGCCGGCGGGGACCAGAGACAGAGATTACCGGAAGGTCCCCTTTAGAATAGGGCCGAACGTTTCTCTGGTGAAGGATCCCAGCCTCGCCGAGCGGATGATGGACTTCTCCATCCAGTCCTGCGACCGGCGAGACAGGAGCGGGAGGCTTCTGGGCGATGTCGTCTGCTCGATGTTCGCCAATCTCTATGCTGTAAGCTTCTTATCGCTCCCCTTTTTTTGTCTTTCCCGAGCTTCTTTTTCACATGATAATTAACATGCTTTTTTCAATACAGCAAGGTAGGGATCTGCTCTTCATCCGGGACTTTTACCGAAATTGGACGAAGGGGGAGAAGGAGCGGTTGATCGAGCTCGAGTCCCTATGGGCTAAGGCGAGCCGGAAGAACGGGAAGGCCCAGGAGGCCAACCTCAAAATCAAGAGTCTCACAGCTGAGGCCACGGACGCCGCTAAAGTAAAGAAGGAGCTCGAAAGCGAGCTCGAATCGAAGAGGACTCGGCTGAAGGAGCTCCGGGCCGAGTCAGAGAGGAAGGTGGCGGCCGCGGAGAAGAGGGCCGCTGAGGCCGAGAAGAAGGCCTCTACCGCCAGCCATGCCGTCGAGGTCATCGAGAAGGGAATGGCGACGGCGGTCTGCCCGGTCAAGCATGCTGATGATCTGGCGACCGCTGAAAAGAGCAAGGCGGAGGGCGCTAGAAGGGACGCTGTCGGCATGGTGGCCGCCTTCAAAGCTTCTCCTGAGTACCTCAAAGACTTCAAGGAGGCGGCGACGGACTCCTTCGCCAAGAGGTTCGCTTATTGCCGCCAGCAGCTGTGGGGTATCCTGTCCGAGGAGCGGCTGGCCGTGCTCCGGACCCTAGGAAAGAAGGCTCCTGCTTTGAAGGCGGCTGTAAGAGAACAAAGGGCCGCTTCGGTTGGGGCACCTCTGCTAGTGGCCCCGGAGGTTGCCGAACCGACCTCGGTTGTAGCAGCAGCTGAGGCAGCACCGCAGGAGAAGGCGGCCGAGCCGATCTCCGCAGCAGCCGTGGCTGAGTTCGCTCCTCCAGCAGAGCCCGCTCAGGCACACGATCCCGCTCCGGAGGTGGAAGAGGGGGAAGTCCCGGCCGTGCACCGCCCAGGGAAGGAGCTGGCCTCGTAGTCTAGGACTTCTCATATACCCTTTTTACTTTCTTTTTGTAATTTTTGCTACTTGTTCTTTCTTTGAACCAGGCTATTTGGCCTGTTAGGGCCCGGAACATGATGTAAACCATTTCTTCAAGTAATGAAAACTGATTTCATAGACTTGACTTCTTTTCTTCCTCTTTCTATGATGTGAACGTCTCTTTTCCTCTTCCTCCCTCCTTTCTCTTTTCTGTTAGTGCGAGGAGATTGTAAAGAGAAATCTCAGACCTCGATGCCTAAGGGCGGTCCATATCTTGAATGCCTCAGAGCTAGGCTCGGGGCCTGATCTTCGGAAGTTGGGTCTACGGAACATCGCCTCAGAGTCGGGCTCGGGGATCTACTAGCCGGGGAGCTGCTTGGCTCGAAAGCTTCCTTCGCTGGAGGTCTGAGCTCCGGCCTTGGGCTGGTGTCCTAGAGCTGGGCTCGGGGATGTGCTAATTTGGTGGCCGAGGGCTGGGCTCGAGGCCTGAGTGCCTGGGAGCTTCCCAGGTCTTTGTGCCAGAGGACTCTTCTCTAGGCTTCGGTGCCGAGGAGCTGGGCTCGAGACTTACTTGTTGGAGGGCTAGGCTTCAGTACTTGATTGCCAGAGGACGTCGCTCAGGAGGTGGTGTCTTGGAGCTGGGTCCGAAGATAATGATAGATGAGAGGATTCCCTTGGTCGAAGATCTAAGATACGATCTTGGGCAGGCATCCTGGAGCTGGGCTCGAGGACGTTGAGTGCCTGGGGGCTTCCCAGGTCCTTCGCCGGGGAGCTGGGCTCGTCGGTGACGGAGGGTCATCCGGTCTTCGATGCCGGAGGGTCATCCGGTCTTTGGTGCTTGAGGGTCATCCGATCTTTGGTGCCGGAGGGTCATCCGGTCTTCGATGCCGTGGAGCTAGGCTGGCCGATGCCTGGGGGCTTCCCAGGTCTTCGTGCCGGAGGACTTTTCTCCGGGCTTTATTGCCGAGGAGCTAGGCTCATCGGTGCCTGGGGTTTCCTAGGTCTTCATGCTGGAGGACCTTTCTCCGGGCTTTGTTGCCGAGGAGCTAGGCTCGTCGGTGCCTGGGGGCTTCCCAGGTCTTTGGTGCCGGAGGGTCATCTAGTCTTTGATGCTGGAGGGTCATCCAGTCTTTGGTGCCGGAGGGTCATCCGGTCTTTGATGGGCATCCTGGAGCTGGGCTCGGGGACATTGATGTTGACAAGCTGCGTGGCTTGGAGGTGCACTTGGCCGGAGGTCTGAGCTCCGGTCTTGAGCAGGCATCCTGGAGCTGGGCTCGGGGACGTTGATGATGGCGAGCTGCGTGGCTCGGAGGTACCCTTGGCCGGAGGTCTGAGCTCCGGTATTGAGCAGGCATCCTGGAGCTGGGCTCGAGGACGTTGATGATGGCGAGCTGCGTGGCTCGAAGGTGCCCTTGGCTGGAGGTCTGAGCTCCGGTCTTGAGTAGATATCCTAAAGCTGGGCTCGGGGATGTTGATGATGGCGAGCTGCATGGCTCGGAGGTGCCCTTGGTCGAAGGTCTGAGCTCCGGTCTTAAGCAGGCATCTTGGAGCTGGGCTCGAGGACGTTGATGATGGTGAGCTGCGTGGCTCGAAGGTGCCCTTGGTCGGAGGTCTGAGCTCCGATCTTGAGCAGGCATCCTGGAGCTGGGCTCGGTGACATTGATGATGGGGAGCTGTGTGGCTCGGAGGTGCCCTTGGCCGAAGGTCTGAGCTTCAGTCTTGAGCAGGCATCTTGGAGCTGGGCTCGGGGACGTTGATGATGGCGATCTGCGTGGCTCGGAGGTGCCCTTGGCCGGAGGTCTGAGCTCCGATTTTGAGCAGGCATCCTGGAGCTAGGCTCGGGGACGTTGATGATGACGAGTTGCGTGGCTCGGAGGTGCCCTTGGCCAGAGGTCTGAGCTCTGGTCTTGAGCAGGCATCCTGGAGCTGGGCTCGGGGACGTTGATGATGGCGAGCTGCGTGGCTCGGAGGTGCCCATGGCCGGAGGTCTGAGCTCCGATCTTGAGCAGGCATCCTGGAGCTGGGCTCGGGGATGTTAGGACTTGACGATCTGAGGGCGTGGCTCAGAAGATGACGCCTCGGAGCTGGGCTCGGAGACGTTGAGTGCCTGGGGGCTTCCCAGGTCCTTTGCCGGGGAGCTGGGCTCGCCGGTGCCGGAGGGTCATCTAGTCTTTAGTGCCGGAGGGTCATCCGGTCTTTGGTGCTGGAGGGTCATCCGGTCTTTGATGCCGGAGAGCTGGGCTCGTCGATGCCTGGGGGCTTCTTAGGTCTTCGTGCTGGAGGACTTTTCTCCAGGCTTGGTTGCTGAGAAGCTAGGCTCGTCGGGGCCTGGGGGCTTCCCAGGTCTTCGCGCCGGATGGTCATCCGGCCTTTGGTGCCGGAGAGCTGGACTTGCGCTTGAGTTTCCTGCAAGGCAGATAGGTCGTGTTGCAGAAAGGAATATTTATTTCTCATGGAGGGAATACTTACACTACTGATAGTATCTCCTCAAATTATAAGCGTTCCAGGTCCGGGGGAACCTGGCGCCATCCAAGTCTTCTAGGTAGTAAGCCCCCTGGAAGAGGGCCTCGACCACTTTGTAGGGGCCCTCCCAGTTTGGTGAGAGTTTGCCGCACTCCCAGGGCTGGGACGCTTCTGCTCGGCGCAGCACCAGGTTGCCAGGTCGGAAGTTTTTCTGATTCACCCGTGCATTGTAGTATCAGGTGACCCGTTGTCGGTATGTGGCCATCTGAAGTCGGGCTTTGTCCTTTGTTTCTTCGAGGAGGTCCAGGTTGAGGAGAAGGTGTGCCGAGTTCTGCGCTTCATCATACTGCTGTACGCGGAGCGTGGGCACACCGAGCTCAACTGGAATTATCGCTTCTGACCCGAAGATGAGGTTGAAAGGTGTCTCGCCTGTCGCCGTCCGGGGCGTTGTGTGATAGGCCCACAGGACACTCGGAAGTTCTTCTGCCCATCTACCCTACGACCGATCCAACCGGTACGGAGTCCTTGAAGAATCGTTCGATTGGTGACCTCGACTTCCCCATTCGTTTGGGGATGGACGACTGAGGTGAACCGATGCTGGATTCCATGCTCGACACAGAATTCCTCGAACTCTCGGTTGTCGAACCGTCATCCATTATTGGTGATGATGCAATTGGGGAGTTCAAAATGGCAGATGACAGACTTCCAGAAGAAATGTCGGACATTGGCCTCCGTGATTCGAGCTAGCGGCTCTGCTTCGACCCATTTGGTGAACTAATCGATCGCCACTAGCAGGAACTTTCGCTACCCTGGTGCGGTGGGGAACGGTCCCAGAATATCCATCCCCCATTGCGCGAAGGGCCAGGGGGATGACAGTTGGGAGATCGGTGTGGCCGGCAGGCGCTGGAGGTGGGAATGGTGCTGGCACTTGTCACACTTCTTGACGAAGTCGGCGGCGTCCTCCCTCATCGTTTCTTAAAAGTACCCCTGGCGGAGTGCCTTGTACACCAGAGTCCTTCCTCCTACATGATTTCTACAGAGGCCCTCGTGTATCTCCTGGAGCATGAAGGCTGCCTCCGCGGGCCTGAGGCACTTCAGGAGGGGGTAGGAATAGGATCGGCGGTAGAGCTGGCCGTCCATCAAGACGAAGCGGGTGGCTTTCCTTCTGATAAGGCCAGCTTCTTTGTGGTCTTTCGGCAGTAGGCCGTCTTGGAGGTACTTGACGTACTTGTCCATCCAGCTCAGCACGAGGGCTACTTGTTGGACCTTCTCGGAGCTCTCGTAGCTCGGATTTTCGAGATATTCGACGTAGGCGCGCCCCAGGGATGAGTCCAGTAAGGTGGCGAGCCTTGACAGCGCGTTCGCACGAGCATTTTCTCCACGGGGGATGTGGGAAACGTGGAAGTAACGAAAGCCTGTTGCGCTCGAACGAACCCTCTCCAAGTACTTCATCATCTAGGGATCTCGGGCCTTGTACTCTCCGGAGACTTGTCCGGCAACCAGCTGGGAGTCGGTGAAGACCTTGAGGTTCTGTACACCCCGTTCGCGGGACACCTTCAGGCCCACGAGGATCGCCTCATACTCTGCTTGGTTGTTCGTGGCGGGTAACTTGAAGCGAAGTGCACACTCCGTCGCCACTCTGTCAGAATTGGCGAGGATGAAGCCTGCTCCGCTCCTGCAAGAATTGGAGGCACCTTCCACGTGGAGGACCCAAGGGTCTTCCAGCGGGCCAGGCTCGGCTTGGCTCTCCGGGACCATCCGCTCTGGTTCCTCGGGGAGCCCTGTACATTCGACTATGAAGTCGACTAGAACTTGGGCCTTCTGCGATGACCTCGACCGATATGCGATATCGTACTCGCTCAGCGTTAGGGACCATTTGGCTAACCTTCTGAAAGTCTCGGGGTGGCTTAGCATGGTCCTCAGCGACTGATCAGTCACAACCACGATGGGATGCACTTGGAAATAGGGCCTGAGGCGCTTAGCAGACATTATTAGTGCAAAAATAAGTTTTTCGGAGCGGGTATACCTGATCTCCGCATCATGGAATATTTTGCTGGTGTAGTACACCGGCTTCTGTGACCCGTCCTGGTCTGCACGGACAAGGACCGAGCTGACGACCCCTGGGATGACCGCTAGGTAGAGCAGGAGCTCTTCGCCTTCTTCTGGTCTGGACATCATAGGTGGGGAGGCCAGGAACTCCTTCAGCTCTTCAAAGGCCGTCTTGCACTCTTTGGTCCAGGTGAAGTCATGCATCTTGCGTAGTGCCTTGAAGAAAGGGAGGCAACGGTTAGCCGACCTCGAGATGAATCGGCTCAAGGCTGCGATTCTCCCTGTCAGGCACTGAACCTGCTTCTTGGATGTTGGGTGCTCCATGTCCAGAATTGCTTGGACCTTCTCCGGATTCGCCTTGATGCCTCTCTGGGTGACCATGAAGCTGAGGAATTTCCCGGCTGCCATCCCAAAGGCGTACTTCGCTGGGTTGAGCTTCATCTAGTGCTTCCAGAGATTGTGAAAGGCTTCAACGAGTTCGGCAATGTGGTCCGAGCTCGGTTTGCTCATGACTAGCATGTCATCCACGTACACTTGCACATTCCTGCCAATCTGGTCCTTGAAGACCTTGTTGACCAGATGTTGGTACGTGGCCCCAGCATTCTTCAGGCCAAAGGGCATCATTCTGTAGCAGTATGTCCCCCGGTCAGTGATGAAGGCGGTGTGCTCCTCGTCCTCCGGGTGCATCTGGATCTGATTGTACCCGGAGAATGCATCCATGAAGGAGAGCAGCTTGTGCCCTGACGTGGCATCCACCAGCTGGTCTATCCTTGGCAAAGGAAAGCTGTCCTTCGGGCACGCCTTGTTGAGGTCGGTATAGTCTTCATAGATCCTTCACTTGCCGTTGTTCTTCTTCACCATCACCATGTTCGCCAGCCAGCTCGGGTATTGCACCTCTCGGATGAAGCCGGCGGTGAGGAGTTTCTCAACTTCCTCGTTGATGGTCGCTTGCCTTTTAGGGATGAAGCTTCTCTTCTTCTGTCGAACCGGCCTGCACTTTGGATCAACATTAAGTTTGTGGGTGATGACCTCAGGGGAAATACCTGGCATGTCGGCTGCCGTCCAGGCGAACACGTCCGCATTTGCCCTCAAGAACTCCAGCAGCAAAGCCTTCTCCTCCTCGGGTAGCTGGGCTCTGATCTACACGGTCTTCGTTTGGTTGGTCCCGAGCTGGTAGGGAAGCAGGCGCTCGGCCGGGCCTCCCCTGGGGTCCCGAACCCTCTGATAGAGCTCGGTTGCTCTGGAATCCTCCTCGGGCACCCTGGTCCCGGGGAGCGTCTGGAAGCAATGCTGCACTGGCTGGGGCGTACCCCTCATCTCCCCCACACCGCAAGGGGTTGGGAACTGGACAAGCAACCTCTTGGTAGAGATGACAGCGTCGAGAAGGTTGAGCCCAGGTTGGCCCAAGATCACGTTGTAAGGCGAAGGAAGCTTGACAACCGTAAACGTCATCATGACGGTACTCTGCCGAGGTAGGGTCCTGGCAGTGACTGGGAGAGTGATTTCTCCCTCTACTCTTGCGGAGTCTCCCATGAAACCAACAAGGGGAGTATATACTGGCTTGAGCAGAGTAGGGGACAGATTCATCCGGGAAAAGGCATCATAGAAAAGTATATTCGTAGAGCTTCCACTATCTACCATGATGCGCTTTACAGGATTCTTCGCGATCGTCATCTCGACGACCACAGCATCATTATTTACATTTTTCTTCCCATTTTTCCCTTCCCTCATAAAGGGGAGTACATTCTCAGAGTTCCCTGCCCCCGGATCCTCTTGGACGCGCGCTCAGCTCCCAAGGAGATCATGCCCACAGGCTTCTCAGTGGGGCGATTGTCGATGGCTGAAGCTGGCGGGAGAGCAACGAGCACTTAGAACTCTGGTCGAGTTCTGCCCCCCACATATTTTCTGATGTAGCCTCTTTTGATGAGTTCTTCGATCTCCCACTTGAGATTACAGCATTATTCGGTGTCGTGCCCACGATCACGATGGAAGCGGCAGTACTTCGTCTTGTTACGGGTGAAGGATTTCTTCAATGGCGGTGGATGCCTCAGATAAGTCTCTCCCTCGATCTCCATGAGGATCTTTGTTCTTGGGACGAGAAGGGGAGTAAAATTTCCTTGAGGGACGGGAGCATTCCTTGGCCTTGGCGCTGGTTGGGAGTTCTGAGCTGGCTGTCTCGGCCTCCGTGCTTCAGGCTTCTCGGCGGGCACCGACCCCTTCAGCGGCTTCTCGTCGAGCTCCCGCCTCGTACGATCCGCCTCCTCAGCGCGGATGTACTTCTGAGCCCAGAAGAGTAGCTCGGCATAGGTCTTCGAGGGTTTCTTGTCGAGCGAGTAGGTCAGACGAGAGGTCCCGAGCCCGCGCTTTAGAGCCAGCATCACCACCGGCTCCTCCAGGCTGTAGATCTCCAATGCAGTGGCCTTGAAGTGAGCCACGTAGACTTATAGCGGCTCACGGTCTTGCTGCCTGATGGAGAAGAGGCTGTCTGTCTCGCGTGGCATCTTTCGACAAGCATCAAAATGAGCCACGAACTTCTGCCCCAACTGGACAAAAGAGCCGATGCTTCCAGCTTGAGGCGGGTGAACCACACCCGAGCCGCCTTCCGGAGGGTAGCAGGGAAGGCGATGCACAGAAGGGCGTCAGTGGCTCCCTGGACCCTCATGAGGGCCCGGTAACTTTCTAGGTGGTCCAGGGGGTCGGTGGTCCCATCGCAAGGATCCACCTGCGGCATGCGGAACCGACGGGGAATCGGCTCCGCCTGGATCTCCTGGGAGAAAGGGGGGCAGGCGTCATAGCCCGCCGGCTCACTAGTGGAGCCGGGCAAGTTGGCGAACCGGTCGGCAAACTCCGCCAACTTGTGGTCGTGCTCCTCCAGGTGCTTCTCCGCCATGCGCCTGATGGCCTCGTCTGTAGACCCCTCCACTGAGGGGGGCGGTGAAGGTGACGCGGACGCGCGGTGCCTGTGGCAAGGAGCCTTGCCCTTCTGGCCCTGGCGGGGCTTAGGTGCCCCCCGGCCAAGGTGCGGCGAGCAGCTTTCTTCGTCAGTGGAGCTGGCTCGTCGTCGCTTCACTGGGGCTTGATAAGTACCCCTAGGGTCTATAGCTGCCCGCGGCTATGAAGACCTTCCGTGGAAGGAACGCAGGCAGTCGCGGGATGCTGTGGCATGGGCCGCGTGGGTCTCCGGCTATTGGTGGGTGGCCAGAGACCGATGTTGATGCTGGTGCTGGAGCTGATGCACCGTTGCAATGAGAGTGTGCATCTGCTGGGCAAGTGGGGTCAGCTGGGTCTCCAATGGGGGCGGTTGAACCGGGGCAGGTACTTTCGTCTCCAGTCCGTGCGGGTTCCCGTGAGATTGGGATGCCTCCACATGGCTGGGAGAAGCTCCCCTTGCCCGGGTGGTCACCATTTTCTCGATAGACTGGCTAAGCGGGGCTTGAACTGGATCAAGTGTCGTTCTGCCTCCCTACCTGACGTGCCAATCTGTTGCTGCCCGGATCGTCGTGGCTCGTAGCTACTGATGGTGTCGGGTGGTTCGTGTCCACTCGCTGGGATGCCTTCGATGCCTCGGAACCTGCAAGACAGCCAACATCAGTGATCTGGGCCAGGAATTCCGGCGGGGGCACTCCGACGATCAAGTCAGTGACGATCCAGGGGAACAGATCCTCCTGGTCGAGCCCCTCTGGTTGAGCTCCATGCTAGGAGGAGCGAGTGGAGTGTAGGAGAGTGTGAGTGAGTTGGGAGATGTGGTGGCCGAGGTGGTCTTGCCCTCCTGTCTGGCCTCTCCCCCTTCTTCTCTTTCTCTTTGTGGAGGTTGTGTTGTTGGAAAAATTGTGTTCTCTTGTTGAGAGAATGTTGATCTTGCTTGGAAGAATAAAAAAAATGGGTGTCGTTACCTTACTTTTTGTTTATTCTGGCTGGGTCATTTTCTTTGGCTTGCCTCGGGGTTCTCCCATTCTGTCAGACGGGTATAACAAGGTACCGTGCCGTAAACGGGATGCTTTCTTTATTGGGCAGCTGGGGAAGCCTCTGCATGCCTCTGACATTCCTTTTATTTGTCCTTCCTGGAAGTCTGGCAGGGCCTCGACTGTTGTGCCGCCGCTCTCGGGGACTGTGCTCCTTGGTGGGGTCTTTTCTCCAGTCGTATGGCAGGTCGGTGAAGGGCATGGTGCCTTGATGTGAGCTTCCTCGGATGTGGCCACGTGGCATCCCCGCATTGATCCGCAGGGGCGATCCCCGATGCACCGGCAATCATTGCCATCATCGTGCCAGATCTTTGCCTTTCCATGTCAACACCGCAATTACTCCCTTCGACTCGAGCGCCGTACCACTAACGGGTCTCGAGAGTGGGGGGCAAATGATGTGGCAGGATCGTTGACATGGAGAAACCGGCAGGCGCCACGTCAAGAGAAGACGCCACGATGACTCTCAGGCTAACATCCCACTACCGAGCTGAGCTGAGCTCCCCCAGGACAGCAAGTCGAGCTCAGTCCTCCGCCAGGTTGAGCTCATGAGCTCGACGCCTAGGTCGGAGCCGCCTTCCGCCCTCCAGAGCGAGACCCTCGGAGGTTAGTGCCCTACAGTCGAGGTCGAGCCAAGAGCTCACCCATCGATGTGGAGCCTCTCCGAGCGCGCGCCCTCTGGACCGGGTCCGTCTTCCGCCCTCCAGAGCGAGACCCTCGGAGGTTAGTGCCCTGTGGTCGAGGTGGAGCCAAGAGCTCACCCGTTGATGTGGAGCCTCTCCAAGCGCGCGCCCTCTGGACGGGATCCGTCTTCCCCCTCCAGAGCGAGACCCTCGGAGGTTAGTGCCCTGCGGTCGAGGTCGAGCCAAGAGCTCACTCGTCGATGTGGAGCCTCTCCGAGCTCGTGCCCTCTGGACCGGGTCCGTCTTCCACCCTCCAGAGCGAGACCCTCGGAGGTTAGTGCCCTGTGGTCGAGGTTGAGCCAAGAGCTCACCAACCGATGTGGAGCCCCTCCGAGCACGCGCCCTCTGGACCGGGTCCGTCTTCCGCCCTCCAGAGCGAGACCCTCGGAGTTTAGTGCCCTGCGATTGAGATCGAGCCAAGAGCTCACCTGCCGATGTGGAGCCTCTCCGAGCGCGCGCTCTCTAGACCGGGTCTGTCTTCCGCCCTCCAGAGCGAGACCCTCGAAGGTTAGTGCCATGCGATCGAGATCGAGCTGAGAGCTCACCCACCGATATGGAGCCTCTCCGAGCGCGCGCCCTCCGGACTGGGCCCACACTTCGCCCTCCTCCACCTGGGCCCCCCCGCAAGCTCGGAGCACCTAGGCTGGAGCGAGCCTTGCCGCCCCAGCTCGTCCCCAGCCCGGACAAGGTCCTCACTAGCCGAGGACACCGACGAGCCGTCCGAGGACCGTACTGGAGCACCACTAAGACCGTACTGACCGCCTGAAACCACCAGTTACACCAAAAAGGCAGGCAGCACGTTGATCGAGATGCTACATTCCTCACCAACTACTCAGATCACCCAGGAAAGAAGGCCAGCCGGGAGATTCGAATCCCGCGGGCGGTGGCCTGCCAGTCGAGGCACCCCCAAATTTTCCGGAGTGAGGCAACCAAGAAGAGTATCAGAGCACCTGACATCGCACCCTATCATGAATCAGGAAAGGCTCCCTGGGACACCGCCGCATGCGCCTGACAGCCCGGCGGGGATCCCGAGACAAGCACCGAACGGTAACCAAAATTCACAACCAACCTGGAGGTAATACAACAACTCGAACACACCAGACAGCATATAGGAAAGATAAAAAAGAAAAAAGGCCACCCCCATGAGCAAAGGGGGCATGGCACCATCATGATCGCCACCACAAGCACAAGTGCAAGCACAAGCCTGTCCAAGAGAGGGCAAAGCGCCACTACCACCACTGATGGAGGGAACCGAGGGGCACAAAGAGAGGCGGAGGAACAGAGCATCCCTCTGTCCCTGCTATCACTCTCCCCCTGCGACGTTCACAACTCCACGCACATCTTTTACTCCTCCTAGTACGGAGTCCATCAAGAGGGGCCCGACCAGGAGGATCTGTTTCCCTGGATCGTCACTGACTTGATCGTCGGAGTGTCCCAGCTGGAAACCCCGGCCCGGGCTCTAACCGTTATCTCGCAGGTCCAGGAGCGGAGGACCGCCGGGCAGCAAGGCGTCCGCACCCAGCAAGGAGATCCGGGAATCGAGATCGGTGGGCGGCAGGAGGAGTGCATTCTGGTATCGACAGCAGCTACGGGCCACGACGGTCTTGGTGGCAACAATAAGAATAGAAGATAATGTAGGACTGAAGAGAGTTTGTCATCTCTTACCTCCCCTTACCTCTTCATGCAGGTCTTATATAGACGAGCGACTCTTATCGTTTGAGAACGTGTGCTAGTCTTGATGTAGACCTGTGAGGCTTCTGTAGGCCTGAAAGGTTTAGATAGGTTGGTGAACCTTCTTCTTCTGGACGGTTCAGGAGATTGGTGAAGGAGCATAGTACCTCGGGTAGGGCACTCCTTCCTGATTGGTGTAAAATGTGATCTGGGAGGCTTTAATGTAGCCTCCCCTCCGCGGGCGGTGCGTTACAGGGCCTGTAGCAGGTCTGGCAAGGACGGTGATTTTACGTGTCGGGCCTGCCATCCAAGTCTCTTCTGTACCTATACTTTGAAAAGCATACCTGGGACGGTGTCAGATGGGCCATGGCATGAGGAGCGAGACGAGGCTGGCGAAGGCTCCTCGTGCACACGGTCCGAGATGCGCAGCGCGAGGCATGCAGAGTCTCTCCACGCCCACGGATGGGGGCACGGCACGCAGAGTCCCTCTACGCCTGTGGATCGAGGCACGGCACGCAGAGTCTCTCCACGTGCATGGATCTGGGCATGCGGAACCCCACTGGAGCGGGGCACTGGGAGTGCCGAGGTCGTGCTAGACTTGGAGCGCGGGCGTGCTAGACTAAAGCTGAACCATGCCATGCCTTTGCGTGCATGGCCAGACTGGACGGAGGCGTGCCGGACCGGACGGAGGCGTGGGCGGATCTGGATGTGGTAGTGCCGAACTAGGAGCCGCCGTGGCGAGGTCGCGCCGGACGGAGCCGGGCGTGCCGGACTTGACGAAGGCGCAGGCTGATCTGAACGGAGCCAGAGTAGACTGGGCGCGGGCAGAGGCGAAGAGCAGGGCTCCCGTGGGCGGACTGGGCACCGGAGCGGGCGGAGGCTAAGAGCAGGTGCGGGCCTCCCACGGGAGAACTGGGCGCCGGAGAGGGCGAAGCATAGGTGCGGCCTCTCGCGGGGGCGGACTAGGCACCGGAGAGGGAGGATCTGGGCTGGAGCATGCAGAGTCGGAGCGAGACCCGGTGCCAGACCAGAGCGAGCGGGGCGTGCGAGCTTGCTGAGTTGGACTGGAGTCATGCTGGACTGGCATGGGGTCGTGCCGGACTAGCTCGGGGTCGCACCGGACTGGGCGGAGGCGAGGCGCCCTGGCGCGGGAATGCTGCGGGCGTGACCTTGGTGCTGGCTTGCCCTGACATGGACGTGCCGCGAGCGTGACCCTGGCGCGGGCTTGGTGGATAGATTTGGGTGCGCAGACCTCCCATGCACGTGGACCGAGGTACGGGCGTACCACGGATGAGGTGCCAAGGTGCATGACCGAGGTGGGGCCAAGGTGCCGAGCTGAACTGAACTGCCACGAAGCTGGACTTCGTGCATGGCTGAATGAGGTGCCGACCTGGCCGCCACAGGGGCCGATCGCCTCTTAGAACAAGCGGACCCGCCATCTTCTTTTGATGGGAGACTTGAAGATACCCGTGAAGCATGTAGCCGCGTCAGCCACCGAGAAGGATGCTGTGTCAGGATGGAATGGATTTTTTTACTACTATAACAACCATCTCTGTGTAATATGAAGAAATCCATGGGGGAGAAGTAAGTTATTCAACCATCTTTGGCTAGTTCATTCATAGCATCAAAGCTCTTATGCTCTTAAGCTTTTGATCCTGTCCAGATAGCCTTCTTTCCCACCCTTTATAATATGATTACCATCATTGCTCCACTAGCCTTTAACATCTCCTTTCCATCTATCAAACTCATCAATGACAACTATCTATTGTGAAAAGCACAATATCTCTCTATTCTAAAGTTGTAATCTAGTTTGTTTGATAACGGAAGCAATCCTTAGCCATCACGGTACCTTCCTACTTCAATGATGACACAACCAACACTGACAACAACATCCAATATCCCTTCTCTGGTTTCTAACCCAGCAGATCCGCTTTGCATTAAGCAAGACTAGGAAGTTATGGTGTGGCTCATCCCATCCCTTGCCAAGTTCTTGCTATCCTTTATTGTCGGCTTCGACTCTTCTCACAACATGTGGGCCGTACTTGCCAAAATGTTTGAGTTCCAATATTGAGCACGTCTCCTGTGGCTATGAACTGAGCTACAGTTCATTAGGCACAATATGGGCACCCTTCCTAACTGCATCAAGAAAACTAAGGTAACGACCAACAATATGGCAGCCATTAGGCATCCTGTCAATCTCTTTCACAAACTTGGTGCTTCGGGTGCTTGCAGTACCAGAGTTCAAGTTCAACTCCTTTGTGACCATATTTGCAGGCATTGAAGGACTTTTTATTGGTGAGCTTTTGGCATGTCTCATGGTTTATGAGAGCCTCTTTCAGCATCGGGCATAGCTACACTTTGACCGGTTCTTTCAAAGACCAAGGTAAGTGATTGGTCGGGAAGAGATTTGGCACCCCATAATTGTGTCACATCTCTAAGCCTTCTCAAGTAATCCACCAGATTGAGTATCATAGAATTACTAAAGATTATTTTTCAGCCAACAATATTAATTTGAAACCAAGCAAAGTGAATTTTAGGAACCTCAAATTAGCATCATTATCCTTGTAAAATACTGAAGTATCATCTGCATATTGAAAGTTGAGAATTTCTTGATATTTTTTTTTAAAATTGTTTGCTTCTTTAAAACAATTTGATTCCAAAGCTCTCCTGAAGTATTTGCCTAGACCATCAGCAACCAACACAAGTAGAGAGGGAGATGGGGATCTCCCCGCCTTTCTTACTCCTATATATCATACAATTAATCCATCCTCCAAGTAGTCCATTCATAATGGCTGCCACTTTTGCTGGGAAAAGAAAGATCGGATGCGAGTCAAGCTCTTCAACTATCATCAAAACTTTTATTCCAGGAGCTCGATCAAGAAATCCCGACTGACCATGCCAAAGGCTTCCTCAAAATCAAACTTATATAACATATTATTATTCTTCTCCCCCCCCCCCTCTCTCTTATTATGGATTAGTGTAAACACAGAGGTTAATGCTATTATTGAGGTGGTAGTTTAGGTGGAACGGAACTTGGTTCCACGTCCACATGTCTTTTAAATAATAACATCGTGGTCGATTCGAATAATTTCAAGATTAATTTTTGGATTAGGATGTAGATGCATGGGATGGCTATAGATCCTTTTAGATTTGGTCCACTTGATGCATTGGTGAAGCTAGAATGGCATGCCTATTCAATATGATAGTAAATAGCTAAACCATCTTTGTTCTCATCCTATATTGAATATTTTTGCTGAATGAGTTTGTTTTCCCTTTATTATAAATTATCAGGTCTGGGAGCTCCCAGAATCTTTGGTAGAGTAATAGATGGAAGCCATGAGGGCCTGGCGCTAATTGTTATCTGGTTATATGGTTTTCTTTTATCGGTTTCCAGATGCATCTTACAAAAATTAATTTTGATTGCTCCCCAATTAAAATCATGTGCAAATTACTTTTTCGATATAACACGATCATAAAAATTGGAAAAAAGGATGTTTAATCCCGTGACCGGTTATTATTCTTGAGAATTAAAACCTAGAAAGGTTAAAGACTCACCAGCAATCGATATCCACCTGAACTGTTGAATTATATGTGAATAAAAATACAACAAATTGAAAACGATATTTACGTAGAGCAGTAGAGCACTGGATCTCATCATAAATCCGTAGCCAAGCATGCACGGACCTGCACCGCTAAGCCAAAAAAAAAAAAAAAAGGGCCTGGTGCTACTAAGAATATGAATCATTAATCATCTGTACCTCTGTCCATGTCCGATAGCAACCTTTTATAGTCTACTAAAAGTTCGATATTTTAGTAGCACTGCTTTAAATGGCATTTGAATTTACCTGGTCGCAAGCCTCTCATACCAACTAATACAAAATGCTCCTCAATATTCTTTTGTACCGAAGGAATTTTTTTATTTTTTAAACTAATAAAAAGGGGACCGAAAGGAAGTTGATAGATATTTTTGTGACAAATCGGTGGCTTACCAACTCCTCACCTGGATAAAAAGCTTTTATGAACGCAACATGACCTGTGGAGGTAGCTCGGTAAACAGAAACTATTTATGAATTCAAGATGAGATTCCGTGTATAACTTGGATGATTCAGTTAAATTTAAAAATTATTTCTCGAAGACTACGATTTAGAGATTCAAATTTTTTTTCTTTATTTTTCCATCAGCTACCCCCATCCTTTTTCTTACCAAAAAGACGCAGCATAAGTACATCCGTTTAACCACCCCCATCCTTTTTCTTACCAAAAAGACGCAGCATAAGTACAGGTCGCTATACGAAAAAGTCGCAGATTCTTTAAAAAAACTTAAAGAAGCCTCTCTTTTTGTCGATTCAAATGGGAAAGAGAACCGCCGCAACCAAACCGGGTTTTGCCAGCACCGCCACACACTCGAAAGCAACAAATACCAACCGGCCAAAAAGCAGGGACGAATACAACCATCGGCAGCTTGACCAAAAAAACAAAAACCCAACTTCCATGGGCAAGACCCAGAAGTCCCGTAGGTGGGACAGAAGCAGGCAGCAAAAGAAAATCCAGCAACAATTCGAAGGAAAGCTGAGAGATTTTTGAACGGGAAAAAAAAAAAAAAAAAAAAAAGAACAATGATATCTTGCCCGAGAGAAGACAATATTGCGCTGCATATCTGCATTAACCTCTGTCGTTGGTACGTTTCATTAGAATGGTTTTGTAGCAATTTTCTCCACCAATCTCGATCCCATGCCGTCCATATCCTCTCTTTTGGTCCGGAAAAGCTTTGGTTCATGGGGCCCAATGAATGGTGGGAATCTTCGAGAGGAAATAGACCGTCCGCCCTTCGAACAATGGGGACCGGTTCGAATAGCAGCCCTTCCAATGCGAGACAATGATGGGTTTTTTTGGCTTTGCATCCTCTACCCACACATCAAGACATCGTGACCCAGGATCCTCTCTACAAGCGCACCGTTTGCACCACGGAGTAGAGTGCCGTGCAATACTCGATGGCCACCATCAGCAAATGAACTGCCATCAAATAAGACGAAGACATCGTGACCCAGGATTCTCTGCAGCGCACCGTTTGCACCGCAGAGTGCTATGCAGTACTCGATGACTGCCATCAGCAAATGACCTGCCATCAAATAAGATGCACCATGTATAACATGCAAGATGATCATCTGTTCTAATGGCTGTCCATCTGCTGCACTGGAGACCATCCATGCTCGGACAATGTATCTTACCCTTGTGGCAGTTTGAGATACCTCCTTCCATGCACCATTTATTTATTTGCAGTTGAAGTGTCCAAGTTGGCATCTGCATGTCATATACAAAGTTACAAATAAAGAAGCTTGCATCCAGTGTACGTAATGGTTCTTCACAGACAAGACCCAAGATTGACTCAGATGCCTGAGGGCCATTCTCTGTTTCCAGAAAAAGATTGTTGCCAGAAATTCGTTAAAAATCTTATCCTTTTCATTGAATTAGATAATGCCTTCCAGCTCAGTGCCACACAAGTCCTCCCACCTGTCTCAGTCGTCATATTAGTTTGCGTAATGGATTTGATTTATTAAGACCTAAAGATCATAAAGCTGATGTCTTCCTACAATTTAATGGCTTCTATAAGAATAAAGAAAAAGGATTTTAGATCTTCATCTAGTGGCAAGACAAACGCATATGTGAACTTGTGGACGATGATATCAAGTTTAAACTGGTAGTAGCACAAAGACTATGAACAAAAACCATTTTCCCGGACAAAAATCCAGTTCATGATCAACAAAAGTTTGAACGGAAACCATGAACTAGTTGTCAATCTTGTGCATCGTAGACTTATTGTGGATGAATGATAAATGGAATCATCTAAGAACGGTGATGGATCTATCCTTATGATAGCCATGACAAGCTGTAGATCTCAACATCAGAATATATGGCTATTGGAGTGGTTGCTAATATCCCACTGGTCTTCATTTCGGGAGAAAATGAGATCGGTGCTATGTTGTCAAGACATCCTCATATCTCAATTTCATATACACATCCTATACTTTATGAAGCATCTGGTTGGTCAGCGAGTGGCTATTCTGCAGTAACATGCAACAAATTTCAACCCTTAATGATCTAAAGCTTCAAGATAAAATGATGCTGCCATGAGAAATTTGAACTGAAAGATTCTATGGTCAATCCCGAATTGTAATGTGAAGACTTCTTGTAGATTGAATGGTTTCCCTCAAGCATTTCTCACAATATTCTCTCTAATCCAGTTCTATCTCATTTCCACTCCCTTGTCCCAAAACTATGCAAATAATACAAAAGATCGACTGTCCATTTGCTTATTAAAGCTTGATTTTTGAAGAGCTAATTGACTTGAATTGTCAAAGCCACTATATTTTAAATGATACTGAATAACATCCTATAGCTTTCTTTCAGGGAAAAAAACAGAAGAAAAAAAATCCTAAAGATATTCAAGAAGGCAAATCACCTTTAAATTGAAATACTGCAAAACACCTTCAGCATTTTTATTTCTTCATATTTTTCCTTCAACTTGTATCAACACATACAGCAAACCTACTTCCCTGAAATTGCAATCAGGCATAACTTACACAGATGCTGCTTGACTGTTGGCTGGAATGGTATCTCAGGCAGCTTCTTCCCAAATAATCGGTCTCTTTGTGAAATTATCTAAAATGTTTCTTTCTGAAATTAATTAAGATAATGGATTATCAAACTGAAATAAGGTCATGAAAGAGTATCAAGGGACAAAGAATATACCTTTCTTTATGAGTGCCTTCTACATTTCATAACTTCAGCACGATCACATATCTGACCTGAATTTAAATCTCTATCATCGAAAAAAATATGCAGGGGACATTTGGCAGATTAGCCAATCACTATCTTACTAGTGTTGTTATAATCATGAGATGACTGCCAATGCATGCTACAATTGGGACCTTAACAAGTATACAGAATCTACCTGGGCTTCTAAGAAGAGAGATGTGAGATTGCAAGAAAGTGTAGACATTATTTAGAAAAGCTCGAACTTTCAAATTAGACAGTTGGTATAACATTTCTCTGCAATGCCCCTTTCCTTGTAAAAAATAACCCAACATTGATGAATGAAACAAGTAGCATAGGTTTTCAGCACCTCTGATAGCAGAGATAAAGATACAAACAAATACTGGTTATAAAGGAGATGTCTAGTAAACAAGGCACAGCAAACAAAAAATAAATGAATAAATAAAATAGTTCATGTAATTCCAAGGTGCTAGAAGGATAACATCTCATTCTACTTTATAGGCCTAGAGTTACCTAGTAAGGGCTCAAAGAAGCTGATAGCCACAGTATAAGAGCTAAATTGCGGCCAAAACTTCATCAGATCACTGCTGTCAAACCACAGAAGGAAAATGGACCTGCTTCTCACCCAGAGCAGTCCTTATAGTCCAAAATTAAGACAGAAACATGTTCCAGTCTCATCAATGGGGTAACGAAATTCTTACCTTATATTTATGAGGTCATATGATCCTGCCATGCATGAGAAGGTGGGATATGGATTTGGCATCAACGTCAAACATTTTTGGATTCTTCTCAAGACTACATGCCAAAAGAGTATAAATTTTCCAAGGACTTTTCAGGTTTGGTGGAAAATCAAGAATGCAACAAAGGGCATCACGTCAAAATTTTTGTTCCGTATCAAATACGGTTTGTCAGCATGGATGAGATTAACAATGTCGAAATAGGACCACACAACCACATGGAAGGTCATCTTCAGTCAATGAAGAAAAGGACCTCATATAGAAAGGTAGATGGCATCTGATCTCATCAGCAATTCCTGTCTACAACAAAAACAATAACCTATGATAAGCGTGGATAATCTTGGGCATGGCAAAACATTCAACATATTCTGATTTCCAAGCCCATCGGATTTGTTTTAAGGCTTGAAGACTGAAGCAGCACATCAATTCTCAGGCAGTGAAAAATCCTACTTTCGCTAGGCCTGTATACATAATATCTAATCATAACTCCAACATTAACTCCTCTATTCCCTTCTAATGAACCATTTTTAGAAGAATGCAACATCAGCACCAACCAATCCCAGGATATCCGATAAGAGCAAACCATTCTAAGCAGTGAGTTGAACAATGTTACAAAATTCTTTGTTTGCTTTGTGTTTTTGTATCACTTTCATGCAGACAGAGAATTCAGTGCTCTGTTTGGTAGAGGCGTGTCGCAAAGTTCATCTCAAACATGAAATATTCAATAGTCAGAGAACAGTAAAACAAATTCTAGTGCACTTCTTTATGTGGTATTTACAAGCATTGTAAGCAAGCAAAACAACTTACATTAGTATTTAACAACAATACATCCTTCCAGGCAAAACCATCTCAACAGCAAGAAAAATCAAGAGTATCATTCTCAATGTATCGATGATGCAGTCAAATATTTGAATCAGAATAACAAATAGTAAGAACAATAGCATTGATATTGAAAACCTGGCAAACAAAGAATCCAATATAAGACTTTGTAATGACATAATTAAATCAATCGATTTTAATATACAAGATACATTTAAAGAAAATACTTTTTTCTCCCAAACTCCAAAAGCATACCTTAAAGACCTAAATGCCTTTAGATCCATCATACACTATACACTCTCAGCAGTGACCGGTTCTCTGTGGACCATGAGATGGATTTCTGAATTGGATCTATGAAAACTAATTCCTACCTGAACAAATCTTTTGGCAAACTAGCTGCTAGGTCTTTGTCATCTTGCCAAGCAAGAAGAGGACAAATTGTTCTCTAATACTTCACAAGCGACCACTTCATCTCAAGAACCGAAACCAATTACTTTTCAAGCTGCTATTAATATTTTGCTACTCCAGATTTTGTTCCACTTCAATAATTCTAGATTGCCAAAAACAATTCATGAAACCTGTTTATGAACTCGTTGATGTTTTCGGAATTTGAAGATCACCATCTACTGTAACTCCAAGACCTGCTACACCCTGCTCAATATCACTTCCTCTGGGGCTGCAGGAAGAACCAATCCCACAATTCCCCCGGCTCAATAGCCATCTCAGTGACCTCAACCTCGCCGATGCCGGAGACTTGATCTCATCCAATGGTAGCCTACTTAATGGCAGCGGCGAAACCGGCGATTGGTATCCCTCTATCACTCGTCTTGGTATCTCGATCACCAGCATCCCCTCCGGCTTCTCTGACGAAGAGGTGACAGAACTCGAACTCGCTTCACACGAACCCGCCGCCCCAGCTACTACTGCTGCCGCCGCGGCCAAATCTACTGTACCGACTTGATCCTGGGATCCCCGGAACATGACATTCGTCGGGAAAATTGGCGACTCCGGCAACCGCCCATCCGCCAACGCCGCCTCCACTGGAGAAACTTCCGCCAATTCGACAGCAGAATCAGCATTCTCCGGCGTCAGCTCGGCGACTAGCGGGCAGCGGCAGAGCGGGCAGGTGGAGTGAGAGTGTAACCAGATATCAATGCACTCCAAATGGAAGCCATGCTTGCAATTGGGCAGCAACCGGGCCTCCTCACCCTCCAACAACTCCGACAGGCAGACGGCGCACTCGAGGCCCTCCTTGAATTCCTCCGGCCGGAACACGAAGGAAGGCAGGGCCTTGACCGTGGCAGGATCCAGAGGCCGCCGGGAAACGGCAGCTTCGTCGGCGAAGGCGAGCCGGGCGCGGGCGCGGGCACTGCCGAGGGTGGGGTTGGCACCCCAGTAGCGCTTGGCGCGGAGGTAGAAGAAGAAGAGGAAGAGGAAGGCCATGAAGATGACTATCACCGCGGCCACCATGATCTCAGTGGTCACCGTGGGGGACAGCCCTCTACCGTTCTTCGTTGCCTCCTCTGGCTGTGACATATCCCTCGAAAAGTTCATGCGCAATCTTCTTGCTTCGAGAATTTTGGATTTTTGGAAGAATTTGTATATTAAAACTCACTCCAGACTCGAACAAACTGTGCAGAAGTGTAATAATATAGAGCGGGGAGGGGAGAGGAAGAGAGAGAGAAGGGTGGGGAAAAGGTGGTGGTTCTGGGAGGTTATATAGACAAGGGAGTAGTAAACTAGAACATGGAACGGGGAAAGGATCACTTTCTCGGGAGGAAGAGGATGGAGAACTAACTTGAGATGGAGAGGGACAGAACCGGTCCTGAATTTCGTACGGGTGGAAAGAATGGAATATTTGAAGGGCCACTGTGTCCGATAAAGATGCGGCTTCTCCTGGAAATCTCTTTTTGACGAGCTTCAGATTGCCTTGCCAACCGCGGCGCACCAGGATTTGGAGAATCTGGGGACTGGATGGAGTCGAGATGGTTGCCGGTTTCCGGTGGACCTGGAAATTGACGGGCAGCACCGGGTTCGAGCTGGGATTCCAGCCTTCTAGTCTAAATGTGCCGAACAGCTGGCTTTGAGTGCGGCACGGTTCGAAGTCGTTCGATCCCCACAATTCCGTGCATGCGAGGACGGTAGCGGTGGGTGAGGTCGACGGTGGTGGACCAGCGTTGGCGATGGCGAGGAGCGCTGGAGATGACTGCAACGAAATTTAGGAGACAGGCATCAAATATCGGAGGTACGAGCCTAAAAAGAATCTTTTCTTTCCCTCTTGATCACTCCAGGACCTAAAAGGGGAAGTAATGCAAACTATCCGAGCTAAATTTTGAACCGCGTGTCGTGATAGAAGAAAAGACATTGCAAAATAACTTAATGATTCCGCGAGTTGTTGCCAGCTAAGGGAAAAGTCTGAAATGCAAAGAACTCTGCACGTTTTCTAGATTGGCCATATGATAAGTTTTGAACGTTCTATTTATGGATAGATGATGAGTGCTTATTAATCGATTTATCGCATCAACTACGATTGATTTCCAGATGGCGAAATTAAAATCTTTTTAATAAAATTTTATATTTAGATTATTTTTTAAAATATATATATTTATTTTTTTAAATAAATGTATAATTAATTATTACTTATATATTTAGTTATAGAAAGATAAATTAACGATTTGACTCGAATCATAGATCTGACCCGAACCAGTTTCATCATTCCAGATTCGATTCGAGGCACACTTAAACCCGATCCAACTCAAACGATTTTCTTGGGCCTTTTTTTTTTTTTTTTTTTTTTTAAGAACCTGACAACGTAGCGAGTTGTTTGGGTCCGCAATCAAGAACCGAGACCCAAGCATGATACCTGATCGAGTCCGGGTCGAGCATATGCCCGCATAAGATAAGGGGAGGACGACGTTTTACCGTACTCACGCTCCCCTTTGCTTGGAGTCGACTAAAGACAAAATAAAGACCAGGAAGGTGATGATATCGTCCGGTCCCGGGAGGGCATCACTGTTCCCATCCCCTGGCCCGAGTCGGTTCTCGGCCCAGCTTCACGAATTCCATCAGCACTTTTGGGTCAGGCTTTAAAACAGGTGGCCGCATCATCAACAGCGCCCATTTAATGTTCACCGGTCGGACCGGAGGTTCTTACTCGGTCGGCCCGGCTCGTATCACCTTTTCTTCCCTTCTCTATTCTCTCCATCCTTCTTCCCTTATTCTGCCGCCATTTCTTTCTTTTCCCTTCCACTCCTCGATAAACAAAGACCTCCATAAACAAGACCTCCTCCAGGGAGATATCCTAGATACGGATACCTAGAATAGCAAGGGAAAACAGAGAGACGGAGAAAGAGAGAGAAGAGAGGTGGGATAAAGCATGCAGCAGCCTTCGCATCCGATGGCTCCCTTGCCTCCGATGTCCACCCAGAACATCACCACCGAACAGATTCAGAAGGTATTCCATTTATCCCTACCTGCCATTTCCCCTCCCCCTACACTCCCAATCTTCTTGATTTATTACGAATCCTTCTTCTTGTATTTTTTTATCTTGCGTGCGTGCCAGCTACCACTAGGGGTTATGATTTTATGCCCTCTCTTTGAGTTGATTTCCCTTTTTTATGATTTGAATCATATATCATGCTTGCCAAACCGAGGATAAAATTAACTAGGGTTCATGTTTGTACTATACCGCGTGGGATGATGTCTATTTTGTTGGGACTTTTATGCTAAATCGAGTCATTCGTTAACCAGAGATGAGGAGGAGGAGGAGGGTGGCTGCTTGCGACATAAGCTTGGATAAATTTTAATCTTTAACTCCGATTGGTTTTGGATGAACTCGTGCTGGCTGTGCCCAGGTCTTTTTTTTAATTGAGTTTTTCCTTGTCCTCAACATGGGAATGTTTTGAATGGAAAATGAATGCCATGTATACCCAAGACCAAGAGCATACTTGAAAAGGCCATGATCAAGGTTCTTGATGAATTGCTGAGGAGAAATAGGCGTTTAGGCTTGGACGCCACCTTTGAATTTTCTGCCACGCTCTTGGGCACACGTTGTGGCACTCTCAAATAAAAATGTCTTGATGATTATAGAATGGTTAATGCAGGGAATTAAGTTGGACATTTTAAACTGGGGAAGGAGATATTTTTGGTTCATCAAAGTGCCTTCAGGGGAAAGTGACGGAGAGACAAGAGAAGCCTGAATTTAAGGGATTACAGAAATGCCATACAAAAATACTTATTATATTTTGTACAAAAATGCCCGTACTAAAACTTCACATGCTTTTAGATTTTCATGTTTCATGACTATTATTTTTCACTATAGGCAAAACCAACATGCTCGAACACCAAAAAATTGCATTGAATTACTTGAGTTACGTTTTGCTGTACTTTGGGATGTTCTGACTCATG
Source organism: Areca catechu (assembly GCA_021397845.1). NCBI lineage: Eukaryota > Viridiplantae > Streptophyta > Magnoliopsida > Arecales > Arecaceae > Areca > Areca catechu. Next base: position 7,353,741 of record CM038052.1, read on the forward strand.
TCGGTGGGGTGATCAGATTTGGGATAAAATTAAGGGGGAAGTCTGATTTTGATTGAAGGGGAATATACTCTAAAACCTTTGAGAAGTTACATGGGCTAAGTTTTAATGTGGAAGGTTATTGAGATATATTTTGCTCGTTGGCTGTCTCTAAACTGTGATATAACATATCTGAACTGCACAACTAGGCTTATAGCTGAAGAAAATTATTTATATATATCACAGATCCTAGATTTTGTTAAAAAGGGGCTTGGAACAAGAGAGGTTTATTAGAACTGTCGTGAAAAGGGAAAGAGGAATATGAACAGTTTGTTTTAATTTTGGATGTATAAGGTTTTATATATAAAATAAAAGGAAAGAAAGCAGACATAGGGAAATTACGTGTAAAGAAAAGGTGGTATCTCCGAATGTCTTTGCAATCGCCACTAGTTTATTAATAACTTTAGAAGTTCACAATCCCCAGTATCCATCCTAAGAAAGGATTTGGCCACTTCTTCATTTGTGCTACTTTTGTTTCAAGGAATGAGGCTGGGAGTAAATGCAGATTCTATCTTTACCTCATTCCAGTTTTGGTTCATGCAACAACTAAATCATGATACCTTTGGAATACTGTTCTCGAGAATAAAGGGCATGTGATTCCACTTGGGATGGATGGTAATTCCCATAGGAGTGAAAATGAATGACATTCTTGATATGAACTAATTATTTATATTTTATATTTGTTGTATAGAATGAAAATAAATAACATATTTGGGATGAATTGGTTAGCAGCATCTTGGGCATAAAATAGAAATGAAAATTTGTTAACATTTGAAATTAAAAAATGTTACTCTATTAAGATGATTTGTGAAAAACGTAAAGTAACTGCCATTATAACATTATAACGGCTGTTACATTGAAGTCCATCATGGTGACAGAAGCCTCCAAAACAAGAGTGCAGATTAGGTCTGCTGGACAGCAGAAATATCCACGGCACCCCAATCTTGTCCACTGTCCTCCTTGAGATTTGTGTCACTGCAGTGCTTTGGGCCTCACATGCTGTGCATGAATCTCGAGGAGGGCTGTGGACAGGATTGGCTTGCAGAAATACTCTATTTCTGCTGTGTGATGGAACCAAACCACATCCCAAAACAATTATGGTGTTTGCTATTCTAATATTTGATGCTATTCTTCAGTCAAGAATTTATTAAACAATAATATAAAATTAAATTTATTTTAAAATATAATTAGCTAGATTAGATATTAGAACTGACTTGTCATACCTTTTCCCTGTGATCCTTCATTTTGTGCTCAAAAAATGGAATAAGAATGACAGTTATGATTCCCCGTATTCCATTCCCATTCCATTCTAATTCCTATTTTTATTCTATTTCATTCTCATGAACCAACTATAATGTTAGAGTGCAATAGCGATTTAGATTTAAGAAAACCATGATCTCTGGTATAAAAAAAATCAGGTGGGACATATGACTACCCCATAAAAAAAGGACAACCTGCATTTGGATGCCCACCATCATTACATTTTTCTCTTCCTGTTTGGCTTTTTCTTGTTTGCTCCTTCATATTCTTTCATTTTCTTTTAGGCATCCAACTCCCCTGAAACCTGAAATAGTTATTCAGTTCTAGTGCTGTGGTGATGTGGCTTTATCATATTTACAACAGAAAACCCTATAAATGTATCTATATTTTGATTCATTAGGATGGCTTTTAAAATGTGAGCATTTGCTTAACTTAGATTGTGGAAAACCAGATATCGTATGAACCAAAATGAAGAGAAAGTAGGGTTTACAATCTGGACTAGTTAAAGCATTTGGTCAAAGTGTGCTACCTTTTTGTTTTTGTATTTCTTAAATTTTTATATAAGTTGGAAAGAGAATTGAGCTATGATGGAGGATATGGCCTCAAGTAAGAGGATTACTGAATTAAGATTTGTAATGGACCCAACCAGTGGGTTGGCACTTGTTGGTTTGGACATAGTTAATACATATGCGCTCTTTGATCTGTGTAACAATAATGCAATCCTTCTTTTCTAGATTCAATTATTTAATGCCTACGTTACTTATCATAGTCCGGCTTCCGTACATTATTCGAATTTCATGACTTTCTATTATGGGATTGTTTCTTTTGCCCTGTTTTATATTATCATGCAATCAAATCTATTATGCACTTTATCACTGTATCCAATTGATGTTGATTGGAGCAGGGAAGAAAAAACTTAGCTAATCCACTACTGTTTTGTCTTTGATGCAGTACCTGGATGAAAACAAGCAGCTGATTTTGGCAATCCTGGATAATCAAAATCTTGGGAAGCTAACAGAATGTGCTCAGTAAGTGGCCGTTTAACACAATTTTGCATTTGGAATGTTTTCAGCCTTATACTAGTGTTTTTTCTTTCTCTCTCTTGCTCACAAATACACAGTCAACTCATGAATCTCAGTTTTTATCAAATCATGACTATATCTTTCTTTGATCATTGAAAACCAAAATTTCAGTAATAAACTGAATTTTATGGATAATGTAACATGCAAGCATACCTAACTATGGTGCTAGTGGGAATGAGATATAAACAGATAGAGCTATCAACGGATCAAGTTCGGGTGGGAACCTAGATATCTAGATCCGGACTCGATCTTAGTTATTAGACTTGGACCCAAACCTGAATACCCGATAGGTCTAGCCTTGAAGTACCAGACCCAGAATCTAATGGATCTAGGGTATCTGGACCTGGATCTGGGACCCGAAACATTCCCGAATGCGAGGGCGAGGGAAAACGTACCTCGACGAAAATCTGAAAATCTAGAGGCGAGGAGGGCAAGGGAAATTTGGAAATATGGAGACGAGCACCATGAACTGGGGCTTCATTGGCCGGTCGATGCCCAATTGAGCAAATTACTTGCTGCTCCCCCGGCTGTTCCCGGACATAACCGTGCCCTAGATGCGTGCGGCATGCCACCTTCTTGGGATTGGAATTGTATCCATTGGTGATGAGGGCGATCCGAGCAGTGATGGACCAGACCCTGGTGAAGTCATGGCGGAGGTAGGTAAGGGTCAGGGATTCATAGTCGTTGTGGGTGGTGGTGAAGTTGGGATGGGATAGGAAGTCGCGAGAGTAGAGCTAGAGGGAGAGGGTGGCGGCGAAGGCAGAGAAGCAAAGGGTGGTGGTTTTCTCTTCATGGAGTTGTCGATGGGCTCTGTATGGACCGAAGTGAGGGCTTAGATGGTTTTTTTGAGAGAGGTGGTAATGTCAAGAATGGCTGTGGTTCCACTGCATTTTGATAAATCGTTCTTACAGAGAGCCAGAGACAGCAAGTGGGAGAGGAGCAAGAGATGAAAATCTTGAAATCTAGAGGCTGGTAGAGTCAGCAACAAGGGGCTCGGATGCAAGGAGGGCAGCGGCAGGGGACAACATCAGGGCAGCGATGGCTAGTGAGGGGCAACAACAAGAACTCTTCAACGATGGGGCTTGGACGCGAGAAGGGCCGATAGGCAAACTACGAAGGAGGTGGAGGGCGATGGAGGAGAAGGGGGAGGATAGGGAGTAGATGGCCGGTGATGTTGATCTATTGGTGGGTGTAGAGGGGGGGAGCCACTGAGGCAAGGAGAGAGAGAGGGCACTCAGGACAGTGTCTCGGGAAGGTTTCTTTTCTTTCAGCCTCCCTATAAAGTTTTTGAGCTATTAGATCTTTGGTCTAACTATTTACAATATTTTTAATAAATATATATAATTATTATATTATATTATTTGGGTCTTAGGTCTATCGGATTTGGATATTAAATATCAGACCCTACTTATTTATATTAGAGTTAAACGGGTTCGAATCTGAGTCCGAGTAAATGGGCCCAATATTAGTACCAGATCCGGATCCGTTGGATAAATACCTGCGGGTCTCGGGCCTAGACCCGACCCATTGACAACTCTACAAATAGATAGGGTTGGCATCAGTTTGAATATCAGTATATCCATATCAGTGCCCATTTTTAGTTGAAGAATACAATGCGGTTACAAATATGGATATTAATCAGATGCTAAAATTCATATCCATATTTGTTTTAGACATACAAAAACAAATTGGATGTTGAAAGTACAAATATAGATATGGATATAAATGAGATAGTTAAACTTTGTGAACCACCAAATTGGAAGGTAAATTAAGTAATGTACATGTTAATATTCTCATTTATGAGAGTCGTAAGATTAAGTAGGCTTGCAAATAGAGCTGGATATTTAGATATATACAGATCTTATAGTTGTCTCTTGATATCCATATCTGCTTTTCTTTGATGGATGTGGGCATTGATATGGATACTAGTCGGATGCTCAAATTTGTGTCCATAACCAGAAAGGCTCAAATACAACATGGATATTATCTGGTCCATGTTTCACCCCTAATCACATAAAAATGTTATACATCAGAAGTGTTACACATTCTGTTAGCCCTTTATGTCAAAAAGTTGTGGAACATAAACTTTGAAGTTCAATATCCACCTTACACATATAGGGAGATGATTAACTTAACAGTAATTTGTCCAATTTTTCTTCCCATGTTCCATTTAATTTATTTTTATATTTGTTGATTAAATCCAGCACTTCCTAAAAGAGTCTATCAATGTATAAATGTACTACCAGTAAAAGTCATCTTGAAGAAAAAAAAGGGGAAGAAAGAAAGAAAGAAAAGGTTATACGGATCTCAAATGAGAAAGATATAGATGAATTTAAACTATGGTCTTCCATGCTACTAATCAGAAAAAGGAAAAAAATGTAATGGATCTTATAAAACTTAGCATGGTAGAGTATGAGGTTGGAGGTCAAGCATAGGTTTATGTTAAGTTTTCTATTGGGCAAAAACATATACCGAGTAGGTAAATGTAGTGTAGATATGTAACAACTCACAATTTTGTGGTGATAATGATTGATTTTTGTTCAGTGTTTTTCACTAGAGCCAAGTCATGAAATTTTTATATGCTTATTTTGGTTTTGTTTAGGATCTTTGCTGTATGGAATTTAAGGCTTGAAACTTTTTAGTAAGGATTAAAGATTGTTATCTCCTGCCATCTCGGTTTGACATGAAACATTTTATATGTATGCTTGTGAATGACAATATGAGATTTTTACTTTTAATTGCTTGATTCTCCCTGGGCATCTAGTATTTGTTGCTTGATTCAATTAACTATTATTTATTTCATACCAAGGATGAAAAATGTTAAAAGTGTTGTCTTGAGAAGAGTGGATAAAGAATTAGGTGAAGTTTCAAGCATAGAAGTCTGGGCTTGGAAGATATATCATGGTTAATTGCTGCTTTTGAGGGATGGAGGTGATATGTTTCCAAGAGATTGATTGAAGAGCTTTGGTACCTTTTATTCAGATACTTAGTTTTCCTCTTTATCCTATTCTCTACCTCTGTGAAGGAGATGGGAGGATCTCCTTCATTTTCTCCCTCTGTACTAACTGCAGTTTTCAGTTTTAATATAAACTGAAATTAGATAAAGATTGGCTCTATGAAGACTCACACCTGTTGACAAATTGCTTTGAATTAGAGAACCTGATACTATGTGGATTTAGTTTATTCATATACCATTGCATATAATCTCAATCTGTTTTAATAAAATATTATACAAATTTATCCTAAAAAATGTTAGACTTTTTGAAAAAATTGACATGTATTTCATTCAAGTTAACCCTAACATTCATGTTGTCAACCCTTTCTTGAGAAAATAATTATTGTGATTTTTTTATAAGATGTTTGGAATTGGAAGGGTCATTAAAAAGCACTACTTGTCTAATTTTGAAATACATTCAAGAAGATTGAGACAATTTGCTTTCATATGTATCATTTCTTATTTGTGGTGATGCCTTTTTTGTCCTAATTTCATTACTCAAGTATTTGTGATTGATCATAATTTAGACTTCATATAAAATTCCCCAAGTTTTTGTCTGCAATACCAATTATAGCCATCTGAAAGTTCTTAAAAAAAAAAAAAGGTTATGTGGATTTTACATGAGATGACAATAATTGAATTTATACCATGTTTGAAGTGATCATTAAGTTGAGATTAAACAAGAAGATAGGGTTTTAAGCTAAAAAAAAAATGCATTTAAAATTCTTTTTGTTTAGACAGGTATTTTCTGTGCCAAAATCAAATATTGCTATTTATTGTAGGTTACTTATTTGGGAGTCAAGTTTGCAATGTGTGGTCAAGTTTTCTTTTGAGAATTTATACACTAGATGTAACCTCCAAGAACACAAGGTGAAGGTATATATTTTGGTGGTTGCTTTAAGAGGTGTGTAGATAATTTTGACTTTAGAGACAGAAAAACTGATGCTCCCATGTGGTCATGGAACAATGCATCAGGACAGCATTAGACCAGCAAGACAGCTCAAGGATTTGACAAAGCCTGGGTTATTAAATCCTTTCACAAGTTCCTTCTTTTGAGTTTAGTGATCATTATGCATGCTGATTTTTACAGAATAGTTAATAACCATAGTTACAAATTGTTGTTTGGGAACATTCAGCTAGATTCAAAAGATTAGACTTTAGGAGAAATTGTGAAGATTTGCCAAAGTCTGATAACAAATTGAATAACTAAATTTAAGAAAAGAAAATAAAGAAATTTAGATAGCTGATATATTAGTTCATGTGAATACAAGCATGGGAGTGTCGAAACTATGAACTAAAACAAAAACGAACACCATCAGTAGTAACATAGATGACATCTTCAATATGTAACTCAGATGTCTCTTGAATTAGTCTTGCATTGAATAAATCTACAACTGAATAAATCTACAACTGATGAATAATTAACTAATATATGAAAAAAATTGAGATAACCTAATAAAATTTAATAGATATCTTGGTTTCAGTATATAAGAATATCACTTGTCTAGGAACCTACTATTTTGGAGGAGGGGATGGCAGAGGTTGAGGTTGCAGAGTGGGTGGAGATGCTGATTCCTCTGGCCGTCGGAGTATACTCATCATGGCTGAGAAACTTCCCACAATGGGATTGTGCGACTCCCGCTTGGTGGCAAACTTGGGCATGTTGTCCTATTTCTTGTCAATCTTATCTTCTTTCCACTTGCTTAGAAAATGAACCTGATCCAAGCTATTTATAAGAAGGGTAAAACTTCATGTTCGATCGTAGCACAAAAAAAATTCCTCCAGCAAAAATCTTATTTTAGGCTTTCTTAAATTAGGCAATCTCTTTAAAATGTGTGTAATCCTTGGATAGGGGTGAAAATGGGTTGGATATTATTTAATCGAATCCGTTTCCGTATCCGATTCAGATAGAAATCCTTGTATCCAATCAGGTTTGAATATAGATTCAAATATATACTTACAATTTTGCTGGATATTGGATACGGATACGAATCTTAAGGTTTTTTGGAATCTGGATTTGGATATGGATATTAAGGTTTATGACAGCATTGACTTCTAATATATAGCTGCTTATTATACTTATTCAAAACATGTTCACATTATAAATATGGTCATTTTAAATATAATATGGATTTTCATATTTTAATTAATTATTTTCATAAAAATTCAAGTCTACTTTCTTTTGACCAAAAAATGAATAATTTCATTTTATTCTTTATAATATTTTGAAAACCTTTTTGTTTAAAATATTCAAAAATCAATAATTTCAATATTGTTGTATTTGGATATATTTTGTAAAAATCTTTAAACTAGATGATCTATGATTCTTTTTATTCTTGCTGGAATTAAAAACATAATAATGATATTTAATTTATAAAGGCTTTAATACTTTATATTATATGTTTTATTTAAATAATTTTATTTTTAAAATGTATTTTTCAATACAAACCAGGTTGGATTAGTGATCCAAACCCTTGGTCAAATTGCTCTCTATGCAAGTTTGATAATTACTTCGTAGACCATTACCTAGTTGATGCATCACTTGCAATCTTAATATGGATTCCTTACCCATCCTTTATGATATTGTCATTTATTTAGTTTTCATTATTGAATTACACTTGATGTCTGATTTATGTTCAAATAATATCTCACTTATACTTATGTTTGGACGAAGAAAATGTGGATATAACTATTATCTAACTTGTATCCGTATCTGTTTAAAATAAATATGAATACATACTTAGTATCCGACTCATATTCGTATCCGTTTAGAATAACTATGGATACTAAATTTGGCATCCGTTTATTGTCTGTTTACATATACATGTTCTTTGAAAAATATGGATATACCAGAATGCAATCTGTATCCGATCCATTTTCAGCTCTATGGACCTTGGAAGTTTCTAATTTGTGTAGCATCAGTTAGTGGACTCTTCATTTATGGATTTCTTGAAGGTGCGAAAGCCTCAACTAGGATATCTTGATAGGAACCTCCAATTGGGGCTACAAATAGATCGGGTCCCCCTATGACATGACCTAGTCCCAAACCAATTAGGCTTGAGTCTGAAAAATGACCTATTTGAAAAATTAGGTTCGATTTGGGTTATATGTTTTTCTGTCCCACCCTATGGGTTGAATTAGATGACATGAATTGACCCTGCCCATTCCATATCAAACTAAAACAAAGAATCCATAATTTTTAAAATCCCTGAAACCTCTACCATTCATCCCTTTGCCATATTTAGTTGAAGGTTGGATGTTCTGTCTATTTATTTATAGGTTGAAGGTTTAAGGTTGAACTGTGTTTCTTGTTGACGATATTAGTAGTGGAAATTCACATTAATATTTACTTTTGGTTCTTTCTACTTGTTATCCATGTAATTATTAATTTTCCTTCTAAATATGTAATGAATAGTGTACAATATTTTCTCAGCTTGCATTAGACCCAAACTGGACTAGATGTGGCCCCATCTGAATGATGCACTGGATCTAAAAATTTGTTCATCGAACCAACCTGACCTAGCCTGGTTGGTCAGCGGGATTGGTCTAAACTTGTCACCTATGAAATCACCCATAAAATTGGAGCTGCCGAAGAGAGAGGAAGGGGGGGGGGGGGAGGTGGTTTCAAGTCCTGGTCATGCTTGCATCAGTTCCATCGAGCCTGGTTTCTGGCCTACCTCAACTGCAGTGCAAAAGATTTTGTTGGTAGTATGCCATCTTCTTTTCTCTTTGAATTAAATGAGACTTGTGTCTGCTCACTTGTAAAGAAACGATCAGACTGCCATAGGAATTGGTTACATTTTAACAGGTCTAACAAACTTATATATACAAACACCATCAAGTCAAACTCAATCCAGACATTCAAAATTCCATCTTTAAGAGCCGGCTTAAGCCTTGTTGGACAGGAAGAAGCTCCACCATCTAAATGTCTTGCATATTACACCAAGTTAAGAAAGCTGGAGGCCCATATTTGTCTGCCCTCATTGTTCCTCACTAAAAAATTGCTGGTTCAAGCCCATGTTGGACAGGAAGAAGCTCCACCATGTAAATATGTCACATATAACGCCAATTTAAGAAGGCTGAAGGCCCATATTTGTCTGCCTTCATTGAACCTCACAAAGTCGATCCTAGCCTTCTTGGCATCTTCATTTCACTGCAAAAAATTGCTATCATGTTTCATCCAGTTGTCCAGCAGTCCATGTGTGGTGCGTGTATGTCTTGGGCGCCCTTAAATTTTCGAAAGGGCTCTTTATGCTTGTCACTATTTTAGCTTTGTATTTCTTTTTCCATATATTATCTCTAAACTACTACTTTTATCATGATTAGGCTGCTGCTACATTTTGACTACATGGTGTTCCAAAGAAGACTAGGAAGATTCATGATATGACTTGTCTCTGCCTCACGCTTGTGGTGATCCTCACAAGATATTATATGCTTGAGTCTTTTTATCCATCCAACTGAATCAACTAGGAGTGTTGTTTTTGGTCATTATAGATACCAGAATTCGACTTAATTTATAGATAATGTTCTGCTTGAGAAACTATTTGCAAGTTTGTTTTTCCTTGTCCTTCAATATCTTGAGGTAAATGTGGATATGATGGTATATCATGGATCAGGTACCAGGCTCAACTTCAAAAGAATCTGCTGTATCTGGCTGCAATTGCAGATGCCCAACCACAGGCACCTACAGCTCGTCCTCAGGTCAGTTACAAACCATGTGGTAGGAGTATAATATGTTTCACTGGTTCACGTTCATCCCCTCATATACTTTTCTGCTATCAGATGATGCCAGAAGGCACAATGCCTCAGGGAGGCCATTACATGCAGCACGGACCCATGTTCCCCCCCAGGGCTCCTTTGCAATTCAATCCACAAATGCAGGAACAGCAACAGCAGCAGCAGCTTCACCACCAACCACAAGTGCTGCCTTTTCCAGGGCATATGGGCATGAGACCTGGCGCCATCAATGGCATGCATGCCATGCATGCTGAGCCATCTCATGGAGGTAGCGCTGACCACCGGCCAGCTCCAAACTTAACTGAGTTCCCACAGGGAAGTGGCACTCCTAGCAGATCAGCGGATGGGCGAGGAAGCAAGCAAGATGCACGTGGTGCTGCCTCTGAATCTGCTGCCCCTGCTGATGACCAAAGGAGCTTGGGGACGGAGAAATAGGGATGGTGAACCAAACTTGGCTGAAAAGGCCTGAAGATATGCTAAAGACACAATGAGCTTCGAGCTCTGGAAAGATCACTCTGGAAACATGGCATATATGACCAAATGGCCACTTTAATGGTGACCTTTTCTGACTCTTCTGATAAATGTTTGTACCTCTGCGCTTGACTGATGTTTCTGGTTTTGAGCCTTCAATTGTCCAGCTTGGTCCTTCGAATTTCATTAGTACTTGAACGGTATCATGATGAATATCTGTGATTTAATGCATCTGTGGTTTTGTTGGCGAGATGCTAATTGTTCTACCAAAGTAACAGGTTTAAGTTGATAACCAGCAGATTATGATGGTTGTACATCTAGATTGTCAGGTTAAGTTGCAGTGATGTTACCGGGTAATCTGGATCCTGGACACACTGCTCATATGTTCTACTGTGATTCTTTTGAGTTTCTCTAAGGGGAGATGCAGGCTTGTGAATCTCATGGTATCGTGTGGCATGTTCAGGGCAAAATGATGAAGCCACGATCTGCTTTAGCTGTGAATGCCTAGGCAACGGATACATGTAACCATGAAAGGAGGAATGACTTGGTCTAGTAGATTCTTTGGTAGGACTCTGTTACAGATGTGTGGTGGCACTTGGTGACTCATCATTCAAGGCGTTCATCCATCTTGAAGTCGAGATCAACTTTAATGCAGCTCTTCCGTTCTGGTGTGGCTGAACGTGGGTAACCAAGGGAGCCACGATCCAAAGGGTTGAGGGACTCTTTGTAGGTCTGCTGTGGAAGAATTTCCATGATATTTTAGAGTCGTCATTGGAACTCCAAAATCCTAATCATATATTTGATTCAGATGGTGTATGTTATCAGGTGTCCAAGATTCTGAGTTTTTTTTAATAAAAAAAGTTAATTATTCCTAAAGATTTCAATGGTAGTGTCACCAATCATCTCATCAAGCCAATGCAAAAGTCAAAGCGTCCAGAAGACTGGGGGAAACCTCCTTGGGTAAGGAAAATGCAAGCACCAGGAGGTGTCTCAGTCTATTCAGGAGCCTGGGCTCTAGTTTGGTTTGGGCTTGGGTTGTGTTCTGTGCGAGTATGGGTTGGAGAATAGCCCTTCCCGGTTCAAAGATGAAGATTCGTGCGAAGAAGATTGGCTCTGAGAGTTAAGAGTGAGAATAAAATGAAGGGAAGATGTTTTACATTAAGAGTCTTTTATTATTATTATTATTATTTTATTATTTTTAAACTATATTTTTCTATATAAATATTTTTTAAATAATATTTATATAAAAAATAATTTTATATATATATATAGTTTTAAAATCTCTTTTATATTATTACTTTCCTGGATAAATTATTAAAATTTATTCATATTTTACATAATATATTTTATATTTTTTAGATATAAAAAATATTAGATGATTGATTTAATTAAATATTTATTTTACTGGTGGGAAAATAATCCATTCTTACGTAGGTAAGATTTTTTATTATTTTATAAATAAAATATCATTCATAAAAAAATAATTTATTCATCTTAAAAAATATAATATCATAAATAAATTGGTCGATAAAAAAATTAAAATCGATCAACTTTTTTATACTATCTATTTATAAAAAATATGATCTAAAAGTGATAACGAGAAGGATTCTGTCATGATGAGCTTGTTCATGTATACGAACGTGACTTTTCACCGTTTGATTGCAATAAAATTGGGATCGGTAATAATTTTAATGCAAACTGGATGGTGGACGGTCACATTCGCATATGCAAACAGGCTTTCCGGAGTTCTAACCTATCTCGGAAATCTTCTGTCGAGTAGCGTAGCTCGGTAATCTCGCTTGGATAATTACTTACCTAACGTGGACCATTTCCATCGATCCCTGTGGATCATTTCTTCCTTCGGAATGATATGAAATGAAAGAGGCCAGATGATGGGAATGAGCCGAACATTGTCTTGATATGTGATTGATTGATTAGCTTCTCGTCATAATTTGAAGAGCCATTACGGAAGATTCTAAACGCCAATCCAAATAAAACACGGCCAGGTCAGGATGGGACAGCATGTTTTGATATTATTTTTATACCATATATGTTTCTCCTCGAGAAAACGAGAACCATTTTGAAATAATTACTTGAATCTAAATATTTGGCATACGGAGAAATATAATCAATCACCCGAGCAAAATCCGGAACTATTTATTCATTATTTAGATAAATAATTATTATTTTCTCTCCTTTCAATCTGTTCTTGGAACTCCATCATATCCATGCCTAGTATTATTATTTTCTCTCCTTCCAATCTGTTCTTGGAACTCCATCATATCCATGCCTAGTATTATACGAGGCAGCAGGAAACAAAATATGTTCAATTTATTAAATTTGTTGCACATAAAAAGCAACCAAAGTTTGGTTTGCTGGCTTCGTATGGCCCGTAACCTACTAATATTTTCACTGTAAACTGTTCAACCGATAGGACCTTCAATCGATTGGTAACGGCTACATTGGAGGTTCATGCCAATCCTCTAGTTCTCTGGAGTTGGTGGGACATTTTGAGGTAATTTTGTTAGCTGTCAGCTACCCGAGAAAGTTCGCATTTTCTCAATTTCTTGAGCCAGAATGGCCCAGCTTTTTATCTCAAGTCTCTCTCACATCGAGCTGAAACATTTCTTTTTACCCAGGGCCTGAGATGACGCTGAAATGGTGTTACAACGGCCATCATGTTGATTTTGGAATGTGGACTCCTGCAACGTTAACGTATATAGTAAAGATTTAAGTAACGGTCATTGTTTATTGCTATTTTATAATGCGAACAGCATTTCTTTAGGTGTCTAATACTCAAAGATCTTCGTACCATTTTTAAAATATGTATGCGTAATAATTTATAAAATTTATATTTATTTTATGAATTTTCCATGACTTACGGAACATATTAGAAGAATATATCCTTAATTTTTTTTGTCTAGTTGTTTTATCGAAGCTAAGAATAAAATGAGACTGCCATCTGAAATAAACAAGATGATTCTTGTTTTCTTGATAGGACTTGGATGATTCCTGGCGTTTTACATATTAACTATCTTGATGCGAAAGAGTGAGTAGATTGTCCAAGGTCTAATCTTGAGATGTTGGCTAATAATTGGTTCGTTCCACTTCGGATCATGCGAGGTTGCCACGCTCATGAAATAATTCAATATCTGGAAACTAACGTGCAAGCAACTTCAGGTGGGCTTCCCATCAACGAAGTAAATTTCCATACCCCATAAACATAAAATAAAATTATCTTGCGCTACCAAACTGAAAACACCTACATATTAAAATTTTTTTATCGATCCACGTCGGCTGAACGAAGAAGCCTGTATTACTTATCCAGAAAGAAAAAAAAAAAAAGAAGAAGAAGAAGAAGCAGCAGTAACAGTCTCCTGTATAACTTGAGACAAATGATGCGTCTCACTTAGGCTGCCAAACTCTTTAACTTTGTTCAAACACTTGATATTTTCATTGATTGGATACAATTAATCGGGAATTCTCTTAATGTTTGGGCATGTAAAAATCAATTGACATGCTTATAAACGAATGAAGTAATTCCTTGTTTATATATATATATCGACACCTATACATGCTGTACACTTAACAGGAGAGGCGATCGACAACAATTCATTAATTGTACCTCATCCTTCACCTCATGTTTCTTTGTGAAGTTTGCGACAATTCCTAAACATCAATAAAAATTTGTCTTCCAGCGTTTTTTTTTTTTTTTTTTTCATCGGAGCAGATTCTGGGCCGTAGAATGGGACATGGAAGCCCAACGCCAAATCCCACGGTGAATAACACGCCACATTACCTCCTTTGCAGAAATTGCGCGTTATCCACCGTGCATGTACTCCAAGATTTGCCGTGGTCCACTGGACAACTGTCCATGCAATAATTTCTCTCGCAATCGGAACGTCCGTGGGCGGTGGGCCTACCGACAAAAGGAGCGGAGAACGTCGCACGTAGCCGTTGCTCTCCAGCTGTACGGTGACGCGCGACGCGGAATGGACGACGCTAATCTCGCGCATGGGACTGGAGAGAGGGACAAGGGAAGGGCCACGTGAGCGACGGCGACTAACTTTCATGACAACCAAATCCCTACGTTCCAACTCCGTCAAGAGGAAACGATATTGATGCCATCCAGATGATAGCTCATATGAAACGGTATTGCCACGTATCCAATACCTTTAAAATTCAAGATATGATATTATGATTGATTTAAATAAATTTAGATAAAAAGATACGTGACTGGCTAAAAAATTTATAGACATGAACTTTCCTTCTAATATGGACTTGGTTAGAAAATTTATAGATCCAAACTCTTTTTTTAGTACTCGGATCGTGACCTTACTAACTAATTGGTAGGGAAGGGCTGAGCTATTTTTATTATTGTATTTGGATTGAGACTGAGATGATGTACTAACCAGTTGGTAGGGAAGGGCTAAGCTATTTTTATTATTATTTTATTTAAAAAGAGTAGTTATGCTAGTTTTCTCTTTGCTCTTTTTGCTTTTATTTTGGTAATGTAACATGAAACTATAACAAAAATGATGGCTTAAATAGGTGCATTATTGTGAATATTTATTATAAAAATAATTTGATATCTATACATAATTTAATTTTTGATATGTTCAATGATAATGTTGATGCTGGACCAAATAGACCGGATGAAGTGGTTCTTCCGTCGGATCGCTATCAACCGGTACCTGCAAGAAGTCCATGACCGGAGATTTTCTGGCGGGGACACTCCGATGCCTAAGTCAGAAAAAGCCCAGGCAACAGCAGAATGGAGAATTTCGAGAGCAAGAAAGAAAAAAGAGAGAGAAAAAAAAAGGGTCCCCCGAGTGTCCCCTCTAACCAGCATTTATAGGTTCCAACGTAACTACTTGCAGTTATGTAGGTTGACGGACATAACCACTTCATAACGGTAAGTAGTGACTGTCGGAAAAGTCGTTGCACTCGGGGTTTGTTCAATCTGAGGTCTCGGACCATGTGGATGGTTATAACAACCCAAAACAGAATAACCGTTTGTCCAAGAAATCCACCTGCTCCAGAGCCCTCTTTCTTTTTAAGGGTGATCCTAAGTGAACTTTACATTCTCTTTAGTAACGCTCCTGAAGGGAATGTTAGCACTTTGGATTCTTTTAAATATAGCCAAAATAAATACTTACAATCTTCGGATTATGCTGGGAAAATAAAACCGAAGACACTTGCCTAAGAGGTCAAGTCTTCGGATCAAGATGGATGCACGAAGCCGAAGATAATAAACAAAGCTTGCTTCCCAGAGAGTTAGGTATGGTCTTCGGACTAAGACAATAATACGAAGCCGAAGAACCGGAGCTGACATCTCCCGAAATGAATATACAGCCATAAATATTAGGCATAGAGACATCCTGGATACAAAACCGTAGATCTTAGGCATAGTCTTCGGATTGAGATAATGATACGAAGCCGAAGACTCAGGGTTAATAACGAGAAGACAACAGCGTGAAGCCGAAGACTCCTTTTGCCATCTGATAGAACTAATAAAATAAAATAAAGAATATATAATTAATTGGAATAAAATAGGGATATCATAATAGCTGTCCCCCACTCCCAAGTTCAAAATGATTAAATTTCGAAGAATGAGAGTAATTAAATTCGTCTTTTAGCGATAACCGTCAAGTATTAATAACACCATGTTCTGACACATCCTTTCGCCTTAACTACTTGGTGGCGCAACAGAACGTGGCGAAGACACATGTCACTCACCCATGGGCTGCCTCAAAAGTAATGCCTCGATTCCAGAAAAGCCTTGGGAAATTCTCGAGAGAAAACTTTTTAATTAATGGAGATCGGACACGTGGCAATCATCCGAAGCATGGATGTTTTATCAATGTGATCCTATCAAGTAGTGGAATTTCACGCGGATCGCCCTGACTTGTCTCATTAGTGATCTTTCTAGAAGACCGTACGCATGATCAAAATCGCCGGTACGGCGCACGATCATGCAGATCTCCGAACCGCCTCGAAGACCTATCTCCTTCACCTATAAAAAGGGGATAGACCTTGCGAGAGAAATTTTTCTCGCGCTTGTGCTCTTGGATCTCCGGTTTTTCTGTCGTCTGTCATCTTCCCCAGTGGTCTGGTCCACCATTTTTGTCCTTTCACAGGTTAGAGACCCTTTCCTTCTCCCATTTCCTTATTCCTTTCAATGTCAGGGTCTTCTAGAAGTCCTTTCTCCCACTCTAGCAGCGATTCATCGGTAGGCGAAGCGGGTAGAGTATCGCCCGGAAGAGAGACCGCTAGGATCCCGCCGAGAGGTGAAATTAGTAGGAGCCCCCAGGGTGAAACCAGTAGGGAGAGGAGTTCTGGTAGGAAGCGGAGCCCGGAATGATCACCGGATTCTGTTCAAAGTTCCTTCACCCTTGCCAAAATAGAAGAGACTAAACAGTGTTACCATATTCCATGTACTTTCCACATGATTTTTCCACAACTCGAAGAGAGGGTAGATAAGCCTCCCATCCGATCCATAGCCATATACGAAGACCACTTTAAAGCGGGTTTTCGGCTTCCTCTTCATTTTTTCTTTACAAAGATCTTTAACTTATACCAGATAGTTCCGGCTCAGTTGACCCCCAATAGCTTTAGGAATATCTGCGGGTTCCTTGTACTTTGCAAACTTAGGAACGTAGAGCCGAAGACATCCCTGTTTACTTCCTTATTTATGCTGAAAAGGGATTTTCATGGCAAAGGGTGGTGGGTCATAGGTCCTTGGCCAGGTCGAAGACTACTAAAAGGAACTCCCAGTGCGATACACGGATGGAACCCTAGCTTCTTTTTCGTGTATTATACCCACTGGGGTTTCAACACTGAGTGGTCGGCTCCGCATTTAGGTGCAAACACTGGTAAAAGGATATTGAAGGCCGTTGCCAAAGATTTTGAGACCTTGTTGGAATCGGAGATCCCTTCCCTTAAGGAGCTATTGAGGGAAGAGAATCTTCACCGCACTCATATCAGCGAAGTCCCAACGTTAGGTATAGAATAAATGGTCTTCGGATTCTTTTTGCTTTCCTTCTCTATATGTATATGCATAACAAATTTCTTGTTTCCAACTGCAGGCAAGAAAATGAAGCCCCAACTTGAAAAAGTTCGGCAGGCTTCAAGAAAAAGGGTGGCGGCTGCTCCTGTAATGATCGAAGTCCACAAGAAGAAAAGGGCGGAGGAGAGTTCTAGTGCACCTCCGATGAGGCCCGTACCAGATGAAGACATTCCCTCCGCCTCTATGATTCCGGCTGATCCCGCTAGAAGCTCGTCCTCAAGGGTGTCCCCTCCATGGAGCCCTCAAAATATGCCATCCACGGGTCAACGAGATATAAACTTCAATAAAGAATCTGTGATTGCCCCTCCGGAAGACAGAAGTCAGGAGAGGTCGAAGTACCGATCCGAAGAGGGTCCTAGATGGAACGCCACTTCGAAGGGAGGGTGCAATGTAGACTTTACTACCTTCTCAGATCGAGAAGGTTTAAAAAATTCTGAACTGGCGAGAGAGTTGTAGAAGCGCACTCTTCTCCCAAAGGACTGGGACAACGTCAAGTCCCGATGTATCGAAGAGATCTCGGACTCAGTGTTCTCCTCTGCTTTGAAGGTAAATATTTATTTGCCATGTTGACTTAGATTTATAATTACTAAGTTTTTCACTTGCTGTTGCAGATGATGCACGACATTACGCATATGGAGGAGAGTATTTTCGACTTCAGAATAACTTACAGAAAGATGAAGGAAGAAATAAAAGCAACCAAAGCTGAGAAGGCCATAGCTGAAGAGCAAAGATAAGTTATGGAAGAAAAGCTCGCCCAAAGTGATGCTTCGGTTCAAAATTTGAAAGCCGAAGTAGACAAAATCTGATCAGAGCGTGCTGGATAGGAGGCAAGATCTAAGAAAAGGAAGGCCAAGATTCGATCCTTGGAGGCCTCATTCAAGGAAGCAAATGAGCATTCCGAAGAAGCTTCCAAAAGAAAGGAAGAGATCCTCGAAGAGAATCAATCTTTAAAAGATCAATTGGAGAAGGCAATAGAAGACTACAAAGCATCTACGACCTTCGAAGCTGAAATGGTTAAAGCCGGGACTCATAGTTATCGAGGAGGCTTCAACGACGGAGTTGAGGAGGTGCAGAAGCTTTATTTAGACTTGGACATTTCAAGCATCCAACTATTTGATCTTGAGAGTCCAACTACGCCTAAACTCCAAACGGACCCCGAAGCACCAACAATGGCTGAAGAAGCAGCGGGTCCAATTGATCTGATCGATGAGGCTCCAATAGAAAATCTGTAACTTTTTCTTTTCTTTTTGGGATGTAAGGAAGTCATTGTTAATGAAAGAACTTCTTTTGAAATTTCCACTTGCATGCGATAGGATAGAACTTTCTTAAATATAAAGTCTTCAGGCGAATAAGAATTTCAAAGTACTTAATGCAAAAAATCGTATCCTTAAACTAAGGATAAAAGAAATCCAAATGATAATCAAGTCTCTTGGACCTGAATTTACGCTAAGTATTCGGACTCCAGACATAAAAAATCCAGATACATAAAGATCAAGTCTTCGAACTTAAATTTACTCTAAGTCTTCAGATTTAGGATGAAAAAAATCCAGATATGAGAATTCTATATGATAATCAAGTCTTCGGACTTGAATTTACACTAAGTCTTCAACCTTAGGATAAAAGAAATCCAGATATATAAGAATTTGAGATAATAATCAAGTCTCCTGAACTTGAATTTATGCTAAGTCTTCGGACTTAGGACAAAAGAAATCTAGATATGAGAATTCTAGATAATAATCAAGTCTTCGGACTTGAATTTATACTAAGTCTTCAGACTTAGGATAAAAGAAATCCAAATATGAGAATTCTAGATGATAATCAAGTCTTCAGACTTGAATTTACACTAAATCTTCAGACTTAGGATAAAAGAAATCCAAATATATAAGAATTCCAGATAATAATCAAGTCTCCTGGACTTGAATTTATGCTAAGTCTTCGGACTTAGGATAAAAGAAATCCAGATATGTAAGAATTTCATATAATAATCAAGTCTCTTGGACTTGAATTTACGCTAAGTCTTTGGACTTAGGATAAAAGAAATCCTTGAATCACTTGGGGATTAAGATAGATTGATCGGACCTATCTCGGCATTTCGTGAGATGGATCTAGAGATCATCCTCATGCCTTTTTGCATTAGGATTAAGACAGGCTGATCATGCCTACCTCGATACTTCGTGAAGTAGATCCGGAGATCATCTTCATGCCTTTTAGATTAAGATGGACTATTTTGAGCCCAACTCGGTACTTCGTGAGGTAGATCCGGAGATCATACTCATGTCTTTTAGATTAAGATGGACTATTTTGAGCCCAACTCGGCACTTCGTGAGGTAGATTTGGAGATCATCCTCATGCCTTTTAGATTAAGATGGACTATTTTGAGCCCAACTCGGCACTTCGTGAGGTAGATCCGGAGATCATCCTCATGCCTTTAAAAGAAATAAGATAGGCTATACATGCTTACCTTGGCAGTTCACATAATAGATCATAGAGATTACCATGATGCCTTTAAGAAAAATAGAATGAAGAGAAACAGATTGAATCTGTATCAATGACCTTGAATGAAGCCTTTATTGATAATATTTTCGAAGATTTTGTACATTCCATGATCGAGGTAATAAAATCCCCTCCAAAGTTTCTAGCCGATAAGTTCCGGGACGAACGACCTCTTTGACCCGGTATGGTCCTTCCCATGTAGGGAAAAGTTTACCTTGTCCTGTCGGCTTTGACACTTCGGACTTTCGAAGAACAAGATCTCCAGGGAGAAAGACCCGTTCTTTTACACGAGCATTGTAGTACCTTGCAACTTTTTGTTGATACATAGCCATCTTCAATTGTGCTTGGAGTCGTGTGCCTTGTAATAAGTCCAGGTCAACTCTTCGGCGTTTAGAGTTCTCTGGTTCTTCATAGTGATCGATCCGAAGAGAGTGCAAAGATACCTCTATAGGAAGGACCGCTTCAGTATCATAAGAAAGATGAAATGGAGATTCACCAGTGGCTGTTCTGGGAGTAGTTCAATATGCCCAAAGAACCGAATTTAGCTCATCAGCCCATGATCCCTTAACATCATTTAACCTGGTTTTCAAACCATGAAGGATAGTTCTGTTGGTCACTTTGGCCTCTCCATTACACTGAGGATGTCCTACCGAAGTAAGTTTGTACAGAATATGATATTGGGTGCAAAAACTTTTGAACTTTGGATTGTCAAACTGTCTCCCATTGTCAGTTATAATAGAATATGGAATTCCAAAACGGAAGATAATGAAATTTCTTACAAAACCTTCAACCTTGGCCTCAGTAATCTGAGCTAATGCTTCGGCTTCGATCCATTTAGTGAAATAGTCAATGGCTACAATGAGGAACTTCCACTGTCCAGAAGTCGGAGGAAATGGACCTACAATATCCATTCCCCATTGCACAAAAGGCCAGGAGGCCGTTAATGGACTCAGCTGGTTGGTAGGTCGTCTTTGCACATTGGCATATCTTTGACAATGATCACATTTTCGAACAAATTTCGTAGAGTCTTTTTGGATAGTTGGCCAATAGTAACCTTGACGGATTATTTTGTAAGCCAAAGATCTGCCCCCCAGATGGCCTCCACATATCCCTTCATGCACTTCCCTGAGCGCATAATCCGCATCGGATGGGCCTAGGCATTTCAACAAAGGTTGTGTGAAAGATCTCTTATACAGAGTTCCGTCTAAGACAACATACTGAGAGGCGGCTCACCGAAGCCGTTTAGCCTCCAACTTATCTTCAGGCAAAAAACCTTCTCCCAAGAATTTGAGAATTGGATCCATCCACGAAGGTTCATGTTTAACTTGACAGACTTCAGCTGGGGATTCCGATATGCTGGGATCTTCAAGATATTCCACATAAGTTCTCCCAAGAGAATCTGGTGCAGTGGTAGCAAGTCTTGAAAGAGCATCTGCCCGAGAATTCTCTGTTCTTGGTACATGAACAATTTCAAAGTGTTCCAACCCAGATGCTAGGCTTCGGACCTTTTCTAGATACTGGATCATACTTGGATTTCGAGCTTTGAAATCACCTTTTACTTGATTTACTACCAGCTGCGAATCAGAAAAAACTTTGATCCTCTTGATCTCCAACTTCTGGGAGATTCTAAGTCCAGCAATGAGTGCTTCATATTCTACTTGATTGTTTGATGCCTGAAAATAAAATCGAAGAGCATATTCAATGACCTGCCCATTGGGTCCAGCAAGAATTAAACCTACATCGCATCCATTGGCGTTTGAAGCACCGTCAACATGCAACATCCAAATAAACTCTGGAACGTCTTCGGCTTTCTCCTCTTTGGCCTTTGATTGGTCTTCTTCAAATCCCCATGTGCACTCAGCTATAAAATCAAGTAAACTCTGCTGCATTGATGATTTGGGTTGATATTCAATATCGAATTCTCCTAATTTAACAGTCCACTTAGCAATTCTTCTTGAAGTATCAGGACAACGAAGTATGGCTTTTAAGGGTTGGTCCGTCAGAACCACAATGGAGTGGGCTTGGAAATAAGGCCGAAGCCATTTCGTCGCAACTACTAGAGAGAAAATGATCTTTTGTACTCTAGGATATTGGACTTCAGCTTCGTGTAACACCTTGCTAGTGTAATAAATCGGTTTCTGTAAAAGATTGGCATCTTTTCGTACCAGAACCAAACTAACCCCTTCATCTGTGGCTGACAAATATAGATAAAGCGTTTCTCCTTCATGGGGTTTAGAGAGTAATGGTGGGTTTTCCAAATATCCCTTCAGCTTGTCAAAAGCAATTCGGCAGTCTTCTGTCCATTCAAAATTTTGAGCTTGACGAAGAGCTTTGAAGAAGGGTAAACACCTTTCTACAGAGCGGGAAATGAAACGGCTCAAAGAGGTTATCCTCCCAGTTAGCTTTTGCACTTCTTTCTTGCAAGTAGGTTGTCTCATGGTCCGAAGAGCTTATATTTTTTCCGGATTAGCCTCTATTCCCCGCTTGGTAACCAAGTATCCTAGAAATTTCCCAGAGGTTACTCCGAAAATGCATTTTGTTGGGTTCAACCTCATCCGATGATGTCGAGAGCGTCAAAGGATTCCTTCAGATCTGTGATGTGATCAGATTTATGCAGACTCTTTACAATCATATCATCGACATAAGTTTCTGTGTTTCTTCCAATCTGGTTTTTGAAAACTTAGTTGATGAGCCTTTAGAAAGTTGCTCCAGCATTCTTTAATCCAAACGGCATCATCTTGTAATAGTAGAGTCATTTCTCTGTAATGAAAGTAGTCTTTTCTTCATCTTCAGGATCCATTCGGATCTGATTATAGCCTGAAAAGGCATCCATAAAACTCAGCATTT
This sequence comes from Areca catechu, assembly GCA_021397845.1. Taxonomy (NCBI): domain Eukaryota; kingdom Viridiplantae; phylum Streptophyta; class Magnoliopsida; order Arecales; family Arecaceae; genus Areca; species Areca catechu. The sequence continues at coordinate 7,376,731 of CM038052.1, forward strand.
GATAACCAGCCGTAGCGTCAACCAGTTAATCAATCTTCGGCAAAGAAAAACTGTCCTTTGGGCATGCTTTGTTGAGATCCTTATAATCTATACAAATCCTTCACTTGCCGTTTGATTTCTTCACCATGACTACATTTGCTAGCCACTTCGAATATTGGACCTCTCTTATGAAGTTTGCTTCAAGGAGTTTGTTAACCTCTTCATCAATTGCCTTTTGCCTTTTTGGAGCAAAATTTCTCTTCTTCTGCCGTACTGGCTTGTAATTGGAGGATACCTCCAAGCGATGAGTAATCACTTCAGGCGGGATTCCAGGCATGTCTGAAGCTGTCCAAGCAAAAATGTCAGCATTATCACGAAGAAAGGAAATCAACCTTACCTTTGACTCCTCATCGAGCAAACTGCCAATTTGCAGAAGCTTGGTTGGCTCGTCTTCGGATAACGGTACAGAGAGTGTCTTTTCCAATGGCTCTCCAGATTCTTCGAATTCATCCCTTGGATCGAGCTGGTCAAGTACCATGGATTTGGATGTTTGTTTGTCCTGAATCATGAGACATTGGCGAGCGATCCTTTGATCCCCCTTCGCTTCTCCTATGCCTATCCTTGTAGGAAAACGGACCAACAGATGGTAGGTCGAGACTATGGCCCTGAATTTATTCAATGCCGGACATCCCAAGATTGCATTATAAGCTGAAGATATTCTGGCCATAATAAAATTGATTGGAAGGGTCTTTTGAAATGGTTCGGATCCAAAGGTCACAGGCAAGACCATTTCGCCTTCAACTCCGACCTGATTTCCACCAAAATCAGTTATTGGAATGAGGGACCTTCGTAATTCATGTCCAGGCAATCTCATCCGAAGAAAAGCATCATAAAGCAACACGTCAACCGAGCTTCCATTATCAATTAGTATTCTTTTTACATCAAATTTGGCAATTACTGCCGAGACCACTACAGGGTCATCATGCGAAAGCTGTACATCTTGAATGTCTTCATCAGTAAAAGTAATAGAGTTCTTTCCTTTGAGCCTCTTCGGCACATTCTCTTCGGCTTCTTCATTCCATACCAAAGACCGATGAAGCATCCTAACATCTCCTCCGGTTGGTTTCTGGTGAGGCAAATCGGCTTCTTCGAATATTCTTGGAAGGGCAGTTGCTTCGACATGAGACTCTGGGCAGTTGACATATTTTCCTAGATATCCTCTTTTTATTAAATCCTCAATGGCATCCCGAAGCTGGAAGCATTCTTCAGTATTGTGGTCATGGTCTCGATGATACTGGCAGTACTTGCTTTTGTCCCTGCCTTTTGCTGGCGTCTTCAGGGGACGTGGCCTCTGGAAATATTTCTCTTTCTCTATCTCCAGCAGAATCCTTTTCCTAGATAAGTTGAGAGGCGTATAGGCGTCAAACCGGCTGTTTTATTGTCGAGGCCTGGGGCTGCGCCTGGAAGCCGAAGCATCGTTAGAAAATGTTGGTGCATTTAGTTCTCTGGTGCTCTTCTTTTTGGGAGGGGGTCTCCCCTCCACCAGTCTTCGGCTTGCCGCTTGCTCCTCAGCGGCAGTATACTTCTGAGCTCTTGTCAGCAGTTCGGTATAGCTCGTTGGAAATCTTTTGTCCAGGAAAAAAGTGAACCTGGACGATTTTAAGCCTTTCTTTAAGGCAGACATGGCCACATGCTCATTCAAGTTAGATATTTCCAAAGTAGCTGAATTAAAATGGTGGACGATACCTTTCAAACTTTTCCCTTCTTGTTGTTGAAGAAGAAATAAACTGTTTGTATTACGCGGCATCTTCTGGCATGTCCTGAAGTACGAGACGAATTGCCGCTCTAACTCAGCAAAAGAATGAATCAAGTTTGGAGGCAAGCTCGAATACCATATTCGGGCGGATTTCTTCAAGGTAGCAGGAAATGCAATGCAGTAGAGAGCGTCAGTTGCTCCCTGCACCATCATGTGTGACTTGTAACTCCTTATATGGTTGAGGGGGTTCGAAGTCCCATCATAGGCCTCCAATTGTGGGATCTTGAAGTGCCTAGGGATAATTTCATCCATGATGTCATCGAAAAAAGGGGGTTGAGAGTTGAATGTCATAACCTCATCATTTCTTCTAAAATCTCAAATTCTTGCTATTTGTGCTTGCATAGCCTTGAATTTCTCCTACACTTCTTGATTGATCTCCTTCTGCCTTAAATTTTCTGGCACATAACTCCTTGAAGAAACAGAGGGAGACCGCCGGACCCTCTTTCTTTCAGCATGACCCTTTGCCTGTCGATCTGGCAGAGAGATGCGGCGGCCATGAGATGACCGAATCTATGAGAAGCTGAGGGTGATCTCTCGGTGTTGATCTCGCTCCCTCTCAGGTGAACCATCAGCTTGTGGAACAGAGGGAGGGCCTTGTTTCTGAGCTGCGGCTTCGTGCAAGTGCTGCACCAGCGCTGTCAAGGCTTCCACCTTATTCACCAGACCCTCAAACTGTTGTTTCTCCACCAAGATCATGGGAGGTGGTGATCCTTGAACCGCCGGACAAGGATTGACCTTAGGTCCATTTGACTGAGGGGCTTGTTGCTCCTGGTTCGTGGAAACATTCTTACCTTTCCCTTTCACCATTCTCGCCCAGTAGAAATCTCCTTCAAGATAAAAGAATCGAATTTTTTCCCTACCCAGCGCGCCAATCTGTTGATGCTGGACCAAATAGACCAGATGAAGTGGTTCTTCCGTCGGATCGCTGTCGACCGGTACCTGCAAGAAGTCCCTGACCGGAAGTTTTCCGGCGGGGGACACTCCGATGCCTAAGTCAGAAAAAGCCTAGGCAACAGCAGAATGGAGAATTTCGAGAGCAAAAAAGAAAAAAGAGAGAGAAAAAAAAAGTCCCCTGAGTGTCCCCTCTTACCAGCATTTATAGGCTCCAACGTAACTACTTGCAGTTATGTAGGTTGACGGACGTAACCACTTCATAACTGTAAGTAGTGGCTGTCGGAAAAGTCGTTACACTCGGGATTTGTTCAATCTAAGACCTCGGACCATGTAGGTGGTTATAACAACCCAAAACAAAATAACCGTTTGTCCAAAAAACCCACTTGCTCCAGAGCCCTCTTTCTTTTTAAGGGTGAATCCTAAGTGAACTTTACATTCTCTTTAGTAGCGCTCCTAAAGGGAATGTTAGCACTTTGGATTCTTTTAAATATAGCCAAAATAAATACTTACAGTCTTCGGATTATGCTGAAAAATAAAACTGAAGACACTTGCCTAAGAGGTCAAGTCTTTGGATCAAGATGGATGCACGAAGCCGAAGACAATAAACAAAGCTTGTTTTCCAGAGAGTTAGGTATAGTCTTCGGACTAAGACAATAATACGAAGCCGAAGACCCGAAGCTGACATCTCCCGAAATGAATATACAGTCATAAATATTAGACATAGAGACATCCTGGATACAAAACCGTAGATCTTAGGCATAGTCTTTGGATTGAGATAATGATATGAAATCGAAGACTCGGGGTTAATAACGAGAAGACAACAGCGTGAAGCCGAAGACTCCTTTTGCCATCTGATAGAACTAATAAAATAAAATAAAGAATGCATAATTAATTAGAATAAAATAGGGATATCATAATAGATAATATATATAATATTATCCAGTGTATGTAGCAAATATTATCAAGTATATATAGACACTAAAAACATGCTATTTATTCATTAAAAAATAAAATAAAATTATGTATTATTTTTTATAAAAAAAATATACTTGAATATTTAGAAAAGTTAAAATGCTCCATTTTTTTTCTTTTTCTATACCACATAAATTGAATAGATATTTACTTAGTATGATAAATCAAATTTTAATTAAAATATTTTTAAATATTTTTAAAAGTGTTATATTATTTGTTGTTTTGATATAAAAAAAGTTCTTCTTGACAGGAATGATATATAGCATTGCCTAAGTATATATATATAGCAAATATTGCTAAATATACCTAGTAAATATTTATCATTTATTCAGCAAAAAGTCATTATGTTAAAGTCATCTATTAATTTTTTTAGAAAATTCAACACATGAGTATTTTAAAAAGAATTAAGAAGACCCAAATATATTTAATTTTTATTGTATATAGATTGGAAAAACGTTTATTTAGAGCGATGAATAGAACTTTAACCGACAGGCTCTTATAAATTTTTAAAAGCCTATAATTTATCTAGTAAAATCCTTTTAAGATAAAGCTATCTATCGATCGATATGTAAATATTTTACAAACATTAAAAAAATTCAAATATCTTTATTTTCTATGCTACATAAAATAAAGAAATATTTATTTAAAATAATAAATAATTTTTTTATTGAAACTTTTCTAAAAATTTTGAAAAGTTTTCTATTTTATACTACTCTATTCATTATTTTGTAACTCGATTAAAGTTTATCGGTATTCATAAATTTTATATATGCATATCAAATCTTGTGCAACATTTGGTTCTATAGCTAGATATAGTTATATTGAAATGCTTCCTTATTTTTTATAGAAAAAAATAATATCATATACAAAATAAGTTGATATGTACTTGGCATACTTATTCTTAAAAAAAAATCTCAAACAACATATGATTTTCTATCTTATTAACCACCATTACTTTCTTTATGCACCAGTATTGTTTTATGCCCAACATCTTTTTTATTTTTTATTTTTTTTGGACTTTAACTCCTTTAACATTACATGGTGGACACTTAAATGACCATCCTCTTGGATTTGATGAATTATCATGCTAAATTCTTCTTTCAATTACCTTAGAGATCTTAATAATGAAAAATTAGCACTTCAACTGACTTTTAAATAATACAACCTCTACTACTCATGTTTTATTGGATCAAATATAATAATTCAGATTTTTTTCATTTTGAAAAGGAAACCAAGCAAACATTGTGATCCCACTTGTTTGGTATCATAGATGGGAAGACTTGTAGGAATGCTTGTGAGGAAGTACGTCGTTGTAGTATTTTGCATATTTCAACAAAAAAAAAAAAAAAAACATAGCAATTTCGATGTATTTTAAGAGTGCAGCTGTCGCCAGATAACCTCCGAGCGGGATCACGATCTCAACGATTTCGGGGTCAACATCAGACCAAACGGTAATTGCACATCACGTATCAGACGGTAACAGATTCTGACGGTGAATCGAACCGCAACGTATAAACATTTTCGTACGGACGTCCGTACGAAAAACTTCCGCACCGGCCCGAGTCACCGTGTAATCATCGACGGATACGCCGACCCCTCCATACCGTCGGCGGTTGGCTCTCAACCAACGGATCCCTGCATCAAATCCCATTCCCATCCAGTGTATTCACGCAATCCAGCGGCTCTGATTCTCTCCGCACGCTAACGCACCCATGAGCATCAACGGCGTCAAGGGTTTTTTTTTTTTCTCATAAAATATTGCTGTTTTGACTTCAACCTATCCCTTTCTCCGTTCGGATTGTATCTTTCCTGCGAAAGAATGGTTCATCTAATTTCGCGTCCGCAACCGTTGGATCGCATGTTACATAAATCTCAAAGCACTTGCACAACTCTTAAAGAGAATATTGCGCGAGCCGACGGTTACCGTCGTGAAAGAAGGTGAATCATCCTCTTGCGCGAAAGATACAACCCGAACCTCCGTTTCTCGGTCTCTCTCCAAGCTCTCAGTATGTCAAAAAAAAAAAAAAAAGAAGAAGAAAGATTAGATTACAGAAAGCTTTTCTTTAAGAAAATCACGAAAAAAACCGGAAAAAGAAGAAGAAGAAGAAGAAAAGGGACGGAAATTTGACGATAATATAAGTTTGCCTTTTCGCCGGATTCTTCCCTCTCACGCCCCCTTTATAATGCCAGCTAGCTTTCATTCGTCTCTCGGTGAAATAAATCTAATGAAAACCCTGTCATCGGAGCGTGGAAAGTAGAACGGGAAAAAAAAAAAAAAAAGCGACAGCTTTGATTCCAGCGTAGGCCGGAGGGGGCTCCCGGGAGGGAGGGAGGAAGCGAGGATGGCGAAGGAGGGTGTTAGAGAAAAGAGGATGGTGGGAATTTGGGTTGTTTTGGTCTGTATCTGGGTTCGGAATCCGAGCTTTGCCAATGGCACCACGGACTCGGCTGACGGTGAGCTATGCTTTAACATTCTTATAGCAGCTTTTTCGTTCTCTTTTTGGTGAGATTTTCTTTAATAGTTCAGAAGCGAAAGGAGGCGTTTTGCAGTGGGTACGAGAGAGGCACTGCATTGTGCTGATCTGGTCGCTGAATCTGCGGTCTTTTTTGGATGGGTGTTGTTTACTTTCGCTTTTGAAGGTGGAAAAGCTGCGTTTCTTAATTTATTTTTTAAGTATATTTTTGGTGGCTTTTGAGCTGTTGAGAGCGGAATTGTCTGGGTTCGAGAAAAATCTGATGTTTCTTTTGCCGGTGATTTTTTTGGCATTTGGGTTTTTGTTCGATTTTATGAAAAAAAATCGTTTTTCCTAGGGAAGAAGTGGTTTTTTAACGAACATAGATATCTCTGAATCCTACTATCGCTTCGTGGCAAACAAGTCTGTGGCTCGATATAAAGAAGGTTTCTTTCTGCTGTTATTGTACTTTGGCTTTTTCACTGATCTTTTTTGCTTTTGAGGTTGGGAGGAGTGGATTGAATGATTTGATGATTTACTTCTGCAAACAAAAAAAAGGAGGGATTGGTTGATAAATTTACAGTATGTTTGTCAGTTGGATCTTAATTAGTTGACAAATTTACATTCGGATATTATCTCTTACCAGAACAAAATATAGCTTCATGAATCTGATAGACACGTGCTTGAACTGACTTGATCCAAGGGGCGTTGGTATAACACTTAAGTCTTAACTATTCTATATTGATATGTTTCTCTAATTTCATGTTTTCTTTGCAGTTTCTGCTCTCAATGTACTGTATAGCAGCCTGCAATCGCCAAGCCAGCTGACGGGTTGGACCTCAAATGGTGGTGATCCCTGTGGACAGTCATGGTTGGGCATTATATGCTCTGGTTCAGCGGTTACAACGATGTGAGATACATTGTTATGAGTTTTCTGAACCTTAAGTGCGAATGTGTTGCTTTGATGTTTTTTTGGATATATGTTTTATATTTTGAACTATATCAGCAAATTGTCTGGCTTGGGACTTTCCGGTTCTTTGGGGTACCAGATGTCGAGCATGACTTCACTAACAGAGCTGTGAGTCCTCTAGTTCTTTCATGATGATATACTCTTGCATATGCATATAAATTGTTGCTGGGTTTTGATTTCCTGAGTTTGATGCAGTGACATGAGCAATAATAATCTTGGAGGTGGACAATCGATAACTTATAATCTTCCTCCTAATCTTGAGAGATTGTAAGTAAAGCTAACTTCGTTGGTCTTAGCTATTTTCTGTTTCACATGGTGACTGTCCATGGGAATTTTATCTGCAGAAATCTTGCTGGAAATCAGTTCACTGGAACTGTACCTTATTCAATTTCTCTGATGGTTTCACTAAAATATTTGTAAGTGGTCTTGGAAATATGATTATTTCAGTTTATCTTGCAATTAATCTGTTGCTTTTAACTAAAAAATTGTTGATATCTGTAGAAATCTTGGCCATAATCAACTCCAGGGTAACCTGAGTGACATGTTTGGACAACTTACCAATCTCACCACAATGTGAGTGTAAATTAAGCTCTCTCTTTTATCGAAACTCATAACTCTTCTTGGGATCTAGTGTACCTTCTGTAGTATAAAAGAAACTAATATCGTTCTGCACTTGAGGAAAGTCGAGTTTTCTTGGACTATCATCTATGGCACAATTGAAGAAATGTACCAAATTCCTGCCAACCTTTTCCACATTCTTAACTGGATTATGAATCATGAAAATCTGTTGCTGATCTCATAGTCATCATACCATGTTAGCCTTGCACATGTACACTAGTTTAAAGCATTTGTGATAATTTTCGTAGCCTTCTAGTAGGCATGCTATCCTAGATACTCATAAGTGAATATCTTATTTTTGAATATCCAAATTTTAGTTTCCCAAGTCTAACTCTCGTATATCTTTTTGCCCTTCCATGCATTCCTTCATTAGCAAGTTAAGAACTTTGTGGTGCAGGGACCTCTCCTTCAATTCTCTTACAGGTGACCTTCCAGAGAGCTTTAGCTCCATATCAAGTTTGACTACGTTGTAAGGAGAATAGCACAAAGCTCATGCTTTTAATTTGATATTTAACACCACTTCACAAATCTTACTCCCACCATTTATTTGCGATCCTGTAGATACTTGCAAAACAACCAGTTTACAGGTTCCATAAACGTCCTTGCCAATCTCCCTCTCAATGATTTGTAAGTAAATAATTTTGTGCATAGAAAACATATTTTGTGCATTATAAAGAAGAGGACTTATGTGCCCTTGCTTTCAGGAATGTTGCAAATAATCGCTTCACTGGATGGATTCCTGACAAGTTAATAGGGATACACAATCTTCAGTGAGTACTTAATGGACCTTGATAGTATCATATAACCTGATAAGGATGGTACTTTTGGAACGCACTTGCTTATCTTCTTTCACAGGACTGGTGGTAACTCATGGAGCTCAGGACCTGCGCCTCCACCCCCACCATATACACCTCCTCCTCCAGGTCGACAAAGCAACCCTGGTCAACAATCTGGTGGCAATAACAGTCCATCGGGTGGTGGTGGAAAAAGTTCTGGTATAGGTGCTGGAGGAATAGCTGGAATCATTATATCTATTTTTGTCATAGGTGGAATTATTGCATTTTTCTTGATAAGAAAACGAACACGAAAGTCTTCAAGGGAAGAAACCCTTGAGCAAGATCAGCCTTTTACCCCACTTGCTTCAAATGAGTTTAAAGGTATATCCCCTACTCCCCTTCCACCCCCTCCCCCCCCCCCCCCCCCCCCCCCCCCCCCCCCTCCTCTGGTAAGCCATCTTTATTTTCTTAACTATTGAATTTAGACAATGCCACATGATGAATCTTGCAATCGCCTGTCTTTTCACTCAGTTTCCTCATTATGTATCTGGGTATGATACAAGACTATGTAAACATTGTTGTAATTAACAACTCAAATAAATACTTGAAATAGTTGTAGGGCAGAAGCTCATAAAAAGGTCATTTGGACTTTCAAAGTTCTTAATAAAATACATTATGACCGCTAAGGTGATAGCCTGGTTGGTAGAGACCTTGCCTCACTACCAACTGGTCGCAGGTTCGAGGTATGATCCCGCGGGTGACTCGATTAAATCCAGGATTTTCCTGGGGCCCGCGACAGTTAATATGAGTGAGAGGTCAGGGTCCCCTCCTTTGTCCCCGTTCTATTAGCCGGTGTCTTAGTGGTGTCAGATTGACGTACTCACCATTAGGTAGGGAGAGACTGCGCAAATCTGAGCGTCTCGCATCAAACATTACCTGGCGTGGTGGGAGCCTGCGGGGATAGCTACACCAGGATTTATCCCCCCTATCCCTTTTGTTTGACCCAAAAAAAAAAACATTATGCGATCCAGTTCATTGTTTATTAAAATAGGGTTCACAAATTTTGGATGAAATCATTGTTTCTTGAATAAAAAAAGAAAGTGGATAATTGATGCTGTTACAAAGCAATGTAAAGTAGGTTTTGGCAAGGTTTTAATGGTCTAAGGAGAATTATTTTGGTTTTTGCTGGGTTGAATTTGTGATGCTTCGGTTTGTTTCCTAAGCTCAGGGCTTTAGTCTATCTGTCTGAGACCTGTTTTATGTCAGTGGTTCTGATGTTAGGTCATTCTTCTCATTGATATTTTATGTATGTTCACCTTCTTGTAGGTTTATATCCATGTATTTGGTGTTATTTGTTTGGACTTTTTTTAAAATCTATCAAATTTAGACTCTAGGATACAACACAACATGAGATGGCACTCTTGTGCAATCCAAAAACTAAAGTATCTTGACTAGCTCGAACTCTTGAAATATTGATAGTTGGCACAACCTTTTTATCTGTACATGAGCCTCAAGCCTTGACTGATTTAACTATTACACCATATCCTATTTACAAAAAAATGTCTATGATTTCTTGTCTCTCTATAGAAAAATGGAAACTAGATTTGCCAGTTGCTTAAAAAAAGATCTGTACATATTCCCCCCCAAGACACTTAAAATGTTGCTAATTGGTCAGGTACTTTGTTATTTGCCTATGTACACTTTGCAATAGGCTATCCTCGAATTGCAGTAGAAGCCAAAATATCTTATGCATAATTAATGAGGATTTGTTGAGTTAATTCTGCTGTATATGATTTGAGTAGTGTCCACACTGCTAAGTCTACCATGGTTCTGCTTATCTATGATAAGTCTTCTTTTATATCTCCACGTATTGCTCATAGTTCTGCTTCTCGCTAATCTGCTATCTTTCTTTTGCAATTGCAAATATATATAGTCTTCCTTATCTCTGGCTATTCCCTGATACCTTGGAAGTCATTTTGGTTCTATGATTTGTCTGTAATTGAGTTTAGACCATGCTTGACCTGGTGGAGATTTTGCCCTTTCATTTTGCAATATCGATCCTTCACTGTCTATTCTTTGTTTGTTGAGCTTCAAAAAGTGTGACTATATCCAGTAAAGTCATCTGAAAAATCTGCTGAGCTTTTTCCCATTATTCTTGGAACTTTTCAATGCTCCTCCTCCATATATATTGCACAGTAAATGTTATTACCATTATTCATGCCGCAGTCTTTTTCCCCTTGAATGGGAACTGCTTAATCAGTCCGAATCTAACTTTGTCATTTTGGATCTGCCTCTGTACTCCTTGAGTGGATACAATGGGGAAATATTTAATGTTCATTGGTAGTCTGGCAGAAAGTCAAAGAGATATTCTCTATCAGCAGTTAATAAGTAGTTGTTGCCTACCTCCAAAGGAAGTGTCCAATTGATCTCATTCTATGTTAGTACCTCCAGTGAGCGTGATCATCCTCGTTATGGTATCTCTTATTTTTGCTTATTGTGTATACCATTTCTTTGTAACCTGTCTTATCCAGTTTTTTTTTCTGCCAGTGCTCGGTCACTCCCTTTGTTTAGCAATCAAAGATTCTGGGTTCGAGTCCTGGTTGGTGCTACCCAAGCATGTGGATTTGGGAAATCTCTTTTCTATTATTCCATGCCATTCATGAAATTATTCATGAAGTCTGTCCCTTCACTTTTAAGTTACTAGGGCAAGTGAATGACTTTCAACATTGGCATTTTGTAAAGTTTAATATGTATGACTTTTGAAGTCGTTCATTGTATTTATGTCAACTTCATGGTTGTCAGACAAGAATATCATCTTGCTGCTTTTGGAGGCAATATATGCTCCAATATGTCCATGCTTGTGAATTGCCTTGCCTAAAAAATTATTCCTTCAATATGCATTTGTTTTGTTATGGTCTAAATTTTTAATCATAGCTCCCCAATGTTTAGGACTTGCTACCTACTGGTGGATATGATGTGCTCGTTGACATCTTTGCCTTTTCAAGTGAAAATCAACACTCTTTTCATCACATTATATATGTGCTTGTATCTTCTTTTCGATTGTGGGTGAAGTCGGAGCATCTAGAGCAGTGTTTGCTGAACCGGGTGGTTCAAGATGTTCTGAGCCATATTGGCAACAAATCGGTGTGGTTTGTCAATTTGAATTTGTGAGAACCTAGGCCAATGGGCCATTTCTGGGCCGAAGTTGACAATCCCCAGCCGACTTCAATCCAAATAAAAAAAAAAGAGTATTGAAACAAGGGACTTCGTCCCCTGCTTCTTCGAGCAAAAAGCTCACCAGGAAAACCGGCGAGGTTGTCGTGGAGGGAAGGGAGAAGGTCGGAGGAGTGGGCTAAACTCTCAAATGATCGGATTTATCCGTAAGAAGCCAAGGATTATCTCCTCCAAACCTCTCTTTCAATCTTTCCCCACATCGCCCTCCATGGAACCGGAATCCAAACTCTCCATTGCCGCCTTCTCCTTCATCTCCAGTGATCATAGGATCGTCGAAGTCGAGCCTCCGCCATCCCGAGATTTCATCTTCCTCCATAACGCCCCCATCGTTCTCTTTAGGTCCAAGAGCTTTGAAATCATTCAGCCCTTCCTGCTACCGGAAACTGAGCTCGTTGACTGCATCATCGCCGTTGTCGGCCCTCGCCGGTAAGCTTCTCTTCTTCCTTGGCATTTTATGGTTTTGGGTGTAGTCGTAGTGGCAGCAAGGGGCGGAGCCCCATCCATTCTTTTCTCCTCTCTTGATTCCTTATTGGTGGCCAGATCATCGTCGATAGCACTGCCCCGACCCCACTTGATGCCGGTCGTGCACTGGCAAGCAGCCTTCTTGAAAACCCCTTTCCCCTTTTCCCCTTGGTTCGCTAGGATCGTGGAAGGCCTGTTTGGGCCGAGTCAAAGAAGAAAAAAAAATAAAAGAAAGAAAGAAAAAAGAGGAGAGAGAAGAGAGAAATAGGAGAAAGAGGAGAGAGAAGAGAGAGAGAAAGAGGAGAGAGAAGAGAGGAGAGGAGAGAGAAAGAGAAGAGGAGAGAAAAAGAGAAGAGAAAAGAGGAGAAAGAGAATAGAGATGAGGAGAGATAAGAGAAAGAGCAAAATAAATAAATAAAAAGTGGGAGATCAATCTTAATCCACTGGATTTCAATTAAAATAGATTTTTATAAATCGGATCCAAACGACTACTTGGCTCAAATCCATAATTAGATCTAGACTTTGATATGATCGAGTCTCTCTTATCGTTCTAGTTTTCTTTTCTCAAATTTAAAGTTAATTATGAAATTAACTTGTTTTATCAGAGGCTTTATCGTCTTTATCAGTAAAAGACTGTTGGATCTAGGGTTTGAGTATTTGTTCCTGATAAAATCAATTTTTGGTAAGTTATTTCTATTCCTAGTATATTTTACTATGCTTGATTTGATTTAAAGGTTTAATTGTTGTTAAGTTATTCAAATGAGCACTTTATATATGTTATGCATGGACATGTTTTGGCAAAATATTGAGTTAAATATATATTTATTTTTAAAATAATTATATTAATTTGCATCGAAAAATGTATTGTTTGTTGGTTATGTTCTCTAGTCCGACTATGATCACATAAATTAGGATCTAGTCTTTTTTTGGACTTTCAGTGGAACGATCACTGGCACATGACTGATAGACGATATGTGTAGTCAGGAGCTAGTTTTCTTCTAGGCCTGGCCAGATGGGACGATTGCTGGCATATGCTGAGAATGCATATTTTTTCATGTGATATCAAAAATATTCTTTTGGATTTTTAGTAGGGTGATTACTAGCACATATTCGATGGACGGTATGTGTAGTCAGGATTTAGTCTCTTTCGGGACTAGCTACGGGTCAATCGTGGCCATAATCAGAAAGACTAGGAGAGCGAGAGTGGAAGTGGATGGTTATCCTTGGTTGTTTTATTTTGAAAATATTTTGTTGTCAAAATACATATTGAAAAATTTATGATATGACATTTTATTGGTTTATGTTATATGGATATTTTTTGAATATTATATTTCATGAACTAGAGGTTATTGTAACTTACTGGGCTCGTGTAGTTCATTATATATTTTTTTCTTTTCAGATGTTATGAAGTAATCGGGTCTTGGGATTATGTTGTGAGGAGTTTAGGGATTGGTGAATTTCTAACAAATTTAACTTATTTAGTGTTTAGTGGTCATGAAGTTGGATTTATTATTATTTTTATTATTTTGGTATTTTGAAGGATTTGAAAGTTAAAAGGTAGGCCTTGCATATTGATGGGATTAAATTCTAAGGATATGAAATTGTCTATGATACACTTAACTCGGGCCTCGGGCTGGGGCACGATAGATTTAATGATATCGGAGCATTAGTTGGTGAGAGTGGAATTGCATTAGGATTTTAATTGAATATTCTGAAATTATTATCAATACTAAAAGTTTATTTAATTTTCTTTGATGAGTGTATGTTAGTCTCAAGGATTTTGTTGAGTATAAGTTTAGAAGTCTTGCACAAATAAAATATTTGGTTAAACTCTCCTAGCTTAATTTTTTTGGAAGAATATTATCGAGGCTAGATAATGGATATATAGATGTATATTTTGAGTTATATTATATATTTGATTTACTCTGAAAATCTAATTTTGATATAATTACAGAATGTGATATAAGTTTGATATTGTTAAAAGTTATTATATAGCAAATTATGGACATGATTGGAAGAGTTTAGTTTTTTTGTAGAAAGGGATAAAATGGAGTAAAGGTAATTAAAGAGATTGTATATTATTATAAATAGATCCTTCTACTTGATGTTTTGAGTTTAAAAAAATTGAACTAGGATCATAAGAAATTTTGGACTAAAGACATTAGGATTAATTTAAAATATATTATGATGGAAGAATGGAAGCTCTGATTAATAAAGGAAAGTGATTACTGAATTTTGTTGATTGTTAAATAAATTGTAGCATGGCTATGTTGCCCTCCGATAAGTTTTTCAATTATAGGTTGCGACAATAAAAATTTTAAGCATCTTAAGGGTTTCTTGTTCATTGATTCAATCTGATCTAATTTATTAGGTATTTGAATGAATCATCCATTTTTTATTTGCTTCCTTTGATCTCAATTTCAACATAGAAATCAGGATATCGATATCTTGTTTTCTTGAAATTGCCCTTATGATTCAATGCTGATAATTTATGATAAACTTTTGATCTTTAAGGCTTGTCACTGAATTTCATTTTCATGATCACTTTCTTAGCTATCTAGTGATTTGTTTCTAATCAAGGATTATTAATTTTGTGGGATCAAAACCTTACTATAGTGTTTGTGCCGAATCAATGTCAAGCTTTTCCAAATACAATTAATTTTATATCTATCTTGGCATCAAATTAATCCCAAACTGATCCTGAATGAATGTGCAATCATATTAAATTGATGATTTTAATCATAGACTTTTGATCCCTTTATTAGAGCTAAACTTATTTAGCATATTTTAATATTGAGTGTGATAAAATACTTTTGATAACTGATTTAGATCAGGTTATCTGACTTTGATTGAGGAAAAATGATATCTCAAATTATATATTATATTAGGGACAATTTTTTTAGAGTTGACATAAAGTATCAAATTATAAAATAATCTTGAGAAGATGCTATACTTTGATATTAAAAAAATAGATATGAATATTGTAATTGATCTAAGTGATTGGATAGTTTGTTGGCTTTGGAGTGATGAGACTATGTGTTGATAAATTACTAAATTTGGGTATAATGGTACATGTGAATTTTGGATCAAGCATCTTTGAGTTTTGGAGGACTTAGATTTTTTTAAATTTCGAGAATGAAATTTATTTGAGGGAAGAATGTGAGAACTCAGGCCAGTAGGCCATTTTATGGGCCAACTTCAATCCAAATCAAAAAAAAAAATACTGAAATAGGAGATTTTGTCCCCTGCTTCGAGCAAAAACCTCGCCAGGAAGATTGGCGAGGCTACCATGGAGGGAAGGGAGAAGGTTGGAGGAGCATCGGGGGTGGGCTAAACTCTCGAATGGTCGGATTTATCCATGAGAAGCCGAGGATTATTTCCCCCAAATCCCTTTTTAAATCTTTTCCCACATCGCCCTCCATGGATCTGGAATCCAAACTCTCTGTCGTCGCCTTCTCCATCTCCGGTGATCATAGGGTCGTCGAAGTCGAGCCTCTGCTACCCAAAGATTTCATCTTCCTCCATAACCCCCCCACTATCCTCTTTAGGTCCGAGAGCTTTGAAACAGTTAAGCCCTTCCTGCTGTCGAAAATCAAGTTTGTCGGCTATATCGTCGCCATTGTCGGCCCTCGCTGGTAAGCTTCTCTTCTTTCTTGGCATTTTATGGTTTTGGGTGCTATTGTAGTGGCAGCAAGGGACAAAGCCCCATCTATTCTTTTCTCCTCTCTCGATTTTATATTGGTGGCCGGATCATCGCCGATAGCGCCGCCCCGACTCCACTTCGTGCCGACCGTGCTTCGGCGAGTCACCCTCTTGAAAACCGCTCCTCCCTTGCCCCCTTTCTCTGTCTGCTCGGATTGTGGAAGGCCTGTTCGGGCTGAGCCAAAGAAGAAAATAAAAGAGAGGAAAGCAGAGGAAAAAAGGAAAGAAAAGAAAAGAAGAGAAAAAAAGGAGAGAAGGAGGTGAGAGAGATGAGGAGAGAGAGAAGAGAGAAGAAGAGAGAAAAGAGAGAAAGAGGAGAGAGAAAGAGGAGAGAGGAGGAGAGTGAAAGAGGAGAGATGAGATAAGAGAGAAAGAGAGAAGAGGAGAGAGAGAGCGAGAAGAGAAAAGCAAATAAATAAATAAACAAGTAAAATGTGAGAGATCAACCTTAATCTACTGGATTTCAATCAAAACATATTCTTATAAATCGGATCCAAACGAGCTACTCGGATCGAATCCATAACCAGATCTAGATCTTGATATGATCGAGAGTCATCGTTCTAGTTTTTTTTTATTAAACTTAAGGTTAACCGTGAAATTAACTTGTTTTGTCA
Source organism: Areca catechu (assembly GCA_021397845.1). Classification (NCBI taxonomy): domain Eukaryota; kingdom Viridiplantae; phylum Streptophyta; class Magnoliopsida; order Arecales; family Arecaceae; genus Areca; species Areca catechu. Next base: position 7,393,221 of record CM038052.1, read on the forward strand.
AAGCCTTTATCGTCTTTGTCAATAAAAGAGTGCCGGATCTTGGATTTGAGTCTCGTGTTAATGATAGAATTAATTTTCGGTAAGTCATTTCTATCCCTAATATATTTTACATTGCTTGATTTGATTTAAAGGTTTAATTATTATTAAGTTATTCAAATGTGTACTTTATATATGTTATTCATAGATATGTTTTGGCAAAATGTTGAGTTAAACATGCATTTATTTTGAAAATGATTTTATTAATTTGCATCGAAAAATGTTTTGTTTGTTGGTTGTGCTCTCTAGTCTGACTATGATCACACGAATTAGGATCTAGTCTTCTTTTGGATCTTAGTGGGGTGATCATTGGTATATGACCGATGGACAGTATGTATAGTCAGGAACTAGTTTCCTTCTGGACCTAGCCAGACGAGGCGATCATGGGCACATGCTGAGGATGCATGTTTTCTCTTGTAATTGTCAAAGCTAGTATCCTTTTGGATCTCCAGTGGGGCAATCACTCGTATATGACCGATAGACGGCATATGTAGTCAGGATCTAATCTCTTTGGAACTAGCCATGGATCATTCGTGGCCATAGTTAGAAAGACTAGAAGAGTGAGAGTAGGAGTGGATCGCCATCCTTGGTTGTTTTTCTTTGAAAATATTTTGTTGTCAAACATATATATTAAAAAATTTATGATCTGACATATTTCATCTATTTATGTTATATAGATAATTTTTGAGTTTTTTATTTCATGAACTAGCTGTTATGATAATTTACTAGACTTGTGTAGCTCATTATATTTTTCTTTCTTTTTAAGATGTTGAGTAGTCGAGTATTGGGATTATGTCGTGAGAAGCTTAGGGATTGGTGAATTTTTGACGAATTTGATTTATTCATTTAGTGATCACGAAATTAGATTCACTATTATTTTTATTATTTGGGTATTTTGAAGGATTTGAAAGTTAAAAGATAGGCCTTGCATATTCAATGGGATTAAATCCTAAGGATATGCGACTGTTTGTCATATGCCCGGCTCGGGCCTCGGGTCGGGGCATGACAGAATTGGAACACCTGCGACAAATGGATGAGGGAGAGGGAAGGAGAGGAAGAGAGAGGGAAGGGAAAGAGAGGACGATGCCATTGGAGGGCTGGTAGTGGCCCACCGAGACCATCGGAGGGCCATGGAGGCCTCTCGGGCTCTGCGTCCTCTGCTAGGTTCTCTAATCAATAGAGATAGAGAGGGAGTGGGAGGGAACTAGAGGGAGGGAAAGGCGATGAAGAGACTGACGGACATAAAAAAAAGGCTCCCACGAAGCTATGGCTACAGAATAGGGACGACCATTCCTGTTCATTGTGTTTTTTTTAAACGACGATAAATAGTGAAGCTGGCAAATCCATTATCGACTTTATTATACATCGCATTAAAAAAAAATGTATGAAACAAGAGAGCTCGTCCCTGTTTTGAGCCTGCAACTGCTTTTCCACCAACCGGCGGCCAGCCAGCGACCTCTCCGCTAAGTCGCGATCTCGTGGAGGAAACAATGGCCTTGGTGGCCCTTTGATGGCCACCGCCGGCATCTTTGTCAGCCTCCCTTTCCATCCCTTCCTCCCCTCTTTTCCTTGCCCCCTCTATCTCTTTTCCCTTTTCCATTCCCTCGTTTCCATGTTGGTACTAGCCGGAATGGTTCAATGCAGGATGTTTGAATTCGTACCGTTAGCCGGCTGGAATGGGTCTAGTTCTGGTCCAGCAAACCTTGATTCAGAGGCTAGATATATAAGACAGTATCAAATAAGAATTTTCTTCCTACCTCCGTAAGCTATCCTATCTCTCCTCTTTTAATTTTTTGAAATTAGAAAGTTGAAAACCTTGCATCCTATTTTCCTTGCAATAAATGGTGTGCCAGAATTTTTTATATCTTGTAGGTTTGCATAAGCAGACTTGTCTTAGCCCTTAGGCATTAATTCAAGGCTGATGAAGTCTGATAGCTAGACTAATGTAACTTCTTGAACCAGTGAGACCTTTTAGCTGTCCTTGGTATAGATTTTGTTTTTTTCTATAAAAGTTTAATGCAGTGCAAATGGTGATACCGGAATTCTCAGCCACTTGGATGGTCAAGCACTCTCAATTAAAAGTGCCTAGAGCTTTAGATGCTTTAAGTGCCATTGTTTTTTTTTCCCATCTTTTCCTTAAATACATAATTACAGTTTTAAGTTCAAGAGTGATGTTGCGCTTACAGGCCACAGTATCACATAATCACTTTAGATGTTCATATTCATTTACATACTTAAAGAAAACTTATTGTGTATGGATATGTTGACCTTTCTTAGAAGTTTACGTATCAGATAGCTTTAACACTGGACGGTTTCTACTTTTGTTGAGTGTCTGCGAGACGGATGCAAGCTGAGCTGTTAGCCACCAAAAAGTTTATCTGAACTTTGTTGAATTTATGTTGTTCCAAAGCATGTTCTGATATTTGGAACGTTCATGATTTGCAAACTCCACATGCAGTCATGGAAGGCCAACTGTTAAATTGTCTTGCTTGGATAAGATGCTAATTAATTTGTTTAATAACTTCCTCAAATTGCACCACTAGCTATGTCATTCTTGACATTCTATATGTATGATTTGCTCTTGTGAACAATCTGTTGCAGAGATGATATCTATCCAGACATCCTCTACTATCAACAAAGCAACATTGCCATCATCTGCTCCAGTTAGCCTTAAACCTCCTCCTATTGATCGACACAAAACATTTGATGAAGATGATTTCTCAAACAAGCTTGTTGTGAAGAAAGCAGATACGGTTCCCATTAAAGCAACTGTGTATTCGGTAGCTGATCTGCAGGTGGCTACTGATAGTTTTGGCATAGATAATCTTATTGGTGAAGGGACTTTTGGACGTGCTTATAGGGCACAATTTAGCGACGGAAAGGTATGCATTTACTTGAATATTAAGCTTCTTACTTTCCCCTATTTCTGAGATGTGGATTATTTACTGGGTATTTTCTAGTAGGATATAGTAAATAATATTCTGAAAGGGGAAATAAGGTAACGAAAGGATTGATCTTTGTCTGCATTGACGATGATTTTTTTTTTTTTTTTGTAGGTTTTTGCTGTGAAGAAAATAAATTCTTCAGCCTTGCCAAACCAATCAACTGAGAACTTCGTTGAGCTGGTCTCCAATATCTCACGATTACATCATCCAAATCTAACTGAGCTGGTGGGATACTGTTCTGAACATGGACAATACTTGCTGGTTTATGAGTTTCACAAGAATGGTTCACTTCATGATCTCCTTCACCTCTTGGACGAAGACAGCAAACCATTGTCTTGGAATAACCGAGTCAAGATTGCACTTGGTGCTGCACGGGCATTAGAGTAAGTGAGATATTATTCTACATATTATCCATAATTTTCTTTATCCAAACCTGAAAAATTGTCAGCGGTAGATGATGTTATAATCCAGGTTTGGTTCCAAATGTAAAGAAAAAAGTTAATTTGAGATTTTTGTTTACATTTATAAAGCAACACTTCTGTATGATGAGTAAAATGTGGCAATGCTTCCTTTCTTCATTTAACCATATATAGCCTTCTGACCTCATCTTCTCACAATTTTAAAATAGAAAAACTCATTTTAAGGTTTCAGAAACTTTTAGCATGTTTGGAAGGTTATCATTTTCAGATATTTTTTTGGTCCCTAGTAAGTTATTTACCTTCTTTTAGGATTTATTAAACCTTTGATATGATTGACTCCTAAACCTTTGTTCTGGTGAGATTTTCTTGAAGCACACCAACCAACCAGTTTGATATTCATTTCTGTTTTCAAGCAACCTTGGTTTGTTATAAAATATTGTTGATAGATAAGATGTTTTATAAGCGTTAGCATACTCATACTCTTGTGAGTATACTATTGATTCTTGTGGAACATGTGATATTTCTTTTAATGGGATTATGATTGATACTTCAAGTGTTTAAATTGATGCAATGTTGTTTTTGTCAATTTTGAGTATTTGGAATGTCAATCATGTTTTCATGGTGCCACATGATATTTGCTAGAATATATATTGTCTAGCAGTCATTTATATTTTCAAAAATTTATAGTTCATAAATTTCTCATTAGCTTTACGGGTTGGAGAGTTATTTGTGAATAATTGTGATAATTCTAAAATATGCCGACATTTATGACAGATTATTTTCTACATGAAGTATCTTCATATTGTTGATGGATAAATGTTAATTATTGTTGATTCTGTTATTGTTCCTGGTTGTTGCCTTTTCAAGCTCTTTTTTCCTGCATGAGTTGTAGCTTTAGAATTATCCATCTCTTTTTCCTTTTTTTTCTTTTTGATTTATCTGGCAATTTCTGAAGCGTGGTGAATATTCTTCCCTCTATTTGAAGTTCTAGTTTCCGTCAATACTGAATTTATGGTGTTTTATAATCATTTTATTACTGCAAATGTTATTATCAGGTATCTGCACGAGGTTTGTTCTCCATCTGTTGTCCATAAAAATTTCAAGTCATCAAATATTCTGTTGGACATGGAACTCAATCCTCACCTTTCAGATTGTGGGCTTGCAAACCTCATCCTGATGCAGTATTTCAGGTAAAGAGCAGATTCACAACACATCCACAAGTGGAATATAGAACCTTTTACTCTGGATTTCCCTTTTTGGGTTAGTTTCAGTATAATTGGAATGCTGATGTTCATTTACACAATCTTTTATCCTTTCCATGGTTAAGGTTTTTAGGAGTGAGTTTAACAAGTACGTTTCTGGTGAGGAGGGAAAAAGCAAAAAAATATTGGTGGCTAAAATCTGTTTGATTTTTTAGGGGTGTAAGGATTACCTTAGAAAGCCTTAAACTTGAATTTTGGATGCAATCGTTCTTTGTTAATTTTCTTTCTTTTATCAACCCCACCATGAAAAGGCTTGGTAGATGAAAGTTAAAGTTTAAGCTACAGAGATAATCTGTCTGGTAGTACGTTTTCTTGCCCCTTTCATCAGCATTTTTATTTAAGATATGGTTTGGCCAAGCTTGCTGTGCTAGTATAGTATCGAACTGGTAGCTAGCTGATATGATCTCTAGTACTAGTTCAGTGAACCTTGCATTAGATTATCCATTATATGACTAATAATTTGTAGAAAACTTGTAAAGTTGCCTCAACACACATAAATTTGGGTTGGTTTGATGTGTTTGGCTCTTGGGCACCACAATTAAAAGCAAACCATTCTGTTGTCACCATTGCTTGCCAACTTTTGGCACTCACATATAAAAAGTTGTGAAGTCTCGGATATCATCAAATAAAGCAAAAACCATTGTATAAAATAAATAGTTGTTCAGTCCAAGTGATTATTTATTGGATTTTAGCATTAATAAATATTTATACTTTCATGTATACAAAACAGATGTGTCCCTCGGTTCAAGTTTTAAGGTTCCCATGTTGGGTTCTTTGGACACGAGGAGGCACCTGTTTGCATGTCTAGGTATCTTGAGATAATTATGACCTATCTTGCTGTGACCAGCCTCATGGGCCTGATTTACCATAGCCTAATTTTGGTCAATACTGCATTGAGTTTTTATGAAGGTTTTCCTAAATTTTTTAATTAAATTCTGCAGGCATTAGATCAGGACATGGGCACTGGATACAGTGCCCCTGAGGTTGCCATGTCAGGACAGTATACTCTGAAGAGTGATGTGTACAGTTTTGGAGTGGTCATGCTGGAGCTTTTGACTGGACGGGAGCCTTTTGACATGTAAATCTTAATCTGTTCGGACTCTAGTCAATATCCAAGTAGCAGAAATGAAACTAAGATTTCTTATGATTTTGTTTTGATTGTTGTAACATCGCTACAGCTCTAGGCAGCGATCTGAGCAGTCATTGGTTCGGTGGGCAACCCCTCAACTCCATGACATTGATGCTTTGGACAGGATGGTTGATCCAGCTCTCAAGGGTTTATACCCGGCAAAATCACTCTCTCGATTTGCTGATGTGATTGCGCTGTGTGTTCAGGTAAATGGAGCATGGACTGGAAAAAAAATCTAATTTGTTATGGTCTTTTTTTTTTTTTTTTTTTTTTTTTGTGTGTGTGGGGGGGGGGTGGGGGGGGGTGGGGGGTGGTAAACATGATCCAAGAATTCATTAATTTACTTACCATTCTGATTATAAGACATGCAACGGAGTACCTTGGAATTTGAAACATTTCTCCATGTGTTATACATAGTAGATTTAAAATGAAAGCCTAAATTTAATGGAAAGCCAGTATTTCTGTCTGCACTATTGTGTCATTATAGGTTAGATAAAGTTTATTAATTTCTTGCCTTGGAATTTGGATTTTGACAGCCTGAGCCGGAGTTCAGACCACCGATGTCCGAGGTTGTGCAGGCTTTGGTTCGTCTGGTGCAGAGGGCCAACATGAGCAAGAGAGTGCTTGGTGGAGACACACTAGAGACTGCTTGACGAGTTGACGATCCACACACACACACACACACGGCTACATGTTTTAAGGCACAAGTTAGCTAGTTAGCTTGTGAAATCTCTCAGATGGTGACAAATTTGTTTTCCATGCACGTCTTTTTTTGTTTCATTTTATGGATGTATTATAGGTAAGAAACCCTTCATTTTAACCCTTTTTTTTTTCTTCAAAATGGCATAAAACATATTATTACTGTGTTTAAAACAGACATTTAATTGACTTGGTATTGAGAATAAGCAAATGGTCGTTCTGATCAGAGTTCCACATAATAGTACATTTTTTAGTAAAATGAAACTTAAACTAATGTTCAGAATGTAAAGTTTTATAGTTCTAACATCCTGTACACCAGAATGGTAGTTAAAGGAAACCTCAAAGGGAATCTCCTAATTCTGGTTAGTTGGGCTGAGGAGCTGGCTGTATTTTGACTATAATGGTTAAGTATCCTATGTCAGGTTCGTCGGCGTCATTATATCAGATAAGATGATAAATGATATGATTATATCATTTATTAAAAAACTAAGGGAAAAAAAAAGGAAGAAAAAAAAAATATATAGGGGGGCATGCATGTCTGCATCCTTCAAAAGTTGAAAGGCTGCCAATGGTGAATATTCTGACACTTAGGCGATGACTTTACAGCACAAACCAGTGAGCCCAATGATTCATTCTTTTGCTTCACGCGCATCCTTTAGTCTGATGGATTTTCTTGTATTCTGAAGTTGGGAGACTACAATGCCTGAAGAGGTGTTAATATGTATGGCTAATCACTTGCTTCCCCAGGAACAGAATTAGTTGGTCCAAACTAAAATTGAACTTTGAAACCTTGCTTACCCAGGAACAGAATTAGTTGGTTCGAACTAAAATTGAACGAACTCTGAAACCTTTCTTCCCCAGGAACAGAATTAGTTGGTCCAAACTAAAATTGAACGAACTCTGAAACCTTGCTTCCCCAAGAACAGAATTAGTTGGTCCAAACGAAAATTGAACTCTGAAGCACTTATTGTGAGTTTGTCAAAGACATTGTGCAGTTCTCAGAGCAGAAAATCTCCATGCTTTTGCTTGGAAAGGCAATCCACTGGCCGGTTGGCTGTCTAAGAAAGGAAATTGCCAGGCCAGTGGAACCATGCAAGAAGAGATGCTTAAACCTGATTCAACCCAGAGAATATGCATCCACGATTCTGTCTGATCTGCTTTTGGTTTACAACTTACAATGCACATTTCACAAACTAGTGTACCAATCTTTACCAATATAAATTCATACCTCTAATATTTTACAATGTGAATGCTTGGAGATATGATTGGATTGCCAAAGTCTTCTTTCTGAATGTTTAGAAACTACCTGAATCTGTGCTTCTTTCTGCCGAAGGAGCTTTTCATTTTCACCAGAGCGCACATCTTTCCCCCCTATTTTATTGAAAGAAAAATGCTAGAGATCTTTCCCACTTGCTGCCTTGTGCAATGCATGCGTAACTAGTACTTCGTAAACTTAACTCTATTTGATTCAAGCTTGCAATTGATGATTGCAAATAGAAGCACACATGTAGGTCCAGTGTTTTCAATAAATAGAGTAAAGTTCAACGTACATGATCTTGGTGTTATGTTACCACGAAACTCTGAATACCTAAACATCTCCTTTCAATGCCCCAACATTTATTTTCACCATAATACAGAGTACGATGCAGTATAGAGATCTACAAAAGGTCCACGCAGCACAAGCCACGGACTTTCTCCCATTCTATTTTCAAAGGAAGACCTCCCACGCCAAATGGGAAAAAGAAATTGATGATCGATTAATTGTAGACCATATACTTTGGCGTAGCACTAAATTTCTGGTAGCCTTTGATAACTTTGTTCACTGCATCAAGAAAGTCTTTCTCCGTAACTGTTTTCCTTCGTGCTCGGATAGCAAACATTCCAGCTTCGGTGCAGACGCTCCTTATGTCCGCCCCTGCAGCAACCACATGAAAAAAGCTAATCAATGGACCCAGAAAGCACGAGCAGGAAACAAGACTTGCCTCCCTAACCATCAATAACATGGTTACCAAAAAGAATTTTATCAAGACAAATTTTAGAACATGATTTTTCAATATGCCCAAGACCAAAGAAACTTAATGGTTGAAATGCACTACAACAGCATGGAAACCCTCCTGAATATAAATGTGAACATTTTCAACAGTTTTGAAACTAGAAGCACTATTAACCTGTGGTGCATTACCAGTTGAATTGGGGCAGAGGCGAGCAAGAAGTTCAAACCGAATATCCCTCTCACAATTCATCGTCCTGGTGTGAATCTTGAATATCTGTGTTCTACTCTCCAAATCAGGTAGACCAAACTCAACCTTGCGATCCAGTCGTCCAGGACGCAGCAGTGCTGGGTCTAAAGTATCCGGTCTGCATTAAATTTAGTAATAGAAATGAAAAAATTAGATCCGGCTTTGCCTTGTGTCTTACCTATAAATTAGAAGGATTCATAATGTTGGATGGTGACTACCAGCAAATTGATTTAAAAAACTAATGAATTTAGATTGGCCCCATAAAAATTTTCTTGACCCCAATTGCCAGAACTACCATGAAGGATGAAATTAAGGATATACTGGGACAGCTGCAGTTGTAATAACTAATGATGTTGTAGACATCCCAAATTGCGTTCCAGGAACTTATCACTCTTCACAAACAGAATACTAGGATGTTTGCAGTGCTAGAAGGTATAAAACAGTGCTCAAAGCTGAACATGGCGTAAGTATTCCAAATTAAGTTGCAGAGATCCATTTTTCTAATAAAACCTGCTCAAATTCATCTCCATACCCTAGATACTGAGAAGAACTACATATGAACATGACACACACTAAAACCATAGACAGGGTCCCAAAATTAAACTATTTAATAAAGAAAAAATTTTTTGATCCAAGAACAATCAAGTCAACAGGAGTTAAATACAGGCCTTCTACACCAAGTTTACTTTACGATTTTCAAGGTAGAATTATTTTTCTCAAACATCTAACCAAGACAATTATTGAAATAATACAACAACACAGATGCTGTCACTCTTCATTACAAGATACCAAGTACAAGATCTGATATTAATGGTATCTCCAGAGTAGATGACTCAAGCAAGTATTGAACAAACTGAAGAGACATACCTATTAGTTGCCATTAGAACTTTAATATTTCCTCGAGCATCAAAACCATCAAGCTGATTAACAATTTCAAGCATAGTTCGCTGAACTTCATTGTCGCCACCAACCCCATCATCAAAACGAGCACCACCAATGGCATCCACTTCATCAAAAAATACGATGCAGGCCTTTTTCGAGCGGGCCATCTACTCCAAAAATTTAATTAGTTCATAAAAAGAAAACTTAGGTTATGACCTCTTGGAGATGATAAATCATAGGATAACTTATGTAACTGGGGAAGTTTGACAACCTGAAAAAGTTCACGGACCATCCGAGCCCCTTCTCCAACGTATTTTTGAACAAGTTCGCTTCCAATAACACGAATAAAACAAGCATCCGTTCTGTTGGCAACAGCTCTAGCTAGCAGTGTTTTACCAGTTCCAGGGGGACCATAACACAGAACTCCTTTAGGAGGATCAATACCTAGTTTGACGAATTTCTCTGGATGAAGCATAGGAAGCTCTACAACCTGAAGCATACAGTGTGTAGAAAAATGATAAGGGCCTCAGAGTGCAACTTTAACCGCATGTACATGTATGGATGCCTAGTGAGACAACCACCATTTGTGCACGTGATTGCTTCCTTCAGGAAAACTCATGCCACAATATCAGATTGTTTTCTTGACAAAAACCTTTATAGAGAAAATAGTCAAAACAAAACTAGTTCATACGCACTTCTCGCATTTTCTCAATTTGCTCCTTACATCCACCAACATCATTGTATGTAACATCAGGCTTTTCTTCCACTGTCATCATCGTAACACTTGGATCAATCTTTGGTGGCAAAGGAATCTGAATTTGATATTTATTCCTATCAACTCTGCAAGATTAAAAGACAATGCGATAATAAGAAAAAAATCAAGTCAATTAGTCAAATCTGAAATTATATATAAAATTACAAGAAAACAAGTATTTTACTAGGCACGCAACAGATAATCTTAAATTTAACAGATTTATAGGCAAAAATGCCTCAAACTATTATCTTAAACCTTTGACATATGAATACTACTACTTAAAATAACAGGACTCAGATAGCAAAGATCAAGTAAAATGAATTCTATCCTTTTCATTTCAGTTTTAAAAAGTAAGGAACAAGAAAGTAGGGGTGAGGTCGAGTGTTATGAGATTAATAAATTTAAGTGGCGACCACAAATGCATTTATTATTTAGTCCTCATCTTAAACCCAAAATTTCATGGTTCCTTCAAGAAAAGCATACAAATAATTGGGAGGGCAGAAACAAGTGCCAATATCTGCTTCCAACAGGAAAAGTGCATACTGGAAATTAGTAAAAGAAAAACATAACAATAGTACATTGTATAAGCAAAAGAAACGGTCTAAATTATGTTTGAAGGTCCAAAACATGAAAGTTTCGATATAAGCCACAGCATGCATAGGACTGAAGTTCGTATTAAAAATCTCTGGCTGCAAGATCTAAGCATTAGAATACCAGAAGATCCACGAGAGGCAACGGAATTGGTTTGAGTACTGGAATCGGAAGGTGACATGATATGAGGTGCAGAGTACAACTTAACCAAAACAGAGGAAATGCAGCACATGCAAAACAATATAATGATGGACTACTTGCATACCAATAAGAAATTATTCTAAAAAGTGTTAGATTTATGCTCAAGCAAGTGTTATGATAATCAACAAACTAAAACCAATGAACCATATTAGCATCATGGCCAACTATAGCACCAAACCAACTGGCTCAAATATTCTCAGGCCAACAGGTTGTGCCATGCAACTCAGGCACTGAAATTTGAATATTTCCCATTCCATATTGAAACATTAATATATAGGGAACTTTGAATGAGTTATCTCTAAAGCTCTCTTCCAGTCCAATCATAACAGTCAACTGACAGAAAAAGTACAACATTATCTTTGCAGGGATCAACTTAATCTAAACCAACTATGAACAGCTATCCTCCCTAATCACTCTATTCCAAGGGGAAAAAAGAGCCCAAACACTCCCAGAAATCATGCCATTTGCATCAAAATATGAAAGGATAAGAGATTCTTGAGTAAAAAAAAATGTTTGAAATCTTTGCATAAGAAACCTTTAACTTTTAAATAGTATATTTATGGCACACCAATTGTTTCTTAAGAATTCTACATCATTAACATTCAAATACTCTCATCATTAATGCAAATCTATCCCAATGGATGTTATTACCACACCAAACCCCCCCCCCCCCCCCCCCCCCCCACACCCCCCCCCCACAAAAAATAAAAAAAAAAACTGGGCAGCCACTTCATCAGTTTAGAAAAAGTTATCATATACTAAGAGGAATGATAGAGAGCAACCTCCATGGAAGGTAGACACAGCTCAAGATCATATTGCTTGAAAGGGGATGAAGAAAAATTCTACCTCTGCAAGGTCTGGAACAGTCAAAATGCAAGCATATAAAGCAAGAAAATGTTTGACCCTTTGTACCCAACCTTCAGACAGAAATTCACCACCACTCTGACATTTCGCAGGATTCAAAGACAAAATAATCCCTCAACTCAAGGAACAATATTTCTTACCTCAACAGCCAAAAGGAATAATTAACAAGGTGAACATTTTCCTAAAAGCAAAGGATTTTGATTTTATCTGAAACATGGAGATGATGCACCCTTCATCTATTCCTTTACCTATCAGGTCTCATTTTCATAAGAATGTTTCTGTCTTTTCAGTACACTCACAACACCACCTTTGGATAAGTTTCCAAAACTTTTGACCAGTCACCTACTATGGTATGCCAGACAACAGTAGTATTCAGCAAAGATGAACTCAATTAACAACCACCAGCAACAACTGCATCAACGTGACAATGTGTTCATATCAATTGCATTTTTATGTCAATTGCTTTTTTGCAACACCAAGGTTGGTGAATATTGTCCTATCTATGAATAGGAATGAATAGGTCAAAACACCATGTTGGTTCAGCTTCTTCAAAAATGTTGCTCTACTTGCTTTGCATCTGACATTAACTTCTAATTTCCTCTCAATTCCCTCTTAGATGTTATCTCCATGTCGTTGCTATTACATTACTTTTCTCCCCATCTAAATGTATTATAACAATGTTCAAGTTTTTCAGTCTTCATACTAGATCCTGTAATGATAGCTTACACTTATGGATCATGTTGTTAGAGTACAACCCTGTACTGACACATTATGTTGTTGGAGGTGAGATAGTAGCTGTATCATGTGTTGGTACAATACCATATCGATCACCCTATCAAACCAATACCTTGTCAGTTCAATATGATATGCTCCTATCATGGGGAACGTTTCAGCATTGAAAACCTTAACAATATTAGTCGAATCATTAATAATACTTTCATAGCTAACACCAACATTTTATGTACTCCTATTTTTGTAAAATGAAAGAACCATGAAATTAACTAATAGCATTCATTTACAAAAGATGCCTGTTTTTGTGGCTACAAGACTATGGCCTTACCCTACACGCATTCCCTCTTCAATATCAGTTGGGGAGACTTTGTCACCCAAGCCAACCACAAACTGTATATGACAAATATGTAGCGCCCAACCTCAGAAATAATAGTCAGTCAAATATTCAAATTCCATTAAATTAAACTTTATACTAAAATCTGAAAATATACCTTGGCAATTTGCTTAACGTTTATCACATATTTAGCATCTTCTGTGTTTGGGTTGATAATCTTTGTACATCTTGCAACCTTCAAAAGAAATAAATAACTGCTTCAAAATGGACTGCATGCAAATGATAATAGCACTCTAGCAACTCATAGTAACTTTTAAAGAATTAAAGGTTAAACAAGGTTAAGAATACACCAGCACACAAACACAAATTCACATGCTAATGTATGTCGGTGTGCGTGCGCGCGCGCACAGAGAGAGAGAGGGATCAATATCTACCTGAAGAGGTTGCTCCTCCTGCATCATTTGCTTGTCAGAAACTAAATCCCACTGGCTTGGTGCAGCCAATCCAGTGTCAGACTCCTTAATACCTGTCGTTCAAAGCGAAGAAAATAACATCTTAAAGTTGAAGAAGTGTTGCCAAGCATATATAATTTAAATTACATAACATGATGTATTTTGTGACTGGGTGTCAGTTTCACCAGAAAAAGAAAGCAATGAACAAGAAGCAGAATGAGAAACGTCTTCCCATCCAAGCTAGCAAATACTACTTATTGTACTAGTAACACATGTAACTAGTACGCATGTGATTGGTGCACATCCCTGAGATACTACTAATGCTTACCACTGCCATGAGAAACAACAAACAAAAAATGAACAACCCAAGTGCTTCAGTTCTCTAGGCTTTCTAGAGGTAAAGGTGATGAACTCATAATATCTAAGCCACATGGAAGACAAGGATTGAATATGTGGGCATCACACACTACTTGGAATTTCTATCAAGAGTACAATGCTTATCCTCAAATTTACTCCAGCTCTTAGATCTGTTTTCTACATTCTGGACTACTCTAATCCTACATCAATTAATCCCTAATAGTATCGGCATTACTTTAGACTAAAAGCAAGGTTCCAACCCATCCCATCCATTTCATACTGATTAAGCTCTATTATAATTTCTTTTTTGATGCAGGCATCTCACATACCTCCATAGTTAAGCATTGACGACTGCATTCCACAAGAATATATTGAAGTTAAATGAAAGACTGAGTGATTAGCAAAATCATACAGTCCAGCAAAACGAGAAAAGGCTCATGTTTCTATATAGAATATACACATCCCTTTATTTAAATGAAAACATGGCAATATTAATATCCCTGATTGTTGCCACTTTGCTGCTGCTGCTGCTGCTGTTGAGCCAGAAGCTAATGCGTTCCTTTGTTTACCTATTTCACATCTTCAATCCATGTTAGCTCATGCCCTTACCTCCTATATATTGATCTGTCATCACAAATCTAGGCACATCTCTTTATTGAGTCCTCCTCAGATTTTTGTTCCCTACCATTTTGCTGACAACTGAAAAAGTTTTAATGCCTCCTCAATATAGTCATTTTTTAATGCTTCCAAGGTCTACCAACCAATCAAACTCAACATTCACATCTCTCCAACATGCTGAATAAGGTACTGTAAGTTTCATTTTCAATTTTTAAGAATTTCTCAACTCACTAAAGCATATGCACGTCACACAATGCCCCAAGCACCTCTCCATTCACCTCATTATAGTTCTAAAGAAATCGATCAAGTCATCCCAGCTCTTGGTCATCAATTTGGATGGGCAGCTTACTTTCATTTGCAGTTCATCTGAAATGGCATTCCATTTATTCTACCCATTTTTATTAATTCAAAAGTTTTCATCCTCCACAGTTTCAGTTTCTTATTCAACCTTGTCTTCAAGTCATCAGCGAACACTTCAAGGTTACTTCATCAAATGAACCCCATAGCTTATCACTCAAAAAGTGGAAAAATGATTCTGGAGTCCAAACTTTCTGGTCCTAAGCAAGACATGCAATTTGATGGACTAACAATCTCATATTGGTATTGCTCATTTCATAAAATCTAAATTATGCTTGAAATAACATTAACCCTACGATATTGGGGGTGTTACTTAATTAAACCAATTTCTTGCCGGTACTGGATGTTGGTGCAAAGTTCTGAATAACGTCTTTATTCTCCTTTCTGGCCCCTATGGCTTATTAAATCGTACAAGCTGAGGCGGGGTGGGGGAAAGCGGGGGAGGAGGCAGGGACGGAGGGAGGGGGAGAGAGAAAGGAATAAAAAAAATTTCCTGCCACATACCGCATAGGTCATTAACCTTCTTAGCCATCTCCTTAATTTCCTTCTCAGCCATCTTAATGCTCGCAGAGTAAGGTCCAAGACCCTGCCATCCAACATTCTCCATAAATTAAAGGCAAAACCAACCAGCAAAGCCATAATGAAAAAGAGAGAAAGAAAAGGTCCATTGAAACAAAGCACGGGCGAAGCTTGAGTGCGAACAAAGAAAAGGAAAAGGTGAAGACTATAAAAGAAAAAGAACGCAACAAATCGATTAGCAAGAGGAAACAAAACATAATTAGTAAACAAAGTATTACAGCAAAAACAACCAAAAGAAATATCCACTAACGTCGAATTTTAGCAAGAACGGATTAGCACTGGCCAAGAAAGAAGCCGATTTGACTCACCTCCCAAAACGATATAACGAGAGGAATCTATTACTCTTTACCCGAGAGTACATGATATACGAAAAATCTGACAAGAATCGAACCCTAAAATTTAGAGAATATCCGGCAAAGAGGACCTATGATATAGAGATTCTTAGAACACCCCAAGAAATAACAAAAGAAACATCCAAAAAAAAATTTCAATTCCAGAGAAGAGCACAGATCTATGGCCCTAAAATTAATTTGAATGTGATGAAATCAAGATAGAGGCAGCGGGAGAGGGGAAGGAACATGGAGGGCGTACGTAGGTCTTGAGAAGGGCGATGTCGTCCTCGTCGAGGGGGGCAGGGTTCTTCTCGTTGGCCTCGTTTTCGGGTTCGGGAGCCATGACGACGGCGGTCGGCGCGACGATCTCCCCCTATCTCCCCTTAGCCTGGGCGATATCGCGAGAGAAAGCAAAGCAGCGCACACCTCGGGGGCATCCCCTGCTTATGCATCGTCGGTATATTTATGCTCCGAGAACTGGAATGCTTTTTTTATTAAAATAATAATAATAATAATAAAAGGGACAGAAAGTCCCTTCGCTATAATATTCGATTCAAGATAACTATAATTTTACTGTTGTTACGGTAACAATCATTTCATTCGATCTTGATATAATGATGGATTTATATAAAAAGATCAGCTCCCGTGATAATCAGGTCAGCACCTTGGCCAGTCCAGTTAGATCATGCCTGGAGCCCAACTCGGTCAGGCTGGCACCTCGACCAAGTCGGTAACTCGGCCAACCCTCTTCAGGCATACATGGAGCCCGGCTAGGCACACGAGGCAGTCCCCTTTGGCCCATGGAGCTCTCCGGCTCCTCCATGCAAGCGCCTGTACGACTCCGCCCATCTCAGCCCGGCGCAGACCCAGTTCCGCACCACGGACCCAGCTCGGCACCAAGGCACGCCCGCCCGCCTGGCGCGCCCGCACCTCAGCCCGACGGGACCCCGGCTCGGCGTCGTTGTGCCCAGGATCGGCTCCTCCGGCTTCGGCCCGCACGTCCGCCTGGCATGCCCAGCTTCTCTAGCTTTGATCGGTGTGGGGTGCGGCAAGGCTCCACCCCGCACGGATCTGCCTCGCGAGGCTCCGCCTGCGCACGGCTCCGGCTCTCGCTCGCACGCCCGGCTTCTTCGGCTCCGACCGGTGCGGGGTGCAGCAAGGCTCCGCCCTGCGAGGCTCCGCCCATGCACGGCTCCGGCCCGCACACCCGCTTGGCATGCCCGCAGCACGCCCGGCTCCACCCGGCTCTGCCCAACGAGGCACTGCCCATGCACGGCTCCGCCTCGCTCCGCCAGCGCCCGGCTCCGGTCCGGCGGGGCACCTGCCCCGGCTTGGCGCTCCCGCGCCCTAGATCCACCTGCTCTGGCTCCGATTCGACGGTTCCACTTGGTCCGGCACTCCTGCGCCCCAAGCCTGCACGGCTCCGGTTCCATGCTCGCCACCGGCGCCCAGTTCAGCCACCGCACACTCGTCTATGCATGGGTTCGTGCATGGGAAGGCTCTACGGGCCATCTCTCGGTCCGCGTGCCCGCATGGCGATTTGGAGTAGTGTCCTAGCCAATTCGGCACCTCGGCATCCCAGCCCAGCTCGGCCACTGAGAGCATCATATGATTCTGTCTCATCCACGTGGGCCCGGCACTCTTTTCAAGGATCCCCATCCACGTGGGCCCTGTGGCACGCCGCTTGGCGCGCTGCCTGCAAAGAAGGTTTGCATTTAAGCTTCCCAATTCACTATTTACACTAACCAGAAAATAGTACCCTACCCAAGGCACTGTACCCCTGCACCAACTTCCTGAACCACCCAGAAGAAGAAGGTTCACCAGCCTATCATGGCCTCACAGGCTATCCTAGCCTGACAAGTTTACATCAAGACCAGCACGCTTCCCTCGAACGACAGGAGCCATTCGTCTACATAAAGACCGGTATGAAGAGGTAAGGGGAGGTAAGAGACAACACATCCTCTTCATCCTTATATTATATTCCATTTTTATCACCTTCTAAGACCAGAGAGTCCCCCAAGCTCTCCATCTCAGAGGTCGTCTGTTCCCTTCAATCGTCCCACTTACTTGATCGTCGGAGTGTCCTTGCCGGAATCCCCGGCCCAAGTCTCTCATGTTTTGCAGGTCCGCCCGATGGATGGATGACGCAGAGAAGATTGCTCCCCACCGGAGAGGCCCACAGGAGGACCACAGCACAGCTTCAAGCCCCTTCATCCCTACAACAACCCCTCTGAGCACGGCGACTCCTCCGAGCCCCTTGACGGAGGGTATGTTTCCCTTGATCATCTCCGACCGACGAGCCCGGTGATGCTGGCGGGGAGTCCATTCACCTAGGCCACATAAGAAGCTGCAGGCCACGGCAATCTAGGCGGCAACAACCGTCTTCTTCTATCAAAGGTTGATCTTTCATTCACACCAACTGTTGCAAGCTCCAAAAAATAATTTCTGGATTTAATCGAGTCATCAACGGGATCCCGTCTCGAACAAATCGTCTACGATCTGTTGGTAGTGAGGTAAAGCTTCTACCAATCGAGCTACCATCTTAATGGTAAATGGAATGTTTTTATATTAGAGCTATCGAACGAATCCGGAAACCTAGTTATTTAATTCTAAATTTAATTTTAATTATTAAATTTAAATTTAAATATTTAATATTTTTAATATTAAAATATTAAATTTAGATTTTAATGAATTTTAAATATTTAAATCCGGATCCGAGATCTAAAATGTATTTAAATATAGGAAAGATAGAAAAAATTATACATGAGATAGCCAAGCACCAGTGGCCATGATCCCTCCTCTCCTTCCTCCCCTCCATCCCTTTGCTCCATTGCTTGACTTCTTTCCTTCTCTTTCTCATCTTTTTTCTTTTCCCCCGCTTCCTTCTCCATCAAAGAAGATCCTCTGATCGTGAAAGCGGAGAGACCAGAAATTGATTCGTGGCAAGGGCCGATTATGCGACGCTGATTGGTATCTCATCAGCAGTAACACGTTTTTCGATGGCATCTACTGGCATGAATAACATCGCCCCCTTGAAGCCACCCCACTCTAGTTGGATATCGAGAAACGTAGTAATCGAGGAATATTCCATGGATCTGAGCTTGGCCAAGGTGCTAGTGAGGGATCGGCTAGGGTTTGGAGGCCGGCATCGGATTATGGAGCCAGGGGTGGCAAGGCTTTGGGCAGAGATCCGGAAGGAGGGGTAAAAGAAGTCGGTGACAGGTTAGACAATGAGAGAGGTGTCATCAAAGAGAGCAGACTCGTTGATACGGATGCCATTGAGGGAGATGTGGCCCTCGATGGTGGAGGTGGTGATAAGGAGGGATAGGTCAGGGCGAGGGTGGGGATATTGGCACTGTGGGAGAGGGAGCGGAGGGTTTTGGGGTGGAGGGGCTAGGGTCAAGGTGGAAGCAGAGGAGAGAGTGGGGGTTGGTCGAAGTCGGCAAAGGCAACATCCAAAGGGAAAAAGAGGGTGGTTCTAGTGGTGGCGGGGGGAGGAACTTTCGGGAAGTGAGGTTGAGGGTAAGGGCCATGGAAATGTAGCCAGTGACAGAAAGGGATTTGACGACATTGGCGGGGGTTTTAGGGGAAATGGAGAGAAGGAAGGAAAAAAAGGAAAGACAGGGAGCATAAGAAGGAGAAAGAGATGGATAATAAATATAATAATTATTATACTTTATTATCCAAGATTCGGGTTCATTGATCCATTTATATTATAGATAAATGGGTCCGGGTCTATATCTAGGTAAACGGGTTTTATGTTAGTACCAGACTTGAACTCATTGGATAAATACCTATAGGTCTCGGGCCTGGACCCGAGCCATTAACAACTCTACTTTAGATCCTATTTGACTACAATAAAATATCATATGGGGTGAAATCACAAGAAACGAGCTTCATAACTTATCATATTTTTTAAATATTAATTTTAAAATATAAATTAAAAATTAATATTTTTTATTAATAAATTATTGATTTTATAATTATGATTTTTTATAGTATTTGGTATATATTTTTTATCGATATATAATATGTATTAGTAAACTATCTATTATATATCATTTGATTATACACCATGTATTGATTGGTGTTATATTCTAGAAACTCTATATTATTTTATTTAAAGTTGTATATTGGGATATTAAATAAATATTTTACTAAATATGTATCAATTAGTCATATACTATCTACTGATGAATATTATATTTAAAAAAATTTATATTAATTTACCTATAGATATGTATTAGACCACTACTAAGTATATATATTAAAAGTATGTCTCAGTAAGCTATCAAGTGTGTATCATTTGGTCATGTATTATATATTTGTAAGTATCATATTTTTTAAACTGTGTATTCATTTATCTAAATATATGTATTGGAATATCAAATAAATAATTTTCTAGATGTGTATTAATTGGCCATATATACCGGTGAATTCTATGTTTGAAAAAATATGTATTAATTTATTTGTAAGTATATATTGGATTGCTATTAGGCATGTATTAAAAAAAATTATAGTATATATCAATAAGCCATTAGGTATGTATTATTTAGTCATGTATTATACATTGATGAGTGTTATATACTAGAAACTATGTATTGATTTATTTTGAGATGTGCATTAATTTATTTGATAATTAATTTATTTAGTGTGTATCATATAACCATGTAGTATGTATTAGTAAAAAGTATGCTCTGAAAATAAAAAAGAAATAAAATGTTATAATTACATAACTAATAATTATGTTAGTACAAAATGTGTTTGATTTTTAGACTTACTCTTTAATATTGGTATTAAGAAAAACATGGTAAACTATGAAGCCTACTATATATAATATTCCATGGTTCCCACCCATATGATTTTTGTTTGTTTGGCTAAAGCACTTTCTTGAATAGTATAATGATATTTGGTAAAAAAAGTAGCAAGCTATTTTGATTTTTCTTGAAAACTGAAAATATCTACTTGGAAAAAGTTTTATGTTAGAACTTTCTTTTAAAAGTACTTTATAGCCAAAGTTAGAAAACTATTTTGATTTAAATGAAATCTTTTTGATGACTAAATTACCCATCAATAAATATCATAATTACAACTTATATTATATCATGTTATAATATCATACTTTAAATATGATACAGTATAATAATAAATTAATATTATGATATTTTATAAAAGTACAATATAATCTATTATAGTATTACTATACTATAAAAGTATAATGTAACATAATAATATATAATATTATTATATTATAATCTACTATTAGATAAGATTATAATCCATTATATTACATTGTATATTACTTTATAAATATAATAATATTATACCATATTATGATATAATATTATATTACATGATAATAATATTATATAATATAATAATATTTTAATATATAATATTATAGAATATTGTATTATATTTTTATCCATCATATAATATTATGCAATATCTTTTATTATCATTTTATCATACCAATAGTATTCTTTAAAAAAATAGTTATTAAATATATATTAAACCTTTAAAGTACTTTATCAGAGCAGTTCAATTATGTGGAGGGAGATATGCGATCATATAAGGGTGTTATGTTAGTGCTAAATGAGATCAAACCTTCTTAGAGTTGTTTAGTTATGTGGAGGGATGTATGCAACGTGCAAGGAGATTATGACTCAGATTTGTTGAATAATTAGAGATGGGCATACCGTTGATTTTTTTATGACCCATGGATATCTAACCTTCCGTTAAGCAGGTGGCCTATTTTTGTTAGCATGGAGATTGGGGAGTGAGGATCTTGGATTTGCTGCATAGTTGGAGAGGTGGATGGTGAGATGATCAAGTGGCTCAGTTCTTTGGCTCTAATCTTGTTAGTAGAGTACTTTCTATTGGAGTCTCTACTCATAATGCCCAAGATATGAGTGTGGAGATCCTCCTATGAACAGTGGATGAGGGTAAAAGATCTTTATGAGATGTATGGTGAGACACCGGCCTGGAGACTTGATGTGGCTTGGATTTAGAGGATTGGTGTTCATTCGAGAGTCAGTTTATTTCTTTGAAAATTGGTATATGATCATCTTCCTACTAAGTCAGTTTTAAGAATAGGGATATGCCTCTCCCACCTTTTTGCCTGTGATGTGAGTATGAGGAGGGGACAGTTAATCATGCCCTTTTTAGTTGTCCAAGGGTGGTGCGGATCCAGATCATGGTTGGTCTTTTGTCTGGAGTCAATTTGGAGGACAGCCCTATTCAACTCTTTCTTCATAACTTGAGATGGAGTTTGGGTTCAGAGTTGTCCAGGATTCAGGATGTGCAGATGGCATATGTAGCCTACTATATTTGGCTGTCGAGGAGTAATTAGATATTTGAATTAAGGAGGCTTTCTAATTGGCTTATCTTGGAATGTGCTCTGATTCAGGCGACCGAGATGACTCACCCGGACTGCTAATTTGATCGTGAGGATGTCGAACTCTTGGGACTCCCACTTTGCTCTTTGAGTGCCTCATAGGATTTTATTTTTTAGGAGCCCCCACTTCAACTTTCTTCAAGGTCAACTTTGATGGCAGCATTACCGACAGTATAGGAGGATTGGGTTTTGTCATCAAGGGCTCTGATTCTAGACCGGTGGCAGTCTAAGATAGTCATCTTTTCGAGCCTTCAATTCTAGAGGTTGAGTTATATATGGCTTGGGCTAGCATGGTTTATGCGAGACTGACCCTTCAGGCATATCAACTGGTGATTGAGGATGACTCTTCTATGATGATTGGCTGGATTTGGTTCTACACAAAGGGAGCTACCACTCATCCTTTGCTGTAGGACATCAATCTTTTGTCTCGGGTGTCGCTTCACCGGTGATCCGACATGTATATCATGAGGCAAACACAGCTGGTATTTGGATTGCCTCATTTGTTGCTCAGTATACTGGTGATGCAATATGAACTTGTATGGAATCGACCCCTAGCCTATTCAGGAATATTTTATTTTTTGATTTTGTGAATTATATTCAAGCCAGACCTATATGAATACTCCATCTTATAAAAAAAAATATTCTTTTTTAGAAGTTCTACTTTTAAAAACTCCTAAAACTCTAATTCCAATAGCAATCCCAAACAAGGCCTTTGTGTCTTTGGATACCATTCCCCATTTTTATTTTATAAATCTAGATATAGGTGCTTTTCTCTATATACACCTTTTAGCTGGTCTTTTGCTCTCTCTAATGCACAAAGGTGGTTATGATAATCCTTGGTGTAAGCCTAATAATAGTTATAAATCAAAAGACATATAAACAAAGTATTATTTTTAAATTATTTTTTGGAAAGAAAAAGGAAACCTATCTCTTTGCATTGCTGGAAGTATAATTTCACAGCTATGCATACCAACTTTTTTTTTTTTTTTGTGGTAAAATCCATACCACCTCTTTGTTACTCTTTGTTACATCACTTTTTCGCCATAATTTGATGCAATGTAAGGGCAGAAAACAACAACAACATTTTGGATGCAAGACTCTCTGAACAAACACTTCATTAGCTTACAATTTTTTTTACAAAAACAAAACAATTCTATCATTATTCCGTTTCCAAAAGAAAGCATTTGTGAAAAATAGGTAGTTTTCCAAGTTACAGGGCAACAAAAGATTATTTACTCGATGGGAAACACAACCATCCATATTTCTTCATGTGTCTATAGATAACCCTTTCTTGTCTGGCATGGGATTGCATAATTAAGTTCTACAATTTGTTTTTCATTGTATTGCTAATTCTTATTTGCCTTGGCCAAAGTATTAGAGGTGGATAACCTGCTAACCCAATCAAAAAAACAAAAATAATAATAATAATAATAATTCAAAACATGGGATTTGGATAAGAAAAATAAACCAAAGAAGCTATTGGATTGGGTTTGGGTTAAAAAAGTAGATCCTAAATGTTGGTGGATTATGTTTGGATGTAGATAGACTAACGCATAAGAACAAATGTACATGTGCTTTCAATTTTTTTAGTCATAAAAGGAAAAAAATCAAGTAAAGACTAGTGAAACGATATCTCATGTTTTACACCAAATTTTAGGTCATGTTATTTGCAGTTTAATAATATAATTATATTTGATATTTAAACTGCATTTGATCAATTTAGAATCTTTTCGTTCTTGATGTCTTTTGATTGCATGGTTACCAGGCTGTGTTGAATAGAGGGAATAAGTTTTAGACCGATATCCTTTGTAATGTAGAAGGGATAGGCCACGGTACTCCGTGAGATAAAAATTTTGGATAAATGTAGAAAATAAATGAGCACCCGAGAGCAAAATAATAATTAGATGGGGCAGCTCCTTAATTGGAGTCCATTAGATTGCGCTTTATGGCTGTTTTGACGCTAAATGGACAGTGTATTTTTGCGAACACGCTGGCTAATTTGGAAAATCTAGAAATGGACGTGTATCTGAAAATCGGAAGGATTCTGAGCATCTAATAATTGCATGGCGAGCTTGGAATATAGCTCCTGTCTATTTTCATGGTAAACAGAGGTCCAAACATGCCAATTCTGAACCCAAATGGTTAGATCGGAAGCTTCTCCTCCTTCAAAATAATAAAATTTCCCATCATGATGACTGCTTTTGATATTTAGAGAGGCAAATCGAGGAGTAAATTGGATCGGCAGCCATTTAATTTAGAAGGCTAGGCCATAACTGGGTTTCGGGCTCCGATGTACCTGGGGAATTTGGGGGCATTTTAAATAATGCTGATGTAACCGAAGGATGCTCCTCGGGTTGTAACCATGGCTTTCCGGCCGTTTCATAGTCAGGAAAAATAAAAATATAATAAGATGGTGCAGTTTCTAATTATTAAAATTTTAGAGATATATATATATATTTTTTTTTTTACGGTGTATTTATTATTAATGCGGGAACGAATACGATCTAAAAAGTCAGATAAAATAAAATTTCTAAGCTCCCTTACAGGATTCGATGTTCGCTTCTGGAAGGTGAACTATTTGGTATATTTAAATCCATTATCCAACTCGTAAATTTAAAGCAATCATCAAAAACAATTTCTATATCTATTTCTTTGGAAATGAAATTAATACAGAACCGCATAAAGGACGTGGCACGAAAGAAAAGGAACAAGAACGGTAACCAGGAACCGAAGTTTATCGTCATGGTAATCGTCTTCGTCTTCTTGTCTCCTGGTAATTAATTAATTAATTAATTAATTAATTAATTAGGTTAACGAAGAGCCAGCAGCCAAACTCCACGACAGCAGCACCACCGAGGCGATCAGGAACGGCCTCCAGGAACTCCCAGCTGAAGCAGAGCCGGAGACAGGAGTGACAGTCTCCTCGTGCGTTCCGGTCTGGATCATGATCTCAAACCTGCAATTCTGCTGCGATGGGTCGGTCCGCGTGATCGCCGACAAATCGGAGAAGTTGCATGCCCCCTTCTGCTGGCTGGCCTCCTGGTAGAACTGGTTGAATGCATAGGATATGTTGCTCCTCACGTCCAGTCCGTTGCACGACGATCCATAGCCGAGGCTCGTGCAGTCGGCGTAGGTGCAAGCATAGTTGACGCTGTCGGCGATCATCGGATCGCCGATGCTGACCTCCGGGGCCAGCACGCACCACTGTCTGTCCAGATACTTGACTCCCTTGGCTTGCGTCAAATTCTGGCCATTTTCGAGCACCAGCGGGTACTTGACGGTGCCGTCGTAGTAGAAGAGTCCCCAGTGGCGCTCGAAATTCCCCGGCTCGATGCTCTTCATGTCCTCGTCGATGAGTGCGAAGATGTAGACGTCGGGCGGCGTCGTCGGCCGCATCGGGGTGCCCTGGCGCTGTGTAATGCGGTTGATGAGCCCCTGGTTGAAGCGGCGTGCGTACTCGACGTTGGCGTGGGGGTCGCCGTCGGTCGGCCAGCCGATCTCGCCGACGATGACCGTCATGTTGCCGAAGCCGTTCTTCAGGAGGGCCCAGATGAGGGTGTCGTAATTGGCTTCGAAGACGTTGGTGTAGGAGATGGGTCCGTCGATGACGGGGTTGGGGGTGCCGCCGAAGAAGGCGTAGTCGACGGGGAAGTGGGGGTCGGCGTAGAGGCTGAGGAAGGGGTAGATGTTGATGGTGAGGGGACCGCCGTTGTCCTGGAGGAAGCCGACGATGCGGATCATGAGGTCGTGGATATCGGAGCGGAAGTCGCCGCCGGAGGGGAGGCCGGTGGGAGACTGGTAGACGTCGGCGTTCAACGGGATGGTCACCTTCACCTGCCTGCCGAGGCCGGCCTTGATGAGGGCCGCCTGCACGTTCTCCAGGGCTGGAAATGTGGTCTGCCGGTACATGCTTTTGTATGTCTTCAGGAAAGGTTCGTTGCCAACTGCAACATATCTACGTACACATAGAAGAAGTGTAATTCGTTTTGTTGTGATTATTTTTATTAATTCTTATAATTTTTTTTTTTTTTGAAATAAGATTTCCATTTGTCGGATAATTATTTAAATTATTCCTGATTTAATTTGGATCTGTAAAGGAATTTTACGATCTATTCATTCTATCTAATTCTTTCTATTTCGTGTTAAAAATAAAGACTCTTGTTCGATCACCCATCATTTAGATATGGATTTATTTGAATACGATCGTAACGTATAATGCAACTGGACCCTATTTAATTATATTTCTACCTTCTTTACTCAAATCACCTATATACCCTTTGTTGATAGGTCGTGGCTGGTGAATGGTGATTGAACTAGATTGTTTGTTCATGTCGTCATCATATAATTTGCTGTTTTTTTCATGAGACATGCATGGTGATATTGCTAATGTTCGATTCATATCGTTTTGCTTAAATCTTTCCCATTAATTATTCTCTTGAGTTTCTCTTTGTTTTACAGTCTTTTTGAACTATATGAACATTTGAATGCAGAATTTATGATTGCATGGCTAGGCTTATGTCATGCAAGGGTGGTGGCGTGTCCGTACCTTATATCGACGCCGTACTTCGAGATGAAGTTTGATACATTCTGCGTCACCCACTGCTCGGCGATGGAAACGCTGCTGGCGAGCGGGGCGAGGAAGTCGTTCGGAATGCCGAGCATGACCTCGATTCCAGACCTCCCTAGAGCACGCAGAACCAGGGGCTCGGCCTCGAACAACTTCACCTTGCTGATACCATTATCTCTGAGAAGCCTGACGGTGATGTCCGGAGGGAGGGGGTGGGAAGCTTCGACCCCCCAGTTGCATCCCAATACACCATCTACGATTGGAGCACTGTGAAATGAGTAGAGGAAGAAGAGCCAGAGGTAAAGAGCAGCGTGAAGGCCCATCTGTTTGATGGTTGGTTTCCAAGCTAATAATCTTATATAAGGTCTAAAAGGTGTCCTTGTTTTGGTGCTGGCTGGCCTTTTCTCACTTTCTTTGTGCCCGGAAATCGGAATGGAACGTTGAGCAAAGTGGCTTTTAAAAGGGTTAGGATAGATGTGCCTGGGATGGAATGGCAAAGAGATTCGAAAAAGGAATATGATCCCTTGGAAAACCCAATTGGACTGGGCTTCGGAGGATCTCCATGGTGTGAAAAGTCGGTCAGAGGAAGCAAGGTATGGAGTCGATTGATGTCGCTTTAACCAGATGCTATTTCCACTTCGCCACGGCCGCCTGCGATCCATCATTTTGGGGAACCAGGTCTTGCGTTCCCATGACATGGGCACGAGCATGTATGATGCACTTGACGTGCGATATGCATCTAATTAACATCATATCAGATCATTAAATGATTCAAAATATATCACAGCTATCCCAACCTTTGTTTTTGCATCATGTCAACCTGATTTATGAGATCATCTATCATGCTTGGATCAACTAGTACATATATAATGCTATGCATTTGAGAGATAATGAACCTTCAAAGTTTTTTTTTTTTTTTTGTTAAAGGAAAATAACAATGTGTGAAGTAAAACTTTCATACATACATAAATATATATATATATAGCATGTGTGATGGTGTGTTTGATTTTGTGGGGTGCTAAGTGTGGCAACTAGAACGATCTAGTCTTTTCTTAATTATATGGGTTCAGCTATTTTGGAAAATGTATTATCTAATTTTAGATATAGTTTTACTAATATTGGTGTTTATTTGATTTGATTTGATTCTATCATGATTTTTTTTTTTTTTCAATTTTATAAAATGAGGCATGTTATTATCCACATGTAATGCACATGAAAGTTTTATTTAGGTTGGATAGCCAAAAATTTTGTCAGATAATATAAACGCATTTATTTAGTGGTCAACCGAGAAAAAAAAAACAAAAAAAACAAAAAACAAAAACTAGAGTCTTTTTTTTATATCTAATTTATACCTTATCTATTTTGCTTTTAAAATTTTTACTTGACATCCCGTTAGAATATTTAACCAACAAGTTGCCTTAGGAGTTGCTTGAAAATATTATTATTTCTTTTGCAGTGCCTAGAACTGAAACATCATGCTACGATCACAAGGCTTCTTTTGAGTCATCCTCGTAACTAAGTGCGGAGCAAGGCTTGCGATGAACTCTCCTGACGTGATCCTGCAAAAGAAATCGAGACATGAAAGTTCAAGACATGCACAATGGGGTGGGGGGTTTCTATCGGTAGACCCTCTAATGTTTAAGTAGTCTCCTGCGCAAAAGCTAAATAAAGGTCTCTGGTTAAGGTATATGCTGTGGAAAGTAGTTTCAAGATGCAAAGGATAAGATGAAGGTAGAAAAAGATGAATGTAGGTCAAGCATAGAAATGCTCCGAGGGAGGGTGAGGGCTCATCCTTCTTGTAGGGAGAATGTCGATGCTCGTTTTTATGATCTGGAATCAGAACACTTAGAGCTTGAAAGTCAATAGCCAATAGCCTTTGGATTGGACCATCTAGCTTAGGACTTGGAGCATGATATCTTACTCGAACAGGTAGAGAAAAGGCTTTTGTAGGCGAATACTTATCACCATGACAACAGTGGTATGATCAGCTGGAAGTAGTGACTTGCATGTCTCTTCTACAAATACTATTTTTCAGAGCATATGCTGGATATCTATTGTGGCACGGATGGTCTTGCATGGAGACGATGCGTGGTGTAGAGTGGTCCTCTATTTAATAGGTAAGGATATGGAACCTCTGCGTACTACAATCAAGTATCAGGTGGCTAGCCTAGTCATCCGTGCTATCACTCGTTGTGCGAGCAAGTGTAAGACTTATGATAAGAAAATTAAGTATTTATGATGGTTAATTAGGCATTGCTAATATCCATTTTCAACTATCAAAATACTGTTTAAAATAATTTTTTATTATTAATACTATTAAGGAGTTAATGGAAACATGACTATTAATGATGGCAAAAACTTTTTTTTTTTTTTTATTTCTTGAAATTTTTTATTATCGATGCATTTTAGTTATTAGTGATGGCAGATTTCATCGCTAATAATCTTTATTTTATTTATGATTATTAGCGATAAAGCTTGCCATTGCTAATAGTGGTACAAAAAAAATTAATTTAGTGATCACTATTAGCGACGGTAAGTATTGTCGTGGTTAATAGTCATCCCATTTGATCCCAAGGAGCCCGAGCCGGGAAAAAATTTTTTTCCCTTCAAATTTCCCTCTCCCCTACCTGGTCTCTCCTTTCTATTGGTTCTCCCCTGGCTTCCCCTCCCCTGCAAGTATCCTTGCACCGTCGTCCTGGCGTTCCTCTTATCGGATCCGCCTGATTCACCAAAAAAAAAAGATTCCTCCTGCCTTCCCTCCTTCTTTGGCTCCCCTTCTCCCGCGGCGATTTTCTTGTCCCCATGCCCGATCACCCTCCTCGTGCTACCGCCTCTCATTCTTCTCCTCCTATTGGTGTGCTTTCCTAGTCGGCCTCCAGAACCTGCATGCGTGCCCTTCCATGTTGCTATCCATTCTGGCTCTTCATTGCTTTATCCATACTAAATAGTTCTTGCTTAATTTTTTTTTTCTTCTATCTTTATTCATTATTTTTTATGTTATATGGATTTTTTTTAGACATTATATTTCTTTTGATGTTTTGAAGTTCTATTTAGGTATTGTTGAATACTATATTGCGGTCATATCCATGATAAATAATTTATTGCGCCATCTGTAGATATAATAATCTTCATGCTTTGGTTGATTTTCTCATGAAAAATCTGAAACACAACCTATTATTTTCTTGGATAAGTGATCTTGAGACTACATTTATCATGATAAGTTCATATATCGTCTGACTTATTTAATAATGCATGGTATGTTGGTCACTTTAAGACTCTTGAGTTTGTTTTATGGATGTTATGTCTTTGTACCCAATAGTAGTTTATCAAAATCAACTCCCTGGTAATGACAAATACCAGCTTTGACTAAATTATTTCGTCTATATTTATAATCAACCATCCTCATTCTGCATCTTCCATCAATCATCAAAACTTCATTTGAAATTTCATCACAAGTTCTAATTGAATACATGCATGCATATATGAGTTACATATATGAAATAATGCATGCATGATTAATGCAACACATATACTTAAAATAATGACAACCAAAACCTGTCAAGATGCGGTCCACTTTGAAGCCTAACTCCAAAGTGAGAGTGCTCCAGAACTAGTAGTTGGTTTCAAAGCCATCAGGTTGCAGAAAGGAAGGATATGGATGCAATAGGTCAAAAACTTATGGAAATATACAGGGCTAATAGAATGGCAATGCTTAAGACCTAAAGTTTGCATTAAGCAAGTGATGAAGGATCTACGATAGCAGAGTCAACATGTATGAAGGCATGGAGGAAAACATTTAACTTTATGAAGGAGCCACTACAGTAAAATAGAGTTTTGCCAACCATTATCTGTCGACGCTTCTGTGAAGCATCGAGTAGATCCAGGAACCCGCCGACGGTTTCTGTAAGCGTCGGGAGGCGCTGAATCCGTCGATGCTTAAAAGCGTCGGCAATGTATAACTGAATCCGCCGATGCTTTTGAAAAGCATCGACATCATGCAAAATGCACCGACGCTTTTAAGCATTGGCGATTACCATCGACCGGACCTTTACCGATGCTTATAAGCGTCGGCGGACTTCCCTATCCCCCCCCCGCCAAACCCCAAACCCCCCCCCCCCCCCCCCCCCCCCTCCTCCCGCCGCCCTAGATCCTCGCCCGAGCCACCGAACCCCCCCTCCTCCTCCTCCCCGCCGCCGACCCCCCCTCCTCCTCCTCCTCCGCGCCGCCGAACCCTCCCCTCCTCCTCCTCCTCCTCCTCCTCCACGCCGCCGAAACCCTCCCCCCCCCCCCCCTCCTCCTCCTCCCCCTCCACGCCGCCCCCCCCCCCCCCCCCCCCGCACCGCCCCCCCCTCCTCCTCCTCCACTTGATCCACCCCCAAACCCCCCCCCCACCCGCCCGAGCCCTAGATCTCGCCCAAGGTCGCCCCCTTCCCTGTGCTGGTTCTCGGTCTCCATCCTCTTCAGCTACCTCGGGATTGACTTCAAGTTCACCGAGAGGGTAATCCCATGCCATTTCAATCTTTGAGTAGTAGGTTCAATGTTGGATTTATATCTGAAATATATCTGAGATATGTTGCTAGAAATAATTACTGTGGTAATCGCCTATTTGTCCTTTGTATACAAGGCCATTATGATTTTCTTTTGCATAGGAGAAATCATGTCCTTATTATGATTTTGTTTTGTTTATTCACTTGTTTATGTTTAGAAGCTTGTTATATGTGGAATAACCTATGCACGGAAGTGTTGTAACCTTAGGAATTGTGGAGTCCTACCTGTATAATCTTGGTCAATTAGGTGAAATTGTGGCAAGGTCCAAGTTTGGTGTTTGCAAAATGCAAAGAGCTTAAACCATCAGGTGAGAAGATAAGTTTGCTTATCCTTTGCCAATGCTAATGTGACTTTATTGATGAATGAATTTGGGCATTGGTGTCATACAACATTTTACCTGATATATTCCCTAATCTGAAGATGGTAATCAGATCGTGTTGGACCAAATATAAATTAGATTAGGTACATAATGGGTAAACAAATCTATCAACCCAAATTTGATATATTCATCAAACAAATAAAAATTCTGAACTTAAATCTAACTATTTTATTAAACAAAAAATCCAAGCTGATCTACAACAGGTTATATCAAAAGAATTAAGAATCAATGATAGAATTAAGCCATGATCTCAGTAATCAAGGGTCAACCACAAAGTCAGCAATCAATGATAAACTTAAGCCATATCCGTCATAATCAGCATTGCTATTTTTAAGTATTCTTCCTTAATTTTCTATTAATGAAAGCTCTAGAAATCAAGGATAGAATCAAGTCATAAGCTTAGTAATCAAGGGTCGACTTAAGCTATAATCAATAGTATTATCTTTATATAGATACCATGCAAGGTGTGTCTTCGATTTACTTGACATGAACAGATATGAGATCAATATCTAACTTGATGATCTTTGACAGAATTAAAAAAAACTTGCATTTCTTCATTGGAATAGTGTTTTCAACCAACAATGCAAGTAAATACATTTACCCATCTGCATTTGCATCAAATGCATATATTTGAAAATAGAATAATTCAACAAAGAAGTTTAACCTGGCCATATTTTTTGTTAAACTGAAAACTGTATGTACATGCATGAAAATAGTACATGCTTCATGTATTGGTAATTGCACACTACTAAGAAAAATATGCTCTACCTGTTTTGTTGTCTTTTTGTTATCAGGTGCTTGATTGCTTCGAGGGTAAAGAAGCTTTCTAACCTATTTTGAAATTGGTTTAAGGTTTGTATATGGAAGCTATGATGATTATGTGATAAATTATTTGGCTGATTCAACTGTTTCTAATGGCAACAATCTTGGATGGCCTTCTTTTGTAGGCAACCGATTGTAGTCATTTTGATTTAGTTGCAGATTAAATAGTATATAACTGAGTTTCCTAATCATTTTTTATTATTTATTATTTTTTTCTTAGTAGATGATTTCTATTTTTTTATAAATTTTTAGTATATACCTGCATCTTTTATTTCAATACATCTGTAGCTTTGTTACGATCAATTATGATTTTTTAGATATTTTTTAAAAAACTTGCATTGCCTTGAAATATAGACCTGTCAATTGATTAAAGTACATATTCTACAGCATCCGTACAATTATTTTATTTTTGTACGGATGGGAGAAATATGTACAGTGGTCAATTGAATATCCAGTTTGGACAGTTTGAGAATTGCAAATAATTTTATAGGTGCTTACAGTAATCAAATGGTACGGATAGAGTTCTAGATATATTTTGGATAGCATTTTCTTTTAGTTCTCCTCATACATATTTATTTGTATGGGGAGAACTAAGAAAAAATGCTGCCAAAATTTTTCTGGAACTTCTATTGCGTATCCTTTGGTTACTGTAAATGACATATATAATTAATGCAATTCTTGAATAGGATAGGACCTCTTTACCTATTAGTTGGTGATAGGGTGCATTTAATAATACTGTAATTGATCTATTGAATAAACTTATTTTAAATTTATTCTGTTCTTATAAATATTTGTTTATTTCAGTTAGTTTAATCTTACAATGGATAAGAGTTGGATAACTAAACGAGGAATAGCAAAGAATATCTGGATGGAGTATAAATTTCATTAAATTTGGTATGGAGAGAAGTAGTATCGGTGGGAAGATTTTATGTCCATGTCAAAAATATGTAAATTCCAGTTCTCTATATCCAAATATTGTTGAAGAATATTTGGTATAGAATGGTTTTTTAAGAGGTTATACTGAGTGATTTTTTTATGGAGAGTCAAGGTTACAATCTACATGTAACCAAAC
The DNA here is from genome assembly GCA_021397845.1 of Areca catechu. Taxonomy (NCBI): domain Eukaryota; kingdom Viridiplantae; phylum Streptophyta; class Magnoliopsida; order Arecales; family Arecaceae; genus Areca; species Areca catechu. The sequence goes on from CM038052.1 coordinate 7,426,789, forward strand.
CTCTAACATAGAACATATACCTGATTTTGGATCCAGTAATCAACAGAAAAATCTTGCAAGAGATGATGATATCAGGGGTTTGCTCAGAGATGCTTTTGAATATGGTACTCAACAACTTGGAGATTGCAGTGAAAGACAAGTAACAACTGAGTTACCTGAGGATCCTATATTTACTGAAGCTGTACATGATGGGAGCCGATACCCCCAACTAATATTGGAACAGATCATTATCAGAAGCTGATAAGAGATGCAGATCAAGAATTATATGCCGGTTGCAAGAACTTTTCAAAAATTTCTTTTCTTGTGCATTTGTTTCATATAAAATACTTGAATGGATGGTCTAGTAAGAGTTTTACTATGCTGCTTAAGTTGTTAAAGGATGCATTTCTTGAAGGTACTAGTTTACCAACATCTTGTTATGAAGCCAAAAAACTAGTAAAGGAATTGGATCTTGGATATGAAAAGATTCATAGTTGTCCAAATGATTGTATATTATATGGGGAGAACATGCCGATCAAGAGTCGTGCCATGTGTATGGATGTTCAAGATGGACGAAGCAAAAAGAAAATGAGAGTGAGGGATTAGATGAATTGGATGCAACACAAATTAAACAAAAGCCGGTGAAGGTATTACGCTATTTTTCTCTTGTACCTAGATTGAAAAGGATCTATGCATCATCAAAGACAGCTTCGTCAATGAGATGGCATGATAAAAGCCGTACAAAAGATGGAATGCTGAGACACCCAGCGGATAGTTTAGCATGGAAAGCATTTGATGACAGACATCCTGATTTTACATTTGATGCTCGTAATGTCAGGCTGGGTTTAGCCAGTGATGGGTTCAATCCATTTCGGACCTTAAGTTCTGTCTATAGCACCTGGCCAGTTGTTCTGATTCCTTATAATTTGTCACCATGGATATGCATGAAACAATCTTCACTTATTTTATCAATGGTCATTCCAGGTGATAAGGGTCCAGGCAATGATATTGATATTTTTTTACAACCTTTAATAGATGAATTGAAACAACTGTGGGAGGGTATCAGTGCAATTGATGCTTCGAATGACCAAACATTCAATCTGCGGGCAGCTCTATTATGGACTGTTAACGATTTTCCTGCATATGCTAATTTATCTGGTTGGAGCACTAAGGGACGAGTTGCATGTCCTTCTTGTGGTGAATCAACCCATTCAATTTGGTTAAAACATGAAGGAAAGTTCTGTTATATGGGACATCGTCGATGGTTGGAGGCAAATCATCCATTTCGATTTCAGAAGATTTATTTGATGGTACTATAGAGTTGGGATATGCTCCAATTCTACCTTCTGGTTCTGATATTCATAGATAAATGCTTGGTATCAGACACAGTTACGGCAAGATGAAAAAGTCTTCTAAAAAGCGAGGAAGAGATGATGTCGAGACTTCGGTACAAGAAGAAGTATCGGAGGAAGTCAATACTTGTACCTTAGATATGGCAGTACTCGAGGATTCAGATAATTTCTTTGAAGTTGAAAATGATGATGATATAATCACAGCTCTACCCATCAGCATACTAAATTATTATGGAAGAAAAGAAGCATATTCTTTGACTTACCTTATTGGGAGCATAATATACTCCGGCATAATCTTGATGTTATGCATATAGAAAAGAATGTTTGTGATAATTTGATTGGAACAATATTAAATCTTGATGGAAAGACTAAAGATAATATGAAGGCGTGTCTTGATTTAAAATAAATGGACATCCGACATAAACTTCATCCACAAGTGCTTGCAAATGATAGAACTTATATCCCTCATGCATGTTACACAATGTCTAGTCGATAAAAAGATCTCTTCCTGGCAGTTTTAAAGAATATCAAGGTTCCTGATGGATATGCATCAAATATTTCATGATGTGTGAATCCGAAAGAGCGAAAAATTTCAAATCTTAAAAGTCATGATGGACATATACTAATGCAAGATATTCTTCCATTGGCTTAAGGTCGTCAATACCGAAACAAGTTATTACGGTTGTTTTTCAGTTATCATCATTCTTCAAGGCATTATGTTTTAAGATTTTGATCCTCAAGAGCTTGATCAGTTGCAGTCTCAAGTCATACTTACGTTATGTCAGATGGAAAAGATTTTTCCTCCTGGATTTTTTATGATTATGGTCCATCTACTCATCACCTTGCTTCGGAAGCTAAACTTGGTGGATCGGTACAGTACAGATGGATGTACCCTATCGAGAGATAATGCTGTAAAACTTAAATTTCATAATTTATATCTTTTTCATTATTTAATGTGATAAATATCATACTTTTTGAAGGTATCTTGTACGTTGAAGGATTATGTACGAAATAAAGCCCATCCAGAGGGCTCAATTGCAGAGGGATATATTGCTGAAGAGTGTTTAACATTTGTCAAGATCTCGAAGGTGTAGAGACTGTATTCAATCAACCTCAACGTCATGGTGATACTATGTAAAATACAGATTTATACAAATTTGCATCATCTGGAAGATTTATAGGAAAAGCTGAAAGTATTATTCTTGACCATAAATCCATGTCACAAGCACACCGTTATGTATTGCTACATAATGACATAATATTGACTATCGCAGGTTAGTCTATCTACACATGGATAATTCTAAATATTAGACATATTATTGTCAAACTTATATTTGATTGTCATGCAGTGAATTTTATCTGTACAACGACGAGCCAATCATTCCACTCGTCCTAATCCAAGGATTGAACAAAGATGGGTGGTTGAGTTATTCCCTAATTAGCTTGCCAATCAGGTTAGTATATATAAGTCATATAATAATTTTATATATATTTAACATCGAATAAGTGATCGATAATGATATTATATTTTTTAGGTACCGATACTGATGGAGAAAAATAGTTCAACAGAATTAGTAGCACTTGCCAGAGGTCCAAATTATATTGTGAAAAATATAATGGTCAACAGAATTAGTAGCACTTGCCAGAGGTCCAAATTATATGTGAACAAATATAATGGTTTTATTATAAATGTCTTTTTCATACCAAGGAGCGCGAGAAACTTAGAAAAACTCAGAATAGTGATGTTATGGTTGAAGCAGATGTAAATCTTATTATGGTATACTTAAAGATATTTTGGAGTTGGATTATTATGAAAATTTTAAAGTTGTATTATTTCGATGCGATGGGTAGATATAAATATATCGAGAGGTTTGAAAAACAACTCAAACAGATTCATACTTGTCAATTTTTCAAGATTGATACATATGGATGTGTTATTGAAGGATGATCCATTTATTTTTTTATCTCAAGCTCGACAAGTTTTTTATGTACAAAACTCGAAAGATAAGAATGGGCTACTGTTATTAAAATAAAATCCAAAGACTTGTATGACATGGGAAAAAGGTAGAAGAAGATGATAATGATACTTACACTCAGCGTATGCCTTATAATATTGTGCCGGATGATCATATAAATGATACAACCATTTTGGTTAGGTTGGATTCGAAGAACGTACAACTGGTTGATTATGATAAGTAAGTAGTTTATAAGATGGTTTACATTTTTGCATGAATGATTATTGATGTGGCAAGACCACTGACGTGGGTAGCTGATGAGCGCCACGTTAAAGGAGGCCGCCACGGCGGACACCAAGGCGACTCCTCAGTTCGGGGCACTTCGCCGAGCTGAGTCGAGTTCCCCCAGGAAAGCAAGACGAGCTCAGCCAGGTCGAGCTCGTGAGCTCGACGCCTAGGTCGGAGTCCGCCCTCCATCGAGCCTTGGAGGTTAGTCTGAGTCTGAGCCAAGAGCCCGCTGATATGGAGCCGCTCCGAAGCGCGCGCCCTCTGGACCGGGTCCGTCCTCCATCCTCCAGAGCGAGACCCTCGAAGGTTAGTGCCCTACGGTCGAGGTCGAGCCAAGAGCTCGCCCGTCGATGTAGAGCCTCTCCAAGCACGCGCCCTCTGGACCGGGCCCGCACTCTTCCCTTCTCCACCAAGGTGACCGCACGAGCTCGGAGCGCCCAGATCGGAGCAGACCCTACTGTCCCAGGACACCGGCGAGCCGCACAAGGACCACAGAACGGCACCCCCATGCCGCCATAACTACCTGTCTGACCGTACTTCCAGGGGATGGGCCAGCCAGAGAGCACGCAACCCTAGGGCGATGGCCCCCAGATCGAGACTCTGCCAGACATCCCGAAATGGGACAACCAGAGAGGATGTCAGAAGGAATGGAAGCTTCCCCTACTACTTGTTAGGAAAGGCGTCCCGTCCACGGCACGGAATCCTGCCCCATGCACTGCCAACCAACGAGGATCCCAAGGCAGGCTCTCAACGGTCAGTTTTCAACTACAAAGAACGATCGGCATCCCGAGAAGGGGGGAGGTAACAAACAAACAACAAAACAACAACAAAAAATACAAGCGCAAGCTCAATCGAGAGAGCAGAGCGCCACCACCAACACCACGGTAGAAGGAAAGTCACCGGGAAACAAGGAGAAGCGGAGGAACAGGGAATCCCTAAAGAAGGGCCCGACCAGGAGGATCTGTTTTCCTGGATCGTCACTAACTTGACCGTCGGAGTGCCTCCACCGGAAACCCCGGCCTAGGTCACTAACCCCTGTTTCGCAGGTTCAGGAGCAGAGGACCGGCAGGTAGCGAGAGGAGCGCACTCCAGCGTGGCAGCTACGGGCCATGACGGTCTTGGCGGCAACAGATGGCCACACCAGGTAGGGGGATCGAGAAGCCCTCCATTTCTCCTCAAGCAAGCCAGGTGGAAGGATGGTAATGACGAGGGCAAGGAGGCTTCCACCAGTCATGCAGGGGACTCCCTCTCTCGGGGAAACCCATACCGCTAAGAAGTGGAGCCGCTCGCTCCGGTCCAGCCACCTCCACCAGAAGCCCAGCTGGCCGTACTCGCCCAGCAGATACAAGTTCTTGCTACAGCAGTGCACCAGCTTCAGCTTCAGCACCGGTCCGTGGCTACCCACCCGCAGCCAGGGACCCCGGCGGCCCATGTCGCAGCCCCCCCGATAGCCTGCGCTCCTTCCAAGGAAGGCCATCGCATCCGCGGGCCACCATGAAAATCGGGGCAGCCATCAAGCTCCGGCAAAAAGATAATGGGCCGGCTCTGCCGATAGAGAGAGCCGCTCACCAAACCTCGGGCAGGAGGTGCCCAGACCCCACCGAGGCAAGAAAAGCAAGACCCTCCGCCACGAGTGCCATGCATCCATGTCACCTTCTCCGTCTCCTTCAGGGGAGGGGTCCATTGATGAAGCCGCCAGGCGCGCGAAGGGCAGGCGCCTGGAGGAACATGACCGCAAGCTGGCGGAGATTTGATCGTCGATTTGCCAGCATGCCAGGCTCCTCTAGTGAGCCAGCGGGCTATGATACCCGTCCCCCATTCTCCCAAGAAATCCAAGCGGAGCCGATCCCACACCGGTTCCGGATGCCACAGGTGGATCCTTATGATGGGATCACCGATCCCCTGGACCACCTGGAAAGCTACCGGACTCTCATGAGGGTCCAGGAGGCCACCGACGCTTTTCTCTGTGTTACTTTTCCTGCTACTCTCTGGAAGGCAGCCCGGGTGTGGTTCACCCGTCTGGAGCCGGAGAGCATCACCTCCTTTGCCCAGCTAGGGCAGAAGTTCGTGGCTCACTTCGATGCTTGCAGGAAGTTGCCACGGGAGGTAGACAACCTCTTCTCCATCCGACAGCAGGACCGCGAGCCCCTATGGAACTACGTGGCCCGCTTCAAGGCCGCCGCGTTGGAGATCTACAATCTTGAAGAGCCAGTGGCAATGCTGGATTGAAGCGAGGGCTCATGACCTCCCGCCTGACCTACTCGCTGGATAAGAAGCCCCCCCAAGACCTACGCCGAGCTCCTTCTCCGGGTCCAAAAGGACATCCGTACCGAGGAGGCGGACCGCACAAGACGGGAGCTCGACGGAGGATCCTTGAAGAAGTCGGCCCCTGCTGAAGTGTTCGGGACCCGGAAGCCAGCACCCCAGGCTCAGAGCTCCCGGAGGGACCGGCCAAGACTGAGAGGGACCCCTGTCCTGAGAGAAAACTACACCCTTCTCCTCGCCCCGAGGATAAAAATTCTTATGGAGATAGAGGACGAGGACTACTTGAGGCATCCGCCTTCATTGAAGCCTTTCGCTGGCCGTGACAAGACGAAGTACTGTCGCTTCCACTGCGACCATGGCCACGACACCGAAGAATGCCGCAACCTCAAGTGGGAGATTGAGGAACTCATCAAGAGAGGCTACCTCAAGAGATTCGGGGGGGCAGACCTCAAGCGGAGTCCTAGGCGCTCGTCGCTCTCCGCCAACTCCAGCCATCGACAACCATCCCACCGAAAGCCAGTGGGCATGATCTCCTGGGGAGCAGCGTGCGCATCCAAGAAGGCCCGGGGGGCAGGGGATTCTGAAAATGTACTCTCCTTTATGAGGGAGGGGGAAGATGGGGGGAAAAATGTAAACAATGATGACGTGGTCGTCGAAATGACGATCACAAAGCATCCTGTAAAGTACATCATGGTTGATAGTAGAAGCTCCACAGACGTGCTTTTTTATGATGCCTTCTCCAGAATGAATCTTCCCCCCGGTCAGCTTAGGCCCGTGCACATACCCCTTGTCGATTTCACGGGCGATTCCATGAGAGTAGAAGGAGAAATCACTCTCCCGGTCACTGCCGAAACCCCACCTCGGCAGAGCACCGTCATGATGACTTTCACCATTGTGAGGCTCCCTTCCGCCTACAATGTGATATTGGGTCAACCCGGGCTCAACTTGCTTGACACCGTTGTCTCCACCAAGAGGATACTTGTACAGTTCCCAACTCCCTACAGTGTCGGGGAGATGAGAGGGGCGCCCCAGCCGGTGCAGCATTGCTTCCAGACCCTCCCTGGGGCTAAGGTCCCTCAGGGCGACCCCAGCGCGGATGACCTTGACCAAAGGGCCCAAGACCCTAGAGGAGGCCCGGTCGAGCGTCTACTTTCCTACCCGCTTGGAGATGACCCAGCAAAGATGGTGCAGATCGGAGCCCAGCTGCCCAAGGAGGAGAGGTCTCGATTGCTGGGATTCCTGCGGGCGAACACGGACGTGTTTGCCTGGACAGCGGCAGACATGCCAGGCATTCCCCCTGACGTCATTATCCATAGATTGAGCATCGACCCAAAGCATAAAGCAGTTCGGCAGAAGAAAAGATGTTTTGCCCCAAAGAGACAGGCGACCCTCAAAGAAGAGGTAGATAAACTCCTGGCTGCCGGTTTCGTTCGAGAGGTCCGATATCCGAACTGGCTGGCGAATGTGGTGATAGTCAAGAAGAATAATAGCAAATGGAGGATCTGTGTAGACTACACCGACTTCAATAAAGCTTGCCCGAAGGACAGCTTTCCTCTCCCAAAGATTGACCAGCTGGTGGATGCCACCTCGGGCCACCGGCTGCTCTCCTTTATGGATGCGTTCTTAGGATACAATCAAATTCGTATGCATCCGGAGGACGAGGAGCACACTGCCTTCGTCACCGACTAGAGGACATACTGCTACAGGATGATGCCCTTTGGCTTGAAGAATGCGGGGGCCACCTATCAACGCCTGGTCAGCAAGGTCTTCAAGGACCAAATTGTCCGCAACATGCAAGTGTATGTGGACGACATGCTCGTCATGAGCAGGCCGGGCTCGAGCCATGGAGCCGACCTCACCGAGTCCTTCCATAACTTGCGGCAGCATCAGATGAAGCTGAACCCGACAAAGTGCGCCTTTGGGGTGGCCGCAGGAAAATTCCTAGGCTTCATGGTCACCCAAAGGGGCATTAAGCAAATCTGGAGAAGGTGCAGGCCATCATCGACATGGAGCACTCGACCTCCAAGAAGCAGGTCCAGTGCCTGACGGGACGTGTCACCGCCCTCGGCAAATTCGTCTCGAGGTCGGCCGACCGTTGCCAGCCGTTCTTCAAGGCGTTGTGCAAGATGCATGACTTTACCTGGACCGAGGACTGCAGGACAGCCTTCGCGGAGCTGAAGAACTTCCTCGCCTCCCCCCACTACTCTCCAGGCCGGAAGAGGGGGAGGAACTCCTACTGTACCTGGCGGTGACACCGGGAGCTGTCAGCTCAGTTCTCGTCTGCACAGACAAGGACAAATCTCAAAAGCTGGTGTACTACACCAGCAAAATCCTCCACGACGCGGAGATCAGGTATACTCGCTCCGAAAAGCTCATTTTTGCATTAATAATGTCTGCTAAGTGCCTCAGGCCTTATTTTCAAGCACACCCAATAGTGGTGGTGATAGACCAGCCACTGAGGACCATCCTCACCCGACCTGAGATATCCGGGAGGTTAGCTAAGTGGTCCCTGCTGCTCAGCGAATTTGACATAGCGTACCGACCGAGGTCATCACAAAAGGCCCAAGTTCTGGCCGACTTCATGGTCGGGTGCACCGGGTTCGCTGAGGAGCCAGAGAAGACAGCAACGGAGCCTAGGCCAGGAAAAGAGCCCTGGATTCTTCACGTAGATGGAGCATCCAATTCCGGCGGGAGCGGAGCTGAACTCATCCTAACCAATGGTGATGGGGTTGTGGCGGAATGCGCCCTCCATTTCAAGTTCGCCGCAACCAATAACCACGCGGAGTACGAGGCACTCCTCGCGGGTCTAAGAGTCTCCCGGGAGCTGGGTGTGCAAGACTTGAAAGTCTTCACCGACTCCTAACTGGTTGCCGGACAAGTATCCAGGGAATATGAAGCAAGGGACCCCCAGATGATGAAGTATCTAGAGCAAGTCCGAGAGAGCATGGCAGGCCTCCGGCGCTTCAGCATTTTCCACATCCCTCGAGGAGAGAATGCACGCGCGGATGCGCTGTCTAGACTCGCGACCCTGCCGGACTCGTCACCGGGACATGCTTACATCGAGCACCTTGAAAGCCCCAGCTAAGAGAGCCCGACGGAGGTACATCAAGTCGCCCCCGAGCCGAGCTGGATGGACAAGTACATCCGGTATATCACTGACGACACCCTCCCGGAAGACCGCGCGGAAGCCGCCCTCGTCAGGAAGAGGCCTCTCGGTTCGCCCTGATGGAGGGCCAACTCTACCGCTGATCTTACTCCTACCCACTCTTGAGATGCCTCAGGCCCACCGAGTCAATCTTTGTGCTCCAAGAGATACACGAAGGTCTCTACGGAGAATCACGTGGGAGGGAGGACACTGGCCTACAAAGCTCTCCGCCATGGGTACTTTTGAGAGACTATGAGGGAAGACGCAGCCGACTTCGTCAAGAGGTGCGACAAATGTCAGTGCCACGCCAACATCCAGTGCCAGCCGGCGGCGCCGATCTTCCAGCTCTCAGCCCCTTGGCCCTTCGCCCAGTGGGGAATGGACATCTTGGGACCGTTCCCCCCAGCATCAAGGTAGTGAAAGTTCCTGCTAGTAGCGATTGACTACTTCACCAAGTGGGTCGAGGCAGAGCCGTTGGCTCAGATCGCGGAAGCCAATGTCTGCCAGTTCTTTTGGAAGTCAATCATCTGTCACTTCGGGCTCCCCCATTGCATCATCACCGACAACGGGCGACAGTTCGACAACCACGAGTTCGAAGGGTTCTGTGCAGCCCACGGCATCCAACACTGGTTCACCTCGGTAGCTCACCCCCAAACAAACGGGGAGGTCGAGGTGACCAACCGGACCATCCTGCAAGGGCTTCGAACCAGGCTGGATCAAGCTAAGGGCCTGTGGGCAGAAGAGCTCCCTAGCATCCTGTGGGCCTACCACACGATGCCCAGGACGGCAACCAATGAAACGCCCTTCAGCCTCATCTTCGGTGTCGAAGCGTCATCCCCATCGAGCTCGACGTGCCTACGTTGCGGGTGCAGCAGTATGATGAAGCACAGAACTCGGTGCACCTCCTGCTCAACCTGGATCTCCTTGAAGAAGCAAGGGACAAAGCCCGCCTACAGATGGCAACCTACCGACAAAGGGTGGCCCGGTACTACAATGCTTGCGTCCGGACAAAAGCCTTCAAGCCCGGAGACCTGGTGCTGCGGCGGACGGAAGTGTCCCAGCCTAGGGAGTGCGGCAAGCTTTTCCCGAACTGGGAGGGCCCTTACAAAGTGGCTGAAGCCCTCTCGCAAAGGGCCTACTATCTCGAAGATCTCGACGACGTCAGGTTCCCCAAAACATGGAATGCCTGCAACTTGCAGAAATACTATCAATAATGTAAGGTTTTCCCACAATGAATAACAATGGTTTTTTTCCCGTGCAAGTGTCTGTTTGTCTTGCAGGAGAATGCCAATGGTGTCCCCGAGCCCAGCTCCAGGACGTCGAAGAACCATCGAGCCACGTAGCTCTCAACTCAAGGCATCCCCGAGCCCAGCTCCAGGACGTCGAAGAGCCATCGAGCCACATAGCTCTCAACTCCATCGAGCCTAGCTCCAGGATGTTGAAGAACCATCGAGCGTAGCTCTAAACTCAAGGCATCCCCGAGCCCAGCTCCAGGATGTCGGAGAACCATCAAGCCATGTAGCTCTCAACTCAAGGCATCCCCAAGCCCAGCTCCAGGACGTCGGAGAACCATCGAGCCACATAGCTCTCAACTCGAGGCATCCCCGAGCACAGCTCCAGGACGTCGAAGAGCCATCGAGCCATGTAGCTCTCAACTCGAGGCATCCCCGAGCTCAGCTCCAGGATGTCGAAGAACCATCGAGCCATGTAGCTCTCAACTCAAGGCATCCCCGAGCCCAGCTCTAGGACGTCGAAGAGCCATCAAGCCACGTAGCTCTCAACTCAAGACGTCCCTGAGCCCAGCTCCAGGATGTCGAAGAACCATCGAGCCACGTAGCTCTCAACTCAAGACGTCCCCGAGCCCAGCTCCAGGACGTCAAAGAACCATCGAGCCATGTAGCTCTCAACTCAAGATGTCCCCGAGCTCAGCTCCAGGATGTCGAAGAACCATCGAGCCACGTAGCTCTCAACTCAAGGCATCCCCGAGCCCAGCTCCAGGATGTCGAAGAGCCATCGAGCCATGAAGCTCTCAACTCAAGGCATCCCCGAGCCCAACTCCAGGACATCGAAGAACCATCGAGCCACGTAGCTCTCAACTCAAGGCATCCCCGGGCCCAGCTCCAGGATGTCAAAGAACCATCGAGCCAAGCAGCTCTCCATCTCAAACATCTCCGAGCCTAGCTCCGAGATGCTAAGGGATCATGGGGCCACGCAGCTCCCGTCAACACCTCGAGCCTAGCTCCAAGGCACCAAAGCCCTGAGCCAAGATCTCAGGCAATCCTTGGGCCCGAGCCTAGCTCCACGTCCAGGAAGGCCTCAAGCCTAGCTCCAAGGCAATCAAGACCGGTAACCCCCCTACCCTGATCTCCCAATTCGAAAAGAAAATGAGAGGGGAAGGAAAGAAAGGGAATAAAGGGGGGAAGCCCGGCAGCCCCTTCTCTGATCTTCCCACTCGAAAAGAAGACGAGAGGGGAAGGAAAGAAAGAGAACAAAATGGGGGTCCAGCCAGCATCCTCTCCTCTGATCTCCCCACACTAAAAAAAAAAAAAGAGATAAAAATGAATGAAAAGAAAAATGAATGAGAGAAGAGTGGGGAAGGAAAGAGAGAGAGAGAACAAGAAGAAAATACAACATTATCGAAGCTACCACTTTCAGCAGCTCTCAGCAACCATCATCCCCGAGCCCAGCTCCAGGACACCTTCTCAAGACCGGAGCTCAGATCTCCGGCCAAGAAAACTTCGAGCCAAGTAGCTCTCAGCAACCACTGTCCCCGAGCCCAGCTCCAGGATGCCTCCTCAAGATCGGAGCTCAGATCTCCGGCCAAGGGAACTTCGAGCCAAGCAGCTCTCAGCAACCATCATCCCCAAGCCCAGCTCCAGGACACCTTCTCAAGACCGGAGCTCAGATCTCCGGCCAAGGGAACTTCGAGCCAAGCAGCTCTCAGCAACCATTGTTCCCAAGCCCAGCTCCAGGATGCCTTCTCAAGACCGGAGCTCAGATCTCCGGTCGAGGAAACTTCGAGCCAGGCGGCTCCCAGCAACCACCATCCCCGAACCCAGCTCTGGGACACCAGCTCGAGACCGGAGCTTAGATCTCCGACCTAGAGACCACCGAGCTCAGCAGCTCTCAGGTACACCCTACCTGATCTTCCTATACATTAAAAAGAAAGACAAAAGTGGAAAGGGAGTGGAGGGGAAGAGCCAAGCAAGAAAGATAATTGCAAGAAAAATTTGCATTTCATTGATCAAGTATCGAGTACAAAAATCCTATAGGCCCCCGACATACCGAGTGGCCCTGCTAAATACAAAGGAAGAAGCAAAAAATGCCTATCCACTAGATGGGTCGCCGGGCCAGGAGTCTCCATCAGCAGGGGCTTCCGATCGCATGGCCTCAGACTCAGCTGGCACGGCTCCTCAACGCCCGCCTCCTGATCTGAAGTACTGGGATAGTCAAGGTAGCCACGGCCCTCGGCCGAGACGAACCCCTCGACCAGGCGACGCAGGTACATGAAGCCTTTGAAGAAGGAGTCCGACGTCGTCTGCTGGATTTCGGCGAGGAACTCCTCCGAGGCCCTGTACCTTTCCACCGCCTCCCCGGCTTCCTTCTTTGCTGCAGCCACCTTGTGCCTGGCGTCCGCGACTGACTTGGCTGCCTCATCCATTGCCCTCTGAGCTGGAACTGACTTCTCCTCTTCTGCCGTCAGTCAAGCTTGGAGAGATTGGCCGGTCCGTTTCTACCGGGCCACCTCGGCCATGACCACGTCCAACCTCTGCTCGGAGTCAGCAAGCTCCTTAGCTTTCTTCCTCGACCCCCCGTGCTCGTGGTCCAACTTCTCCTGGAGCTCCTTTGCACGCCCCTCGGAGTCAGCGAGCCGTCTCTCGAGGTCCTTGACCTGTCGGTCAAGCACCTCCTCGGAGTCGGTCTTCCCCTTCAGATCGGTCTTCAGCGATGCAATCTCGGCCATCTGCTACTGCGCAAACTGCTCCCAGTTTCGGTAGCAGCTCCTAATGAAAAGGGCCTCAACACCCATCTGCAGTGCATGAAAGGTCAAAAAAAAAAGAAGAAGAAAAGAAGTAAGAGAGAGAGGACGAAGCAGTTCACCATGTACAGATGAGAAAAAATGCTGTCGATCAAGAGTCCAACCGGCAGCCCGTCCATGTTCTCACGGTCGCACTGCTGGATGGAGAAGTCCATCATTTGGTAGGCCAGCACACGGTTGTCGGCTAAGGAGCTCTCCGACCCCAACTTGAATGGGAGGCGACGCCTTGCCTCATCCCTCCTGCTCTCCTGAGGGGCAGATGTGCCCGCCACTCCAGCGACAGGACTCCCAAAGACTGGCTGAGGACCCGACACCGTCATGACCGGAAAACCATCAACTTCGGTCATCACCGAACCTAGAGAGCGGAGCTGAACAACAATAGCAGCATCGGTCCGGATGACCATTGCGGGCTCCGGGACCGGGGGTTCCGCCTGCAGCTCTGTCCATCGCACAGGGGCTCCCACAACCCCCTTTCCTTTCGATGCAGCCGGCACAGCAAGGGCAGACACTGGCACGCCCTCAACCCGGGCCCACCTCGAAGGGGGCTCATCCACCACCCCGGTGGGCGGCCTCTTCCTGGAGATTGGCGATGGCTCGCCCTCCAGAAGATTCAACCCTGCACACAGGAACTGGGAAAGTCAACCCAAAATGGAGAAAAGAGAAGCTACATGCAGAGGAAAGATCTGAACTTACCTGGCCCCGTCGACGAGTCGACCCTGGCATCGAGAAGATTCTGCTCTGATAGCAGGACCTCCAAGGAAGGGATATGAGTGGTGCAAAGCTGATCATAGTCATCTAGGTCGGTAGCTTTGACTGCAGAGATCTAGTTTGGGGATCGGTCCGGCTCGCTCCAGGCCCAGTCGACCCCCTTAACATCCGTAAAGAAAAACCTGCTCTTCCATCCCTTGATGGAAGAGGGAAGCTCGAACTTGATGCCCTTCGGGCGAAAGACTCAAGAGGAGACATGCTGAATCAAGAGGGAAGGAGCCTATCCTAGAAGGAGAGAAAGAAGGAAGATGAAGCTGGTCTAGACCCCTAGAGAAGGAAAGAACAGACACAGATCGTGGAGGAAGAAAGGCCCGGACGCAGCAATGAGCACGAAGGATTTGAAAGGAAGGGACTTTTAGATGAGAAATTTTTCTTTTCACTTTGAAAAGGCCTGTCAAATCTGCACTGTTGAGACCCCCTCGCCAACGGATCTGCGCCATGTGCTGCCCATCGGCGAAAAAGGAATCCCGGCCACTCAGAATTCTGCGCCAGCATTAACTGCTCCTCGGACGTGGCCACACATCTTCCCCGCACTGGCTTGCAGAGCCGTCCCTCGAAGCGCCAGCGACCGTGCCATCATTGCGCCGGATTTTCACCCCTCCATGTCAGCATTACAGTTACTCCCTTCACCATGAGCACCGCGCACTAACGAGCCTCGGGAGTGAGGGGCAAATGATGTGGCAAGACCGCTGACGTGGGTAGCTAACGAGCGCCATGTTAAATGAGACCGCCACGGCGGGTGCCAAGGTGACTCCTCAGTTCGGGGCACTTCGCCGAGCTGAGTCGAGTTCCCCCAGGATAGCAAGTCGAGCTCAGTCCTCCGCCAGGTTGAGCTCATGAGCTCAACGCCTAGGTCGGAGTTGTCCTCCGCCCTCCAGAGCGAGACCCTCGGAGGTTAGTGCCCTGCGGTCGAGGTCGAGCCAAGAGCTCGCCCATCGATGTGGAGCCTCTCCGAGCGCTCGCCCTCTGGACCGGGTCTGTCCTCCGCCCTCCAGAGCGAGACCCATGGAGGTTAGTGCCCTGCGGTCGAGGTCGAGCCAAGAGCTCGCCCGCCAATGTGGAGCCTCTCCGAGCGCGCGCCCTCTGGATCAGGTCCGTCCTCCACCCTCCAGAGCGAGACCCTCGGAGGTTAGTGCCCTGCGGTCGAGGTCGAGCCAAAAGCTCGCCCACCGATGTGGAGCCTCTCCGAGCGTGCGCCCTCTGGACCGGGCCCGCACTCTTCCCTTCTCCACCAAGGTGACCGCACGAGCTCGGAGCGCCCAGACCAGAGAAGACCCTGCTGTCCTAAGACACCGGCGAGCCGCCTGAGGACCACGGAACGGCGCCCCCCATGCCACCATAACTACCTATTCGGCGGTACTTCCAGGGGATGGGCCAGCCAGAGAGCATGCACCCCTAGGACGATGGCCCCCGGATTGAGACTCTGCCAGACTTCCCGAAATGGGGCAACCAGAGAGGATGTCAGAAGGAATAGAAGCTTTCCCTACCACCTGTCAGGAAAGGCATCCCGTCGACGGCACGGAATCCTGCCCCATGTACCTGCCAACCCAGCGAGGATCCCGAGGCAGGCTCTCAACGGCGAGTTTTCAACTACAAAGAACGATCAGCACCCTCGTAAGGGAGAGGTAACAAACAAACAACAAAATAACAACAAAAAATACAAGCGCAAGCTCAACCATGAGAGCAGAGCGCCACCACCAAACCACGATAGAAGGAAAGTCACCGGGAAACAAGGAGAAGCAGAGGAATAGGGAACCCCTCTGTCCCCGCTATCACTCTCCCCCTGCTGCTTTTCTCCTTCACCGACATACCTGTTCACTCCTCCTAGTGCGGAGTCCATCAAGAGGGGCCCGACCAAGAAGATCTATTTCCCTGGATCGTCACTGACTTGACCGTCGGAGTGCCCCCGCCGGAAACCCCGGCCCGGGTCACTAACCCTTGTTTCGCAGGTCCAGGAGCAGAGGACCGGCAGGCAGCGAGAGAAGCGCACTCCGGCATGGCAGCTACGGGCCACGACGGTCTTGGCGGCAACAATTATGTTATCTTATAAATTGTAATTCATTTCCGTTATAATTTGATTATAATGTTGACTTACTTGTTTTAAAATAATGCATGTTAGGTACACCATGCCTCGAAGGAAGCGATTATCAGATGTACAGTTTCAGTTTTTCCAGATCGAGGCTGGTACTTCTTCAGCACAGCAGCCCGTGGGCAGTCGATCATCTTCACATCGGTCAGATGCCAGTCCCTCTATTTCTGCACATCCGGTCGATGCTAGTACCTCTCCACCTCATGACGATGCCATTCCCTCCGAGTCCGCACATCACGATCCTCCTATGGATCATTCTGATGACGAGCCTATCATCGATGACATACAGATACAGGGTAATTTAATAATTTCATCCAATTTCAATTCATACATATGCAATAGTTTTGATATATAACTTTCTGTATTTTTTTTGTAAATGGATTCGGGAGACTTAGGCGGAGGCGAGGACCCACACTTGTCCGTGATGTGTGGCAGTTACTTGAGGGTGAGAGGATAATGATAGAGTGCAACAAGCTAGGGCAGCCTATTAAGAAAGCTGCTAGCTTGTTGACTAGCTTTCTGGGGACAGTAGCACGCCGTGGTCAGCTATGTCCCCTGAATTATTCGAAGTGGAACGACATGCTTCTTGCATATAAAATAGAGATGCTACGAGTTGTATAAGTAAAAAAATTAATATATTATTTTATATCTTAGGTTTTTAATAATTGAATTGCTTATTTCATTCAATATTTATTTTATTATTTATTTAAATTGTAGAGCAAGTTCGTTCTTCCTTCAGATTCATCTGATTTTGTGCTTAAGTCTCTCAATCATAAATGGAAAGAATATAGGACGAAGTTGAAGAGAGACTACAAGCGAGAGGGTAGGACAGAGGAGCAGGTTGTAGCTACCTGTCCTCCTGATGTTCACCCTCATCAGTGGATGAAGCTGGTGTACTATTGATTCTCCGAGAGGGCACAGGTTATGTAGCATCATTAAATACTTCGAAATTTATTAATTTTCATTCGTCATAATTATATTTATATAATATATAACATTATTTTAATTTTATTTTGCATACGTATTCTGATATTGGTAGAGCTGCACGAGCAGCTCAGTCTGTTCCTCGCACAGCGGGGTCCAAGAGTTATGCACGGCTCAGGCATGAGTTTGTATGTTTCTCATCCTATAATACTTTTAGTACACTTTTAGTTTTAACATCATGTATCATCATGTATCATGCATGTGCCATGTATCATGGTACGGGGATATAAGATGTGTTATTTTGGATTTATTTATAATATTTATTCTTTATATAGGCTGATCGACATGGGAGGGAGCCTGGTGAGGTGGAGTTCTATCGGATGACTCATGTTCACCAGGATGGCAGTTTTGTTCGGGACGAGTCTAGAGATATATATGTATTTTTTTATTTATATTATATTATGATTTATATTTATATTTTTATTAAGTATTGATATATGTGTTTTTTATAAAATATAGAATAGGGCTACCTCTATGATCTCCGAGCGTGCTGGCGAGGGTTCATCCTCTACTCAGAGCAGTCGCATCGAGGCCGAGGTATTCTTGGAGTTGATGGGACCAGAGCATCCTGGATGAGTGAGGGGTTATGGGATTGGAGTTACCCCTACTTAGTTATTTGAAGTGCGTAGATATACTCGGGATACTAGAGAGAGTCATAATCAGTTACATGTTCGTCAGCTCCAGGAGGAGATAGCAAAGCTCCGACAGACACGTGATGCAGACAGAGCAGATATGCATACCATTAGATCTCAGCTAGAGCATGTTACATCTGTACTACATATGTTCATGTCATCTCAGGTAAGTAATTATTTATTAATTTTGTATGTATCTAATAATTTAGAATATATATAATGTATGTATCATAATTCCTAATGTATATCTTGTAGGTTCCTGGTGCATCTGCGAGTCGCAGACCTGACGACGACCAGCCTCCCACGGATCAGTGATGCCAGATATTTTTTTATTATTTATGTATGTCTTTTTGTTTATTTGAACTTGGATTGATACGTTTATATATATATAAAAAAAAATTTATATTTGGTTTGTATTTGTGTTTGTGTATGTTGAATGTGATATGCGATACATATTTGAATGTTTTCATTTGTTTGTGTATGTTGGATGTGATATAGGTTTGAATGTTTTCATTTTCATAATGTATACAGGTTGTGTTGTATATATTTCATGTATGGTATATATAGCTGTTTAATTTTTTTTAAAAAAAAAATATAGCGACGCTTTAAAGCGTCGGTAAATAAAAATTTAGCGATGCTTTGCCGACGCTTTTTAGAAGTGTCGGCAGGTTGCGTCCCAATGCTTACATAGGCGACGCTTTACAAAACGTCGGGAGATTATTTAGCGACGCTTAAAAACATCGGGAAAGGTCAAAAAAAAGCGTCGATAAAAATCTGTTTCACTGTAGTGAGCTGTAAATTGAGATAGTAAGAAAGTGGACAAATATACAGCAACATTGCTAAATAATAGGGATGCACCAAATCTATCCAATGAGGCACTAAAAAGACCATGCTTGTCAATGGCCATTAGGAAGGTTGACGGAATAATACATCATGGTCAGAGTGAATGGCTATCCAGAGGTTTGAATAACATGAGAAGGCAAAAATAATAATAATGATAATTAACCTGATAATGCTAAATCTGCAGCTGTGTTTGAGATGCATAATAACACAAAAGGACATGCCTAAGTTGTATGTCTCTGAAGATAATCATAAAATAAATTAACTTCAAGAAGTTCAAGATCTAACGTATCTTGCAAAGGGAGATTTAGATTCCATAGAAGTTATTAATTAATCTTGACATAGATGGTGATGAAAGAAAATTCTTTTATAAGTAAAAGCAGTGAATTGCGGTAATTTGGCTAAATGCTTGCTACTTTTAACAAAAAAACCACAAATTCAATCAAGGAATCTGGAGAGTGAAATTAATAAAAAGGTCTGCAGGACAAAGCCATGGTCTACAGGAAGCAATATAATAAGGACGCAATTCGATCGTATTCTTGAATGAACCTTGTCAGTTGCCGTGTTCAGTTTGTGATTTAACATTTTTGAATCTTTTTGAACAGCATCAAGGATTTTTTTTCCTCATAACATGCTACATGCTGAAGAGAGAAGTTTGATTACTGCTGATGGTTTAGGATGACCATACTTACTTGTTGCATTGCATGGTTACACCAACTCGCATATGAATTTTGATGTACGTACACTTCATTTATAAAATCACATAATATTTGGAAAAATATGCATAGAAGCATGAAGGCGCAAATATTATTTTCCAGGTATACACTAGGGTTTGGTTGGTTGAAATAAGGGGCCTTGATGGTAATTAGATTCCAAGAATTAATTCGGGAATCGGAAAAGGTATATCGAAATATATGCCTCTGTATTGACATATACATTTCTATATCGAAACTAATTAATAATATTTTAATTTTTTATTATAAAATATTGTGATATCCGGATCCCATTCACTGCCGGCTGCCGAAGAGGACGTATAGGAGCAAGGGGCAGAGAATGACGAGAAGGAGGATCTTACATAATTTTTTCTGTTTTAATATTATATATTTAATTTTAATACTTGTATAGCAATGTTAATTTTAAAATTATATAATTTATATTTTTAATATAATATAATTATTTTTTATTTATAATCGTGGTACTTGATTATTAATTTATATAATTATAATAAATTTTAGAAAATCTAATTACATGTTATTATAATTAAACATATTTTAAAAAATAATTATTTAAAAAATTAAATAATTATTACCGGTAGCATTAGCAATAGTTAGTTGCCATCGATAATAATTATTAACAATGATATAATAATCAGCGATGATAATTTTGATCACTAATATTTTTTAATTAAAATTTAAAAAATAAAAAATATTAGCAATAGCATTGCAACGCTAATATTATCACTAATAAGTATTATTAGCAAGATGCCATTGCCATCATTAATAATATCTATTAGTGATAATGTAAATATGGACAGACTCCTAGCAATGATTAATAAACTATTAGCTAGTAATGATAATTGGTCATCGCTAACTATCTTACTTAATTCTAATAGTGTTTGTATTCAACTCGTAGATGCCACGATGAATACCCGGTCCGGGATGTATCACTTAACAAATTCCCAGTATTCACCTCTTCAAGTTAGGGCTGGAAATGGGCCGGCCCAAAAGTCCATTGTCTGGAACTGGACTGAGCCAACTCAATAAACTTCGGGCCGATCTGAAATCGGTTCAGGTTTCGGACCAAATTTTAAGTATATTGGACTAGTCTTGGAGCTGTAAAATAGAGTCCGTTTAACTTTTGGACCAAAGAAATATCCGGATTCGATCCAAAATTTTTTAAAATATAATCTTTGAACCGGTCTATTTCCAGCCCTACTTCAAGTATTGCATTCTGAGCAGCCACGTACTACAAGCTCTTTACGTGAACTCCAATAGGCTTGTTTCAAGCTCATCCAACCATCTTTGGCAAACCACAACACATCTCATCGGTAGAGCCCTCTCTCTCACCCCAGGCATATCCACACGCATGGACAAGGGAAGGAAGAAAGGGACTGACCTTTTCTTACTTCCTTTTCTTACTTCCTGTTCTTCATTCATCCTTTTGGTTCCATAACAAAGAGAGGGAAAAGGAGATGAGAGGGTTGGGACAACCCTCCTCATCTTCCTTCCTTTCTTCATCTTCTTTGTTTTTTTTTGGCATTCACAAGAGAGGGAGGACAATTAATGGGGTAGGCGGTGTAAAGGAACAAGCAAGGGATTTGAAGGGTGGTGAGGACGTACACTGCCTACCTTTTATTTCAAAATAAAGAGGAAGTTACAAAGTTTAAAAAGTAATGTCTATTGAAGGATTTTGAAGAGATCCAAAATACGAATTGGATGGAAATAGATAAATTTTAGAGAGCACAAGCAAAAGAAACAATCGAAAAAGTGATAACAAATGGAGCTAGTACCAGATCACCTCTTGAGAGCATGCTTTGAAGAGTGTGCATCAAGGAGATATGGTGGTAAAGTTGTGGAGAGTTGAAACTTGAAAATCTGCGGTCTTAGTATATAAGCTAACTGAAAACAGCATACCCTCCACTTCTTTTTTTTCTCTCTTTTTTTTTAAAAAAAAAAATTTATTTATCATCTAAAAACCCTAAGCTCACCCTTCTGAATAAGAGAGAGAGAGAGAGAGAGAGAGAGGGAGGTGCTGATGGCTAGCCCTCGGGCGCCACCTGTGGCATAGCCTCCGCCCTCCGAGGGAATCAAGGAAGGAAAAAAATTCATTATATAAAGAGACAGTATCTTGTTGCCTTATAATATAAAAAATGTTAATTAACATTCATAATATACTAGGTGTTACTAACTCAAGTCATTAATAGAAAAACAAAGTAAATAGACATGAAAGATACTTGAAAGGATTTAGGCTATAGTTTATAATTTCTTTTTGGTCCATGAAAGAATTATGTTAATTAAAAAAAATCTTATTAACAAAATTAATTTACACTATTTCATGTTCGAATTACAAAATAGTTAGGTGATATTACCTGTGGTGGCCAAGCTTATTCAACTCATGGCTTTGGTGATCAGAGTGGCGATGAGGGGAAGGAACGTGAAGAAGCTGGGATCTCTCATCTCGTTCTCAAAGGTTTGAGCATAGCTTTCGGCACGAACCTGGTGGATAGAACAGAGTCCAAGCTGTTGGAACATATGCTATCTCCTCCCATAACCAGAACCTTGGAATGGGTGTTCGATCTATTTCTTCCCTTTCGATCGTGGCCATTCGCGCTGATGCGGTGCCTTCGGGAGAGCGAAGATTCGCTTCCACCTCATCCTTTGGTGATGCTTTGCCACGTCTCGATCCAAAATTTGGATCGGCTACGCGACCAACTGCATAAGTCCTAAATTTTATCTTAGAAATCATGGAAGGCCTAATCTTCAATTCAATATCCAAATAGTGGTATGAAACAAATTTCATTAATTATTTATTGATTACAAGAATTTTTTTCATAAAATTCAACTATAAACTTAGAGATCAATACATAAATCCTAGCTCCTCACTGACCGGTCCCAAAGTCCAATTGATCTTCGGTATCTGTAACAAAAACATAAAAAAATTGGGTTGAGCTATACAGGCTCAGTAAGTTATCAACACCTTTAGTATACATGCACAAATATGCCATTAATAAATAGCAAGCACAAACATACCATACAACAAGATGTCCATCAATATAATAATATATATCCAGCAACACATGCAAATATGCATACTTAATCACAACCGACACCGACACGACTATGGATGGCCTACCATTTATTTCGCTCTCCTAGTCCTTTTGACTATGGCCACGATCGGCCCGTGGCTCGCACCACAAGAGACTAGATCCTAACTCACATACAGAAACCGGTCATGTGCCAGTGATCGCCCCACTGGAGGCCCACAAGGAAAACTAGCTCTGAGTATCACATGAGAAACATGCATCCTCTGCATGTGCCTGCCATGCATGGCTAAAATAAGGCAACTAGCTCCTGACTCACATACCGCTCATCGGTCATGTGCCAGCGATCGTCCCGCTGGAGGCCCACAAGGAGACAGTCATCGTATGATCATAGTCGAACTAGAGAGCGACAACACCAACACAATACACCCACACCAACACAATGCATGCATCCAATGCAATCCAATACAATCCAATGCAAATTAAAATATATTACATTCATTTAATATTTAATAACATATTTGGTATATAATATCAGAGATCAAGATAACTTATCGAAAAGGATCCACCAACAAGTATAATTTAAATCTAGATCCGATCTTCCAAGGACAACGATGATCCTGACCAACAATTTAAACATATAATTAATTTATATTTAATAAAACTAAAAAGAAACTATGTTATCATGGGACACTCTCCTCAATCCAAATCTAATTATAGGCCAAAATTTATCTTTTCTCTCTTCTATTTCTCTCTCCTCTCTCTCTCCTTCCTCACCCACGATGGCGGGGGATCTCGCCGGTGAGCTACCGAAAACCGTCCCGGCGACGGACTCTCAAGTAAGTTTCTCTCTCTTCATATATATATATATATATATATATATATATATTCCTTTTCTTTTTTTTTTCTATTTTTCCTTTCTTTTCCTTTTTTTTTTTTCTCTTTTTTTTTTCCTCACGGAACAGAGGCCCCTCACCTCCCATTTTTTTTATTTCTCTTCCTTCTCCTCTCTTCTTCCTGAACCCGCCCTTGCTCCTCATCTCGACCGAACCACCCTCCCTACGGCAGCCGGCGACGGACATGGGAGGCGGTTGCCAGGGAGGCTCGACGGACTGGTGGGAAGACATGGCAGCGCGGCCACCGACGAGGTACGGTCCAAACAAACCGAACCATAATCAAACCAAAGTCCCGTTGATCCAAAAAAAATAACTAAAGGAAAAATTCACCGATCTTGCAGGGCTTCCGGGTGCTCGCCGGAGAGGAGGGAGATGGCGGCGAAAGCTCGGTCAGTGCTTCCTTGGACGGCGGTGAGAGGGGGAGAAAGATTTATAAGAAAAATAATGGGAAGATGCCTCACCGTTTGGGAAAGAAACTCTGCCCAATCAGAGTTCCAATCCATTTTAAACTCATCGCCGACATCGCCCCTCTCTTCCCCGACTCTTCTTCCGAACTTTCCGGTGACCTTCCCAGCCAGATAAGGATGAGAAAGCCTTCCCTGTCCTGGTTCTTCTCTATTTTTTTTTTTTTTTTTAAGGTTTTCTCTATTTTTTTTTTTTTTTTTCTAGGTTCCGGATGAAATTGGCAAGAACTATCGATTTTAGCCCACAACGTCCAAAATATGGACGGGCCTCACATGCTTGTTGTCCCCTTCAATCGTTCACGAGAGAATCGTATGCTGGGAATCTCAAGAAGATCGGCCCCCACTTTCTTCTTTTGCTTAATCTAATTCCGCTTGGACTTCCTTTGCAAAACCCCAGTCACCCCTCGATCAGGACTTGTAATGGCGGTGGGTGGAAGAGATTCCCCCTGGATAGATGCTTTAAGTGCGGTGATGTGGGTCATGTCGAATCAAAATCCAAGAATGGGCTAGTGTGTTTTAACTATAAAGGTATCAATCGAACATTCTTGTAAGACTTGCAAAGCAGCCTAGCTGCTTGCTAGGTGTAGAGACGTTGAGGAGGATGGAGTTTCATAGTCGACCACCAGGAAAACTCAAAGCTTATATTTTAATTAATAGATGTTGAAGCTAGGACCTGCTTCGATGAAGCTGTTACTGTTATTTTGCTTCCAAACACCCGCGGCCATGATCGATATCGCGCGACCGGACGGTCACAGTTTGATCTGATATTGAGACAGTATTTGCACGGATTGTGGCTCGATTTGAGCCGTTGATTTTTTATCTGATGATCTGAAATATTTTTGAAAGATATTGGACTTGTTTTAGGTCTCTTTTGATACAGTTTTCGATGATTTTTAAAAATTATAGAGATGCCCTGCGACACAAGACGCCGAAATATTTTTTTGAGATGCAATAGAAAGCTGCAGAAGGTCCAGAAAAATATTGAAGACGATACAGAGAGCAAATAAAATAACAGAAAATCTATGACAGGATTTGACGAGACTAGAGACCTGGTATTATTTGATTTCTCCTGTTTTATTCTTCCCTTTCGATTTGTTCGTCTCTTTGTGATTAATCTGCAATTATTATTGGAATATTTGTATTTCTTTTTGTGCCCAAATTTGGGGGTAGATTATAGTAAATTGCTTCTTTCTCTGTATGAATGTAGGCAAATTTGTCAAATCACGTTAAATCTCGTCTTTTTTTCTGATTTGATATCTATATGTGTGACCGGTAAATTACTAAAATGAATAAACAGGAATTAATTAAAAATCTAAACATGTTCGATTCGCTGTATGCATCTCTACAGAAGCTATCTAAATTGGTGGCGGTGGAGGTGGAAACGGCCAGTAATACGAAGATCTCCTCTGCTCAGCCAGCTAGCAAAAGGGACGAAGGTCCTCCTCTCTGGTTATGAATGGGAACCGAAGAATTTTGGGCCCAATGAATTCCTGATCATCTTCCTACATCGCAGAGAGGTGATTCGTGCTTAGATGAAAGGGATGATCCAAGCCAGGCATTTTTCATTTAAAGTCTCTCTTTGTTCTATCAGGGAGGGATGCGATCATGGGCTCTTTGTCAAAGGATTGATTCGTCTCAAAGATCTCCATCCCATTTGCAGAAACTCAGAATCTGTTCACAGGCATACTGCTGGGTCTGGTCTTCTCGAGCTTTTAGTGCCATCATCTTTATAGAGTAATAACCTCGATACCTGCAGTAATCGAGGTGACCATTGGGGACTTCATTTATGATGTAAAAAACGATATCCTAGAGGTAACACTCGGTCTTCCTCCATTGGCAGATCTTACCCGCCCGCAGGATCACGAAGATCCTCAAGTATCTACACCTCTTTCTTTTTTTTCTTTTTCTTTTTTTTTTATTTGGTATAAGTGAACGATCACGCCAGTCTCGTCTCGTGCGAGTGCGACCCAAATGGTGGGAGTACAAAATCTTCGAGTACTTCAAAACTTTTCTTCAAGCAAAGAAGCCTTGGCTCCGGTAGCTCCTAGGTCCAGGGGATGGCCGATTTACGTCGACTAACGGGAGCCCGGACTACTACTAGTAGCGAGGGGTCCTACCACCGCCGTGGCTCCGAGGGCTTCTTTGTCACCCACGCTGGAGACTGGAGTAGGACGTTCTGTTGGATCGATCTGATACCCCTGCTTCGGCCAACTTGATCGAGGATCCCCTCCATGAATATGGTGGCTAGGGAACCGACGTCCCCAGTGTGCCGGAAATACAACCTCTCTCCTCCTTCCTCCATTCTTCCAGCATGCTTAATTAGAAATCGGTCCCGGCTCGATCCAAGCCCGGGTCTTCCTCGGGTTGATCCAGGCCAAGTTAACTCGGCAACGAACCCGGTCGTTAATTTTCCACTGAATGTGTCGCATATCCTAAGGATAGACGGAAGTTAGGCCGTAGGCCTTCCCAATTCTACTTAGCCGCTCTCGACTCTCCCTCGCTCATTGAACTGACCACCCCTACTATTTGAAAAGAGCATATATATCCGAATTTCAAAAATATGGGCTCACCAAGTTTGGTGTGTTTGGAGCTCGATGGACCTGAATCGAGTCCTTTCCTTTGGGCTTCCTCGGCCATCCGGTTCATAGGAAGGAAGAACCTTAATTAATTTGATCCATTCAGCCCATCAGTTCAAGTTCCTGGTGTTATAGACGATTCGAATCAGCCTTCTCCTGATCACAGGGAGGATGCCGTCCATCCATCCCTGGAGATCGAGGTTCTCAAAAGAAGTCAAAAGAATGAGAGCCTCAAAACTAATTGGCATCTAGAGGAGGGAAGTGGAAGTCATGCAAAAAAGCATGTTGTTGATGATGAAAAGCAGCACTCTTCGAGCATGCTGGGGCTGGGGCTGGAGTACTTATCAGACAGGGGCTAAGGAGGGGCTTTTTTTTTTTTTTTTTTTTTGCACTCCTTTCCTTTGAAGGTATTGGTTGAATGGGAGTGATACTGCGCGCGGGATTTTTATCTCAAATTGTGATATTGAAAAATTTGCTAGCATTATCCTGGACATGGAATAAAAAAGAGTCAGGGAACTCGAAGTCTTGATCGGCTGCATATCGTGTAAGTTCTATGTTTTTTTTTGGATTGGTTTACTTGCTTTTCTTTGTTTTCCGCTTATCAGATTTTTGGTTATTTTCATCTTTATCCTTCAAATGTTGGCTATTGCCGGTTCGCGAGAGGTTTGGTTGCCGGTGATCGAGTAGTGTGTTACCTGGGCAGCATGTCAGTTTGCACTATTTGATTTTGTTCGACTCTTGTCTTGCTTGCTCTTGGTCGGTGCTTGGTGGGTGTGTGCTTCTAGGTATGCAAGACGGTGTGAGTTTGCTAGCTATCATCGATGTGAGCGTTAAACATATGGAATGTAAGAGGGTTGGGAAAACGGGCAAAACTAAGGGTGGTGATGTTGGGTTTTTAGCGCTTCGGCCCCAAAATGCAGTCCAAAATAGATTCAGATAGATTCCAAGAAATTGCGATCCAGACCCATGCGCGGGCCCGTGAGCGCATGGCCTAGACATGCGCAAGCGTAGGCCCACGAGCAAGCCCGTTCACGGCTTTCTTCTCTCCCAGGTAAGCAAAAAGTTTTCCTCCGCATGGTGTTCGTGGAATCTACGGTAATCATTTAATACAGGGTATTTTTAATGCAGAGCATTTAATGCGATAAGTGGTCCATGATGCATTTAATGAGCCACGGGACTGTCGATCAAGTGGCCGCGCGTGATTAAGGGAGAATCTAATGGTGCAGCACATGCATAGGCAAAGATCGATAATACCATGCATGGTTTTTGCTTGATTTATAAAATTTTGTATTAAATTTTTTTTAATAATATATTTTTTTAAATTTTTTTTTTATCAATTATAGATGATCGAAGGATCAAGCATGTAGGAACACCTGAATAATTTTCAGAGAATCTTCATTGATCTTCTCAATATTGACAAAAAAATTTAAAAAAATGAGAATGCTGATCTTGCTATCATTACTAGCATTTCGAGTTCTTGATGACTGATTTTCTAGTGAATAGTACAATCAAGATAGAGGAGATCATCATGATGTTACTTCAGAATAAAATTTTTAAGTAGGAGAATCAAGTTTCGAGTTTAGACAAGAACTCATTATTGATAATTTCTAGAGAAGCAGACAATAAAAGATGGAGCGACAAAGGATCACGGGATGAGCGATCCAGGTCGAAGGATGCGAGCATGATCAAGTGCTATCGATACGACGAGCTGGGACATTGTGTTAGAAATTGTCCATAGTTTAAAGATCGAATAAGGACTACTATGGTGGTGGATGATGGTAGTAATGGTGACGAATACTATAGTGATATACTTATGATATTCAATAGGTATCTCATTCTTTTCAGTGGATTTTAAAATTCTGCATATCCACATCATATTTATTATAAAAAGAAACTGTTCGACTCTCTAGAGAGCAGAGAGGGTTCTATTCACTTGCCAAATAGATCGAATTATGTGATCAAGGATGTCGAGACAGTTAGCTTAAAGGCACATAATTGGATAGTAAAAAAATAAAACGATGTCCGATGCATTTTTAGTTTTTACAAAAATCTAATTTTTTAAAGTAAACTGGATTCAAACATCTACACGTGGAGAACCGGTGATGGAATATTGAAGGTTATCCACGGTAGTAGGGTCATTTTGCAGGAAAAGAAGCATGGAGGTACTATCTCTCGAGGAAGTCTAGTACGAGATGGAGTCCCTGGTGTAGATAGGAGCTCAGTACGAGATGGAGCTTCATGAGCAGGAGATCGGGTACGGGACGAGAAACTTTAAAAGATGATAGGCGACATCGCACGGTGAAGTTTATATTACTGCTGGAAGCTTTTCTAAGCAGGTCTCAGGTTAGGCAAAGCAAGAACGTGACGGAGATAGGATCGAGTAGTCTGGCTCGACTCTTATATTTGCCCATCCATGATCAGCAAGCATTTGTCCCAGGATATGGGGACGAGATTTTTCAAGACATCTTAAAGTTAGATGGAAGCCGAATGTTGAGTCGAGATAAAGATTGTTAGGATTTTAGTACCTCGATTCAGTCCTAAAATGAAGCCTAAAATAGGTCCAGATATATAATTGTTGCTGCCAAGATCGCCGTGGCCTGTAGCTGTTGTCGGCATCGGAGCGCGCCTCTTTGCTGTCTCGCCGTCCGGTGGTCCTGGACCTGCAAAAAGGGGTTAGTGACCCAGGCCAGGGTTTCCGGCGGGGGCACTTCGACGATCAAGTCAGTGACGACCTAGGGGAACAAATCCTCCTGGTCGAGCCCCTCTTGATGGACTCCACACGAGGAGGAGTGAGTGGTGTGAGAGTGGGGAACAAGTGTATCTGGAGAAGAGTGGCCTGGCTATAGGGAGTCTCTGTGTAGCCCTTCCGCCCGCTCTTGCTCGAAAATGCTGGTGGTGCCGTGCTCTTTTTTTTTGGTTGAGCTTGTACTTGTGTTCAAGTGGTATGGCTTGTGCCTTCATCTGTATTGTGGTTGTTAATTCCAAATTTTGTAGATTAGGTTACCGTTGGGCGTTCGTCTTGGAATCTCCGCCGGGCTGTCAGGCGCGTGCGGCGGTGTCCCGAGGAGCCTTTCCCGATCCGTGATAAGGGAAGCTGTCATGTGCTCTAACATTTCCCTTGGTCGCCTCATTCTAGGAAACCTGGCAGTACCTCGATCGATGGGCCGCCGTCCCTGGGATTCGAATCTCCTGGTTGACTTCCACTCTTGGGTGGTCCGGGCGGTTGGTGAAAAGCGTGGCACCTTGATCAATGGATTTCTCCCCTTTCTGGTGTAACCGGCGGCTGTAGGCGATCGGTACGATCTGGCAGGTGTCCCAGTGTAGTCCTTGGGTGGCTCGCCGGTGTCCTGGGATGGCGGTGTCCACGTCTGAGTTGGGGCTGGAATGGCAGGGCTCGCTCCAACCTAAACGCCTCGAGCTTGCGGGATCGCCTCGGTGGAGGAGAGCAGAGTACGAGCCCGGTCCAGAGGGCTCGACCTCGGAGAGGCTCCACGTGGCGGAGGAGGGCTGAGCATGACTCCGACCACAGGGCTCGATCTCCGAGGGTCTCGCTCTAGAGGGCAGAGTGCGGGTCCGATCCAGAGGGCTTAGCCTCGGAGAGGCTCCACATGGCGGAGGAGGGTTGAGCTCGACTCCGACCACAGGGCTCGATCTCCGAGGGTCTCACTCTGGAGGGTAAGTGCGGGCCCGGTACAGAGGGCTCAGCCTCGGAGAGGCTCCATGTGGCGGAGAAGGGCTGAGCTCGACTTCGACCACAGGGCTCGATCTCCGAGGGTCTCACTTTGGAGGGCAGAGTGCGAGCCCGGTCCAGAGGGCTCAGCCTCGGAGAGGCTCCACGTGGCGGAGGAGGGATGAGCTCGACTCTGACCACAGGACTCAATCTCCGAGGGTCTCGCTCTGGAGGGCAGAGTGCAGCTCCAGCCTAGGCGTCCCGAGCTCGTGGGACCGACCTGGCGAAGGACGGAGCTCGACTCGTTGTCTCGAGGGAGCTCAACTCGGCATAGGAGTCCGGGCAGGAGAATTGACGTGGCATTCGTCGTGGCGACTTCCTTTGACATGGCGCCTGTCAGCTCCCCCATATCAGCAATCCCGCCACATCATTTGCCCCCCACTCCCGAGGCTCGCTAGTACGCGGCGCTCGGGCCGAAGGGAGTAATTGTGGTGCTGACGTTGAAAGGCGGAGATCTGGTGCAATGATGGCCATGATTACTGGTGCTTCAGGAGATGGTCCAGCGGGCCAATACAGGGGCGCCACGTGGCCATGTCCGAGGAGCAGTTAATGTTGGTGCAGAATTCAGAGCGGCCGGGATGCCATTTTCGTTGATGGACAGCACATGGCATGGATCCGTTGGCGGAGGGGTCGTATCGATACGGATCCGTCGAGTCATTTCGAAATGAAAAGAGGGCCTTACCTGAAATATCCATTATTTTGAATTCTCCGTGCCTGCTACTGTGTTCGAGCTTTCTCCTTCTTCCCGATTGCCTCAGGTCTTCTAAGGAACCAGGTTAGTTCCCTCCTCCTTTCCCCTTCGTCAGAGTAGGGTCCTGCCTCCGGGTCTAGGGTTTCCTTCGTCCTCTCCTTCGAGTCTTCCGCTTCTTCTGTCCTTGAGGATGTCCCACTTTGGCCCGAGCTTCCGTCCCTCCACTGATCAGGGCGAGGCTGGTCCCTCCGAGCAAAGGCCGGCATCTTCTTCTTCCTTCGATGAGGAGGAGGATGTGGCTCGCTTCGAGTTCAGTAGGAGGCGTTCTCCCGGTCTGGTGCTCATCAGGGAACTAGGATCTGGTCCTTCTCTCCCTCCTCCTTCTTTTGCACCAGTTCCTGAGTCTGCCCGGTCCACAGGTCCTGGCGGGGTCGCCTCGACGATCATCGCCGAGGAACTGGGGACCATTCGGGATGTCTATGGCATCCCACATTCTGTTCGGCTTATGATCTCTTGTCCGGGGGAACGGGTCGCTTCCAGTGGCCCGGGCCACATTGCTTTTTACGAGGAGACCTTTTCACGAGGTCTCCGCTTTCCCTTCCATCCCTTCTTCATGTCCGTCTTGGATAATTATTATTTGGTCCCTGCCCAGTTAGTGCCAAACGCCATTAGGATCATCTTCTCCTTCTTTTTTCTTCCTTTTTTTTTAGGCTGACATTTTTTCATGGTGCAGATCGGTGCCAAGGCCCTCTTCATCAGGGGCTGCCGTCGAAACTGGGAACGTATTGAACAGCAGCAGGGGGCCGAGATTGAGTCTCTGAGGCTGACCTGAAGGAGAAGGCCGGGGCGAATGGGGTGCTCGAGCAGAAGGCCAAGGACTTGGAGAAGCAGCACGCTGATGCTGAGGGGCGAGCAAAGAAGCTCCTGCAGTGCCTTGACCTGGAGCGGAGCCGCTCGAGGAAGAGTGCTGACGAGCTCTCCCTCATTGAGAAGAAACTGGGGTGGTACAGTGCCAAGGCTGATCGGCACAAGGAGACCACCTAGTCCGCCCAGACCGAGCTAGCGGCTGGGAGGGAGAAGTTGGCCGCGGCTGAAAAGGCGATAGAGGTGGCGGCCAAGTCGGCGGAGGCTGCCAGGTTGGAGGCCATTGAGGCAAGGAAGGGGGCCGCCGAGGCCAAGAAGGATGCTGAGGAGGTCGTTTCTAAGTTCAAGGCCTCAGAGGAGTTTGTCGCCGAGATCCATCAAACGGCGTCGGACTCCTTTTTTAAAGGCTTCATGTTCTTGCACGACCGGGTCGAGGCATTTGTTCCCTGTAAGAACCGCGATCGCCTCAGGTACCCCTCGGCCTTGGACGTGGAGCCTGATGAGGAGGCAGTCGTCGAGAAAGCTGTGGCCTCTGAGCCAGCGACGCTAGCCGAGGCCGAGCCATCCGAGGTCGGAGCCGCTCAGCCAGAGGTTCCTGAAGGCAGGACCTCTCAGCCTCACGGCCCAGCAGGGGAACCGGCCAGTGCAGAGTAGTCTTTTATTCTTTCTTTTGTACTTTATTTTCTTTTTGTACTTGGTCGGGATCACTCGGCATGTCGGAGGCCCAAAAAATGTTTGTAACTGGCTCTTGATTAATAAAATTTGAACTTTCTTGCAACCCGTCCTTTGCTTGGTTCTTCCCTCTTTTTCTCTTTCTTTCCCTCCCCTCCCTCTCTTTCTTTGTTCTTTTTCTTTTTCTTCTTTTCTTTCCTTTCTTTCCTTCTTTTTTTTTTTAGATGAGTGGAGAGATCAGAGAAAAGGGTCTCACCTTGCCTGGGGCTTAATTACCAGGCCTTGGTGCCGGCGAGTCGGGCGTAAGATTCTGCCAATTATGAGCAGCTAGGCTCGGTGGTTCCTTGGCCGGAGAGCTGGGCCCCGGTCCAAGGTGCCTGAGGGCTGGTCTCAGGTCTTGGATGCCTTGGAGCTAGGCTCGAGGCATTTCTGGCCGGAGCATTGGGCCCGGTCTAGGGATTGCCTGAGAGTTGGGCTCAGGTCTTTGGTGCCTTGGAGCTAGGCTCGAGGCGTTGATAGGAGCTGCTTGGCTCGAAGATCCTTTGGCCGGAGAGTTGGGTTCCGATCTTAGGTTGGCGTCTCAGAGCTGGGCTCGGAGATGTTGATGATTGCGAGCGGCGTGGCTCGAAGGTCCCTTGGCCAGAGATCTGAGCTCCAGTCTAGGGTTGGCGTCTCAGAGTTGGGCTCAAAGACATTGATGATTGAGAGCGGTATGGCTCGAAGGTCCCTTGGCCGGAGATCTAAGCTCCGGTCTTGGGTTGGAGTCTCGGAGCTGGGCTTGGAGATGTTGATGATTGCGAGTGGCGTGGCTCGAAGGTCCCTTGGCCGGAGATCTAAAATCCAGTCTTGGGTTGGCATCTCGGAGCTGGGCTCGAAGATGGTTGAGATTGAGAGCAGCTTGGCTCGAAGATCCCTTGGCTGGAGAGCTGAGTCCCGGTCTTAGGTTGGTGTCTCGGAGCTAGGCTCAAAGACTGTTGAGATTGAGAGCAGCTTGGCTCGAAGATCCCTTGGCTGGAGAGCTGAGTCCCGGTCTTGGGTTGGCATCTCGGAGCTGGGCTCAAAGACGGTTGAGATTGGGAGCAGCTTGGCTCAAAGATCCCTTGGCCGGAGAGCTGAGTCCCGGTCTTGGGTTGGCATCTCGGAGCTGGGCTCGAAGATGGTTGAGATTGGGAGCAGCTTGGCTCGAAGATCCCTTGGCCAGAGAGCTGAGTCCCGTTCTTGGATTGGCATCTCGGAGCTGGGCTCGAAGACGGTTGGGATTGGGAGCAGCTTGGCTCGAAGATCCCTTGGCCGGAGAGTTGAGTCCCGGTCTTGGGTTGGCATCTCGGAGCTGGGCTCGAAGACGGTTGAGATTAGGAGCAGCTTGGCTCGAAGATCCCTTGGCCGGAGAGTTGAGTTCCGGTCTTGGGTTGGCGTCTCAGAGCTGGGCTCGAAAATAGTTGAGATTAAGAACATCTTGGCTCAAAGATCCCTTGGCCGAAGAGCCGAGTCCTGGTCTTGGGTTGGCATCTCAGAGCTGGGCTCGAAGATGGTTGAGATTGGGAGCAGCTTGGCTCGAAGATCCCTTGGCCGGAGAGCTGAGTCCCAGTCTTAGGTTGGTGTCTCGGAGCTGGGCTCGAAGACGGTTGAGATTGGGAGCAGCTTGGCTCGAAGATCCCTTGGCCAGAGATCTGAGTCTCGATCTTGGGTTGGCATCTCGGAGCTGGGCTCGAAGACGGTTGAGATTGAGAGCAGCTTGACTCAAAGATCCCTTGGCCGGAGAGCTGAGTCCCGGTGTTGGGTTGGCGTCTCGGAGCTGGTCTCGAAGACAGTTGATGATTGAGAGCAACTTGGCTCGAAGATCACTTGGCTAGAGAGCTGAGTCCCGGTCTTGGGTCGGCATCTCGAAGCTGGGCTCGAAGACGGTGATGAGGCTTTCCTACAAGACAGATAGATACTCGTGCAAGGAAAAAACCGTTATCATTATTATTGATGGGAAACCTTACATTATTGATGGTATCTTCGCAGATTGCAGACATTCTGTGTTCGAGGAAACCTGACACCGTCGAGATCTTCGAGGTAATAGGCCCCTTGCGCGGGGGCTCCAGCCACTTTGTAGGGGCCTTCCCAGTTTGGTGAGAACTTGCCGCACTCCCAGGGTTGAGATGCCTCTGCCCGGTGCAGCACCAAGTCTCCGGGTTCGAAGGCTTTTGGCCTGACCCGGGCGTTGCAGTACCGGGCTGCTCGTTGCCGGTGAGCTTTGTTGAGGTCGGTGTAGTCTACACGGATCCTCGATATCTTTTGGTGGAGACAACGGCATCGAGTAAGTTGAGCCCGGGCCGGCCCAAGATCATGTTGTAGGCGGAAGGGAGCATGTCGACCGTGAAAGTCATCATAACGGTGCTCTCGGAGAAGGCATCATAAGAAAGCACGTTCGCAGAGCTTCCATTATCAACCATGATGTGTTTTACAGGATGCTTCGCGATCGTCCTCTCGACGACCACGGCATCATTATTTACATTTTTTTTTCGTTTTTCCCTTCCCTCATAAAGGGGAGTACATTTTCAGGATCCCCTGCCCCCGAGCATTTTGGGCGCGCGCGCAGCTCCCTAGGAGATCATGCCCACCGGCTTCTCGGTGGGACAGTTATCGATGACTGGAGTTGGCGGGATAGCGACGAGCGCCTGGGATTCCACCTAAGGTCTGGGCCCCACGAATCTTTTGAGGTAGCCGCTCTCAATGAGTTCTTCGATTTTCCACTTGAGGTTGCGGCATTCCTCGGTGTCGTGGTCGTGGTCGCGGTGAAAGCGACAGTACTTCGTTTTATCATGGCCGGTGGACTTCATCGGAGGCGAGCATCTTAGGTAATCCTCACCTTCAATCTCCATGAGTATTTTTGTCCTTGGGGCGAGGAGAGGGGTGTAACCTTCCTCAGAAACGAGAGTGCCTTTCGGTATCGGCCCCCTCCAAGAGTTCGGGACTTGGGGTTCCGGCTTCCGGGTCTCGGACGTCTCGGTGGGGGTTGGCCTCTTCAGTGGCTTCCTATCGAGCTCCCGCCTCGTACAGTCCACCTCCTCGGTACAATTGTACTTTTGAGCTCGGAGGAGGAGCTCGGAATAAGTCTTGGAGGGCTTCTTGTCGAGCAAGTAGGTTAGGCGGGAGGTCCTGAGCCCTCGCTTCAGTTCCAGCATGGCAATTAGCTCATCAAGGTTGTAAATTTCCAACGCGGTAGCCTTGAAGCGGGCTACGTAGTCCCGCAAGGGCTCGCGAACCTACTACCGGATGGAGAAGAGGCTGTCTGCCTCTCGTGGCAACTTCCTGCAGGCGTCGAAGTGGGCCACGAACTTCTGCCCTAACTGGGCGAAAGAGTTGATGCTCTCCGGGTCCAAATGGGTGAACCACACCCGGGCTGCTTTCCGGAGGTGGCAGGAAAGGTGACGCAGAAAAGAGCGTCGGTGGCCCCCCTGGACCCTCATGAGGGTTCGGTAGCTTTTCAGGTGGTCCAGGGGGTCGGTGGTCCCATCGTAAGGACCACCTGCGGCATCCAGAACCGATGCGAGATCGGCTTCACTTGGATTTCTTGGGAGAATGGGGGATGGGCATCATAGCCCACTGGCTCATTAGCGAAGCCCTGCATGTTGGCAAACTGGCAGGAGAACTTCACTAACTTGCGCTCATGTTCCTCCAGGCACTTCTCCGCTGTGCGCCTGATGGCTTCGTCGATAGACCCCTCTGTCGAAGGGGATGGAGAAGGTGACATGGGTGCCTGGCACCCGTGGTAGGGGGTCTTGCTTTTCCTACCTCGGTGGGGCCTTGATACTGCCCGCCCGAGGTTTGGTGAGCGGCTCTTCCTGTCGGCAGACCCGGCTCGTTGCCTTTTCGTCGGAGTCTGATGACTACCTCGGTTGTCGGTGACGGCCCGTGGCTGCGAAGGCCTTCCTTGGAAGGAACACAGGCTGTCATGGAGAGCTGCGGCGTGGGCCGTCGGGGTCCCTGGTTGCTGGTGAGTAGCTAAGGACCGATGCTAATACTGAAGCTGGTGCACTACTGTAGCGAGGATTTGCATTTGCTGGGTGAGTGCGGCCAGCTGAGATTTCGCCAGAGGTGGTTGAACTGGAGCGAATGGCCCCGTCTCGAGATTGTGTGGGTTCCCTCGGGAAGGGGAGTCCCCTACACGGCTGGCGGAGGCCTCTCGCACTCGTGTCATCACCATCCTTCCGTAGAGCGCCAATCTACAAAGAGATGGAGGGCTTGACCTGGATCAAAGATCATCCGCAATGTTGCCGCCCCCTACCTGGTGCGTCAATCTGTTGCCACCAAGATCGCCGTGGCCTGCAACTGCTGTCGTCGTCGGAGCGCGCCTCCTTCGCTGTCTCGCCGTCCGGTGGTCTTGGACCTACAAAAAGATGTTAGTGACATGGGTCAGGGTTTTCGGCGGGGGCACTCCGACGATCAAGTCAGTGACGACCCAGGAGAAAGATTCTCCTGATCGAGTCCCTCTTGATGGACTCCACACGAGGAGTGAGTGGTGTGAGAGTGGGGAGCAAGTGTATCAGGAGAAGAGTGGCCTGGCTAG
Source organism: Areca catechu (assembly GCA_021397845.1). Classification (NCBI taxonomy): domain Eukaryota; kingdom Viridiplantae; phylum Streptophyta; class Magnoliopsida; order Arecales; family Arecaceae; genus Areca; species Areca catechu. The sequence continues at coordinate 7,463,333 of CM038052.1, forward strand.
AGGGAGTCTCTGTGTGGCCCTTCCGCCCGCTCTTGCTCGAGAATGCTGGTGGTGCCGTGCTCTTTTTTTTTGGTTGAGCTTGCACTTGTGTTCAAGTGGTATGGCTTGTGCCTTCTTCTGTATTATGGTTGTTACCTCCAAATTTTATAGATTAGGTTACCGTTGGACGTTCGTCTTGGGATCTTCGCCGGGCTGTCAGGCGCGTGCGGCGGTGCCCCGAGGAGCCTTTCTCGATCCGTGATAAGGGAAGCTATCATGTGCTCTAACATTCCTCTTGATCACCTCATTCCAGGAAACCTGACAGTACCTCGATCGGTGGGCCGCCGTCCCTGGGATTCGAATCTCCTGGTTTACTTCTTCTCTTGGGTGGTCCGGGTGGTTGGTGAGGAGCGTGGCGCCTCGATCAGTAGGTTTCCCCCTTTCTGGTATAACCGGCGACTGCAGGCGGTCAGTACGGTCTGGCAGGTATCCCAGTGTAGTCCTCGGGGGCTCATCGGTGTTCTGGGATGGCGGTGTCCACGTCTAAGCTGGGGCTGAGCTGGAATGGCAGGGCTCACTCCGACCTAAACGCCCCGAGCTTGCGGGATCGCCTCGGTGGAGGAAAGCAGAGTGCGGGCCCGGTCCAGAGGGCTCGGCCTTGGAGAGGCTCCACGTGGCGGAGGAGGGCTGAGCTCGACTCCGACCACAGGGCTCGATCTCCAAGGGTCTCGCTCTGGAGGGCAGAGTGCGGGCCCGGTCCAGAGGGCTTAACCTCAGAGAGGCTCCGCGTGGCGGAGGAGGGCTGAGCTAGACTCCGACCACAGGGCTCGATCTTCGAGGGTCTTGCTCTGGAGGATAGAGTATGGGCCCGATCCAGAGGGCTCAGCCTCGGAGAGACTCCACGTGGCAGAGGGCTGAGCTCGACTCCGACCACAGGGCTCGATCTCTGAGGGTCTCGCTCTGGAGGGCAGAGTGCGGGCCTGGTCCAGAGGCCTTAGCCTCGGAGAGGCTCCACGTGGCGGAGGAGGGCTGAGCTCGACTCCAACCACAGGGCTCGATCTCTGAGGGTCTCGCTCTGGAGGGTAGAGTGCGGCACCGGCCTAGGCGTCCCGAGCTTGCGGGACCGACCTGGCGGAGGACGGAGCTCGACTCGTTGTCTCGAGGGAGCTCAGCTCGGTGGAGGAGTCCGGGCAAGAGAATTGACGTGGTGTCCATCATGGCGGCTTCCTTTGACGTGGTGCCCGTCAGCTCCCCCATGTCAGCGATCCCGCCATATCAATAATAATCCAGATATTTGGGTTCTTGTTCTAGCCTGAGCTAATCCTCGCTGACTTGTGCATAAGGTTACACATGTTTGGCTCTGGTGGGTGCCAAGAGAACAAGGGCAATCCTAGTTCAACTAAAACCCTCAAAATTCATCTATAAAAAGGCTCCCAAGTGAAGTGGCATGAAGATAGAAGACCTTGCATGAATTTCTTATAGCCAATAACTTTTTTTTTTCTTTTTATGATATTCAAATAGCCAATAACATAAACAGCTTTGTGGTAATCCATGGTATTTTTTGCTTGTGCCTCCATGCTCAGGGATCATCAGGACTCAAATGCCTGGGGAGTTTCGAAGGTGATAGGTTGTCTGCTGAAATCATTCTTATAGATGATATCTGATGTATAATTAATTTTTCTCCTCTCATGGCATGCATATTTTTGAAAGTTATTTCATTATCTTCTAAATAAATTTGGTTCTTGGAGTTTGAATTCTAAATGCGTTCAAGATCTCTTTGTACAAGTAAAATACATTGCTAATCAAGCAATTTTCTTTGATTAGGGTAAACACCTTTGGATTGTGCTCCTTCTATACCTAGCTGCAGTACAAAATGCACAAGAAGATGCAAGCACTTGCAGGAACGAAACAACCAGTTGGTGATCTTGTAAATTGAGTCTTGAATTGATTTTTATCTATGCATCCACGAACTCGGTTCTTTCGAGTTCATTTGTTTCGATTGACAATGTATCATTTGCACCAGCAGTTATTGCTACCGAGAACTAGCTATTTTCATCATGGATAGGCTAAGTATTACATAAATTATTATTTTTTTCTGCAAATCTTTTAGGTTTAAAGAACACATCTCTCGGACCTGCTCTCTGAGATAATTTATTACTACTGGTTCACCTTGATGGCTGTAGTTAATTGCTGATCCTTGACCGGTGATTTTTTTTTTTTTTTTTTTTGTAAATCAAAAGAGATTTTTGGAAGGGGAAGGAGGGCAATAGTAATACAGTTGATAGAGATCTTGTCTTATTATCAACCGGTTATTTTAAATCGAATATTATCTAGCAGGATGGAAGCGTACAGGGTAGCTACATTATTCGATTAATTTTTTATTATTTAAATAAAATGATTTTAGAGTTATAGATACATTATCCGGATAACTTTTTTTTGTTTTTAAATTTACATGCTATCAGTGAGTTTGCAAAATATTTGGCTTTGGATTGATATGCCCACTAATGCGAAACCAACATAATTATATGCAGGGAAAAAATCCATCATAATTATACCTTGAGAAAAAAAAATTATGCTTGGAACATGATTTTCTTCCTCCTAGTTTAAGCAATCTTTGATAACCAACTTGGCCAATCCCAAAATTTGCTCCTCCATTCGAGGAACCATTTTTGTAATTTTATTTGTTACTTTTCAGCCATCAATTCTGTTGAAAAAAAAAAAAAAAAAAAAAAAAAAAGGAGAGAGAGGGAAAAACATGGAGAGGGATTTTTTTTTTTTTTTTTTGACTTAGCTTGCAAATGTCAATGGTACACAAGATGCAAATGTAACGATCAATCATTCAATATTCATGATAGCCAATAATTTTAAATATCCAATGGAAATGAAACAGGTCAAAGGGGTGGATAAATTTTATAAATTTTAAATATCCGGAGGTGATTAATTTTGGAATTTCAGAATTATTTTATTAATTTTTTTTGATTTTATTTTTAGATTATTTTTTTATTTTTTATTTTATCTCCGAACTTCCTTATCGAAATATATCTAAATCAAGACTCAAATCCTTACCAGTTGATCATAAGAAAAATTTTACAACCAATTGCACCACTCGTCATCGATGATTTAAGCAATTTTGATAACTAACTTAGCCTATCCCAAAATTTGCTACTTCATTCGAGGAACCATTTTTGTCATTTTATTTGTTGGTTGTCAGCCATCAATTCTGTTGAAAAAAAAAAAAAAAAAAAAAAAAAAGGGAAAAACATGGAGAGGGAAATATTTTTTCTTGACTTAGCTTGCAAATGTCTCGAGTATAATGGTGCACAAGATGCAAATGTGACGTTCAGTCATTCAATCATGATAGCCAATAATTTTAAATATCCAATGGAAATGAAGCAGGTTGGAGGGGTGGATAAATGGAATTTTTCTTCTTGAATAGGACATGCTTCTTTCCTGATGTGACTACAAATTTTATATTTAATATTATTTTTTAGAAATTTGACATTTGGCTGCTTCATTGTCAAAACGGTAAATAACCTAGAAATCTTGATGCGAACGCTGTGTTCAATCCTTGCCCCCACCCCCATCCAATAATAATACTAATAAATAAATAAATAATAATAAATATTATGTTCAAATAGAGGATGGTTATCTCTGTTTAAAATTCTTTTGCTAACAAAAATTAATCAACTACTACGGTGATAGCACGATTGGTTAGCACGTGATTTCGTTCTTGTGAATAATCTATTGATCACGGATTCGAGAAATGATTTTTTGGATGACTCGATTAAATTTCAGAAATTCTAGATCACGTGACTGAGAGACTGAGCGGCTCTAACTTCGGCGCCGTAGTGGAGTTAGATTGACGTACTCACCGGTTGATGGAAAAGGTACGCGAACATATGCGGTCCAAAAAAATAAAAATTAGTCAAAAATATATTACAATCAAGGTAATATTTGGATACCAAAAAAATTATTTCTGGAATACCAATTCTCAAGTATAGCTATTCATTCTTGTTATTCCAAATTTCTGTTTGATTGAAAATCTAGAATAATAACTTTATTTCAGTATATTTATTGCAGTGGGACCCATCATATAGAGATAAAATGATTTGGAATAAGCTATTTCATGCTCCATCATAGAATAGCTATTCTAGAATACCAAAGGTTGACCGAAATAACTTATTTTAGGTGATCTACCTGTAATAAAGGCATATTTTGGATGAGAATAACTAAGCCAAATACTACTAGGTTCAGAGTTAGCTACAAGTTTTATAAAAAGACTAAAAAAAATTAATTAAAAAATTCTTGGCAAAGAAAATTTTAATTTAAAAATAATTAATAAAATATGCCACTCGGTGGCATACTATGTTCCACATGGCTCAATATTGACCTGGCTCAAGCCATCCAAAATTGTTTCAATCTAATCCAAACTTCTGGTAATTTTAAAAAGAACCAAATGACTAATAATAGAAGATAGCTGGTAAACAAATAGGAGCTATTATGAGAAGGTAAAGGAATTGTATCTGAGACTTGAAAGGAGTTGATAGTTAGTGGATTATTTCTGATGAGGATGTACGGCATGTGATATTAAATTTCTTTCATTCCAAGTGGACTGCTAGTTTGGAGGAGGAGACCGTACTGTCCTTCCCCAAATAGCATGGTTTTTGATACTGAGAATTCCTTGCTAGTTGGTGATGTGACTAGAGAGAAGATTAGGGTGGCCATTTGGGCTTTGGTAAGGGATTAAGCCCTTGGCCCGGATGGATACTCTCATTTTTCTTTAGATGATATTGGGCCATTATATGCGGCGAGATGGTGGAGGCGATTCGGCAATTCTTTACTGCTGTATTGATGCCTGATGCTTGAAAGTATACCTTCATTATGCTAATTTCAAAGAGACTGGAGGCAATGGATCCTGGCCATTATAGACCCATTAGTTTATATACCTCTTTTTATAAGATTTGTGCTAAGTTATTGGTCCGCAAGTTGAAGTCTTTTTTAACATGGTTAATCTGTCCTGAGCAAGGTGCCTTCATTGGAGGTTTCTTCATCTCCGATAATATCCTCATTGCTTCGGAATTCATGTATGACCTTCAGAAAGCCCCTGGAGGCAGGTATCTCATGGCCATCAAGTTTAATACGAAGATAGCTTATGACCGGATGTGCTAGAAGTTCCTCTACCAAGCCTTGGAGAGCTTCGGTTTCCATAATTGTTGGATTGGCTGGATTAAAGGCTGTATGCATACTATAGCCTTTTCCATTTTGATCAATGGCACACCATCTGCCTTCTTCCACTTTTCTGTTGGCTTACGCCAAGGTTGTCATTTGTCCCTATATTTGTTTATTGTTTATGCTAATGCTCTATCTCATGGCTTGCGCCTTGCTATCCAAAGTTAAGCAATAGACCCCTACAGGTCGACTCCTATTGCTCCTTCGATTTTGCATTTACTCTTTGCTGATGATTGCTTCTTGTTGAGCCGGGCTTCAATCCGTAATGCAGTGGCTTTTCGATAGATTTTGGAGGTGTACTATATTGCTTCTGGTCAGAAGGTGAACCTGTCGAGATTTGCCATCTATTTCAGTCCAAAAACTAGCAATCAGGTCAGGTAATCGGTGAGGCATCACTGAGCAATCTGGAGCTATGCATTATCTTAGGGTACCTATCATTAGCCATTGTCTATGGAGGATTGACTGCACCAAGCTGGAGACCTCGATCCGCATTCGTCTTGAGGGATGAAAATCCAGAGCTCTCTTGATGATGGGTAGAGTCACCATTATCAGGTCAATTCTCAGTGCCATCTCGATTTTTTTGCTCTCCTATATTATTGTCCTGAGTGCCACCCTATCAAAACTCGAGCAATTATTCAGGAATTTCCTTTGGGGTTCTCATCAGGAGAGGACTGGGGTTCACCTCCTTGCATGGGACGTACTGTGCCTTCCAATTAGGAAGGGTAGGCTTGGTATCCAGTCCTTGCATGTTCGCTAGGATGCTCTAATTGCCAGGCATGTTGTGAGATTTCTGCTACTATCCTATAGCCCCTAGAGCATGATGATGGAGGCGAGGCATGATCATTGGATCAATGGGAGGGAGCTCTATGTCAATAATAGCTCCTTTATATGGAAGGAAATCTATTGGCTTGCACCAGATGTGATGGATCAGATGCCATAGATCCTGTATGATGGCAAGTCAATTGGACTCCTATGGGACACCTGGATAGTTAATCTATCTCTGAGTTGATGGCCTACATTTTTTAGTATGGACATTGACGACCAGTCATGGGTATCAAATTTATTTCGATCAGAGGGGAGGGGTGGGACACCTAGAAGGTGATTCAGCTCTTCGGTGATATGTTGGTAGATAGAGTTTTATCACTGACGATCCCCATTATACAGGGCCCGGTTAGGATGTGGTGGTCATCGAGTGGCCCTATATTGGTGACTAGGGAGCTCTATGACATTTACAAGGAGGAGCGAATAAGGACATTGGATGGCACCTAGATTTGGAGACTTAGGATTCATCCTAGGATGAGCTTATTTTTCTGGAAGGTTGCTTGGCACTGGCTGCCTACTAGGATGCTCTGTGCTGCCTACTAGGATACTTTTGAGAGCTACTGATATGGGCATCCAGGCTACCTATCAGAGCTGCAAAACAATGGATGAGAGTTTGGAGCATGTACTTTTTTTTTATCTAAGAGTTGTGCGGGTTTGGCAGTTGGTCGCCCTACCTTTTACCAACGGTCCTATGGAGCAGGCTACCCATTTTTTTCTTGGAACCTGTATGGCTAAGTTTGGAGTATGCTGTTACATGAACAATCGAGATCAGGGCCACCTACATTGCTTATCAGATTTGGCTCGCCTAGAATGCAAGAGTCTTTGAGGCAAAATGGCTACCTGCAAGACTTGTGGTGGAGAGGACCTTGACTCTGGTTGCAAAGATGTCTGATGTCTCGCTACCTGATGTAACCTTTACGACTCAGCACATTTGGGACTCCCTGCTCTCCCTTCCTTTAGGAAGAGGATGTTCATCTCCTGGGAACCCCTATTCCCATTATTTCTAAAGGTCAACTTTGATGGCAGTATGATGGATGGAAGAGGTAATGCGGATTTGTTATTCGTGACCCAATCTCCCAGCTCATTGCAGCTAGAGGTGTTCGGCTACAGGAGACTTTAGTGCCTAGGACTGAGCTGAGGGCGACTTGGAAGGAGGTTTGATTTGCTAGATTGACTTTTCGTGTCGACAGTTGATCATTGAGGATGATTCTGCTATGGTTATGACTGGGTTACGAAGGCCTTCCAACCATGGCATGGTCACTCATCTTCTAGTTTGTAATATTCGTTACTTACTATGTGGATGCATTACTTATGATATCAGGCATGTTGGCGAATTATATTGCTGACTAGATCATTTTTTTTATTGCACATCATTTAGATACATATTTTTAGATTGATATATTTTTTTTATCGTTGTCTTTTATGGATATCAGTTTTCTAATTTTTTAGATTGTATTTATATTGGTTTTGTATGAAGCATAGGGCTTGATGATGATTATGGTGATGGATATCATTTATTTTATTATTTAGATAGTTTTTGTTTTATTAAAAACTTCTCCCACCCTGCATCGACGTGCCGAGTCGTGCCCGCTCACGGGTCATGGCAATATGGTCAATCGAGCAAGAGCCAAGGCCATTTCGCTGTTAGGGCCTCATAAATACCATACCACCATCCCTTCCATCCATTCCGGATCTGAAACATCCTCCACCGGGAGAGAAAGCAGCAGCAACGATGGCGTCCTGGAGAGGAAGAGAGGCCGAGGCCGAGGACGACTTCGACGAGTATGACCCCACCCCCTACGGAGGCGGTTACGACCTCGCCCTGACCTTCGGCCACCCCCTCCCTCCCTCCGAGGAGACATGCTACCCTCTCTCCTCCGCTGGTGGCGGCGACGTCGACTACAACCGCCCCCACTACTCCTCCGGATCCACCACCTCCGCCTACGAGACCGAGGCCGACTTTGGCGACCGCTACGGCCGCCCCCGCCCCAAGCCCCAGCCCCAGCCCCAGCCCCAGCCTGCGTATGGCTTCCAGCACCAGCAAGAGGAACAGGGCGGCGGCTTCGGCGGTGGATACGGTGGCGGCCCCCAACCGCCAAGGCCGGGGTACGGGTATGGCGGCGGTGAGGGCGAGTACGGATCCGGGCAAGGGTTCGGGAAAGGCGGGAGGAAGGAGGAAGAGGAGGAGCCCCGTTACGGACGGCAACCCCAGCGGCATGAGGAGGAATACGGATTCGGACCCGGGTATGGGAAGGATCGTCCGAAGCCGTATGGAGAGGAGGGAGGGCAGGGTTTTGGGTCTGGAAGCAAGTACGGTGGGGGGGGTGGTTACCGGAGGAGCGAGGAGGAAGCATACGGCGGCGGGGTTGGGTACAAGAGGAGCGAGGAGGAAACGTACGGCGGCGGGGTTGGGTACGGGAGGAGCGAGGAGTATGGGTTTGGAGGGAAGCCGAGTTACGAGCAGCCGAGTTACGAGAGGCCGAGCTATGGCGGAGATGAGGAACGGACTGGGAGGTACCAGAAGCCAGGCTATTATGGCGAAGAGCAAGGGGAAGGACATGGCCGCTCCAAATATGTGAGTTCAAAAATTCTTCCTTTTCCCCCTTTTTACCTCCGTTCCTCTATGGTGATTCATTGCTTGATTTCCGAGCAAAATTGTCTCAATTTTTCTAGCTATGGTACTGTGAAGTTAATTTAATTTTGTCGGGGAGTGATTGCTGCGTTATTCGCCTCTGTCAACCATGACAAAGGTGTTAATTTGGGAGTCATTTTTTGGAGAATCGTGCATAAGAGGCATGGGATGTAGTTGGATATCATCTCGATCAAGTTTATCTCCTAAAGGTATTGACAATTTAATTGTAACAGGACTGTGATTCACTGGATCGCAGTGGGGAAAGAACTCCAAATCCTTGCTTGGAATTAAATTATGACTACATCTCTCAATTGGTCATGTAAAATTGTTCCTTAGTATTTCAACACCATACCTTGCAAGATCTATTTTCGGTTGCAAGTTACGATTATTCACATTTTTAATCTTATTATTATTATTATTAGTATTTTGACTTATGCCCTTCAGAAGATTGGAACGTTTCCATCTTTATAAATGATCGTGAGAGCCATCTATGTTAAACGCGACGTTATTAAAGAAGGTGCACTGTATGAGGGTGAAACCCCTTGGTGTCACCCACCCAGTAATTTCTTAGCCTGGTGCAAGTATTCAACAGATGTGGGACAAAATAAACATATAAGCTTTTTTTTGCGTGCAGGTGAATTAAATAAAAATCTGTTTATTAGTCATTTGTGGATTATTCTTTCTTTTCTTTTTTTTTTTTTTCTGGCTGATTTTTTTTTTTCCTCGTCGGAATAACTAGCAGGGCAATGACTTTGATGACGAGGAAAAGAATCATCATCATCACCATCACCACCGTCGCAACTATGATGATGACTAAACCATTTCCAGTACTATTATCATGTATTGGTATGGCTTGATGCCCTCACAAAAAACTAGTAGCTAAAATAAAGATGAGGGTGTGGTGTGTGTTCTCCGTGGCGTGTTCTTTTGGAAACTTTTCGTTGCTCTTGCAGTGGGAGCTGGACTTTCTTGGGGGAGCAATTTGTGCTTTGAATAAAGTGATTCGGTGTTGTCCTGTTTGCTGTAAACCGAGTCATGGAGCAATGCTGTTTGCTTGGAAGTACTTTGTTCTTCTTAGCATGGAATTATTGTCGGCACTTGTAGTCGGCGGTATGGTTGATTTCTTGGTGGTTGGCTGGTCCACGTCGGTTGACATGGTTGTCTTTGTTATAGGTGCCGTCTAGCAATTTCTTCCCCTTCATTGCGAGTTATGAGTTAGTTTTTTTTTTAAATAAAATAAATAAATCTCACAAAGCAGAAGATAAATGCTCTGGATATTATATAATTTTTCGTTATCCGTCGGGAATTTTTTTTTCAAACCAGAGCACTCGATGTGGAAGTTCAAGTGTTTTTAGTTTCATATTGGTTAAGTATTTTTAGTTTCATATTGATTCCAGAAAAACTCGGGATTTTTTTTGTGTGAGATATCTTTCAAAATGGAGTACAAGAATCGGTCCATCTTCAAGAAAGAAAATTCTGAGATTCATGGATTAGAATAGATAATATATTCAGAGTTTTTGGATTTCCAATATGTGGTCAAGGGTTCATGGGCTTTATTGGCCATCATCTGTTTTAGGCTTGGCCAAATTCCAAGGGCTTGCTCGTCTGCTTGAAGTGTCGAAAATCCTCCCCATGCGGCTGCACGGCATTAGCAGTGTAACGGAAGTCACGGATTTTTTTTTTTTACTTTTTTTTTTTGAGTAAAATGGGGATTTATTTAAACTTGCCTAAAAAAGATATATTCATGTAACTTAGAAAATAAAATATTTAAAAAATAAAAGAAAATTAGAAAATTTAGTCGATGACATAATTTATATATGATCAGTCATCTATATCACCATCTAATCAGCATCACTATTAATTTATCTTAAAATATGAGTAATTTCATATGAAAAAAGAGTAGAAATCATTTTCTGATAATATCTAGCAATTATGTAATAATGGATGTAAAGCTGCGGAACTTTAACCATCTGGTCACTGTCGACCGATCCACTTCCAGAACGATACGGGAAGCTTTAAAAAATTTTATTGCATATAGGTAACCTTTCCACGAAGCTTGTAACTCAAGAAACTATTGTTTCATAAAGAGTAATTTCGCTAGCTGCTGCTAATGAACTACTGGGATTCCTTATATTAAAATCGGCCTCTCCAAACTCCCAGCTATTCAAAACGCTTTCATTAAAATCTATTTTAAGGAAACTGGAGAGTGGTGAGGACTCCTAGAAAAATAAATCACTTGAGAAGATGCAAAACTAGCTGAGTACACATTTTCTTTGCTGCAAAAGGTCTCTTTGAAGATTTTGAATGAGCAAATTCCTGAGCTAGTGATGCTGCTTTCCTTGGAATAAATTTGGGAGTACGATGAACCATGTAAAAGATGCTATTGTTCTTAGCCATCCAAATCTAGGCAACATAATACATTAAATTCGTCTTATATCTTTGATTTATTCAAGCATATTTTTCTTTAATATTCTATATAAATTGGTCTACGATATATCAGCTGCATTAGTAAGAGGAGCTTGCCGCCAAACCTAACTTGCAATCCTACAATTCAAATAAACACAAGAGATGTACTCTTCCATATCTGGACACATGTCATGATGCGCGGAATGTGCGGCTCTTGTTAGACGAGGAAGCAGAGAGCTGATGCCATGCAATCTTCCATAAAAATAATGCAATTCTTGGTTGGTTGGATGTTAAGCTTCCAGATATAGCCAAAACTAATTCCAATAGGATCTTCATTCATTAAAAGCTTAGAAAACTCTGAAACTCCAACCGTCAACTCCATGGAAGATTCTATTTGCCAAGTCATTGAAGTAGTGCAGTCTTACGAAAGATTGATTCCACTTTTTTTTTCACCCTTAGATGATGGGATCCGTCGCTTTAAGAAAACTAACTAGTGCTAGCCACGGAACCAACGGAGCGAAAGATATCCGCGATCGTGAGCTGACTCCTGAATGATACCAATAGCATTCCCATTGCCCGCAATCTATTTGGATAGCCTTAAAAGAAAAACAGAAAAAACATCATCATTATTTCGATAGTTCTTATAATAAAAAATTAAAAAAGAGCATGTATTATAAAATTTTAAAAGGATCATTCTCTTTTTCTTTGAATTTTTTTTTTTAAATTAGAAAAAAATTAGAAAATTAATTTAGAAGACAAAAAGAGATATTTTTTTAATTTTTTAAAATTATATTTAAATAAGATTTTTTTTTTTTTTCTTTGATTTTCTTAGGAAACAAAGACGGAGCCGATGAGTATACCTTTCTCGGGAACTATTTTTTAACCAAAATGGATGATATCGAAGAAACCAAACCCTATATTTTGCTTTCACGCCGGAAACCCATAGATCATCATCTCTTATCAGCGTCAACCTCGTCACATGTTCAGCCATCAAACGTCTCATTTCTAACAATCAAGGAAGAAATTTCCAAATCCCTATTCTTGACAGACTAACAAACACGATCACGGTATAGCAAATGCACCGAGCCCATAAAAAAATTTCCCAATATAGCAAATTCATTTCACGCCAAAGCATCTCGGTCCACATTTCATGTATCCACCGCATGGTTCCGTGATACGAATCGGGCTGGAACTGAACCGGTTCAAAATCCATCGATTGAAACCGGATCGGGCCAGTCCAATAAATTTTAGGTCGATCAGAAATTGAGTTAAATTTTAGATCGAATTTAAAAATTTTTGGATCAAACTCGATTGATCCAAAAATTGAATGGTAACAATTTTAAAATTTGAAATATAGCCTGATATATTTAAAATTTGATCAAAAATTTGATTCGATTCCGAATCAGCCCGGAATTTATTAAGCTGGCCCAATTTAATTTGGGGCGATGGACTTCGGAGCGGTCCGGTTCCAGTAGCCGTCCCTGTCCCCCCACCAGCGCCGATGCTTCGCGGTCGATGCGGGAGTGAATCCAGCGCCCCATTTCCAAGTCCCCCGGCTCCGCGCACGCCGACAGTGCGGCCGCAAAAGGTGGCCTGGTCGGCGCTGATGCGGGCCAGACACTTCCCTCATTCTCTTGAGAACAAATGCTGCTGCCAGTCTCTGAAGTTTGATGGTTGCCGGAGGAAACCACTCTTCCTCATTTGAAACTCGTGAACAGGTCCTGGAAAAACCGAAAGATATTGAGAGAGAGAGAGAGAGCCGAGACATGCCACCTCGCTTCTATTTTTATGAGGTTCAACAAGTTGTCAACGGCTGTGCCCCATATATCTCGCTTCCATCTTCACACAGGAAAGCGTAGGCTTAGCAGCGACCACCTCTTACGGAAAGGCAAACAATTGCCCACCAAAAAGCCCTTCGAGCAATTTCGGCGTTTGCAGAGGAGAGGACCTTCCTCCATCGATAGCTATGCACTCCTTCGTGTTCTCAGAGCACGTACCAAAGCATCGTCCCGAGTGGAAAGAACGCAGCTCCACACGTTCGTCATAACTCTCGGCTTTGAGCCCATTGTACATTTACAAACAGCTCTCATCACGTTGTACTCGGAGATGGGGAGCATAAATGATGCGCACCGGGTGTTCGACGAAACGTCCTGCAGGACTGTGGTCTGTTGGACCGCCATGATTTCAGCCTATGTGAACAACAGCAGGCCAGGCAAAGCTCTCGAGCTCTTCAGGCAAATGCAGTTGGAAAATTTAGAGCCGGATCGCATTACGATTACTATTGCTCTATCCGCTTGCGCAGATATTGGAGCTCTGGATGCAGGGGAGTGGATCCACATGTATATCTACCGCCACCCGAGTATGGGATTTGGAGAGGACTCGATCCTCAGGAATGCCCTCATCAACATGTATGCAAAATGTGGTCACATTCAAGCTGCTCGTTATCTGTTTGATGGTGCAAAGCAAAGAGATGTAACGACATGGACATCCATGATCGTGGGCCTTGCCTTGCATGGCCGAGCAAATGAGGCTTTGATGCTCTTTTCTGAGATGAAAGAAAGCATGAGCAGTGGCTCCAATGACTGTTCTGTCAGTCCTAACCATGTCACCTTTGTTGGAGTGCTAATGGCATGTAGCCATGCAGGGTTGGTCAGCAAAGGACGATTTCACTGGAAGAGCATGCAGAGGGATTACAATCTGAAGCCTCAACTTGCTCATTATGGATGCATGGTTGATTTGTTTTGTCGAGCTGGGCTTTTGGAGGACGCTCATGCCTTCATCAAGGAAATGCCAATCCAGTGCAATGCAGTAATATGGCGTACTCTACTTGCTGCATGTAGTCTCCATGGCAATGTCAGCCTTGGAGCTCTTGCTCGCTGTAGGCTGCTCGAGCTGGAGCCCGACTATGGCGGCGATGATGTTACCATGTCCAATGTGTATGCAGCTGCTGGGTTGTGGGATGAAAAGCAAGATGCGAGGAAAAGAATGAAGCGGAGAGATCCCGGCAGCAGTTTGATTGAAGTAGGAAGTAGGATGCATGAGTTTGTTGCTGCAGATAGGAGACACCTTAGGGAAAAAGGGATACAAGAAGTTCTTCGAAGCATTGTTGAGAACTCCAGAGCTTTGGTGCATGTTCCAGATGCTGACATGGCTTTTGACTGAATGGAGAAAAATATGGATAATTCATGAGGTTTTGATTCGGCAAGCTTGCCTATTATGTTGTTATTGCTTCTAATCAGTGTTGTGTTTAGGGATGTGTCTCAAGTCTAGAAGATCATGTCACCTGGGAATTAGCTTAAGAACAAGCACCATTCAACCTCCTCGGAAAGGTTCCTTTTTCAAATCACAGCGCTGTCTCTGATTTGAGCATGCATAGCTTCAGCTGTTGGGCGATTAATCACCCTCCTGGTAGCAGGGTGAAGGGTTTGGATTGCAGTTTGATTCACTTCATTTTGAAGGGTGCGTGGGCACAAATCTACGCAAGATTGCTGCAATTTGATGTAGTTTAGAACATGATATGGAACCAGTTTGGACTTGGCATATCCGATCCTCTATGTAATGTAAGTATAGTTGATATGGGTTAATTCATACCCATAAAGAAAGCAGAAAACGAAAAAGAGTAAAGACTACAACTTTGCATTCAAGGTCAAGTCTCTGGCCAATATTACAGTCCAAGTAGATCCACTGGTGCATGATAGACTTTACCTTGGTACGGAGCCTATTGTTCTATTGAATAAGTTCATTTTTCATGATATATCATTAGAAATTTTCTGAAATGATCCACTTTATTCTTATATTTGTTAATATAGACCAAACTTGTGTCCTTCAAAAAAAAATCTCCATTTTAAGATTTCATTGATCCATCATGTCCACCCTTAATGACTGCATGCATCTTATGCCAATGTGATTTGCACATTTTGAGAATGAATGCTATCCTTATAAAATTGACAAGAAAAAATGTTTGAAAAAGTTCAAAACAGATAATTCCTGTAAAAACAGGGTTTTACGAATGAAAAGCAAGTTTTTTTTTTGTCCCCAAAATCTCATGCAAGATTAAGGTGAATCTAACACACTACCATCTGCAAAGACCCAAGAGCCGATAAAACAAAAAGATTTCCTACCAATAGAAACGCGCCATGGACTGGCGGCCGTCTTCCTCTCTTCAACCCCTCTCCTCTCTCTTAACGCCCTCAGTCTCTCTCTCGCGGGCGCGCGGAAACAAGGCCCTAGGAGGAAGTGAGGGAGGGATCGTACTATATGGTCCTTCTGATCTAAAAACTAGGAAATAAGAGGGTTCGCGGATTAGAATTCTATAGGAACCAGATTCTCTTCCCTCCTGCTAGTCCACTTCCTCTTGATGGAGGTGGTGGCGCGAGGGCACTGCAGTTGTAGCAGCTTCCTCGAGAATGGACAGGGCGTCTGCGTTGCCTGCGGCCGGTACCGGCAGAACCTTAGCACGGCCACATCCTTCCCCGCGGCGATTTCGGCCGCCGGCCGAGGTGATGGAGGGGATGGCATGGCCGAGAGGGGCGCGTCTTTGTACTTGCCGCGGTTGCTCGTCGGGGTTTTTTCTGGGTTCCTCACTGGGCTTTTCGCGCTGGGTACTCCCACCTTCTGTCCTTTTCCACTTAGTTAATTCTGCCATCCCGGGCTTTGCTCAGATTCTTGATCATGTTCGTGGATCTTGATTCTACTGTAGCTCTTCAAGTTCTTTTATGTTTTCCCTTTTCCTTTCAAACTGCCTGCTTTTCATTCTTTAAGGCTGAATTCCTTCGCGGAAATGGATTAATTTCGGTTTGTCATACCAAATATCAAATGCCAATTCCAGCGAGACTAAAAGCTCATTCCTGAATGATAATCTCATGATGCAAGGATGACCGGGGGAATAATTTTGATGGCGAGTTTAAGCTTGTATAAAGGATGGCATCTGTGGAAGCATGCACATACAAATAGTGATCATATTCAAATTCTTTTGGGCAGCTGAAAAAACTGATTGCAAACTGAAACAGTTGAGGATTGGTAGGATGTGGCTTCTACTACAGGTGTAATATAGGCAGTGAAAGAGCAGTGAGATGAGAAATACGAGTAGAGTAGTGCTGCAGGGTTTTTAGTGGAACAAACTTGGATCTTGTCTGAAGTTCCTTCAGCTGCTAAGTTCCCAGGCAAGTGCATGTGACAACAAGGGATTTTATGAGAACTTAAACTGCTTAGTCCTCTTGATGCTTTGTGCATAACTTCAAACTTATCTAAGAGATCTAGGAGGTGAATTCAGAGAAATGATGAACTTACAAGAAAAAGAAAAGAGATTTGGGAAGCTGAAATCTCAAGATCTAGGGAGTGGATGTTTCTCTCTATTGTCAGTTTTAAAAAAATAAATATATATATATTATTTCCTTGCTTTTGTCTACAACTGTAGAGATTGGAGCAAAAAACATGATAGTTATCGGAAACTCGAATTTGTTGCACTCAATCTTGGGAACGGAAATTGAAGATCTTTGTTATCAATTTTGACAGAACAAAAATTCAAGATTTTGAAGGTAATGATGGATTTCTGTGTTTCCTCCCTCTTCTTCCAGAAATGGGTCCTGGTGATTACATGTAAGGTGTAAAACACATTTCTTGTTAAGTCAAAATTGATAATAGAATTATTATTTTTTCTTTTTATTCTGTAGATGTGCATCAAAAGCCTACAAGATGGTATCATTGTCAAGGAGTGAAGTGCATCTTCTTAAATTGTTGTCATCTAAGTACAAGCTAATGTAGATGTGACTTTTGTTATGTTTTTGATGGTGGAACCAACAAAATGTATATGTAGATGTGCACCATGAACCTCCAATATGGTATCCTTCTAGAGAATGGGTTCATGTCTTAAATTTTTGGCACCAGACCATGGGTTATACACCAATCTTCATGCATATATACAAATGGATAATTCATAATTCCATTATCAAAGGCTGAATGAGAAATGAATACAGCATACATGTGTTATTGTAATTTAGACTTCTATTATATTTGTATTATTCAACTGCAATTGCATTTGCTATTTTCTTTAATTTCAGGAAAAGTAGGTCAGATATTTTCTGCCGATTTCTTTACTCTTATGGCTGTTCTTTTAGATAGTTTTTAAGTCTTATTCTTGGAAAGTTATTTTCTTGTAGTCCTACTTTATGTTTATGTTGGGTTACAATAGTTTTTAACTCATTCAGATCGCATCTTGAAAAGATTTTGATGATTTTCTATGTGGGTTTCTTTAGAGATGCAAATGTTGTAGAGGGTGTAATTACTTTGGTGATTAATGTAAGACAGTACATTTTCTGCTATCTTTTCCCTATCTGTTTCTTATCGCTTCTTCTTTGGGCATAAGTGGTGACTCTAGATTGTACAGATTATTGTCCTTGGATCATAAAACATCAATAATGAGCAAATTTTTGTGCTGAAATCTGAACTAAAAGTACAGATTTCATCAATCATGTTAGTTCATCTTAGTTCTAAAATTTATTTCAGAGCTACAAAATATGCAGATTTGATCTTGGAATTGGATCTGCATACACACACATGCATGCATGCGAAAGTATGTCCATAATTAAATGAGAAATCAAAACTAGAAGTATGAAATAGAAAAAGGTTTTTTCAAAAGAAAATAGGTATTACAATTCAATAATAAATGCCCATACTTGATAAGGTGAGGTCCAGAAGTATGTCACTTCTACTATAGTTATCACTAGAGTTAAGTACCTAAATCTACTAGTCACCAGAAGAGTAACTTATTCTTTATTAGATCTGGTTTCAGCCTATCCAACCTGTGATTCTGATTAATTGGGCATAGATATCTTATACGTGCTTTGCATTACCAAGTCAATGGTAGAAGCTGTGAGGGGCTCATGAGTACTGATAAAGTACCTTAGGACCTTTTCTTCATAATGGATTTGATGGTTCCTTACACTCTTGATTATTGTTGGAAGTAGGAATTTTGCTAATTACTATTGTTAGTTTGGTGAATTTTGTCATGCTGGCCTGTATGTAATTGTTCACACCTAAAGCAATTTTATGATGCTATATAATTGATGTCATTATTATGAGGAGATCAGTAATTGTTTTATGCAGTGGTGCTTCTAATCTTGTAACATATGTTGATTTGTCAAACATGCAGCTGGAGCTCTCACTGGAGCAGTTACTGGTGCATTGGCAGGTAGGGCTTCTGATAGTGGTGTCCTCCGTGGAGCTGGGTTAGGAGCTGTTGCTGGAGCTGTCCTTTCTGTTGAAGTTTTAGAGGCTTCTCGTGCCTACTGGTGCTCAGAGCGATCTGGTCCTCAGAATGCATCATCCATGGTTTGTTCAAAACATGCTACTCTTTCATTGGAGTTTGGCAGGATAAATTGTATGTTTTGTTATCTTATGTAAAAAATGGTGTCCATGATTGCATATCTTGGTTAATAATTTGCAGTTACTTGGGCACTTCATTTTTCTTTTTAAGATTTTAATAGTGGTGCCTGGATACTTCACACCCAGGAGGTTATTTGCCATGTCACATTGTTTTAATTTGTCATTTGATTAAATTACAAGTCTGAAAACAAGTCTCATGTACCTATGACAAGTTGTTACTTGATCAAGTTTGAATTTGTCCATTTATCCAATGCTATGATACTATTATTTTTCTTTTTTTATAAAAAAGGACTTTTAGATGTAAAACCAAAAGCTAATGTTACATGGAGCCTTTTGTAGTAGACATGAATATTGACATATACCATTTGGAATAACGCCAAAGTTTAAAATATAATTTGCTTGATTTCACAATGTATGTGCTGAAAGTTGCCAACACGCAAATCCCATAAGGATAGATCATCTTATTGGGAATGATTTGGAGCTTTGTGAAGGTGAGAAAGATGAGAGAGTGGAGGTTGGAAGAACCCTTTTAAGTAGTACAGCAATCTAATAAATTACTGAATAAGTCAAATCTTCTTTTGAAGCCTTCTCTGTTTAGCAGCTGGATTTTGCGTCTCTGGATCTAAGTTGCATCCATCTGAATACTACTTTCATGTATCATATGTTCTATGACATAGTTGCCAACCTAATATAGGTAGTACATACCATCACCAGTCCATATCAGTATGTAGCAGTCATACCATCGTGTACCGCAGATTTATGCTATGGTTCATGCACAAATATACTACTAAAGCTGAAAATTGGCCTGGCTCTCCTGAAGTCCATGTGGAATGGCTCAAATTTATGGTTTTTATTCTTTTTGTATTGCAATGTACTTCTTATGGGTATGATTGAAATATTTGCTTGATTGTAATTTGTTACTCTCTCGGATAAAATTCGGATAAAATAGGACATGCTACTATGTGAAGTTACCTAAAATTTCACCCTTTTGTCTTTTCTCAGGCAGATTTTGTGGAGGAGCTCCTTCATGGTCAGTTTATATATGAACAATTTGTACCTGCAACATTCATGGCATACCGCTGGCAGGTCAGTTTGTGATGTTTTAGTACAATCTTTGTTTGTATCCTTGATCATCACATAACAGTCAACATGAAATTTTGGACAAATATTCAAGCTTATGGAAATTATTCCTGCTATTTCCTGATTGACTCTGGGTGCTAAAATAGAAAAAGTGGAAATATTTTATTCTAGACTCTCTAATTTTTTATGGTAAACATTACTTTCTCTGTTGTGGGTTGTTATTTTTGAACATGGTGCTTTGACAAAAAAAGAATATGAGGTGCTTCCAAGATTTATCAAGACAAACTTGTGGTGGGGCTGATAATGTGTGTTGTGTGCATGGATAATGTAGAGACAAGAAAACATACTTTTGTTCATTGTCTAGACTCTGGAGGCTGACATGTTACATTACTGATTTGTTTGCATCTATGTTCTGTGACCGGTTGTTCGAGGTACAGGTCTGGTTTTGCTTATAGAGTGTTACTCATGTCATGTGGATGCTATTAGCAAGGAAGTTTGTGTAACTTTGCCTAAAGTCATCTTCAGGGGCAAGAAAACATATAATCAATGCTGAATTGAAGGTTACAATTCATGTAAAGAGATTTTTAGCCATCATCAATAGTTATCGTACCTTTGCCCATATTTGTTTCCAACCTGAAGTGTTTTGCTGATTTTTTTTTACTTTTAATTTATTCTTAATATATGTTCACTTAAAGAAACCATCCAACGTGATTAGTACTCATCGTAGTTGTCTTGAATTTTCTAATTCTATTAGCTGAGAGCTTGGAGTTGTGATCTACAACAGAAGCAGAAGAAAAAGCTTCATTTTTGTGCCAAAAAACCTCCATCTAGTATTTTGTACTCTTTCTATATAAATGTGTTGACTATTATCAGGTTTTGTGTTAGGAATCACAATTTCACCAAAATGTGATGGAGGGACATTCTTTTGTCATAATTTTGCTTATTGGCAGACCCATTGGTTAACTGATATGTTGGTTTTGCTTGTTTTGGATTCAAATTTGTAATTCACAATTTGCTTTAGTGAGTTAAATTTGCTAAGAGTAGGATGAGAAAAATTCATTTGTATTGATTTATATAATTTTGCATCAAATTCTATTTTGGTTTATGAAAATTTTGTTGATCGATTGCTTTGTATTTGTTTAAAGATATATTAAGTAAATGACAAAATAGAAGCTTTTTAGAAAAATTATGAGAAGTTGTACAAGAAAAATTGCTGTGTCTAGGAATTAATTGAATGAACATTTATGTAGAATTTCTAATTTGCTCATTTTATGTACTATACAATCTGGATTGTGAACTGGTTGAGTTAATACCAATTTGCTATTTGCTTCTAATTTAGTGAATTAGGTGACCATGGCGTGTCCTTAAGATGCATGCCAAACACTTTGGATTGCAGCTTGGTTATCAGCTCTACTGTTTTGGAGATAGATGTCTGATTCCTTTCTTTGTGTTTATTCTGTTTTTCTGGACCACTGACTTTAT
Organism: Areca catechu; assembly: GCA_021397845.1. NCBI lineage: Eukaryota > Viridiplantae > Streptophyta > Magnoliopsida > Arecales > Arecaceae > Areca > Areca catechu. The sequence continues at coordinate 7,484,346 of CM038052.1, forward strand.
CTATAAGCATCTTAAAAGATAGAAGATTGGATTAAGCTTGTCCAGCAAGATGACCTTTAGTGCTTATCTGTGCTAGGTTGTGTACTTATGTGAATATTGCTTGAGGGTTGTGATTTTTGCATGGTGTTTGGTTTATATAACAAATGACAGATTAACTTCTTTCCCTTGCCCTTGAGAAGTATATACTTCATCAACAACCTATACCCATTATCAGTTTATCATTTCAATTTATTTCTAAGTTTACTGGGCTTGTTATTATGAACTTTTGATATTGTAATAGTTCCTGTAATAACTCTGTTTTTGCATATCAGGCTCAGTTAGGTGTCAGAAATTGGGCCAAATTCTGCTTTTTTCTGGAAAATTTTGATTTATCTTTTTTTTTTTTGTTCAGAAAAAAATGATTTATATTATGATTATGTATTTATGCTAAACATGCAGGTTAGCATCTCAGACCTAGGCCAGGATGAGAGGTATGATATCTCTGGAGAGGTTGCATCAAAAGGTCTATCAGAGGAATCACTAAAGAAGTTACCGTGTCATGTCATCACTGATGATAAAAGAGATGGCTGTGGAGAAAGTATAAGTTGCACGATTTGTCTGCAGGTGCTTCCTGTTTATCAGAAGCAAAACCATTTTCCATATAGTTTCCCCGTTTTCATTTTTACTGCATCTACTTTTCTGCATTAATATTTATGATCTTCATCAGTTCATCCAAGTTGGCGTTTGCTTTCGTCGGTTCACTGAACTCTGATACGGTGAACCTCTCTGTCAGGTTTCATAAGAACTTTTCTTTCAACCTTTATAATTCAACAATACTGCATATTCTCTCCCTTATCCAGAATTTATTATTCGTTCAACCAACATCTAAATCATGGAACCATGCTAATTTTTCACTGGAAGTGTAAGGTGGATACCCTGCTAAATTTACACCTGAGATTTTATTATTACCATAGAGCTCATTGTGTGCTAGGCCTTTTTTTTGTTTGTTAAATCTCCCAATATGTCGAGGCTAAATGGCTAATAATTTGTATGGATGCTAGGACATTATGACTGGGGATACTGTGAGGAGGTTGCCTGTGTGCTCCCATATATTTCACTTGTCATGTGTGGACAAATGGCTCGTCAGGCATGGCTCTTGCCCTGTATGTAGGCAGGATGCGTAGTCATCTATTTATATACTGGAAATGATGTATGCACCATCTGCTCTTGTACATCCAAGATAATGTCTGGTGTGTTGCTATGTAAAGACATTCCCTTGTCATGTAAAGATATATGTAAAGAGTATTGCTTGGAATACCCTGCATCACCACCAAATGTGGTTTTGGTGCACCCTTCACAGGGTAGGTGGTTCATGAAGGGCTTTATTTATTGCTCGTTTTACCCCTGGCAGTTTGCAGAAAAATGGATCGAGGTATGCTAAGGAGTGCCCAAAGCTTTTTCCTATGTAAAATATCCATCCTTCACCTATACAGTTGTAGATGAGAGAGTGTAACCCTTATATTGTGAGAACCTTCTTTTCTTCTCTTAAATCTCGTGGTAGATTTTTCAGTGCTATTTGTCATAAGATCTTGAACTCTGCCATCTTGGCTACCGCTGGTTGCAGCTATTGGTGTTTGATTTCACCAGGACAGCTGATTACAGCTATTGGTGCCATCCACGTCCATGATTCTGGTGGCTCTTGGCTGCCCAAGATCTCTTCATAAAAAAAAAATAGCGGTGATGACTCCACGATGCTAGTCCGTCTGAGATCTTGATTCTCTCTCCCTCTCACTCTCCGTGTCATATAATCCATGGTTCACTTCTGGGATCTCATTAAAAAAAATGAGCATGTTGTTAATAGTAATTTAAGTGGTTTGGTTCGGGAATGAAGCAAGCATTAGACTTGGAATAAAGTCTTATGCTTAACAAGTATTCTTTAAAAACAAGCGTGAACCAATGATGGCTGTGTCGATGAAAAGAGCTGTCACATACTGTTTCATGGCATGAACATATCATTTATATTTATTTTTAGCTTTTCTTTTGTAGACCGAAGGGCATTTACCTAAAAGTTATATAAATCCCGTTAGATCGGTCCCGATTGCAGAAGTTATAGTGGCTTAGTTTGAACTTCGACATGCAATGGACCACGTTCAAAGTGATAGAATTGATCTAGACGGTGATTCAATCACTGTAGTTTTGTGGATCAAAGAGCATGATTCTCCGATGCACCCGGTCTTGAGAAGAAGTACCAGGGTTCTATGTTCTGGGATGCGGTACATTTTTTTTGTTCTCATGTCCTTCAAGATGCTCACCAAGAAGTGAATTATCTTTGCAAATGCTACCTGTTCTCCATGGAAATCATTCTGAACTGAGGATATTTCTCTCCGTCGGGCTCATCTTCTTCAAGCACGAGCTGCAGGTGTTTCTTTTATTTGGCTGTGGTGATTATGGCACTCATCGCAACCGAAAGAAAAAGCCATTTATAAAAATATAGCTAAATTCTTAACACAAAAAGTTAATCCAAACAAAAACTGAAGTAATTGATGATATAATTATCTATACATGCCTGATTCTTACTGTTTGTAATTTTCTTTTCCCCAAAAACTCCCACGGTTGGTAACCCACGGGCAATTCTACCCAAAGGTTCCTTTACCTATGCCTCCCCTGAGCCCATGACCATCCACAAGCTACGTGAGCTTCTTCTACTCAGAAGACTGGTTTACTCGGCAGCTTTGTCATACCTCGTCAAAGATGGTTAATGATTAATGACAACTCAAATTTCAGTTACAAAACCAAAGCAACGGGAAAAAAAAGAAAAGCAAACCAGCTCCAACGAAAGAATCGTCCGTGCCTGTCTAACTGATAGAGATTATTGATTATAATTGTTTACGTGTACTTTAAACCATCCAATAAAAAAATATAATATATATATATTTTAAAAAATATTATTTTAATTTAAACTAGTAAAAATTATCCTTTAATGGTTGAAGTGAAAATTTTCTATTCGAATTTTTCAACCATGTCACGATCTATTACTGGATGATGCGGGTTGTAGCGCTTCTAACCGAGTTCAAACCAATAATTTCGTAAGCCAACTCGAACTAGGAAAACGGAAGTAACGGCATTAGAGAGCCAGCGAGCAAGCAAGCGCCCAATTGGTGATATCCCTTCCCCTCCGCCCTCGTCGACGACGGTCTTCTTCTCAACGATCGCACCTTCTGCAAGAACACCAATCTCTCTCTCTCTCTCTCTCTCTCTATGTATATATATGCTCCTTTTGGGATGGCCGTTGCCGCCGCCACTTCTGCCGGCGATCTCTTCCACTCCATTGGGCCCTACGGTGCCGCCGGGCAATGGGAAGGTGATGTGTCACGCCCCGATCCAGGTGCGTAACAAACGTTGCATGCCTATAAAACAAATTTTATAGATATGCAATGTTACTTGAATAACAAATCTAATTATTTTATAATAATATTAATTAAAATAATTTTAATCTTGACATAATTATATTTCATTATCCTATAATATAGAAATAATAAAAATTATAATATTTTTAGATAATATTATCAAAGAATATATTATAATTTTTAGATTTAGATGATATGCAAACCAGTAATATTTATAACTGAAGTATTTAGTATTTACATCTATCTAGCATACTCTTTCAGGATTTTTACAAGCATTCATAGTTAATGACTCGCTTCGGATGAGATATATGACAGTGGTCGGAGACCCAAGTTGCATTTCCAAAACCTGGTTGGCCTTTTTTACCGCATAATGCAAGCTTCTATTTTTTATATCTTATGTTCTTTGATTTTGAACAAGCACACAATAAGGGTTTTTTTTATGGATTCGGAATATCATTTTTGCTATTATTTGCAATATTCAGTTCCTCTGCTGCTTTCACCTTCTTCCATGCCCTGACAATTCAAGGGCATTCAGCATCGTGTTTAATCGATGATTGTAATATTTTTGATTTTCAGGTAAGAAAGGAGATGCTACTTGACCCAGAGGATCTGTGCCAATTTCAGGATCACTCCTCCCAAATGGCTGCTTTGGATTACATGTTTTCTATGGCTGGTTATGTTTTCATACCCACATATGATGGGGAACATGGGGAAGGTTGTTGAAGGCCACCGCAGGTTAGATTACCTATATTGATCATGCCACTCTCCAAAGAGTCCTGCAATTTCTAACCTCTTCATTTTTAGGAGAATGCGACTGCTGCTCGATTCAGGCTAATGCTTTTGAAGTTTTGGTAGGTTTCTTGGATTCAAGAAAAGTATTTTTTCTGGACCACAGAAAATTAGTCGAGCTTGTTAACATGCACGAAAATAAGATGCTTTCCTGGGATGATTTTGTGTCTGTCGTTAGACAAGATCATGAGGGGAGATGTGGACAGCCAACCTGCTGGAAAGTGGTAATAGACAAGCCGAAGGAGGAAGATTACTTCCATGCAAACCCTCGTGAGTGCTTGATTAATGTAAGAGAATGTCCCAGGCCTGGAAATTCAAGTGCTGTTGGATGAGGTCAAATAAGCAATCAGCCTGAAATTTGTTAGATTAGGGCCATCCAGCCCGGAGCCCGATAGTGTCCGTGGATGCATGCGGTGGCAGCAAATCATGCATTCTAAGCATGAATTATTGAAGAGTAGCAGCAACAATAAAAGCAAATGTGATTCTTTGGTGCTCTGTAGTTGCTGCCGGCACTCCCCTTCTTTTTGTTCATATTTTATTTGTTTGCCGTGCCAATACAACATGGCTGATGTATCTGCTGTCCAGGTTCACTGATGCAAGGTCCCTGCCCAGGTCCCAAGATGCGACTTTTCAGAGATTTTTTGGTGTTGGAAAATTGACTTGAGCTCCTGGTGAAGGAAAGAGTAGCGTCTCAGCTGCTTGGGAGCTGGTACTTGGCGTGGGAATATTTAAAGGTTGGAACAAAGGCTCCACCTTTCTCATTGTTCAGATGTTCTTCAGGATTTTTAAAAAGTAAAGAGAATGCTTAGAGCCAATGTATCATTGATCTCTCTGTTTATTGGATTTTTCGAAAACAAATGCTTTCTCTCATTTAGCATAAGAAAGAAATGCATCGGTTTGTGATCAGAATGTTAGGAAGCTCAAAACAAGGCTGCTCCCACTGCGGGTAAAAGATATGCAGGTTTTCTAGTTTTATTGGCTAAGGCTGATGATATAACTGACCGGAGAGATTTTTAGCTTGCATGTACATAAATGATGCTGTTGACATGATTGGAAAATTTAGCATTACTCTGGATGGTAGCTTGATTAGAATAGAAGATTGATTGGCTGTGAAAGATAAGGAAATTGCCAATTTTGTTTTTAGGAGTCTTGTACCAAATTCCAAAACACAAATAGTTCCCATCTTAGGTGCACTGGGTCATCTTCACCTATCTTGGACCCTTCAACTACTGGTGGTATTCTCTCCATGATGCATCTTACCCTTAAGAACAAAATTCAGATCTTTTACAAATCTTATCACCTTTACTTGTTCAGCTGGAATACCACCCTGTGCACCGTAAGTTACATGAAACTGTAAGTCCAACTAAATCATTTTTTAGGTTTGGAAAAATCTCTGTTTGGATCACCGGAAAATACTTGGGCTATCATGTGTCTGGGTTGATAAGTTGACCATGTTGGACCTTTTTTTTCCCTCTGATTTTAATGCATGAGCAAATGGTTCCATGGAAAATTGGATCTTCATTTCTGAAATACCAAGGTTCACACGCATGCATTTGTCAAAATGCAACCATGAGGGGCATCTAAACTCAGATAACTGAAAGCATAATACAGACATCATCCTACTTGGATTCCCAAAAGATTATTTCACCTTGCTCCCCAACCAACCCAAGGTCCTTGAGCCTCCTCTCCTGGTAGTACTCCAGCCCATCCAACTCCAACTCCCTTTCTCGAAATAAATCATCAATCTGCTTGAGTACTTTCTTCTCACCTGCTCTTACAGCAACAGCAATTCGAAGTCTGGAATCCAGATTACCCTCTTCCAAAAGTTTTTCATCCTGCAGATCATATTCATATGCTGAATCATTTATTGTACATGCAAACATGATTTAAGGATAAGCACATCATAGATGAATTGAAGTGATCAAGAATTCTTTGCATATGGCAAAGAAAAACCTCCTAGCAGAAGCATTTAAGTTTTAGTGTTGCTATTTTCATAACTTTGACTGTGAGGTTAGATTAGTCTTCTTAGGATTAGCTTAATGAATCCTGCTTTGGAAGCTCTTCCTATCACTGCTAAAATTTTGGCACATAGAAGCTTCAAAGAATTTCCAAAAAGCAGTTAGATTTAGGCTTGAACATTCCACATATAAAAAAAGAACAAATAAAAAGCTAAAATGAAGTTACAAGTACTATACAAACTTTACTGAAATTGTAGAAGTCAAGGTTGATGTAACATAATATTTGGAAGGATAAAGTTAGCAACTAGCACACATTGTGGAAGTACTTGCAGTATTGAAGAGTGAAGTGATGGAAACTGGTAAAAAAATGAATGGCCATGTACAACAACGGGCAGATCATGCACATGGATCTAAAAAAGAAAATGGGGAAAGACTTAACCTGGATGGTAGTTGTAAAAGCTGCATAACTACAAAGAGTCAAATAACCAAGATATGGTGTGCTCAGCTGTGGGTTTCAAGGATGGAGCTCAAACTAAATTATATGAAGTATTGAACAAACCAGCACTCCATCCTTTTTTCAGTTTTCAAGGAATGGATAAGCTTGACCCTGACCAAAGTTCTCAGAGAACATGATGACCTAAAAATTATGCAGCCAAACTAATAGCCTATGTAATAATTATATTTTGGATTTTTTTAATCTGGCTTTGCCTTAGCTGAACCTGGCTGAAGTATGGAGCTCAAACTAAATTATATGAAGTATTGAACAAACCAGCACTCCATCCTTTTTTCAGTTTTCAAGAAATGGATAAGCTTGACCCTGACCAAAGTTCAGCCAGGTTCAGCTAAAGCAAAGCCAGATTAAAAAAATCCAAAATATAATTATTACATAGGCTATTAGTTTGGCTGCATAATTTTTAGGTCATCATGTTCTCTGAGAAACAGAAACCATAAACTTGGGTAAAGTAGTTAGTTATTGAAGTCATGGCTAATCAGTTGTCAGAAAATGGTCTCTGTATTCTGTAACTTAATAGAACAGTTTCAATGCCAACATTGAAATAGACAGAAGCATACCTCTTCTATGGTAGTGTGATAGGCGGACAAGGCAGTTTTGCAAGCATCTCTAACAACTCGACATATTGTTTCCTCATTGGCATGACTCACAGGCAATTCAAGGTGACCCCAAACCGAATTCCTGAAAATTGATTCTAGGAGAAATGCATCTGTTCCCCCAAGAGCTACCAACCGAAGATATGGGAGCATTGATGGAGGGAGAGGAGAGCCCAGGATGACATCAAAGTAAGCAGTCTCCCCTAAACCATTTGTTTCAGCAATATCCAGCTTGTCTCCATAAAATGGATCTGTTTCTGTAATCTCTAGAGTCAAAGTATACACCTCCCTATCTGGTCTTGACTCAATGAAGCCATAGTCAAGTGCCAATTCAGCATTGCTCTTTGCCCGATCATATTGAATACACACCTGCCAATAGTTTAATTGTTAAGACAGATATGACTTGGACAGTGTATGCGTTTTTCACCACAAACACTAGGTTCAGGTATATAGCTACTTATCTTACCATAAAGTTAAACTGATAGGATTTAGGTATAAAAATTACTGAAGGGGAAAAATGAATTTGAGCATTGATAAAGAGACTTCACCTGCTCACCGGCCTTAACATAAATTGGTGTTCGCAAAGAGAACATGAGTTCCCTTGAGAAAAAGCCCTTTTCTTTTATCTCCCAAAAAGAGTCTTCTGAAGTTATGCTAGAACTATGGTTGACCTAATTGCAAACAGCAGAAAAAGAAAGTCAAAACTAATTTGTTCATTGAAGAAAAGGCAGAACACTGGCAAAACATACATAACTATTAAGATGGCATCCCTTCGCAACGAAAACATTGATTTCCTTGCAAATAGGAAATTTATATTATAATATGAGCGATCCTTTTTTTCCCTGAAAGCTACTGAATTTGTTGATCCAGCATGTCTAGATAGAAAAAAATTAAGGAAAAATCTGTTTTCATCATAAAGATATTTCTAGCCTGTTATATATAGTTCTTTGCACGTACTTTAATTTGATGTGGAGGCACTCAGTTTGTACCAATACTTGTAGAACTAATGATAACAACAGTAAAATGAGATTCTTCAATATGATAAATTAACAGTACAGGAAAATCAACCATGGATTATAACAATAAATGATGCAGAAACAAGTGAGTATGATTATGACAGCATGGCTTAAGCTACTTAAATCTTGGTTAGTTTTTAAATTCTACAAGTTTCAGGGCATTAAAAAAATCATTAGAATAAGCCTTGGCACAAAATAAGGTTGCTCCACTGAAACCTAAAGGTCATAGGTTCCAAAAGGCTGTTGTCAGACCCTCCCCAGACCTTGCAAGGCCAAAATCTCATGCATTGATCCACCTCTTTTTTCAAAAGTTTTAGGTTATATATGTATCTACCTTACAAAATTGATACCTTGCATGTAAATTGTAACTGTATGGGCATGGTTATTTCTGGGTAATTATCAAAATCTTAGACAGAATTACAAACACTATAACTTCCCTTGAAAAATAGATGAAGTTTTACTTAACAACTCTGTAGGACATCAAAATTTCAATTTTGGGTTATTTGAAAATGTAGTTTGGCAATTCTTTGTGTCAGATGGAAACACGGTTCTTGCACATCATATTAGAAATAACCGAATTTGGATAGCATAAGGATCTATATACTTTGAAAAAATAAAGGAATTATTTATAAATCTTGGTCCAGGATTCTTTGAGACTATGCCAAGGTTGTGGTTGGCTGTGGGTTTATTTTTTGTTCCTAACCTATCTTGGCTGGCTGACTTATCAAAACAAAGAATAAAAGAAAAGAAAAAGAAAAGGAAAATAAACTACAAAGATCTTACAAGGTCAGCCAGTGGTATTAGAGCAAGATTTTCACCACGAAGGCGGGGAAATGCCCTTGATCTGAGTATTCCAAAAGCCCACAGGAAATCATTGAAAGTTATAGTTGAGGGGAAGAGATCTTTGTTTGGAAGTATGACATCATCCTCAACTTTGATGAACTCACTCTGCACAAATTCCTTGACACCCATTATTGTGCTTAATAATTGGGTTCCTGCAAAAGAAATCTTCTCAATTTACAGCATAAATTTGAACCAAAAATAGAAATGTGGCTCAAGATTACATGAATAACCATGCTCAGAGAAAAAGAGAGGGCATGCATACCCGCCATGCATGAAATATTACGTATTCAAGGAAGCCTGGTTAATACATATAAGGCAATATATAACTAAGGATCGGAGCTTTATAATAATACAAAGGATGATAAAATAATAAACAAGAATACCATTCTTTTATTATGCCTTAGTGAACATAAGAGCAGAGAAGAGAAAATATACATAATAAACCATTTTATTAACCGTTCTGGGATGGTCAACATTCTACATACAGTGTAAAGACTTGTTTTTGCTTAATTACCTTGTATCTCGGAAAGCTCCTCCTCCGACCTGCACTGGAAATATCAAATGGCGCTTAAAATCAGCACATCCCGAATCACCAAACAAAGAAAGTGACTTCCAGGAAAAAAAAATTCAATTTTTTTTTTAAAATTTTATTTTGATGACAAGGAGGCAAAAATTCAAACAACTAATACCACCAGTTCCGACACAGCTCTCGGGAATTATGGGAGCGGTCATGAAGTCTTACCAGAAGATGGGAGAATCGGTGGCGCGCGGAAGGATGTCGAGGTAGGGGCGCCATGAAGAGGCCGATCCCAAGGCCTTCTCCCTGAGGAGGAAGAGCGCAAGGCGACCCAGGGTTTGAGGCCTCCGCAGACGCGCCCGATGTCGGAAGCGGAGACGGTGTCGGGGTTGATCCAGATCTTCTTGGGGATCTCCACCACCACCTCGTTCTTGGTGACGTCCCGCTGGGCAACAAGGCCTAGGCCTTCGGGGACGAACTCCGGCTTCACTGGAGGTGGGGAAGAGGAGGAGTTCGCTACTCCCTCGCTGGACAGCCACTGCCAGAAGTCACGGACGGCTGATTCCGAGGGGATGGCGGCGGCGTGTTGTCGAGATTGAGAGAGGGCAGTGATTCTTCTGCTGGTGGTGGTGGTAAGAAGAGATAGGGGTTGGGGGTTGGAGATGGTGCATAAGAGAGAGGGAGGGAGGAGGAGACGGGGTACCGCCAGCATCTCTTGCTGCTGGTGGTGGAAGGAGAACAGGGGCGTTGGTGGCCGTTGGTTTCTCGCTGCGGGCATGGATATATCGCGCTTCAGTTTTTTTTTTTTTTTTCTCCCTCTTTTGCCTTTCATTTTAAAGTGCAACGTTATTGTTATTATTATTTGGTAGAGACAGTTATTTTTTTTAAAAAAATTATAAGCAACGTGCACCGTTAATTGATGACCTCGGCGGTTATCTCAAATTTGCAGTTGGACGGAGAGACAAGAGAAGTGGAGCGTTCAAAAAACGGGAGTGTGTATATAAAGGTCTAGGGTCTGATATGACGTAATCACTCCCGCGGTTGCTTTTACCGGTGCATCTCACGGACAAATGATACTTGGCCGGAAGCCAAAGTCTTTTCCCTCACGTGCAATATCACGTGCCGATATTTTTTTAATGTCGGTCGAGATCCGAGTTTTCAGTCCCCCTTCCCTTCCCACGTTTCCTTACCTCCCATCCCCTCGAGGAAGGGCCAAAACCCTAACCCTAAACCCCTCATCCCCGATCCCCTTCCTTTCTCTTCCTTTCTTCTTCCCTTCTATATCTCAAGATTTTGGCCAGTCTCCGGCGGCCGTATAGGCAGCGGAAGCGGAAGAAATGTATCTTTACAGCCTGACGCTCCAGCGGGCGACGGGCGTGGTGTGCGCCATCAATGGGAGCTTTGTCGGCGGAAAGACTCAGGAGATCGTCGTGGCCCGTGGAAAGACCCTGGATCTCCTCCGCCCCGACGACGCCGGCAAGATCCAGACCCTCCACTCCGTCGAGGTCTTCGGTGCCATCCGCTCCCTCGCCCAGTTCCGTCTCACCGGCTCCCAGAAGGACTACGTCGTCGTCGGCTCCGACTCCGGCCGCATCGTCATCCTTGAGTACAGCAAGGAGAAGAACTCGTTCGACAAGGTCCACCAGGAGACCTTCGGCAAGTCCGGTTGCCGCCGCATCGTCCCAGGGCAGTACCTCGCCGTCGACCCCAAGGGCCGCGCCGTTATGATCGCGGCCTGCGAGAAGCAAAAGCTCGTCTACGTCCTCAACCGCGATACCGCCGCCCGCCTCACTATCTCCTCACCCCTCGAGGCCCACAAGTCCCACACCATCACCTATTCGATTACCGGCGTCGACTGCGGCTTCGACAACCCCGTCTTTGCTGCCATCGAGCTCGACTACTCTGAGGCCGACCAGGACTCCACTGGCCAGGCCGCTGCCGAGGCCCAGAAGCACCTCACCTTCTATGAGCTCGACCTCGGCCTCAACCACGTCTCCCGCAAGTGGACGGAGCCCATAGACAACGGCGCCAACCTCCTTGTCACTGTCCCTGGCGGTGGCGATGGCCCGAGTGGCGTCCTTGTCTGTGCTGAGAACTTTGTTATCTACAAGAACCAGGGTCACCCCGATGTCCGCGCTGTCATCCCCCGCCGGGCTGACCTCCCTGCGGAACGTGGCGTCCTGATTGTTTCAGCCGCCACCCACCGCCAGAAATCCATGTTCTTCTTCCTCCTCCAGACGAATATGGCGATATTTTCAAGGTCACGCTCGACCATGAGGGCGACCGTGTCACTGAGCTCAAGATCAAATACTTTGACACCATTCCTGTCACGTCCTCCATGTGTGTCCTCAAGGCAGGGTTCCTGTTTGCTGCATCAGAGTTCGGGAACCATGCGCTGTACCAGTTCCAGGCCATTGGGGATGGGGATGATGTGGAGGCCTCATCTGCCACGCAGAGAACCAGGGTCCCCGGGGATTGAAGAATTTGATCAGAATTGACCACATTGAGAGCCTCATGCCCGTCATGGACATGAAGGTGATGAACCTATTCGAGGAGGAGACGCCCCAGATATTCACTCTCTGCGGCAGGGGGCCACGCTCATCCCTGCGAATCCTGAGGCCTGGGCTGGCAGTCAGTGAGATGGCCGTGTCGCAGCTTCCAGGTGTGCCACATGCGGTTTGGACGGTGAAGAAGAATGTGAATGATGAGTTCGATGCTTACATTGTCGTGTCCTTTGCAAATGCAACTCTGGTGCTTTCTATTGGTGAAACTGTCGAAGAAGTCAGTGATAGTGGGTTTCTCGACACCACCCCTTCGCTTGCAGTCTCATTGCTTGGTGATGATTCTTTGATGCAAGTCCATCCCAATGGAATCAGGCACATCAGGGAGGATGGGCGTATCAATGAGTGGAAAACGCCTGGGAAGAAGACCATTGTGAAGGTCGGGTCGAACAGGCTCCAGGTTGTGGTTGCTCTGAGTGGAGGGGAGCTTATATACTTCGAGATTGATATGACAGGCCAGTTGATGGAGGTGGAGAAGCATGAGATGCCTGGCGATGTAGCTTGTCTGGATATTGCCCCAGTTCCTGAAGGCAGGCAGAGGTCCCGTTTCCTTGCAGTTGGTTCGTATGATAACACAATTCGGATTCTTTCATTGGATCCTGATGACTGTATGCAGGTCTTGAGTGTCCAGAGTGTGTCGTCACCTCCTGAATCCCTTCTGCTTCTTGAAGTTCAGGCTTCTACCGGAGGAGAGGATGGTGCTGATCATCCAGCTAGTGTCTTTCTAAATGCTGGCTTGCAGAATGGTGTTCTTTTCCGCACCGTTGTTGATATGGTTACCGGTCAGCTCTCGGATACAAGGTCGCGTTTCTTGGGTCTGAGAGCCCCCAAGCTCTTCTCCGCTAGAGTAAGAGGACGTCAGGCTATGCTTTGCTTGTCCAGTCGGCCCTGGCTCGGCTACATACATCAGGGGCATTTCTTGTTAACACCCCTTTCATATGAAACGCTAGAATATGCTGCTTCATTTTCTTCCGATCAGTGTGCTGAAGGTGTCGTTGCAGTTGCTGGAGATGCTCTGAGGGTCTTCACAATTGAGCGGCTGGGAGAGACATTCAATGAAACTGTCATCCCTTTACGATACACTCCAAGGAAGTTTGTGCTACAGCCCAAGAGAAAAAACTTAATTATCATTGAAAGTGATCAAGGGGCATTCACTGCTGAAGAGCGTGAAGCTGCAAGGAAGGAATGCTTGGAAGCAGCTCAAGTGGGTGAAAATGGAAATGCGAATAATGGGGAACAGATGGAGAATGGTGCTGGTGGTGGTGATGATGAGGAGGATCCACTTTCTGATGAACAATATGGTTACCCAAAGGCTGAGGCAGATAGGTGGGTGTCTTGCATCAGGGTTCTGGATCCAAGAACAGGGAGTACGACTTGTCTGTTGGAGCTGCAGGATAACGAGGCTGCATTTAGTGTTTGCACTGTGAACTTCCACGATAAAGAATATGGGACTCTCCTGGCTGTTGGTACAGCAAAGGGATTGCAGTTCTGGCCCAGGAGGAGTCTTGCTGCTGGTTTCATTCACATATATAAGTTTGTGGATGAAGGAAGATCTCTTGAGCTCGTGCATAAGACAAAAGTAGAAGGTGTTCCTCTTGCATTATGTCAGTTTCAAGGGAGACTACTTGCTGGGATTGGACTGGCACTTAGATTGTATGATCTGGGTAAGAGGAGATTGCTTAGGAAGTGTGAGAACAAGCTCTTCCCCAATACAATTGTCTCCATTCATACATACCGAGATAGAATTTATGTTGGAGATATGCAAGAGGTATGGCTTGCTCTGTTTCTATATTCTTGGTAATTTAACTTGCTTCAAGTTATGGAGATAGTAATTGGTGCAGATGGTGATAAACTAGTTAGCACAATTGCACATGATAATGATATCAGCATAATTCTTGTTTTGTTTGTTACCATTTTCTTGTTGTTCAACGTTGAACATCTAAAAACTTAACTGTTTTATCATTTCCTTGTTCATTTGTGTGTATAAAAACATGATTGGAAGTGTAAGTCCTCCTTTCCTTCCCAAGCAATATAACAATTGTTTTCTTGTATCAAAGTTGCTTGGTGAAGACTGAAGATATAATTATATTTGTTTGGTGATTGGAGGTGAATAAGTTTGTTCATGTTTCAATATTTAGTGGATGTTGGTCCAATTTGTCCATTTCCTTCTTCAATACTATATTCTGTGCATAAAAACATGACTGGAAATGCTCTTTTCTTTCCAACAAACATAACCTTTTAGTTTTGCTGAGAATGGTAATCTTGTGCGAAAGCAAAAGTGTATATTGCAATAAGTTTTCCAGTGTGTCAAAGAACAATGAAACAGATATGTAAATTAAAAGGTCTGCAGGTCAAGGACTGACTTTCTAAACTCTAGTTAGTATGACGAGCTAGGTTGCTATTATTTTCTTGTGTGGAAGTTGGTTTGCAGTGATATAATTGAATTTGTGTGGTTACTGAGGGAATTTACATGTTTTTTAAATAATGTTTTTTATTAAATATTTACGAAACTAGTGCCAGCCTAAATATATTTATCAATTTAAGTGTTTTTGAACACGTGGAAAGTACGGAGACGGGGAGGGGATTTAGAAAATTATGTGGAGAAATCACAGGTATTCCCATTTTAAAATTTAATAAAAAAATAAAAATACAATAACATGATATTATAATAATATATTTTAATATATTTTATATTATAATAAATATTTTATATTCTAAGATATAATAAATATATTATATTATACTATATATTAATATAGTATATTTGTTAATGTGTTCATCGGTCGTAGTGGCAGTAGCGTCGTGCTGAGTGTCGTTAGCGTGGCACGATGGGATGGGACGTCCGTCAAGCGGCAGGGCTAGAGGTAACGCGACACGAGGGAGGCGGTATCGGTGCGAGCCCGGGCACCCTTCCACTTGTGCCCCTCGAGACCTAATCGCACTGCGCGATGGGTCTGGCCACCAGGGCAGTATGCGTTCCACCGCATGCGATATCTGTCATTGGAGCAAGGCTGATAGAGGCTATCGAGATGGCAATCGCCACTCGACACGTTGGTGGTATCCGTTCTTGCATACGTGTAGCCGTTTGATCGTACCTTAGATCGTTCCCGGCAGTCGCACCGTGTGACTGGTTCGATTGTCACGGAGGTGCACAATTTCACCGCACGTAATATCCGTCGATGCGGCAAGATTGACGAAGTTCACTAGGATGGCAGTCACCGCTTGGTGTGTTGGTGGTATCTGGTCTTACGCACATGCAGTAGTCCGGTCGCGTTGCACGATGGGTCAAGCCACCATGACGATGCACGGCTCTATCACATGCGGTGCAACGGATGGAAACACCTCATATTAAAATAATATATTATAATATAAATAATAATATTATATATTATTATTTTTATATAATATATATTATACTATATTATAATTTTAACACTATAATATATAGTATATATATTAATATTATATATAATATATATATAATATATAATATATATATATATTATATATTTGTTGGGGCCGGTGTGCATGCATCAACAAATATACTATATTATAATATATAATATATAATTTAATGTATTATAATATATTATTATAATATCATGTTATTATATTTTTTATTTTTATAAAAAAATTAAAAAATATTAATCTTTAAAGTTTTTTAATTTTTAATTTTTTATTAAATTTTGAGGTGGGAAATCGCGCGTGGTACTTGCAATTTCTCTACATAATTTCGAAAGGCCCCCTTTGTCCATACTTTCCACATGTTCAAAAATGCCTAGATTGGTAAATATGCTTAGGATGGCACTAATTTCATAAATATTAATAAAAACATTATTTAAAAAAAACTCGTGAATTTGCATCAGTTTTGTTTTTCATTTTGTAATGGATGTTTGTCCAGTTTGTCGAACCATGAAAATCAAATTTTTGGATACATCATGATGTGTATTTAATGAAAAGGGGGATGGGAATATCTTTATGCCTTGAGCCTAGATTAAGTGAAATACGACTTGATTAATTCTCCAGTATCCTACTGTTTCATGGACAAAAATGATTCCTTGATCAGGGTATTCTTAGCTTACCTCAACCTAAATGGCCATTATCTCATTCATGGCACTAAGGAAGAAAAAAAGGCAAAGTAGCTTACCACCCATTATCCTTGTCATGTTAGACCTCTCATTCATTGCAAGAAATGAGAACAGCTATGATGTGAGGTTGCCCCATCAGTATGGTGAATTGAGCTAGATTATCAGTTATGAAGAATTCAAGATTTGTTTGTGTTATCTTGAGGCTTCATGCAATAGTTATTCACCATGGGCTTCCGGGTGAATGAATGTTGACTGATCACTTGTTAAACCATTAGAAGTGGATCTTGTGACAGGTCCACATGTGAATTGATATGTCTTGCTGAATTGATTTGTCTTGCTGGAAGAAAGATCATGTTCTGAAAACTTTAACAAGTTTGACTTAAAAATTAATTGTGTAGATTTAGGCCTGATGTAGCCAATTAGGTTATGTAGGTTAATAACAACATTTGGTGTAGCCTCTGATTCTTTGACTCTATTTGCCAGCATGCTGCCCGTTCCTAGTACTGCAATTTTCAATCCATCTATTGTAAGTAGTTGCTTCCACCACTTTAATTCAAGATGGAGGTATACTTGATTCTCATGATTTTCAGATATTGTCAAACAAGTGCTCCATATCCGCTTCAAGTTCTCATTTGGAAAGTTGGATATAGATAATGCTATGCAAATGAGATAGAGCATGTTTGGCAAAATAATCAAAGAGAAATAGCATCAGGGTGCCAGAGAGCAATAGACAAAGAAAAGCAAACCACTTATTTCTGGGTTTTCAAACTATGACACAGATCATGTGATGTAATCTGTAGAACAATTAGAATTTGCGGGCTCCAATCTGGATCTTATCCATCTTGTATTGAGGAGCGAACTATACTGATAGGATTAATTTTGATCTTGATACAGAAAACTGTATTATGAGAGTAGATGATCTTCATAAAGAGATCTAAGATGATATGGATACGAGGGAGGGTGGGGGGCGCTGCGGGAGAGAGAACAAGCAGAAGATTTGAATCAAGCTGTAGAACATTTGCTTCCAGATCTGTTTTTCATCCAAGCATAGATGCAAAAGGCCTGCAGAGGAAAGGAGCTTATGAGAATTAAGGAACAAAGGGATTTTTCCAGATCTCCCCCATCCACCCTCTTTCAATTGGTGCTCAAATTCTATCTATCTGGTGCAGCCATCCCATATTTGTGATCAGCAAGGTGCCGATTCAATTGAATTTAGAGTTTGGGTCCTTTAAAGGACTCCAAGTACATAAATAGAATGAAAAAGTAAGCAAATTGAACAAAACAAATCACTATTTCCTACATGTCAGAAAATAAAAACGACTAATGTAATCTTTAAATTCAGAATTGCTGGATTCCTCTGATCTCACACATGAAATTACAGAAAACTCCTGTAAACTATGAGAAAAACCATCTAATGTCACCAAATAACAACCTTGTTACTGAACAAAGCTTTTTTGAGGTAAAAATAAGGCTTGATTAACACATGCTTATTGTTAAATTCCCAACCATTTTCTTTCTTTCTTTTTGTGTAAAGCTGGATTATGATTTATTTTCTTTGCAAGTTGTATCTCCAACCATCTTTGGTGAAGTCAGTGTATCCCTTTCACTAATGATGGGATACATATATTTTCTCACAATCTTAGTGTTTTTTTTTTGTCTATATTTGTGTGTTCTTGTTTTGATGTCAAGTGGAATATGTGTTTTCTCAAGTATTGTCTTCTGCAGTGCAAGCAAAATACCATGATCTTCTTAACATGATGTTTGTAGCCATCATGATTCTTGGACTTCCGAATAAAGAAGGAAAGTATGCATTGATGCTTCGGGTGATTCAGTCACACCCATCCTAACTGACCTGGAGTCACGTTATGTGCCTTCATCAAGTTTATCTTTTCCACTGTTTTTTTGATATGAAGTTCTTGATTCTGCTTCTATGAACAATCACCTTAACCAACTTTCTTTATGGGTCACCATTGTGTAGACATCTGTGTTTCTTTTTATATTCTTGAAAATGCCTGATCAATCTTATGCTTCAGAATCAGCACAGATGTGGCTTGTTGTTTACAAGTAGATGAAACCGAGATAGATTGTTGAGCTCTTATCTCCATTTGTCAATAACTACGTGTCCTTCATGGTGCTCCATGCTGAGTTTTTTTTTTGAACCTTTGGTGATCAAAGCCGGCGCATGTGATAGAGGGGTCGAATTTTTGGATGCAATTCTCCAATATGAACATCTTCTTGGTGTCTGCAATGAGAGGGTCAAGCTTGGCACTTACACCTATCATAAAATATCTATATGATTTGGTGGGATTTTCAGTCATTTGATGGGATCTAAAGTGAAGTCACAATTTATGGGATTCACTTAGGATGTTATCTATTTTCTTCCAGGAGTGAACTGTATTGATTGAATTTGTTTCTTTGGATAAAGAAAGCAATCAATGAATGCATACGTACATACATGCATATACATGGATAAGGTTCCAAGTGATCTTTAAAATGTATTTTTGTTCAATTTATTATCATCAACTTTTTTGGTTAGTATTTCTTGTGGTATGCATTGCAATGTGACTCTTTGCATTTCTGTTGATGAATACATTTTCCTTCAGTAAATTTTGACCGTCCCATTTGTCCAAACTGTTTAATAGTCTGCTGGAACCCTGGAAAATTGCTTCTTGATTGTGGTAGTTTGCAAATTGCTTTGTATGTTATTCTATGGAATAATGGACCTTCAATGTGTTATGTAATCTTGGGGATATCCAGAAATTTATTGCCATTTAGGGAGTTGAGATGCCTAGTTGACGGCAATTTTGCAGTCTGTAAAGTCAACCTTCATAGGTGGGACGTAGCTTATTGGCATTTGGAAGTATTCTTGATGACATGGTTAATACTCATGCAAACCACAGTATGTAGAATCATTTTTAGGAGTAAACATCAAGTTAATTTTTTTCTATCACCATCCAGCCTTTTCCCATCAATTTGGTTTTGACTTTGTGGATCCTTACATAAAGGATTTCTATTTAGGGATTGAGTTAAATTTTATTGAACTTGTAATATTACTTTGTGTGCTTGTGCATGTCTGTGCATGTTTTTTCGTGAGTTTTTTGAAATATCTATTCATGTGTTATTTTCTGTTATGCAGATTATTTGTCTGAAACTTCTTCATGTTGCTAATTACATCAGCATGTTGGTGTTTTCTTGCAGTCTTTTCATTATTGCAAGTACAGGCGGGATGAAAACCAACTATATATATTTGCAGATGACTGTGTCCCCAGGTGGCTTACTGCATCACACCACATAGATTTTGACACCATGGCAGGGGCAGACAAGTTTGGGAATGTGTATTTTGTCAGACTGCCACAAGATGTGTCAGATGAGATCGAAGAAGATCCAACAGGAGGCAAGATAAAGTGGGAGCAGGGGAAGTTGAATGGTGCTCCTAACAAAATGGAGGAGATTGTGCAGTTTCATGTTGGTGATGTTGTCGCATGCTTGCAGAAAGCCTCACTGATACCTGGAGGGGGTGAATGTGTCATATATGGGACTGTCATGGGCAGTTTAGGGGCGTTACTTGCATTCACCTCCAGGGAAGATGTGGATTTCTTCTCTCATCTGGAAATGCATATGAGGCAAGAACATCCACCCTTGTGTGGGAGGGATCACATGGCCTTCAGATCTGCTTATTTTCCAGTCAAGGTGAGTTCTCTTCCAGCTTGTAATTACTGTTTTTATTTATTTGTGCGTTTGAGCACCGCCCTATCATACTTTTTTGTTGCTTTATTCTGGGTACTTGTAATTTTTATGTTGGTCCTATATTTTCTTATAATGGGAGACGCTTACCTCAAGTGGATGAAATAGCTTTTGCAAACTGCCATGATTGTGATAGTTAAATAAAAGAAACATGATGTAACTGAACCGCACCAAATTTCTTCAGAGGTTTAGTAGTCAGGCTGGTATTTCTATGGGCCCCTTTTTTGACTAAGAACCATAGGATAACCATCTGTGTTCCTTTAATTTCAAGTAATCATTTGGAGAAGGAACTGTTAAGATGCACCATGACTACTATAGTTTGATGTTATTTTCACCAATTGTGTACGGTAAAACTGCTTCAATATGACACTAGTGATGCTTAGTCAGTTTGATATTCCATGAATGGACATCAACATGCTGCAACATCTCATTGTGACTACTTTTTTAAGAGGCTAAAAGAGACCTTTTCTATGATCATAAGCTAGTATGAGACCTTTTCTATGATTATAAGCTAGTATATGTTCCGTTAACAATTTCTTGGAAGCTCACGTATGTAAAGGTGATGCGGTAAATTTACTATGCATTGTGCATCATGCTTGTAGTTGGCTGTGCTTGTTCTGGCCTCAATTGACAGTTGTCTATCTGATTCAATGATTCTGCAGGATGTAATTGATGGTGATCTCTGCGAGCAGTTCCCAACCCTTCCTCCTGATCTGCAGAGAAAGATTGCTGATGAACTGGATAGGACCCCAGGAGAAATACTGAAGAAACTAGAAGAATTCAGAAATAAAATCATTTGAGAAGGTTTCAAGAATGAATGTAGCAGAAACTGCGAATCTCCGCCAATGTGCTGTGTGCTCCTTATGCATTAGTTATCTGGAGCATTGTGCCTATCAGTGAGGTTAATTAGTGGATTTGATTTTGCAATCAGTGTTGCACCATGACTGATGCCCTAGGTACTTGTGAGATGAATGATTGAAGCTTTAAATCTGTGTTTTGTGTTTAGGTTTTTGTTCCTTTTTTTTTCTTTTTTTTTTTATTTGGGTGGGTTTTTTTTTTTTTTTTTTTTTTGGGGGGGGGGGGTGTGAGCGCTGGTTGTATTTTCTCCTCTTAGTGGGGTTTAGGTCATTTGTGTATGAGGTATTAACTTAAACATTCCACTATATCACAATTACTGATACCTGGTAACCTTAACTTGAAAAGAATCGTCTCTATGTCATCTTCATTTGAGTTGCTCTTTTATCCCTTCATTTTTCTCTTGAAGAGCAATTGTCATTTCAAATAATGGATCTTTATTTCTATTTTCAAGTTTCAAATCATCAATCAAGTGTTCCATGAGTTGTCCAAGTGTAAATTTGAAAACTCCTCCATTCATAATCATGAGTAATATGCATTTGCTGATGATCAGGTGCTTCAAAAAAACTGTTCCTACGATAAATTAAGCTGGACAAGCTTGTTAGAGAAATAAAAGCTTTGTATTGGAGGAAAAGATGATGGTGTAAAAGGGAGTTTTACTGTACAATCTACCATCAATGTTGTTATACTTGTGACTTCCCGCTTCGATTAATCTACTAGATACGGAAGAACAATTAAATGATTTCAATATATGCTTGAAAGAAAAGATTATGCATGTATGTCCTTTTGATCCTGCACCTTACATGGATATATTTTTTATAAGAATATATTGAGTGCTATGCAGAGAATAAAATGCTGTAGATTTTAAACGACCTTTTCATCATGATCATCATTGGCTGCATGCCGTTAACAAGTGCAGATCGTTGCAAAAATTGATGGAAGTGGGGTAGACTGGAGGTGGTTAACTATTAAGCTGCCAAGCTAGCAGTAGGTGGGCCTGGAGACTATTTTGCAGAACTCCCGTGAGAGATCAAATTGGTTAATTTATCTTATAATGAATGCCGGTTCTCTAATCACGGTAGGCACTAAATCTTGGAAAATTGTTTCTCTGAAAGTATAGCAATGCTCCGCTCCCGTCCATGATTGTCCTGCACACCAGGGCAATGGGAGCGCTAACCAGCTCTATCTCGCTTTTACGCTTTTACAACTTACAACAGGGATGATGAATTCTAAATTTTTTTTGGATCTGGATCTTTTCTCATTTGGTGTTAAAAGTGGACAAGTTTGGTCTCGAATCCCCGGATTTTTTATGTTTATATATTGTACAACAAATTTTGCCTACATAAATAAATTAAAAAAACAACTTTTGCCTTGTCGAGGGGCTCGAAGACCTCTCCTGTTACGAGGAGTTTGAATTCGATCCTCTCTTAAGTTCTCTCCTAATCAAGCGGTGTCTCATGAAATCATGTTCTGGACTTTACAACCATAACAATTCAACCCTAAACCGAAAGAATCCTGCTGCCTATTGGTTTTCTTTGGGAGAAGTCCTGGTGATATTGTTTGGCATTATATCTATATATATATATATATGGGATGTAGGATTTTGTATTCAGATGTACTCCTCTTACTCTTTGGTTGGCACTCGTTATATTTTACTTAACATGGGTTTGGGCAAGCCTGTTTTACCAACGAAAAAAGAAAAAAAAAATCTTGCTCGAAAAAAATTCTTAAAATACCGTCGAATACTTTCTTGGACGGTATCCCGCTTGGAAAGATGGTGGGGGTCGGATTCCGGCTAACCAACGCCTTTTGATGGATTGGACGAATATAGAATGGAAGGTTGGGGTGGGCGGTGCTGGGGTTATATTAAAAAAAGGAAAAAAAAATTAGGCTATCACCCAAATCCACGGCTATCACAGCGTTAATAAGCCACCGAGGCTCGCTCCATTGTACGGGAACCTCTTCCATCCCTGAAAGCCGAAAGAAAGAAAAATCCAGAACCCACGACGACGGCGGCGACGACGATGGGATCGACGCTGGCGAAACCCTCCCTCCATCCTCCGTTTCGCCTGCTCGCTGGCGCCGTCTCCACTATCCCCCGTCCTCCATCCTTCCCTCTTTCTTCGTTATCAATTCCTTCTTCGCCTCCCTTCATGGCGGACTACCTGGTGGACCGGCTGGGCTACCCAAAAGACCAGGCTCTCGCCGCCTCTAAGCCCCTGCTCCGCGTGACGTCCCCGGAGAAGCCCGACGCCGTCCTCGACTTCCTCCGCCGCCGCGGCGGCCTCTCGCTCCCCCAGCTCCGCCGCTTCGTCCGCTGCCGCCCCTCCATCCTCACCGCCGACGTCCCCTCCAACCTCCTCCCCAAGCTCTCCCTCTTCCATTCCCTCCTCTCCGACGCCGGCGCCTCCCCCGACGAGCCGCCCCCAAAGGAGCTCGCCGTCCTGGTCTCCGCCTGCGCCCCCGCCTTCGGCTACAGAGTCTCCCGCCTCGTTCCTGCTCTCGAGATCCTCCGCTCCCTTTTTGCCGGCGATAACCGCAAGGTCGCCTCCGCCCTCCGCCGCTGCCCCCGCCTCCTCACCCACAACCCCAAGAAGGTACTCGCCCGTAACCTCGATCTCCTCCTCCATCGCGGTCTGGACGCCGCCGCCCTTGTCGAGAAGGCCCCCATCGTCCTCATCCTTAGCCCTGAACAGCTGGACTCGGTATTCCAAATCGTGGAGACGGAATTGAACGTTGACAATGCCTCTGTCGACGGCTATTTCGATGCTGTTTACCTGGCAACCTCCATGTCCGAGAAGGCCTTCAAGAACAAACTGGGAATCCTCAGGAGCTACGGGTTCAGTACTGCCGAGCTTTTCACCTTGATCAGAAGGTCACCAGGCTTCTTCCGACTCACCGATGAGCACATGAAAAAAAAGCTGGAGTTCTTCATTCACACTCTTAGCTACACTCCGCAGTCACTGCTGTGGAACACCTGGCAGCTGCTCTTCAGCCTGGAGACTAAGCTTTTGCCTAGATATGAGCTGCTACGGGGCCTTCAATCAAGAAAATTGCTCCTGGGAAATCTCAAATTTGCAAAGGCATTTGTCTTGCCTCTGGAAAGATTCAATCAAGAGTATGTTTACAAGTTCAAGGATGGTGGCGGCTCGGATATTGTCGAGTCCTACATGAATAGCCCAGCATTTGGCAAGACAGTCCCTGAGGATGATTCTGGTTTCGTTTAGGAGTAATAACTGATATGAGCGTACAGGTTGATGGTTTATATGTCTTCATGGTCTTTCTGCTGGTGTTTGAGGAGAGTAGCTCAAGGTCTAGTTAATATCTAAGCTGAAGCCTGGAAGGACTTGAAGTGTTGAACATATTTCGGGTACCATCTAGGACTCTAGTTTTCTGGTTTTTGGAATGCAACTTATGATATTTTTTACTCTATTGTCTAACAAGAAAATTTTTTTGCTTACGGGATTAGAAAAGTGCTCATCCCCAGTTTGGATATATCTACATATATTATTCTGAACTCATTGATATACAGAAGAGATTGCATTTGGATACCATATTAACCACATAGTGCTTGTTACCGCTATCATGAAGGTATTTTCCCATTCTTCTTTTATTATTATTTTTATATCTAGATCAGTGACTGTTTGGTAGACATTAGTACATGCTTGATGGTAAGATGTTCATTTAATAGCTTGTCATCATCATCATTATTTTTTAAAAGTTTGACTGAAGCAGCAGGATGCACAAATTACAACTAAGACATGAGCTTTAAAACTACATTTGTTATTATCATATTTTGGTTTTACAATCTAGGTGAATATCCGAGGATCAACCAATGTGCTTACTTACACATGCATACAAAACATGGGAGAAATGTGTACAGCACGTGCAAAATAATGCTACTTGTTGTTTCTTTCTTTTTTTTCTCTCTTATATTTGATAATGGAGGTTCTTAAATTTGACATTGGACTTTAGGTATGTAGCTGGAATAGAAATTTAGATAGATGTAAAAACTATTTGGTGGGGTGGCTATGTCTCTTGCATGTGTTCTTGGAAGCTGCTTGATAACCTTTGGTTTGGATGCTATGTCAAGCATATATTTGGGGTGATGGAGGAACTGTATGAAGATGGAACCTCTTTATACTCATATAGGAGGTAAGAGGTGGACAACTTAAAGAATTGAGTTTGGAGATGGGAACTTGGTTGGTATTGTTTGTTATATTACCAAATTGAAGATGTTGGTACTTTGTTAAGAACCATTGCTTTTTCTTCCACCTCTTGAACTTTAAGCCTTTGAATATATGATTATCTTTGAAGAAATGTTATTTTTTGATGGTTGAATACTTGAATAAGTAACAAAGCAATTTTAATTATTTAATAAATGATGAGTGATTCTGATGGGAATCAAGAAATTTATACTTATTTTAGAAGGAAATGCCGTGTGTTTTGAGGAATCCTGATTCTAATTCTATTCTGGAAAGAGAATTTATTTAGGGTTTCCTTTCTTTTAGGATTTCCTTTTTTCATTGTTACCTTTATTAAAATTTTTTATTCTAATAGGACTTAGTAATTTGACTCCATTTGGATACGATTTGTTGCTCTATTTAAAAGCTCCTATTGTATGAAGAAGGTCAGACTTGAATATTAGAATTGATTTTCAAAATTATTTTAAAATTTTTTTGTTTTGATTTTGATTTTGATTTTAATTTTTCTTTGTTCGCATTTCGCATTAAATTGGTATCATAGTAAATTACGATCTTTCATGTCAATTATTGATATTCTTGGTTATTATTTGGCCACTGCAAACCTCTGCTCAATTGAGACTTCTGAGCAGGGAAGAAACCAAAAAAACTAAGAAAAAACAAGGTTCCCTATTCATTTGCTCGAAGCCTCCCACCCGGTCCAAACTCGTGAGAATAAAAAAAAATGCCGAGAAAGATGCCATCGTCGTCCGCCGCTTGGGGAGGCCGAGCGCCAGTACCTCACCCCCCCAAGTGCAGCGAGGAAGACGTCATCGAGCAGCCCCTGTGTGCCCAAGATCTCCTACACAACCAAATCCACTGCCCCACTTCTCTGTGCCCCTCCATTCAGGCATCTCTCATACCCTTCATCCCCTTCCTCTCCTCCGCCAGCATCGAGGATAATGAGAGAGCTCCGCCGCTTCCATCCCCATTGCCCTTCGCCGCCATTGGCCTTCGCCCTTGCCATTTTCCCCTCCGCCTTCGCTGTCACCGAATTGTTGTTGCCGCCTTTTCTGCCTCCTTCACCACATCTACCACCATCCTCGTCTTCGCCGTCATCCTGAACCCTGTGCTTGAGTGCTCCATTGCTGCTGAGCTATTGCTATCATTGCTAGAGCCATCATCGGAGCCACCTCTCCCCTCACCGGGTGTCGAGACTCTCGTCGGAAGGAACGTGAGGCCGAGAGGAAGAAAAAACCTCAGATATCGCCCTCCTTGTTTTTGATTGATCGTGGCCCACGATCGTCTATAGATCGCGCGGTTCACAGACTGGCCCATAGACCGCATGGTCTACAAGCTAATCCATAGATTCGGTTCACAGACCGGAAAAAAATGAACAATAAAAAAAAGAAAAAAATTGAATTTTTATCTTGTCTTCATCCTGCAAGTAGCTACCTGGAGTTTGAGTTCGTCTTATAAAATGTATGATCTCTTCATTAAAATTTGGATTCTTTTTAAATTATTGGATAATTTTAGGATTCCGATACCTTGATATTTTGTGGAGCTTGGAGCACCGGTAATTTTAAGCTTGGAGGAATGAAGTCCACATGGAAGAAGCTGAAAGACCAGTTTCAGGAGGTTGGAAACAGGCTCGCCTCTCCTCCATTTGCTATGATGAACTCCTCTCTCTTCTTGATCAAACTGAGAGCATTTAGTAAGAGTGAAATAATTACCATTTGATTCAATATCCAATGTGCTTTGTCCCGCAATGAAGGCCTTGGTTATTAAAGAGTTATTAGGACATTCATATACAGATGTGAAAGTCATTATGGTCTCGTGTATCAATGAAATCACAAGAATAATAGCTCTAGATGCTCCATATGATGATGATGATATAATGGAGATATTTTAAAAGATTGTTAAAGCGTTTGAGAAATTGGATGAGATATCTAGTCGCTCATATTACAAGAGGATTTTAATTCTTAAAATTGTTGCTAAGGTCCGATTATGTGTTGTGATGTTGGATTTTAAATGTGATACTCTGATTCTTGAGATGTTTCGTCATTTCCTACCTTCCATAAGGCTATATCATTCAGAAAATATTTTTCATTCGATGGAGACCATTATGACACTTGTATTAGAAGAGAGCGACAATATTTGTATAAAGCTTTTCACATGCCTCCTAGATACTATAAAAAAGGATAATGAAGATATATCATCCAGTGCTTGCAGACTTGGAAAGAAAGTGATGAATAATTTCATAATGAAGTTCAAGCCTTATATGAAAGGAGTAGTTACTTCCATGAGTGTTTTTTTAAGTCAATATTATAAAATTATTGGCTCGATATGCCAAGAGAATTCTGATGACATGGAGCAGAAAAATGCAAATCTTTCTGGTGCTGTTAAGGCAGATGATCGCAAACAACCTGAAAAGACTTTCTGATAAGCATGGTCAGGATGAGGTATTACACTTGAAAGTTGTTGATTTCTAGGAGCCGGAGGGTAATGGTGATTCAGAATGAACAAACACTACCAAAAATGGAAAAAACACTTCAATTGTCAAAAAAAAGATGAAGAAATGTTGCAGAGAATTGAATATGATCTTCAGGTTTGGTGTATACTTCTTAATGATAAAGTTTTATTTCGGATGCAATGACCGCAGTGTGCAAATTTGCGAGTCAAGGTGTTCTAGTGTGACTGGGTTCATAGTTACTGGGAATCAATGGTCGGGATGATGGTTCAGTGATCACCAAACGCAGCAAGGAATTAATGAGATTTGTTTTTCATGGTGTGATTTTCGCATATTCTATTTTGGAATTGGTATAACAAATGGGCAAACAGTTCTACAGGTCCTCAACTTGGTATCGAAGAGAGTAGATGGTGAGCATCTCAAATTATGTGCCGATGGTGACCATTTGTTGAAGGTATTTGAAATGCTTGTAGAGATCTTTTGAAGAACTATAATGAATGCTCACAAGTCAAAGTATGGTCAGTTTGTGATGTTCTATGCCTATTCATTGGTTCCTAAAATCTGTGGGCTAAAATTTGTTATTTTGCTAACAGATATTTTTATTTCAAAAATAGAGTCCAATGTCCAGAATGAGTGCTGTTTAATATCTTGCAAGTTATTTGTCCCGAGCTAAGTTTATTTCATCTGTCATGGTTGCAAGTACACTTGGACTGGTGTTTTGAGTATTGCCTAATACATAGCATTCATGTGAAAATATTCAAGCCTTAAGCTCATCGTGTCTTCTATTCTGGAGTTCAGGAGTTCCTGCGGTAGGCCAAAATTGTTAAATTGATCAGCATGTCAGTGCCTTCCATCTATGATAACTTGAGTCTGAATTCTCAAAGGCTTTTGGGGGAATCGAGAGGTTGGACATGTTCTTCCCATTTAATCCTGGTGATATCAAGGAGTATGCTCAATTTCCTTCAATATCAGTTCCAGTTCTTCTTTCATTTCTATCATTTTTGTCATGCCATATTGATCCAGATTTGTTAAGAGCCTTCTTCAATTTCTTGTTAGAGTCGAATTTTTTTCAACCAGGAGGGAATGATGAGAATCAAGAATTTCGCACTTATTTCAAAAGAGTATGTCATATGCTTTGAGGAATTCTAATCTTAATTTTATTCTAGAAGGGTTTATCTAGGGTTTCCTTTATTTAGGGTTTTCTTTATTTTCATTATTATCTTTATTAAAATTTTTAATTCTATTAGGACTTAGTAATTTGACTTTCGTTTGGATACATTTGGCCCTCTATTTAAGGGCTCCAGTTGTATAAAGAAGGTCAGAATTGAATATTGGAATTGAATCCTAGAATTATTTTGATATTTTTTCTTGTTCTGATTTTGATTTTGATTTTGATTTTTCTTTGTTCGCGCTCCGCATCGATTCTTTATCATGTCATGGTTTTTAAATGACTATTTGGTGCTGATGTTAATGGAGGCTAGAATTTTAGTATCTTTGCCTAAGGACTTGGAGGAAATATTGATTGTAGGGTTTAGTATTAAAGTTTTTTTTTCATGCATACTAGTGACATGTGAAAGCAATTTCCAATTTGGATGGTGATAAGATTTTAAGCTTTATAATTGATGCCATTTAATTTTTTTATATCAGGAGATTTAGTCATCCTGGTACTCAGCCAAGACCAAGATGGACTAAGATCCAAGTTTGTCCCACTCCGTATATGGAATGTTGGGTAAAACAGAAAATGACTGATATCTTGAGATTTTGGCCAGAATTTTAGGAACTGAAAAATCAGAAACTCCTAATATAGTAGGAACAAGATTAATTCCCATTTGAGATATGGATTTGAATAATTAACAATTAGAAAATTAATTTAAACTGCTGAAGACTGATTAGAAATATTCTGATATCATATTGCTAAAGCTGGAAAATTTAGGCAAGGGTTCCTGACACATTTTTTTTTTTCCTCTGTTAAAGAGATTTTGACTGGTAGGTTTAAGAAAGTGTTAGAGGACTTCAATAAAAGATTTTAGTGGATTGGACAATTTATGCTGGATGATTGCTTATTTGCTTTGGAAATCCTTCATTGTATTTATGCTTGGAGGGAGTGGGATGGTATGCGAGCTTGGTATGAAGAAGCCTTGTGACCAAGTTGATTTGTCTTGCCTCTGATCCATCTTAGGATTTTTGCTTTTTCTGGTTAATGGTACAACTAGATAGGTTTTGGTTAGAACTTGGCTAGGTTTTTTATGTTAATAGTTAGAAGGTTGTGTGATTGTTTACAAGTTAGCAAAGGACTCACCAGCACAACCTTGTTTTCATTCTCTGCTATATGACATTATATTTGTCTGATATGATGCTTAATACTTTGCCAAGACTAGGATTTTTATCTGTTTCTTAGCTGATTGGAGATTAAATTTGTAAGCCATGCAAATGATGGGTAATTGAAAGATTAAGTGGACAATCTTGAGTGCTTGCCGGAGAACTAGTTAGGCATTTTTTCTTGCAAAAGTGTGGGTGTTGGTTCTTCGAAGCCAGTAAGTGGTTATTTCACTTATAGAGGGACTAGTTGTGTGGGAATAGGATTTCTACTCAAGTATTCAGTTGGCCCACCTGTGCCAATGCTATTGCACTGTGAATGCTCTACATCAAATTAGACTTCCTATGAAATATGCTTATATGGGGAATCAAAATAAGAAAGGTTTAGGAGAGGAGTTTATTAAGAGAATATTATTAAATTAACTTACTTGATCATAGGTCTATTCAAGCGTTCAACTAACCTTGTTGAGGAGTGGACCTATTACCATGCAGATCAAAAGATGATTTTTGGAATCAAGTTACGAAAAAATAAGACCCGGTAGTTCAAGGAGGCATGGTTTGCATTAGGATAAGAACAGGCCTATTTCTTTCTGGAAGTAACCTCACTAGGTTGTTTTGTTGGTAATAAGAGGGATCTTCTAGCTGCTGCAGTAATATTCCATACAATTTTGTGCACAAGTTGGGCTCCATTATGGGCTACATAAGCTGAAATATGATAACAATATGCTCAAACCTAACCCAGTTATCCAACCAATCTAACTAAAAACCTGGTCTTGAACCAAGGGACAACTTGAGGTGAGCTAGGTTACATCAGGAGCTTAGTTGCGTTTAAAGCAATGCAAACATAGATAAGCATATCTCAAAACAATCAAAGTATATGAAGGAAATGCAGGAGCAAGACCATACAGAGATTCTAAAGCAGGTATAGCATCTTTATTAGAAGATTCTTAGTTCTTACTACTGTGGTCATGAGAGACCTATTTGCTATGTATTTTAAGGGGCATGCAACTTATGTTATTGGCATAGAATGAACTTAGTTGCTAGAATTGGGAGCAGGTGCTGGTGCAAGGAAGTGGCTACTTTATAAAAGCTTTTAGTAAGGAAGCGGGCATGGGTTAGAGATTACTAGAAGATTCTGAAATGGGTGCATCATCCTAGGTAGGAGATTCCAGTTTCTAGGATACTGAGAAATTTAACCAGAAATCTTTTGTACCACTGCTAATACAATCTTGGTCCTTGCAATAAAATTTACCCAAATAAATCATCGAGAAACTCAAAGTTCAAGGAATTTTGGGCAGTTGGCATGGGTCAACCTACAAAGGATGAGAGTATTATTCTCATTAAAAACCTCTTAAACTCAGGGCATTTGAGTTTCTTTATCTGACCCAATTATCAACTCATTTGAACACAAGCATTTTCTTGATGATAGACCATACCATTTCTTAGTGGGAAAGCTCTTCCTCCTAAAGCCTGCATTGTTTAATCTCCCCATTTACTATACCAATGTTAAAGAAACCTATGAAGCATTTGGGTTAAAATTTGGGGCCTGGCTAACAACTTTCGGATGTGATCAGGGAAAGGATTGTCTTTGCAATAGGTGATTTTTTTTTTTAGACAGGGGAGAAGGATATTTGGAATGCCTCAAGGAGTAAAATTTACTACCACTTGACCCATTTAGGGGTGGTCATTGTGATTAGAAGAACTCCCTTGACAATATAGTTTCATGATTGCAAAGGAGACATGGTTACTCACTATGATTTATTAGAGTAATTACATCCTTGTCTCACTTCTGTATTGTTTGACAAGCATCAACTTCAGGAAATCTATGAATGTCCAAGAGATCAGGATGCTTGCTAGCTGAAGCATTTTATTTTGTATGTATTCTGACATTCTCAATCCCTAGTTTTTCCTCCCAAGTGGAAGTTAAAATTAGTTGAGCATCAAACAGCACTTGGGATTTCTCTTCTTAAGTCTTTTCAGACGTTGCAAGAAGGGATCTGACACGTCTAGAAGAATATTTTCGTGGACTCCAGAAAACAAAATTTGCAGAAAGCTCTTGGATCATCATTTTGTGTGCTAGAAATATGGTACTTGATGCTTAAAAAGGCAGTGGCATTTAAACCTTAAATATGGTAGTGTAAAAGCTTCAAGGCTAAGTGTAATCTTCATAGGCCTTTGTTTATATGAAAAAAATATTTTAAAACAAGAAAATCATAAATAAGAAACAGCATGAGAAAAGTGTGGTATCCATTCTATCTGCACTTTGTGGGGATCTAATTTTTTATTATTATCACCATGTTATTTGTGCAAGTTTGAATTGTGAAATGACTTGTATCATGAATTGGTCATTAGCCAGTGCTCATGCTGCTCTTCCAAGCAGAGGTTGTTTGGAGGCAGTTTCCCCAAATATATAGAGAGCTGGGCTTGTTCTTCTTGAGGAAAGAAGCTACCTTTATTATACTCTTTTCGTATATTAAATATTCTTAAATAACAACCTTATCTATCTTAGGATAACAAAGTTTTTGGATCAAATTGAAATTATTTTCTAAGTTGCATGTGCACAAGTTGAGTTTAGAGTTTAGAGAAGATGAAAATGTTGAGATGAACACTGGTCCCCCCCCCCCCCCCCCCAACGAAAATAAAAAATAAAGAACCAAGGGGGAAAGAAAACAGACATTCAAGTGCGTCTTTATATATGTGCTTACCCAACTATATTGTTGTATGAGATATTCATGAAAATGCCCACTTTTCTTGGTCACAGCTCAACCACCAAATAGTTTATATTTTCATTATGTATTTCATTTGTTGAATAATAAAGCAAATAATATCAATAACCATTGAGCCTTATTCCCTGACATCTGCTAAGTTCTTGTTTTTTCTGATCATTTGATTGATTTTTCAACTTCCAGATCCTGAATGAATCACCAAGTATTAATCGGACTGATGTTTTTGTGAAGTTCTTGTACAGTATCGAGTGAATACATTTGTCTTATTACATCTCTACTAGTTCTTTATTTTCTAAATTATGCTTACATTTTTTCTAGTTTTTGAGAAAATTGTTTACATTTTATATTGTTTCTGTTCCTTCAAAAATTCTGTGTATATATAGTAAATATTTGACACTTTGAATGCCGGAGTTGTGGCTCTAAGTTATCTCACTGGGTACATTGCTGTTATGTATTTTTGTCAGTGAGAAAATGACTCTGCAGTAGGTTGATGGACCTAGTTGTTCAGAATGTATATGACATGAATCAAGTATCTGTGGTGCTTAAGGTGAAATACAGAGAATTAAATAAAGTTTGACACCGCCATAAAGGGCCCAGTAACATATCAAGATTGCAGATGCAAGCACTATATGAACATGGTGTTACATGTCCAGTAGCCATGCACGAGGCTTATTATTATTTTAATTCACCAGGTCTTCATTTCCACATGTTTTCATACAGATCGTGGTCAGGAAGCATACTGTTGCTTGGTGTGGGATGATATCATGTAAATTTAGTGTGTATTTTTGCCACCTCAATTCTCATGCCAAAAATGGGTGATTGCTGCAGTTTGCTAGAAAAAATCAGTATGTTCAATTCGTATGTTATGCACATTTTCAGTAGAACATGTGTACAAATATTTCGGAATTCCATGGAATGTTGTCAACATCTGAACAGAGTTGCAGAACCCATCTGCTTTATGTTAATGGCATCTTGCCACATGCAGCATGTCAAGTGAAACTTGGGAGTGCAAAGTATCACCGTCATCTTCCAACATCATACAGTGAACATATCAGTGTCATGTGCTTGGTTGTGGAGGCAAATTCTTCAGCCCTGGTTCTAGGAACTTCAGCATTTCTTCCACTATGAGATTGAAGCCATATCACTGACATTACCCAAATCACATATTTTATTATATTATATTTGGAATGGTTAGAGAACACTTGCTGTCTGGGACACATCTTAGTGACAACTCGGTAACAACTATTATTTCACTATTTATACTTGATATTTTTGTTCAAAATTCAATCTATGGCAGGGAGAATTACAATGATAAAGTTGGTTTGGTGTGCCATTCCATTTCACTTCTTAACTACTTGCTGGATCCCTTGACAGTTTTCAATTGGCTAAATCAGATGATGTGAAATTTCCCATTGGGCCATCATATGAGCAGAGAAAGATACATAATTCACAGTCCAATGGGGGTTTTGCTATTTCTAAACTTGATGTTTGGTGGAAAGCCCTCATGAGTAAGGTGGCAGGGAGAGTTGTTTTGCGGCCTCAAATGTATTTGTAGTAGTTTGGTGAGATCCAGGTACAAAATTAATGATGATTGGAAGAGCAAAGCATATATAGCAGTAGTTTTAGATGGTCTATAGACAATGAGAACATTATGAATGTCTTGATCAACCTTGGATTGGTTGTGAACCCATCTCCTGCATGTTCGTTCCACTTGATATGGAGATCATCCACCCAGATTCCATTGTTAGTATAGACATTAATGAGAGGAGAATGGAATATTCGATTTCTTGCGCACTGCTTTCCACAATACGCTGTTTCTCAAATATGTAGCTTCCGAGAGCCAATAATACAGCTACTCAAAAGAGTTAAGATGCACTATGTTGGAGCAATAGTTTCAAGGGATTTATACGTGCAAAATGTTTGCAGGAATACTTTTATTCTGTTTTTTTTTCTTTGAATGCAGACTCATTCTGATTAACAGGACAGCCCCTTTGCTTGCATATGGAAAGTCTACTGCCCGGCAGGGTACTAGGGTTTTTGCAGCAGCTTGAATGGGAAAAGGATACGAACAGTGGAGGTGCTCCATCAACGAGCCCCATATCTCTCGATACCATGGAAGGTTTTACAGAATCAGAAACTGTATATGGCCAGTCATTGCCTACCATCAACCAGTGAATTATAATATACGTTTGGCTGAGGCTAATTTCGTTCTATGTTATGCCTTGCAGCATGATGTAGAAAACAAGTATTATTATCAGAAGATCTAAGCAGCTTTCTATTTCTCACAAACACGGTCTCTGGGTACTCAACAATATTCACTTAATCTGGTGCATTAAGGTGAATTTTGATGATTAGGGTTTCCATTGAGGGGGTGTTGGATTCTTGGTGTTCAGCCGTGCAATACTATCAGCTGATTCCGATGGGCACCAAACTGCAATATCATCTCCAGGTTGGAAAGATATTTAGCCACCATTGTGGCATGGATTCGATAACGACCATTCTAGATTTATTTACTCTCTCCATGGAGTTCTGATTTCCGACACCTTTCATGTAGGAAAACTCCATCAGTTCCCCCCAGTCACACCTTTCACTTTGGAAATCGGGCTGCAGACCTTCACCTATTTAGCATCCATTTGCCTCGTCACAGCTTCTACAATGTGGACACCCTGGATTGCTGATGCATTTAATTATCCTTTTATTAGTGTTTAGCTTGTTTCTGCTGTTTCTTTCCGTTAATGGGCTCGTGATAAACCATCTAATATGAATACAATCAGAAAGTTCGAAAGTACTATATCACGAAATGATCTTGAGATATGTTCTAAATTGATGTGCAAAACAGAGTCTGAGTGATGTAAAAAGCTATCTAGTCAGCCACTGAGTTAGCTTTTCTATACACGTCTAATACTAATGGAGTTATAGTCCTGAAGGAGAAACCCGATATCATGAAGGAGAGTGCGTTGGTCTGGATCTTCTGGTCTCCTGAATCTAGGCAATGATAGTGGCTGAGTCACTCTCCATAATAGGTGGTCGACTTGCAAAACCATCCGAGTATAAACAATTGCAGTCCAAGCACCCCAGAGCTTTGCGGCCGAGACAGTCGGCTCAATGAGATACTAGCCCCTTGTTGCGATGACATTGAGATTCGGGCCATGGATGACAAAGCTAGCTTCCCCGTGAGTGTCCAAGACATTATCATCAAAGTTGACCGTGATGAAGTTCGAAGGTGGGGGGCTCCTAAGAGATGAAAACCTTGCAGGGCGCTCGAGGAGCAGTGTGAAAGTCTCTGGTCTCCGAAGACGTCATGATCGATATCAGGTATTCATCAGCATGACTTCGAGCTTTCTCCATAATAAATTTGGCAGAAGGATTTGCAGAGTTGAAGACTATCTTATTCCTAGTGAGCCAGATGTGATATGCGGTGTACGCAATGAAAGTGGCAACATCATGGCCCGTGGCTGGGTGGAGTAAATCCAAGAAGTAATCAACATAATCTGCCACATGCATGAATAATGGTTAGAGACCATCTATCCTCCAAATATGGGTGGCTCACTAATACAAGAAGAGAACATGGACCAAAATCTCGTCCTCCAGCCCGCACACTGGGCAATACGAAGGGACACACATCCCTCTAGAGCCAAGGAGAGCTCTATTGGATAGACATCCTCAAGCCACTTTTCATAAAAATAAGCTCACTTGAGGGTGGCTCTGAATCCTCCAAATCCAGGCAAGATTAAGAGTCCATTGAGATGCCTAGTTGAACAGGGAAAGAAGATCGGACATGGCAGCTCTAGGAATAGCTGAGGTCCTCCACACCCTGGTACTAGTGTAAAGCATATACAGGTAGTGGAATCGATAAAATCCGGGCTCCTATGATATCCCCAAAAACACGAGTCACTTGCACTGGGTTCCACTGCAAGGCATTCCTATGCAACATGTCGGGAATGGAAGGGGAGTCCACGGTGTCCATACTAATGAATGTCGGCCAGCATGATAGTGGGACATCCGCTATCCAAGGGTCAGACATGCAGCTAATAGATGTGTTATTCCCCAAAACCCAGCTAGTGTGGGGGAGGACAACATGAGCAATAGACATAATCGCTCTCCAAATGGCAGAACACCTCCGAGGGGATCTATAGACCTCATTAGGGCACAAGGGCTCGTATCTATATCTCATCATCCTCGTCCAGGGACTGTCCGGACATAACAGGAATCTCGTGATGTATCTGACAAATAGGGTTCCCGCATTGAGACGAGAGAGTGGATACCCAGACCTTCGTCTCTGCGAGACTGGCAAACCATGTGCCAGCTGATAAGATGGATGGGCCTCCGAGCAAAAGCCGAACCCCAAAGGAAAGCCCGGATGACTTGGTCCAATTTGAGAACCACAAATTTTAGGAGAACAGCATGAGAGAGCAGATAAACCAGTAAAGATGTGAGCGCTGACCTGATCAGGGTGATCCACCCTATAAGAGAAAGAGTTCTTCCTGCCATCCCTGTACCCTATCATAGACCTCCTTAACCAGGTGATAATAATTGGCCTTAGCCAATCTGCCCCTCGTAACAGGGATTCCCAAATAATGCAATGCACCTCGCTGCTCAACAATCCTAAGGATCTCTTGGATATAATGCCTCGAGAGGGTTGGGATCTTTGGACTGAAGTGAACCTTAGATTTTTGATAATTAACTCTCTGCCCAGAAGCAAGGCAGTAGTTCTCGAGAATCATCCTAAAGCCCTGAGCACACCGGACAATGACCTAATCCAGGAGTAGACAGTCATCTGCGAAGAAAAGATGCGAGATGAGATCGGCCTCAAGGACCGGGATATATGGCTGAATACCCGATCCATGTGGCGCAACCTGCAAGGCTTGTGAAAGAGCATCAGATGAAAGAATGAACATATACGGAGATAGAGGATAACCTTGACGGAGGCTAACATTAGAGACAAAATCTCGAAGGAGTGCCGTTGATCAGAATCGTGAAAGAGGGATTGATAATACATGTAAGAATCCAAGAAATCTAGTAAGAATGAAAGCCAAAGTCAACCAGAGCCTTCTCGAGAAAGGACCAGTGCAAGCGATCATAAGCCCACTCCATCTCCACCTTAATGGCCATTAGGCTACGGCGGGTAGCTGCCCTGCGGAGATCATACATAAGCAGATTATCAGAGATAGATGTGCCTTCCACGAAAGCTCCCTGCTCCAAGCAATCAGAGTAGGAAAGATCGGCTTTATTCTATTGACCATGATTTTAGCACAAAGTTTGTACATGGTATTGAATAAATTGATGGGCCAAAAATGGCTAGGCTCCTGAGCATCCCGGCGCTTAGGGATAAGAGTGACAAAAGTTTCCTTCCAGGAGTCTGGCATCCTACCATAATAGAAGAACTCCTAGACAGCAGCAACCACCTCCTCCCGTACAATACTCCAAAATCTCCTAAAGAAAAGGGGTGGAAAACCATTCGGGCCAGGGGCCTTGTCTTCAGCCATAGACCCTAAAACCTCGTGCATCTCATCCTCAGAGACAGGACCGATCAGACCGAAGTTCTCCCGGTTTGACACCCTAGCCAAGGGAGGAGGAGAGCGAAAAGTGGGGAGCTCTCCCGAATGAGCCATCCATCTAGATCTGAAGAACTGAATAAGCTCCCTCCGGATGTCCTCATCATCCTACACCCAAGGTCCTTTAGTAGTCCGAAGAGCCCTGATCCAGTTCATATATCTTCTACAGTAGCTTGATTGAAGAATCTGGTATTCCTGTCACCTTCCTTGATCCACTGAGTTCTGAATTTTTGCTTCCAAAAAGTCTCCTACTGAAGGAGTAATGATTGATGAATGAACAACTGACTCTGCAAATCAGTCAAATCATGGTCATGAAGCCCCCTCTCCCTAACCTCCCGCTCCTGAAGATCAAGAATAGTCTTCTCCATAGTTGCCAACCTGGAGAAAATATTTTCCACCTCCTCCCTATTCCAACACCTAAGCCAGCTTTTAAAAAGCTTCAATCTGCGAGTAATTCAGTATCTAGCATCATCCCACACTGCATGCAGCCTCCATACCTTCTTCACAATCTCCCAGGATCGAGGATAGGCCAGCCAGAACTTCTCAAACATGAATAGAGAGTGACTGAAGACCAACGATTCAGTTAAAAGAAGCACCGGGCAGTGATCCAATCCAATCCTAGACAGATGCCGGACCATATGAGCAGGATGCCACTGAATCCAATTAAAAGTTGCCAGAATTTTATCAATTCTCTCTCACACCCTCGCCTTTCTTGAGCGATTGTTGTACCAAGTAAAGCGAGGTCCAACAAAACCCAGATCCAGCAAGCCATTATGATGCAAGAACTTCACACACTCTCTGGATCCAGTGTCCTCCATGAAGGGCCTTCCACCTCTCTTATCTTCAAGATGAGTAACACAATTGAAATCCCCAGCAACGACAGTAGGGATAACCTGGTCAACCAAAGCAGTTATTTCCTCTCAGAGCCTCCTCTCCCTATAGTTAGTGCTAGCATAAATCCTAGACAGAAGCCAAGTTCACCCGATGGTTTCAGTCACTACAATAGGGACATGCTGAGAAGAACGATGGAAGACATCAACTCTAGCAGCCCCTAATTTCCATACCACAATAATCCCACCAGACAAGCCCTATGATTCAATTGCATAGAACCCCCAGTTGGAAGGAAAGCACCGGTGGATCCGTTCCCAGGACGCGCCAGCAAGCCTAGTTTCAAGAAAATATACAAGGATAATGCAAATACCCCAGCCTTCGAAAATTAGGAAAGAAAGAGGACTTTTCGGCTCCTTGAACATTCCAAATAATAATCTTTATAGAAACAACTCACAGTGACATATGCTTTACCTTCTTGCTTCCCAGCAAAAATAAAAAAACACCCATCTATCTTTCACAGGATACACAAACTCCCTTAATTCTGACTAGTCCCAACAGGAGCTTCCACCTCTGAAGGATTTGAGCCCGCTAAGACCATCGAAAATAGGGCCTTCTTCAACTAATTGGTAGCCTCTACATGCCCACTGTCCAAGTTCTGACAGACCGACAAATTAGAAGATGGTTGGTGGAGAGGATTTTTCCCAACTCCCTTGACCAGCCCCTGGCCTCCCAGTGCAGCCTTTGAACCCGAGAGGTACTCTCCCCCACAACCTGGGACCACTGTATTTTTACTCACAGACACCTCCAGAGTCCTCCCCCTAGCCCCCATCCGAGATGAGTTAAAGGGTTGGGCCTCTCGCCCTCAAGCAAACATAGCATCAGTCGAAGATCCTCCCCCCTCCAAGATAGAACCTTCCTGTAGTTCCCCACTTGCCACCGATCGAGCAGAGGTGTAAAAGGATGGGGGAAGCCTTCGACCCATAGCCTTAACAAGAGGTGAATTCCCTCCCCCCTCCAATGGATTCAGGACCTCCCTATCCCCAGCATAACAGTCCCCCGTCGGTTTGACTCCTACCGACACAAAAGGTGTGCTGCCCTTCTCTCATGAAGAGCCCACAACAGAGGCAGGAATACCATACTACAGAGAAGAAGCAGCAGGAATAGTAGAGCTCTTGTCACCCCCTTCCGCCCATCCCCCATCCATACAAGGTTTAGAGACACTAACCTGGGTGATGGCAGTGGAAGCAGAGAGGACAAGGAGGCCTTGGGGTTTGGAAGAGTCGAGGAGGCATTAGTCATCACGGAGGGCTTCGAGCTCGCTTTAGGGATATCGTCGAAGGATCAGCCATAAAGGCATCCTGTAGGCCTCGTTCATCTTCCAGCCACAGGTCCATGGCATCATTCACTTGGCCCAGGGCAGAGAATCCAATTCCCAGACGGCGAGCCACCTTGGTGGGCTTCTACCAACCATCAAAGTCCAGCGGAGAAGACGCATCCCTCGAAGAGCTCATAGTAGGGGAGGAGGAGAGCCAATTCGAGGATTCCTACAGGGCTTCTTACCTTTCTCTAGATCCCTCCTTGCTATAGAGGGGGCTTTGGGTGTGCGGGCCTACCTGATGTGTGACATGATGAGCCACAGGCCGAGTCTTGGATGATTGGCACTATCCGGGCTCTTCCCATCCGC
The DNA here is from genome assembly GCA_021397845.1 of Areca catechu. NCBI lineage: Eukaryota > Viridiplantae > Streptophyta > Magnoliopsida > Arecales > Arecaceae > Areca > Areca catechu. The sequence continues at coordinate 7,524,973 of CM038052.1, forward strand.
CTCCGAAGGAGTGTGACCATCCAAAAGAGTCTCAGCACCCATAGCTAGGACATTATCGGAAGAGAGTTGGCCCTGACTGTGCCCGGCCAAGGGGTCTCTTCCAGTGAAACCTTCATCAAGAGGACCGATCCTTCCACAGCGGTAGCATACCGGTGACAAATTTTTGTAAACAAACGATTGCCAAAAAGTTGTCTTCTTGCCTTCTATCAGAACACCTAGGGTTAGGTGGAGAGCACCATCAATTTGTATCCTAACCCGGGCATACCATCTTCCGAAGATGATCGATAAATGTGTCAATGTCCAAGGGCTTCCCTGCTTCCGCTGCGACCGCCAGGATAGCAGACCGCCCCTAGAATTCCATCAAAAGGCCTGGCAGTCTTAACCAAATCACGGCTTTTTGAATAGGCCGACGACCGGGAACAAAGTCGGGTTCCCATGGTTCCATTGCCAAGAGCTATTCAGTAACGAACCATGGGCCTCCTCTCCTCGCCAGACGACAATCGAAAAAACTTCCAGCTCCTCTCCTAGGCGTAACTTCATCTTGACCTCTCTTGCCATCCAGTCCATCGGAACCCGCCGGTCCAAGCTCTTGACGAAAATGGCATAATCTTCCTGTAGGCTCCGAGCTTCGTCCATCATCGGAATAGAAGCTTGAGGACCTTGGTGAAGCAGCCTTGAAACCTCTCAAACCTCTTCGTCTGTGATCTTGTGAGAAGTTTTTAAGGACCACCAAGAGTCTCTTGAACCACCCGAACCCAGGTTCGGCCATCACGTCTCCAATGTCGGAGGACCGCCGGCCATCACCAGTGTTTGAATCCCCCATCTCGACCTTAGCCAGCATGGGAAGCCCTGACCGCCGGACGCATTAGACGAAGACCCCTCAGCCAACGATCGGTTGCCAACGGAACCCAAGCACTCTGCCCGTTCAACAAAAGAACTCAAAAGAGCTATGGATTTTGACACGAATTTTCAAGTCACAGCACTCGCACGACCACCGAAGCAAACCATAAATGTTGATGAATTTTTTCATTTATATGTTTTTTTCACATTCTGCTCGCCCTCCATCTTACCTGGATCTCCCCTACTTCACTTCCCAATCCTCAACATCGTCATGCTTCCCCCGAATTCACCTCAAGTAACCTAACAAGGCATAGCCAAGATTTCATGGCCAGGGGATTTAAGTTGAGCTCCGACCAACCGTAAACTTGATTGATGATAAATGTGACAGAAATCACATTACCAGCACATCCATGTCAAACTGTTAAGTCGTATCAACCAGATTGGCATTAAAACAACACGCAAAACGTTGCCTGATCCGGTCCTGAACAGGAAGGCAGCTGATATTGTTGCAGAACTAAATGCTTTCGAGGGAGTGAATGATGAATTTTTTTTTTTAAAAAAATAATATTATTTTAAAAAAATATTTATAGAAATATGTGTTTGTTAATGTATTTATCAGGATGGAAAGGATGTCATGGAAGTTGAGCAGGATGAAATCATCTTTGACAAAAATAATTTTAAATAAATTTATTTTTTTTTTAAAATTTAATTAATAAATTTTAATTTAAAATTAATAATTATTTTTATTTTAAATTAAAATCATCTTCGTCAAAAACGATTTCAAATGACGTTAATTTTTTTTAAAAAAATTTAATTAATAAATTTTAAATTAAAATAAATAAATAATAAATTAAAAAATAATATTAATTAAAAATTTATATATTATTTTTTGGCAACATTAATCATTATATTATTTTAAAATAATATTAATTAAAAATAACATTAATTATATGATATTATAATAATATATTATAATATATTTTATATTCTAAAATATAATAAATATATTTTAATTTATTATATTATATATTATATATTATAATATATTATAAAATTAAAAAAATTAAAAAAAAATTAAAAATAATCATCATATCGATACCATCCGGTCGCTAGCCCGGTACCAGTTCGGTCGACAGCCCAGTATCAGTCCAATCCCTTGCTCAGGACCGACGGCCGGACTGGTGGCAGGACCTTGACAGCTGGACCGACAATCAGATCTATGGCAAGACGGGCTGGACTGGTGGCAGGACCGATGGTCATACCCTGACGACCGGACCGACGATCGGATCTGTGGCAAGACGGGCTGGACCGATGACAGGACTGAGAGTCGGACCGGTGGCAGGACCGGCGACCGGACCGGTGGCAAGATTGATAGCTGGACTGGTGGCCGGAGCCTGGTGACCAGATCAACGATCAGACCGATGGTAGGACTAGGGACTGGACTGGCAGCCGGACCCTTGCAACCGAACCAGTGGCAAAACTGGGGGCCGGATCGGTGGTAAGACCGATGGTCGGATCGATGGCAAGACCCATGACCGGATTGGTGGCAAGACCCGAGACCGGACCGTGGCATTCGAACCAACGATCGGACCGGTGGCAGGACCGATGACCAGACCGATGGTAAGACCTTGGTAGCCGGATCGATGGCAGGACCAACGACTAGATCGATGGCCGAACCCTGGCGACCGGACAGACATCAGATCAATGATAGGACTGGGGGCCGAACCAGTGGCAGGACTGGCTGACGGACCCTGGCAACCAGACCGATGGCAAAACTGGGGGCTGGGCCGGTTGCAAGACCGGTGGTCAGATCGATGCCAAAGACAATTTCAATGGAGTGAATTTTTTTATTCACTTAATTAAAATTAAATATATATTATTTTAAATAATAATTAAAAATTAACATAAATTAAAATTATATATTATATTAAAATTACTAGTATGTAAAAATAAATTTTGAGTTTATTAATTAATTACATTAAATAAAAATAATTTAATATATATTATTATATTAATTATCATTCTGAGTCCAAACGTGCCCTACGTCTCCGCATGCCCTCGCGAGCCCTGCATTATGCTATCATGGGACTACGGCTGGCCACTAAGATTCGACCACCGATCCGGCTACCAGGATCCGGCTACCAGCCCTACCGCCTGTCATGCCACTGATCCGGTCGCCAAAGTCCGGCCATCGATCTTGCCATCGATCCGGCTCCCAATCCTGCCACCGGTTCGACCGCTGGTCCGGCCACCAACGTTCGGTCACCCATCCTACCACCGGTCCGGCTGTCGATCCTGCCATCGATCTGATCATCGATTCGATCGCCAGGATCAGACCAACGGTTTGACCGTTGGTCCTGCCACCGGTCCAACCCCAATTCTTCCACAAATCCGATCGCCGGTCTGGCCACCAGGATCTTGCCACCGATCTAGCCATCAATCTTGAGCAAGGGATCGAACTGGCACCGGACTATCAACCGAACTGGTATCGAACTAACGACCGAATGGCATCGACCTGATGATTATTTTTAAATTTTTTTCTATTTTTTAATTTTTTTTAAATTTTTATACTATATTATAATATATAATATAATAAATTATAATAAATTTATTATTTTTAAAAATAAAATATTTATTATAATATAAATATATTATTATAATATCATATAATTAATGTTATTTTTAATTAATGTTATTTCAAAATAATATAATAATTATATTACCAAAAAATAATATATAAAATTTTAATTATATTATATTATTATTTATTATTTATTTATTTTAAATTAAAATTTATTAATCAAATTTTGGTAAAAAAAGTAAAGGTTATTTGAAATCGTTTTTGACAAAGACAATTTCAAATTGAAATTATCTTCACCAAAAATGATTATTAATTTTCAATTAAAATTTATTAATCAAATTTTAGAAAAAAAAAATATTTAAAATTATTTTTAGCAAAGATAATTTTAAATTAAAATTGTCTTTGCCAAAAATAATTTTATCCTACTCAGCCTGTGCATTATCCTCCCTATTTATAAATATATTACTAAACACTTACTTTTATAGGTATTTTTTAAAAATATATTATTTAAAAAAAATTTCCTGAATGATATCAGCCTTCAAGTCCTCGAAGACATCAACACCAAAACTGAACCTGACCAGGTTGTCCTTGATGCTATAAGTGGCTTTCAGATGCATTAAGATCCCTCCACCACAAAGAACAAATCAAAATGCCTGTATTAAGAAAAATATATATTTTTTTCTTCCCAGCAGGGATGACAATAAAATTTAAATTCATGGATACCCGATCCAATCGAATTCGATTAAACCAGGTAATCAACACTTCAACTAAATTTAAACTAAATTTGGATAAAATCCCAATACTTAACTTTGAATTTGGACCGAAACTATATAGATATACACCCGACCCAAACCCGACCCACATTATTTTAATATTTAAATATATATATAATTAATATATATTTTATTAATTATAATTATTAATTATTAAATTTTAAAATATTTGAATCCTATATCTAATCATTATATATATATTAATTATAATTATATATATTTGAACTAAAAATATAGTTAAATTTTATTTGTTTAATGTATATATAATTTATAAAATTGTAGATGATTTTAAAATTGATAAAAATAAAAAAATATTTAATACGACTCAATTAAATTCGGATCGGGTAAATCTCATCCGATATCCAATTGAGATGCATTTGGATAAAAAAAATCAAGTCCCGATAGTGTTTGGACCGGATTTGGATAGTATATTGAATATTTGAATTTGAATTTAGATAGTTAAAAATCCGGTCCAAATCTGGTCCATTGCCATTCCTACTGCCGTACAGATTTTTCTCATCAAAACCCTAGACCCTGTTAGAATTTTTTTTTTTTTTTAATTCGTGCAACATCAATACCCTTGAAAATATCATATTAAATTCCATTGTGCAATGCATGCTAACGTGGTTCTTGTTATTAATTGGGTAATTGAAAGGGGCAATAACCAGTACGACACGATGGCTGGCTGGTATACGGTACTGTCACAGCCTCCAAAGGAAGGTGCAAGGTAAGGCATTTTTTAAAGAATCAACGAACTTCATTGCGGTCCTCAAGTCTTCGGCTACCTGCACCAACAATTTAACCAAAAAAAAAAAAAGGGAGGGGGGTCCTTTAGGTTTAGAATGTGACTGATGCTTAACAATCAAGGTACATAGGGGTGATAAGCGCACCTCAAAACTGACCACACCACCATAACCATTCATTTGTTGTTTGGCAATGTGATGCTCCGGATGACTAGGCAGACCTGGATAATAGACACGTATGATCTGGCAATGCACGAAGTCGGATATACATATGACACAAGTATGAATGATGCAAATGCAGTACAATGCTAAATTAGCACGAAACCATATATTAATTTGAGTCTTCTATATAATTAATAAAACATGAAATACAAACAATAGATCAATTTGAAACTTGAGGATCTTTGAATTTGAAAACATCTTCAGAATTTGAATTACAAGGAAGATTATTGACAGAGAAACTAGAAGTAATATTTATCAGATCATGTGTGTCGCAAGAATTTATAATATTAATCCAATCAGACATTTTTCATCAACTTTACCATTCCAGAAGAACTTTATTTCTCATGTGCAAAAAGAAGTAACAACAATCCACAAAATTATATAATTATAGATCATAGCACAATGATAAAAAAAGTCACAAGATGGGCTTTCATCTGTGTTCCATTATTTGTTCCTAGATGGTATTTTCAGCTGGCAAACCATGAAATCAGTAGTTTGGAGAAGGGGAAAAAACCAAATACTCATAAGATATACACAGAAAATAAAAGAAAATTATCAAAATGATAAAAGCTATATAATTCTCTAGACATTGCATGAGGGCATGGAAGCTAAAATTTCTAACACTGAAACATGGAATGCAAGAGAGCATGGTGGTTGGGGGAGATAAGATGCTCATTAGTTCATGGCTACCTGTATAACAGGTGGATAAGGACAACGGTCACAAAGTAGGTTATGATTTATGCATCCTGACACAGCAATAAGAGTCAGGATCACTTAACTTTAAAGGCATTCATTTAGTGCTTCTTTATGTATTTGAAGACAACATTATCTGTTCTTATTATTGCATGCAGTGCTTAAAGGAGCAGAGCCAGATGTTGGCCATGAAATCGGACTCTTCTTCTCTCCAAAACACTAGTTAGAACTTCTTCGATTCGGACTCTTTTTCGACTCCTTTTGTTTGACTCCTCCAAGATAACCACCATGATCACGAGGCAATGACATTTGGATTGCTTTGTATCTTTTTAAAGGAGATCTGAGACTTCTCTGTGGTGAAGCCCCAAAATTTCTATTGCTCTTGGTTCCCTGGGTTCTCCTCTTTATCCCGATTGTTCATTGCCTTTGGTCTTGATCTATGCCTCGACTATTGGAGGCCTTTGTCATTGGCACGCCAGTTACCTCGATTGGCTTGGCTTGCTCTGTTATTTGACTTGGTTGTACTCTATTCTTCTTTGTTTTGTGACTCACACGGGACTTTTTTGTTCATCGCCGGAAAAAAAATTGGTTCCTTGATCTATTGCCAAGACAGTCTAGGTGTTAGTCCATCCCTATCAGCTACTATCTTGATATGTCGTTGAGACCGAGAAAGATTTCGTTTGGTATTTTTGCTTGTCGTTGAGACCGAGAAAGGTTTCGTTTGATATTTTTGCTACCTTAATTTGTCAAACCATGTAAATTTTTTACTTTTCTTATGCTCATTATTTATGCCAGTGATGTGTTCGATAAAATGCCCGAGTAAGTTCAAGTATTAGATTAAAAATTTAAAACGATCCAATCTGCTGCATGCAACCTCAACAATCTTACATTCTTACCAGTATACTGTTGCATGACCATTCAAAGTACATGATCCCAGAGCTTAAGTAATTTGGCAAGTCTATGCCGCATAGGAATTCTGGCAATGAGAAAACCGCAGGACTGTGACATCATTACACTGTCCCGGCTCCAAGGATATAAAGGAGGACCAGTTCTACATCCAACAATTCATATAGTAGCACACAGAACAGTAGCAATTATAGAAGGTATAAAATTACCGAAATCCCCATCTTAGGAAGCTCATTCTGGATGAATATCCTTGTCTCCCTGTAACAATCAGTAGTTGTAACGATATGCCCACCAGCAGGAACCAGTGTGGTAAGCATAGCAACACTAGCGTACATGCCCAATGACACGAATAAGGTAGATTCAGCCTTTCTGTAACGCACTGCTCGAGAAAAGAAATGGAAGCAAGTTACTTTAGAGAAGCAAAAGGTGCAGCTAAAGAAACCACATGCAAAGAAAAGGTATCGCGTACCTTATCTTCTCCTCCAAAGCCTTTGTGGTTGGGTTTCCGTATCGCCTATACTCAAAACTCGCATGCCTCCCCTCCTGTAAGAGATTTATAAAGAACACCTCATCTTTCAAGAAAACCAAAAGACTGGCAGTGACTCCGGTAGGTATCTCCAAGAAATCAATCACGGCAGCTCGTTGGAATTCTTGAACCAATACGCAGAGGTGTACAACAGGGGTGGTGATCGCATCCGTGGTTATAGCACGCCCTAATCTCTTGCCTGCACGGATCAAGATCCAGAGATGAAATGTGAATCACAGGATCCATCTCCAAGAAAAAAAAAAACCAGGATTTGCTTGCTAAAATCTCTTTTAATATCAAACTGAAGGGAAAAAAGGAATAAGTATCAAGATAAAAACAACAGAAGAAAACCACTTTTCAGAGACAAAAAAAGAAATAAACCACCAAGACTTGCTTGCTTTGAAGAATAAAAGCGCTACGGAAAATATCCAAAGGCAACTTTCTTCATGAATAAAAAGGAAAAAGGAAAGGACAGACTACCGGCATGAACTGCTAGGCTCCCATCGAAGCTCAGCAACGCTACAATTGCGGCGGCCTTGGAATCGGCTGCCGGGATCTGAGACTGTGCACTGGCTCCGTCACCACCGACGGGAGTGGCGACGTCTGCTCAACTGGGATCGCAACCGTCGCTGCGGGGCGGTCAGTGGGGTTTCCGGGAGGGAAGAGTCGTTGGACCACGAAGCGGCGACGATCCAGGCCACGCCGATGTTGCCGCAGTTGCGGCGGGCCTTGGTGCTGAGCTGCCGGACGAAGTTGGGGGGAAAGCGGAGGATGAGGGTGGAGGAGAGGCAGCCAGAGGCCCGGCAGCGGGGAGAGAGGAGGCGGAGGAGGAGGGAATCTCCGGCCGGGGGAGGGCACTGGAGTCGCCGCGGCAGTCAGAGGCGGCGGGGAAGAACTTCTGGAGGCAGCAGCCGGAGGAGACCGCCATCGTCGGTGAAGGACGAGAGGAACGGGCGGCCACCGCAGAGAAAATGGAAAGTCCTGCTCCACCTCTCCTCTTTCAATTTAAACCAAGAAGAACAAAAAGACAAATGAAACAAGAAACGGAAAAATCGGAGTCGGTGAAGAGTGTGCGGTGGACGCGACAACGCAGGAGAATGGACAAATTATTGCATGAACGAAGTATAACGAGTTTTTTTCTAAAATAATATTTTTTAATAAATATTTATTAAAGTAAGATCGTTTAAAACTTATTTAGCAAAGTAGGTTAATAAAACTGAGTTGGATGCGCAGGTTATACACGTGACTTCAGTTTAAATGAAACCACACATTATACCTATAATTTCATTTTTTTTAATAAAAATAATAAATTTATAAAATATTTAAAATATAATAAAAAATTGTTTTTAAAAAAAATAAATGAAGTCATAGTTCGTAATTGCAGCTTTTTTTTCCTAATATTTAAAAATAAAATATTTTAAAATATTTTAAATATAATAAAAAATAAAAATTATATAAAAAAAAATCTGAATGAAATTATTGGTCGTACATTTTAACTCAAATTTCAAGAATTTTTTAAAAAATTAAAAAAAAAATTAAAAATTAATAAATATAAAAATATAAAATATAAAAATATAAAAATATTTAGAGAGAAGATGCATGCTCCACCTGCAAGCCCTTTATAAAGAGAGCTCGCACGTTGAGCATGCAAGTTTTTAACTAAAAAATTAAAAAATTAAAAATTAAAAAATATATTTAGAAAATAATATTTAAAAATTTAAAAAATATAATAAATAAATATATATATATTAATAACATTATATTTTATAATAATATGATATGTTATAATAAAGACTGTTAATGGTGCTAAAATTCACTCAGATGCCAGAGTGAGCTGGAGAAGGGATGAAGATAGCTACATCTCCTGGATCAGGACTGCGTAGTATTCTATGCATACACATTCCATTATCCGGGACATTTGCTTCCTCCTCCGGGGATACTCTTACGTTGCTGTTCGACATGTCTTTAGGGAAGCTAACTCACCGGACGACTGGATTGCCTCCTTCGTGACCTATCATGCGGGTTCTATTTTATGGCCAGACTGATATGTAGCTCCTGTACAGCTTGGGAATCTTGTTCTGTCGGACTTTCTTAGTTGTATTCACTCTCGTTCTTCTTAATGAATACACCGTTTTAGCAAAAAAAAAAGAAGATGAAGATGGCTGTACCTGCAAAAAAAAATCCTAGCCGGGAAGGTTTCAATGAAGGCCTTCTAATGATCAAGTCAGTATTTCAGACTACTCGGTAAAGGGTGCAAGTGCATGAGTATATGGAGCAAGTGAGGGAGTATATACGCCTAAGAGGTTCGCTGAAAACCTCTTTTATATTCAAGCAACATGGATATTCTAGGGATGTTCCAATGTATCAAGAAGCGGGCAGAAAATGATTAAGCTTTAGCTCTTACCAGGACTTTTGGAGAGAAATCGTCTTTTGTTATCTGGAATGTCTCCTTTTCATTAATAGAAAGTTTTGTCTTTCATGTCTCTCATCATTTGCCTTAATAGCTCCAGAAGATATGGCTTGAAGAAGGGCAACACTTCCTTAATGATAGATCTATTTTAGATAATAGAACTTGGTAATTTGTCTATTATAGGAGGTATTTTAGGATGAGTATCAGTAGATTCCTCTTTCGAGCATTTGATGGATGCTCTTATAGGAATGGTTGACTAGGTCAGGACCTTATAATAGAGTTCGACAAGTTTGAGTGCCTTTTGTAACTGAGGTTCTACGGAACTCAGGATTTGAAAGAATTGGATCCCTAATGCACGGAAGGTAGATGGTGCATGTATCTTGACCGAGAGTTGGTAAGATTGTAACTTGGCTAGTAGAGTGCTCATCAAGATAGTTCGGTCTAGGCCTATTAGGAGTTAGGAGGGCCAGAGATAGATACCGAAGTAAAGTCATAGGAATCTTTAGTTTGGAAAGGAACCAAAGAGGTCGAAGGTCAGGTTTTGTCGTATATTAAAATTATCACTGGTAGGACCGGGAGTCGAAGTATCTCTCATGGCCTTCTCCATCGAATGATCAATGAGATATTTTGGGATAGAGTTTGTCCTCATAATAAGTTCGGTAATATACTGTTTCAGTTGGATACATTCGGTTTACCCGAATGTTCACTCTATTTATTCGTGTTCGAAATATCATGGACCTGATGCCGGAATTCGAAATAACTGAATGTGGCTCTCTTTACCCTAAATCAAATTCGATCAAATTATCTTTAGTCCTGAAACCTTTAGGATCTCAAGTACGGGATTTCCCCTTACATTAACTATATAATAATTATTTTCTATTAAAATATAATAAATATATTAATATATTATATTATTAATAAATATATGAATATATTATATTATAGCATATTATAATATAATATATTTTTACATATAGATATGTTATAATAACATCATATGTTATAAAAATTTATTATAATAATTATTTTATATTAAAAAATATAATAAATATAATATAATATTATATTACATTAATATATTAAATATTTAATTTTGTCGTTCATGAAATCTCATCTTGAAAATGTTTAATGCGATGATTGCCCCACTTTTTTCCGCTTTAGTTGCATGGATATGTAGTTCCCCAATCCCCTTCGGTCCCTTTTATTTTTATTTTTTTCCTATCACTCCCTCTCCCTCACACTTCTCTCTCTTGCTCTCTAACATATTTTAATAATTTATTTATTTCATATTTTTAGTTATAATTCTTTTTATTTATATAATATTTTATTTAATTATAAAATAAGAAAAGTATTAATAATAAATAATATTTCTTTATAATTTTTTTATCGTTATGTATGTAAACGATGTTAAATATTTACTTCACTCGATCCCTTATATTAAATTATTATTATAAAAATAATAAATATTATAATATATAATATTATTATATTATGATATATTAGTTTACCATAGATTACTTATATTGTAATTAACTATAATTAATTTTAAGAGTACACTTTTTCCTAGATTCCAACTATCTTTTTTTACTCCCTTCCTAATATATATATAAAATTAAAAAATCCCATCACATCCATAAAATTAAAATTAATTGCTAAAGAGATTTAATATATTAAATAAGCAAAGAAATTTAGATAAAGGAAATTTAAAATTATTTCTAATTCAAGTTAATAGTAGCAAGTATAAAACTCATAATAACATTACATTTTAAAAAATAAATTCTATTTAAAAAAAAAAATTATATAAATGTAATATATAAATAGATCTAAAATAAAGATCCTAAGTTCCACGGGGTGGTCGTCTTCTCCTGCATATAGGTTACTTCCGACAAGATATTGGTTCTACTTCACTTGATTCCTGTGCTCCGTCCAATACTCTACATCAATGAATGCCTCCTGTGCAGCTACCTCCTATGTCGATCCCTTGTCTATATACTCTTCTCCATATATTTAGTATCACTGATGATCATATAGTCCGGCATAGCAACATAGTTAAAATGCATAGCAGCATCCTCAGTAGATGTAAGCCATCTCACATCTTCATAAAGATAACTGGCCGCAGACATATATAGAGTAAACTCTGGCATCGGATATGGAGAAGTTCTGCATCATCAAGTATCTTGTCTGTGCTAAACTGGAAGAGGTGCTCCTGATGATGATGCATACGAGAAGGGCAAAGAAGTCTCATCCTTTTTGTCGATGTCCTGAGCAAATGCTCCTAATTGGATACGTTTATGCTCGCCGACAATATGAAGGACAAAATGGCAAATCTCCTGGATGGACTATAAGGACGTAGATATAGAACCTGCCTACTCAAGATGATGTATCATTGCAATGCCACTGTTCTAAAATTTACAAGTATATAATCAATTATACAAAATTAAATAATTATCTCTAAATAATGATAAATACAAAAAATTAAATTCTTATCAAGTAATCATATTACACCATCACGACTAATAAATCATTCAGTGATTCCACGATACTATACAGATATGGATCATGATAATCCATGATACCATCAACAAGAGCACTATTTATAACATAATCTCGATGGCTCTCCCAAAATTGAATATGATATTGATGAGTGATGGACCAGTCCTAATCGACTCATCCTTTGAGATTGATATAGTGTAGTGCAATATTTGTATCACACTAATATGGTATGATCTATCGAATCTCGAACTGCCACAACATTCTATTAACGAAGTGTCACTCTACGATATGACAATATATAAGTGGCATTTAGCTATACCTTATATCCTGACCATGCAAATAGTAATTTGGTAGCTGCGTAAGAATGTCAAAAATATATGGCTACACTCTCACCTGTTTATAAAGAATATGAAACATAAGATATTAAACAAAAAATATAAAGGATATTATGCTCTAAAAAAAAATTATTAGTCCTTAGCTGCTCCGATCTCAGGTGATCGAGTAAATCGATATAAAGAAACAACATACATCACTACCTTTATGACCGAAAAAATCATCTCTCCATCTGTACACGAAACATATTAAATGAATTACATAACTCAGTAAATATCATTAGTCATAAATATTAATATAATTGAATGCTCGCCTTATCCCTAACGTACCTTATAGCAAATTAGCTCTGCCATCATCTAAATCTATCATAAGATCTGCAACCTGCCGAATTAATCTATGGGATGATAGGATTGGAAATCCATCCCATGCCCACAATTGTAGTAGCAATAGAGGTCTGGCTATATCATGAGCATCTCTTCTGCTCGCCCTACATATCTCTCTATACAACCATGCAAGGCCTGTACTATCCTAATTGTAATGTTCAGTAGTCTCGAAATTCTCAAATAGAAGAATAAACATAAGATGTATTATGCTCCCTAACTTATCCATGAATAAACACTCACCCATAAGCTACAAAATATATGCTTTAACAAAGCGCTGTATCACTATCTCATCAACATCAAGGGCTAACTCATGGAACTGATTTGTTAGTCAAACCATGCTCAGCCATGATCCCTAGAATCTATCTTGTGATGGAATAACTTCTAATAAATTATGATAAACCTAATCCCAATTTACCTCGTGTAGTACCTATCACTAGTAGACCATCAACTGGGAAACTTAATTGAATGCCATGATTCAGAGTACTCAGCTGCTACCTAAAACAGATGCAGTCACTCAACTTTAGTAGCATATAAAGAAAGAAACTAGTGGTTTTCACAAATACAACAGAGTTTCTAAAGAGTAATAATAGAATATCAGTCAGATAAAGAGAAAAACGGAATGCTTTATGGGACAAGAAGAAAGCAAGAGTGAGATAGAAGCAGATTTCACATTACCAACCATCTTGATCGGTACACATTTGTGAGAAATGTTTGAAACAAGTTCAGTGGATGACAAAAGCTTACTTTTGCAAACTCAGCAGCTGGGACTTTTTCTCCATTGTTTAGCCAACAATCCTGCAGCTTCTTGTACGCTTCATTGATCTTGCCTTGCTTTTCACATAAGATATGCCTTGCTGAGGGGAAAATAATAATTTAAATATTGGCAGCAAAAACTCAGGCTGCTAAATACCCGCTAAATGATATTCCAATGTGCAATAGTATAAAAATTTGTTTGATTTTCAGATCACAGGAGATTTTTTTTAATTTTGAGATATAAGCTTAATTATCAACTCGAGCAAAGATGGCAAAAGGCAAAACAAACACAGAAATTAAGCTATTTTCTGAATTTGAGAGCCCAATATCTAAAGTACAATCATTACCATAATCTAGTATCAAGTGATGGTTCATGTTGTACCGTATCAGGTCACTGCTCAGCATTATAAAATGAGCGTGCATCAAAACTGACCCATCTAGGACCATCAGTATTTATTTATTGCCCTGAACTGCATTAACATAGTAATATGCCACCATACTTCTCAATAGCAGTATAGGTTTTCCAGAATCCAGATTCATACAAATTGGCATTCGGTCTAACAGCAAGGTAACATTGCCATCCCAAACCATCTCAAAATGCAATAATAGACAAAAATAGTGTAGCACCAACCACAAATGGCAGTAGACATTATTTTGTATAAAATCTGATGCAGTGTCTCAAGCACTGAAAAGTCATACTGCTATATGCTCTATCCTACCATCAAATCCATGGTTCTTTCATTTAGATGCTTCATCACATTCCTATCTTCCAGAGTTTTCCTACGCATTGTTCCATAATTTGTATATCTTCCATATTAATTAAACTCCATGATGGGCAGACATGGATGCATCCCAAATTGCCAGTCTTTCCTTTTTCACTAGGTGCATTTCAACAAACCAATAATGCTATTCCAGCCAGATGAAATTGATTTTAGTCTTATTTTATTGGAAAATAGTTTTTTCATTGGCCAGCAACATACTTCCATGTAAAAGCTAAAGGGAAAAGGATGGGAAAGCATTTAACCACCTTGTACATGCTAACCTCCCTTTTGATATTTCTAGACCTCAGATAATAGATTCAATCATCCAAGAAAATCCATGAGATTATGGATAACCAAAACCATAAACATCAACCCTTCCCTCAACAATCCCAGGGACATCATAAATGGTACATGCAACTCCTACTTTTACCACTTCACATATGGGCTTTATATTTTATATGGCTTAAAGTCAGCAATAGAAGCTAAGATATGTAAATACATGATCGTTTTACTTGTTCAACCACTCTGACCATGATATAGACAGATAGTAGTATTTTAATTCTAAAGATTTTTACTGCAAACGGAATAGGTTTTGTCTTATGAGTATCAAAACTTATAATTAGATTGTTTATTAAAAAAATATGTAGGATGACAGTATATGTTTTGCAACTGGTATCACATTTATTAGCTCTTCGTTGCATGAAGTGGAATCAGAAATTATAGTCATGTAGAGGGATGAGGGAACATGATGTGAAGAAGGGAAGAAGGATTTATATGAACTGATCCTTGTAAAATTCAAAATGATTGCTCTAAGAAATTATCTGGTATTATGTTTTTAAGCTCTTAGTTGCATGAAGTGGAATCAGAAACTGCAGTCAGAGTATGTATAGGGATGTGGGAACATGATGCGAAGAAGAGAAAGATTTATGTAAATTAATCCTTTGTAAAATTCAAAATGATTGCTATAACAAATTATTGTCTTATGAAGTGCAAGATTAAGTTCAAATCTTAAATATGATTGACAACAAAGTTATCCCAGCAAAAAGGGATGAGTCATGCACGAAGTTATCATTTTATTATATGCCAAGCATCCTCAAGACAAGTGTGCATGTGTTACTTGCAACAGAAACAAGGGTGGATATATAAATTCATGTTGAGGCAGGTATGGTGAAGAATTATAGCTTCTTAACCTGGTGATTGAGACATTAACTTTTCATTCTGATGGGGAGTGCAGTGAATTTGATTGGCTACACAGAAGCATAAACGACACAATTTAATCATTTAAATATCAAGTGATGCTCCTTTTGCTGATTGTTCTCTGCTAAGATCATCCTTAATACCTACAGTCAGGAATACCGTTGACCAATGCATTATTAACAACCTCTGAACATTTGAGATATGGAGAATCGTATCCATCTCATAACAAAGTTTGGATAATTTTAATTGGATCAATATAGAGCAGTAACAGAAGCAAAAACTTTAATTTTGAATGTTGTCTGAGTATTTTATTTGATTTGCATATTTAAATTAGTTTCTTCTGACATTAAATGTTAGAAGGAAAAGAAATCTTCAGTTCATACTGCAGGACCAAATACTCCAAAACTTCCTTTAATTATATTTCTTATGTTTCTAATATTCACCTAAACCACTGAGAAAAGATGAGAACGATAATGTAGATATCAGCAGTTTCTAGAATAGAATCAAGAAGAAGGAAACAAGTCAGCATACAGTTTGCTACCAAGACTACTATGCTGTTAAACATATCCACTAAAACTGCAGATATTATGAGAAATTTCATTTTCCACCTAGCAAACAAAGAGGCTGATACTTGTAAGATTGCAAACTTATAAAATTACATCATTTGTAAGTAAAAAAAAAAAAAAAAACCAGGGACAAGATATCAAGAACTTAAGCAAAAACTAAATGATAACAGCCTGTCAAATGTAATTTTTTCATGTTTCTTTGGGAGTGGTGGTGAGAGCACCACGTACACTTTCCAGGAACAACCCCAAGATTCAAACATGGAATTATAAATTAACATGCAAGAACACTCATAAATGAAGTAACTTGACACAATCCTCAACATTCTCATCCTGAAAGCCCGTGCCTTCTATTATCTATACGAGATTACTAGGACCATAATCTCACATGATCAAGGCATAGAAACCAAAATCTCAAGAGAGCAGGAACAAACACCTAGTTAAGCAAGAGATTAATGAACAAAAAGGAAGCAAACAACCTCTGACATAAGTGCAGGTACCAAGGCTGTCTCCTGACTTGCCACCCTTCCCTTTACCCTCTTTCCCAGCAGCAGCCTGCTTCCCCTTTCCCTTGCTCGACTCCTTCGGTTTGGAGTCCTTCCCCATCACCAACCAGACCTACCAACTTTCCTGAAATACATAGAACCAGAGGTGACATAGTCACAATCCATAGATTTTTTGGGAGGCATCAACGCAGCAATCAGATCCAGCACACACTAGTAGAATCTAACATGACTGATTTATTAAAAATCGAAATCTTCAAAGCACAAGCAATTAGTAAATCGACACAAAGGACCTGGGAGAGGGCAGGGACATGCGTGTAGTTTATTTTAAGCTCTTCATAGATTCTCTTTTTATTTTTGCAAAAAAAAAATGAAGAATTAAACTTCCAGTCGAAAGGAAAAAAACCATCAGCTCGCACTAGAAAAGAGTTGAACAACAATAACAACAATTTGAACATGGAAGCACCGCAAGTTCGACCAAACCATTGAGTAATTGGCTAATTTTTTTCTTTTTTAAAAGAAAAGGTAAGTTTTATCTTACCCTTGGAAGCGATTTAAACGTTGCGCAGCGGTTGTCGGAAACCCGAAGGGGGCCCTCTGGTAAGCGAAGCGAGTTTGCGCGGATTCTCGCCGATCGACCCGATCGGCGGTTGGTGCGCGTACTTTAAAGCAACCAAAGCAGAAAAATTACAAAGCATGCCCTTTCAATTGGGCCGTTGTTGTTGATTGGGCTGCTGGGCCGAATAAGGTTGCGAACCAACGCGGCCGAACCATCTTTTTGTTGGGAAAAGGGGCATCTCTGCTTCTTTTTTCTTTTTTCATTTTTTTTTTTTTTTTTTTTTTTTGGTGCAAGGAAGCATCTCTGTCTGAACTACCTGCAGATCTTCCTCTCTGTTTGAACTCGCTGCAGATCAGTTCTCTATAATGTGTGATGATATATGCAAGGCAGTGTAAATTAGAAGCTTGAATGAGTGCACCGTGGATTTGAAAGAATATCTTATGCTTCCATAATTGGAATGATTAAAGATGTGTTCTGAATTGTTTTATGATAGTGGACTGTTCATGATATTCTATGAAGAACAGGATCTTATAACGTGATGAATATTGGTTCTTTTTGGAGTCAGGTTAGATCTTTCATGCAAAAGGCCATCATCGTCTTTCACGTGTATGCGACCATCCATCATGCTTTGGCGTACATGGCCATATCTAATTATGCATGATCATGAACGATTATGACTAATCATGCATCTCAAAGCAGCCAGAGAATGTAAGCAATCATAGATCAGGTTTGGAAGCATTTCTTGATTACATCTAATAAAATTGTCGGAATCTCCTGGGTTATAAAATCTTAAATAATGTGGTTGCTATATATATTACATGCAGAATCTTGTATGTCAGTTCATCATAAAATCTTAGATATTATTATTGCTACATATCGACCTATACCAATCTCTAAAAATTATGAGATTAAATTGTCATATTTATATTTAGTATACATATATTAGAATACTGTTATATCATACTATATTAGGTTCCTAGTATTATTTTTATAATCATAAAATTTTATTTTCTAATATCTTTTTATAATCATGAGATTTTTTTTTTATTGTACTCGCCATGAACATGATAAGATAAGTAATTTAAATATCATTTTTAATATAAACTTTTAATGATATCAGAAAGAGCTTTTTCTTGATTAATCAATCCTTTTCTTATTCTCCGATGTTATTTTTCTTGGATCATCGTTCTCCTCTACATATTATTATTTTTTATCAGAGTCTTAATGTAACCTCCGCATTCTTTCTGCATCGCTCGAATAATCTAGTCAAGGTCCTGGTTTCTTAAATATTACTGTAAGATGTTTCGATGACTTACGGGAATATTTTCACAAAAAGAAATCATTCATTTCCATTCTAATATATATATATATATATATATATATATATATATTTCCAATTTCTCATATTTTAAAAAATTTAAATAAATAAAAACTTTTTTTTTTTTCCTACTTTTCATTCACCACATTTCTTTCCCCAACTTTCTGCAAATCAAACATGTCCGGAAAGAACTCACATCCACAACCAAACCATGACTTTCTGTCAACATGTAACACCCAAAAAAAAAAAAAAAAAAAAAAAAAAAAAGCCTGCCGGCCCGCTTGCTGAACCGGCCCAACGACGCGCGCGAGCTAGTGCGGCGCGAGGAGCGCGGGGAGCGAGCGGGCGGCGTGCGGCCCGGCCCATCGCGGCGGGCACGCGTTGCACGGCCCAGGCCCACGCGCGTGGGCTCGGCCTAGCCCAAGCCGACTGTCGCATGGGCGTTTCCCACTCGTTTCCCAGGCGTTTCCCAGCCGTTTCTAGCGGTGTATGGCGGTCCATGGGGTTTCTGAGTGATCTGGACCGTCCGATCAAACGGCTGAGATTAGTCCGAAGGAGTTTAGGCTTGATTAGGTGCTTTTGGATTCAGATTTGGACGTGGTTTGAGACGTCCTTCTCAAATCTGACGGCTGGGGAGATATTTTAATGGTTTTGAACTTCCTAGGTTACGTTTGAGGTGATTTTGGATGTGTTTTTCTCCTCTTTTTAAACAGGACGTCGATAGGAAGCAGGGAAGAGCCTGCTGAGAGCCATAAAAGAGAGGAGAAGAGAGAGAAAGAGAAGGGAAAAGAGAAGAGAAGAAGGAAGAAAGAGAAAGAGGAGAAGAGAGAGAAAGGGAGAGGGAAGGGATTTTGGTTTGGAAGATGAGGGAAGAGAAAATCGAGGGGGAACCGATTTGATGAATTTATTTATTATTATAGGAGATCAATCTTTTGAGCATGAAGAATTTGGACGAATTTCGGATATAGATTGATACCGGATATTTTGGATTAGCGATTGAATGTAAGGATTCTGGACGTGATCACCAGTTTATATATTATTTTATATGCATGGTTTTGATCCGAGTGCATGATCATTGGCATGCATGAATTATTGTTGTATGGTGTAGTTGAGTTTTATGAAGAACAATATGATTATAGTTGTTATTATTTTATATTCCGGATATCGTGTTTATCGGATAAAAGTTCTATTTTGATGATTTGGATCGTGATGTCGGTCAGTGGAAGAGTTGAGATTTCATGTTTGATATTGTGGTTTTATCATTATTATTGTCGATATCTCATGCGTGATGTTATAAAGAAGATTGATATCCGGATGGGTTGGACCATGATACCGGATTGCTTAATAGGTTGAACCATGAAACTGGATATTGAGTGGGTTGGACCACGATATCAGTTATTAAAATGGGTTGGACCACGATATCGGTTATCGAGTGGGTTGGACCACGATACCGGTTATCGAGAGGTCTTAAAAGATATGTTATGACAAGTGTTAATGAAGTAAATATGGTTTTTGGCCTAGTCATGCTACGGTAGCACCGTTGTTATACAGCATGAGCCACGGGCTTTGTACGTGGGAGCCGGCCACGGGCGGATAGTACGTGGGACAGCCGAGCCACGGGCTTAGTACGTGAGCAGGACCGACCATAGTATGCATGGTGACTTTGCGGTTGCCAGTCATGGACTGATACATGACCGTGGCTAAACCAGAACTCTAAAGATAAAGGTGCAATAATGAGAATATTAAAGGAAAGATGCAAAGTTATCAAAGTTTTATAATACATGAGACTTAAATCATTTAATTGAATGACATAACATACTGATATTTTATTATTTTTTTTAGAAATTTATATTATTACTTGGAGTGATCATATGGATACCTTACTGGGTTGTAGAGCTCACAACCTATTTTCTTCTTTTACAGAGTCGTGCAGATATTTGGCTTGGTGATGAGTGAGATTTTCTTGAAATAAGTGACTTTGTATATCCAGGTATTGCATGATAAAATTTAGAATTTGTACGATCGATGTATGCTAATTTCGGTATTGAATTTGGGACGTGACACAACATGCATGCAGATGTACGAGTTAAAACCAAACGACATTTACCCATTCTGAGGCCCATGGAACTCTTTAGCTTTTGCATGCGCGAAGTTGGCCCCGGAGACAGCTCCCACGGAGCACTTAATAGATGTTGTCGAGGTACATGTCACAGCTTTTCGTGCGGGTGGAGGACTCCACCAAGGTTAGGAGGGGGGGAAGGAGGACGCCAATTCAGCGACTCGCACGGTGGGATTGGATCGTTGGAAGAACCCAAGGATAGAGTGCTGACCCGTAATTGTCCCGATGGCGACTCATAACGATTCCGCACCGTCGATTGGCCCGTCGCTTGATACTAAACAAAGGCAACAAATAAGAAGTTTTTATTACAGCTTAAAGAAGATGGCACGACCAAATAATGTGGGGCAGTCCCGAGACCGGATATTTAGGACCACCAGATGGGCTGTTCATTCGGAGGAAATCGGTCAAAGAGGCAAGATTATAAATAAACAAGAATATTCCCAAGGTGGGTAAACTCAATAGCACGGCAGTCCCATGCATGAGACCTCAACTATAAAGTTGCAATCGATGCATTGCGGGCTAATTTTGAAAGGTAATGGAGATTCCTCGGTAACATGGATTGGCAATAATATTAAATAATATAAATTATTATGTTTGATATATACATGTAATATGATAAAATATAAAATTTAATTTTTAAATTATTTTAAAATCAAGTCTATATTTTATTTATATTAAATAATATAAATTATTATGTTTGATATATACATGTAATATGATATAATATAAAATTTAATTTTTAAATTATTTTAAATCAAATCTATATTTTATTTATAAAATATAATTTTTTAATATTTTATCCATTCATTAAAATATAATTTTTTTTATATTTTATGTTAAAAATATAAAAAATATTTATATTATATATTTTTATATAAAAATAAATAATATTTTTATATTAAATAAATTTAATATAAAATTTATATATTAAATAGATGATATATAATATATTAAATAATGTATTAAATCTAAATATTATATTATTGGATATAATATAATTTATATTATAAAATATAAAATAATATATATTAATATAATGTAATATATTATTATATTATATTATATATTATATATTATAATATAGTATATAATATTTATAATATAATATATTATGATATGATATTATAAAATATAATATATATTATTATAAAATATTAAATATATTATATTATATCGAATGAAAGAGGAAAAGAATAGGAGGATAATTTGGTAATCTAGATTATCTGAAAGGTAATAATCTAGATTACCATCCCTTCCAGAAGGAAAGTAATTTAGATTACCAGATATGATAGATTACCATCAAAAAACTGTACTAAATATAGTAATGTAGTGGGTTCCATTAAATTATCAGTAATTTAGATTGATTGCCTGCTACCAAATATAACCTAAGTATTATATATAGGGAGAGAGGTGGACTTGATTACATTCAAAAGGATTTGGAGTTAAATTCGGTAAGTCCCACATCATCTTATTTACACGGATTCAAATGCAGTAAAATAAAAAGTCAATGGTATATTAATGATATAGAATAATCATAAATAAAAATAGACAAAATTATTTTAGAATAAACATAAACTTTTCACTGCATTAATTGTATATTAATGGTTGCTGGTGATTGTTGAAACTATTAATGATGAGATAATCCACTTTTTCAAAATATTTTTAAAATAAATATAATTTTTTTTAAAATAAATAAAAATATTTCAAAATAAATATAAATACAAAACAGATAAAAGTATTTTTATTTATTTCAAAATATTTATATTTATTTAAAAAATATATTTATTATGAAGCATTTGTATTTATTATAGAATATTTTTATTTATTTCTGTTTATATTTATTTTATACCATTAATACTGTATTAATTTTTTATTTTTTATGTAGGGACGTGTGAATCAGACAAAGAAAGATTTGACTCCAAATCCTTTCGAATGTAGCCAAGATCACCTCTTTATATATCTTATACAAGAAAAAAAAAAAAGAGAAACTTTTTTCCAACCTCCCTGGTCGATTTTTTTTTTTTTTTAGAGTGTCAGCAAAAGCAAGATCAAAATGCATGATAATTGATAAGAAAAATTTTGGAAGTCATCGTAAATCATATATAATAATATAAATCACTGTAGATAAGTGATGTGCCAATGCACAGGCTTCTGTTTTTTTAAATATATATATATATATATATCAAGATAAGGTAGCAACATCTAATCTCATTACAGCCGACCATATAGGTTTGGCATTTTTTTGACGTTAACTGATATGTCAAAATTGACATTATTAACCGCATCCACATTCCGGGTGAGAGCTCATTGTTAAAGTAGTCAAAATGTTTCCATATCTTTGAGGTGGAATTTCTCACTCGATAAAGTTTGCACACGAAAGTTAGGGAAAAAAAAAAAAAAAAAAACTCTCACCATGCCTACCAATTCTAGAATTTTTTTTTTTTACTTGAGATATGGATTTGTTCTTTGATGTCATACACAACTAAGTTATAGTAAAACATAACTTGAGAAGAGTTCGCTCTGACGATCGGAGTCTCTTGATTTCTGCGCCATCTTTTTTCGAGGGCCTTAGAGTTGATTTCTGGGTTTTGTGGGTTAGGGTTCATAGTTTTTCCTTGCTGGGTTGCTAATGGCGGAGCACGGAGACGAGAGAAGAGCCTCTGGCTCTGAGGGGAAGGAGGAGACCAATCGTTCCTGGGCAGAGATCGTGCACGGGCCACCCCGAGCTCCAGTGTGGTCTTCCTACAAGCTGACGGCGGAGGAAGTGGAGCGGCTCCAGCTCAACTTCACCAAGATACTGGTCTTGCCGGACTCACTGATCGACGAGGCTTGGAGGAAATGAGAGGGCCTCGTTATCATCTTTCGCTGCTTGGGTCGAAGAGTTCCAGTGGCTAAGTTAGCGAAGGAGGTCCGGCTCAAGATGCAACTGGCGACGAATCCGAAGGTCTTCCCGGTGGGGGAGGATCATGTCGTGGTCCGTGTGGAACGAAGGAGGACTACAACCGGGTGTTGAGGGCTGGGCCTTGATACGTTGCAGGATAACTAATGGCCTTGGTGCCGTGGTAGTCCGACTTTCTTCGGGGGAGGAGCCCTGTCAATCGAACGATAGTCTAGATGAGACTACTGGAACTGTCGTTGGAGTACTGGGAGCCATCAGTTATCATGGCCGTCGCAAGGAAGGCAGGTAATCCTCTATCCTTGGATAATTTTACTGATCTCATAAGGAAGACAGGCTTCGCCAGGGTACGTATGGAGCTAGACACCTCCAAACCACTACTGCGGGAGTCTTGATCCAAGGGAGGAGTACTGCTTTCTGGCAGCAGTTTGTATATGAGAGCTTGCCCGCAGTGTGCTTCCGGTGCAGACGAATTGGCCATTTGGTGGAGGCTTGCCACTTCTGGGAGGAACAGGGGAAGTTTGAAGCTCTAACTCTAGGATTGTGCCCTGGCAACTTTATCAATCAACAGGGGGCTGAAGCAAGACGGACCCAGGAATCCAATGCTACGCCGGAGGAGGAGATATTTACCTTTGGTCCCTGGTTGACGGCGGCGAGAGTGTGCCCAACTCGGCCGGGGGGGGCCTCGGCGAAGAATGATGCTATGCCGGACAGAGGTAAGGCCCCGGTCTCTTCTTCGGACCCACCATCTTCTTCCCCCACTAGGTCCTCTCCCTATCGACAATCTTCCACTCCTATGTCGCCACCTGATTCGGAAGGGTGGCAAAAACCAACAAAGGTGGCGAGGAGGAAGTCGCCGGAAGCCACGCCATCGGACCAATCAGAGGGCGGGGGATCTTTGAAGGAGGCTGGCGGGAGCTTCTTTGCGGCGCTCGCGGATAGCATGCAGTTGATTCCACCGAAAGAGAGCCATCGGGACTATCAAATGGTGGACTATGGGACGGTATCCCTGAAATGGAGCAGAAGCCATTCCAGGTATTCTTCCCCGTCCGCACTGAAGGCAACTCTGGTAACAATTGATCAAGTTAGCCCTACAATCCCTATGTGCATGTTAATGAGGGTGGGAAAATGGGAGCTATAAGTGGAGTGGCTCTGCTATCTTCTTCTAGGGCTCCTGAGAGTAGGAAAAGGGAGATGAAGGAGTGGCACAGGGTTGACGGGAAGTTAAGGATGAATAGGGAGGGGGGAGGGCAGTCAGGGGAGTGTTTTGGGGTGGGTATGGGAGCACTCTCAAAGGGGGACCTATTGGGGCAACAATTTGTGGGAGATGGGGTTGGGGGGGGAGCACGGATTGCTTCAGGGTGCTAGGTCCTCGGGGGTGACTCAAGGAATAGGGGGAGAGGTAAAAGAAAAAGGGTCAGTAGGGTCGGGTAAGGCTAAGGAGATGGAGGTTGGGGAGGGATCGAAGTTTGTTGGGCATGGAATGAAGGTTCAGGTACGAGGCCAGCTGCATGGGTCTTACTCCAGCACGAATCCTGGGTTTAAGCCCTTTCTCAAATCTTCGAGCCTTGATATAGTCCGTGGCCACCAGCTCCGGAGCAAAGCAGGACAGTTCTATAAACTTGGCTTCATATTGTGCCATTGTCAAGCTTCCTTGTATCAATCTGGTAAATTCACTCTCCTTCTCAAATCTGAGACTTTCAGGAAAATACATATCTAAAAACTCTTGGCGAAAAATGTCCCAAGTTATTGGCTCTTCATTACCATATTGTCTCCTGACAGCATCCCACCATTCCGAAGCTTCGCCTTGCAATTGATAAGCTGCAAAGCGAACCTTTTCCCGATCTGTACAGTCCATGCTGGCAAAGACCTTCTCCATTTCCTTCAACCATTTCAAAGATTCAGTAGGTTCAGTAGAACCCTCAAAAGTAGGAGGCGCCAACTTCTTAAATTCAGTAATCCCCCGATCCATCTTAAAAGACTGACCACCCCTACTCCCCTGCTGCCTCATTTCCTGCACAAGTCCAGTTAGAGCCTGGATAAGACCTACCACCTGACCATCAGAATTGACTGTTCTCATATCATGCTGTAGAGGAGGAGGACTAACTGCTCGGCTCTCGCCTTGATCAGGTGATGGGCTACGAGTCATGAAGGCGCCGGCCGCCTGAGATGGACCCGCTGCCTGCGAAGAATCATGAGCTCGCGAAGCATGATCATTTTGATTTGATGTCCTCATGGATCGGGTCCGAGCCATTAAACCTATGTCACAAAAGTTAGTCAGTTAAATAATATAACCTTACTTGTACTTTTATTAATTTAAACTTGTCCTAATTATCTCTACCCCGCTCTCACTATCTATAACATCTTTCTTTTTTCTTTTTCTTTTTTTTTTTTTTAAGACAAGCCTAGCTCTGATACCACTAAATCTGTCGTGCCCCAATCCCAAAACCTGGGCCAGAAGTGCGATAGACGGCCGTATGTTCTGGGGTTCAACCTTCCCAGGGACATACCAGGCCTGTACCAACCATAAAATGAATAACCAAGCAATTAAACCATAAAAAGTAAACCCAGGCAAGTAGAATCAATGTTCATAAAGCTAACCGTCACACATAAACAAATTTCAGACAATAAAATAAAATGATAGTGTCCACTAGATCCTAAGCCTTACTGATTGAATCCCTGGTCCATGTGTTCCTCTGATCCTGTAAAAAATGCAAGGAAAAGGAATGAGTTTCCCTTAAACTCAGTAAGTCATCATATGTCACAAATATAATTTACCATGAATCTAGAGTAACACCATGCATGTGAGCAACCATAAGATATAAGCCATTTCTCATTATTAACCTTTTTATTTATTTTTCTGATGTCATACAAATTTTAGGATGGCCATCCAAACACACTCACTTAGTCCCTCATACTATGGCCATGATCGACCCATGGCTTGCCCCAAAAGAGTCTAGACCCTGTGTCACATGCCGCACATCGGTCATGTGCCAGCGATAGCCCTGCTGGAGGCCCAAAAGGAGTCTAGCTCTGAGTATCACACGAGAAACATGCTTCCCAGCATGTGCTAGAATAAAACAACAACTCCTGTGTCACATACCGTTCATCGGTCATGTGCCAGCGATAGCCCCGCTGGAGGCCCAAAAGGAGTCTAGATCCTCGTGTGATCATAGTCGGACTAGAGAGCTGCTAAATTCAATTCAACCATAATTCTTAATCCTAGTCTTTGTTTACATGCACATCGAGATACATGTATGTAGTATAAATATAAGCTGTAAAAATTAGCTAAGAGTCAAATAATCATGCATGGTAAAAGTTATATCGGTGAGTGATAACTTACAATTTCACCAACTAAGCACTAAACCCGATTTTCCAGGGATGATGATGATCCTGTATCACAAATTATTTTGTTTATAAATTGGATATAATTAATTCCTATAAAAAGAAATTAAACATAAATTAAATTTCTTGGAACATCCCTAGACAATTTCTTTCCTCCCTTCCTCCACCTTGCTTTTTCTTTTATTTATTATTTTTATTTACTTTCCTAATGGTGTCTTTACTGGGTCGGCCCATCCAAGGTAATAGGCCCAGCCCAACAGGGCATGGCTCAACCGAGTCCGGCCCAACAAGGCCTGGCTCAGCCAAGCCCGGCCCAGCCAAGCCCCGATTGAATCGAGCCCAGGCCATACACTCCCGGCCACAGCACCGTCCATCTTCATGGAAGAACCAAGGAGGATCGATGGCGATCCTCTCGTCCGACCATCAAGGAGCACTCGCCGGAGGAAAGGAGAGGGTCCGGTGATTCCTACGGCGGCCGTCCGACCGTCAACCGATGAGTACCGAGCCGGAAACCACCCCCTGTAATAGAGGCATCCTTCTCCGTTATCAGGCCGAACAAAATCCCTTCCCCCCCCCAAGCAAGCGGAGGAACGGCGGCGATCCCTGTGATCGGCCGCCCCGAACATTTGTCGGAGAGGAGGAATCCGGCGGCAACCTCCCGTCGCCGGCCACTACCCTCGGTTTCAACGGAGAAGAAGAATCAACCGGATTCTTCTTTCCTCCCTGCCAATCAACCCTACACCCAACATTTCCCGAGGGAGGAGAACTTACTGGCGAGATGGTTCCGATCGCAGCGACCACCGGTGGAGAGCGCTCCGGCGAGGGCAGGGACGCACGAAGGAGCCGTCGGCGTCCACTGATAGGGGTATTCCGGATCAACAGAGGCACCCGATGCCCCTAAAAAACTCGAGGAAGACCCTTATCCCCCCCACCTCCTGTGGCGTCGACGGACTTCTCCGGATTTCCCGCCGGAAAATCCGAACTTCCGAACCAAAATGAATTTGAACTGAAGTCGGCAAGGACCACCGACTTCAGCCCAAATCCAGCCCAATAAGAACTGGGCCTCACACTGTTCCTAATCCTATTTCTCCTTCTATCTCTTCTGTTCCTCCCCAGACTTCAGTTTCTTCTCTCCAAAATTATTTACTTCTGAATCAGGTATCTGATGAGGAAGTCAAATCTGCTCTGTGATCCTTGATGGAGGACAAAGCTCCAGGCCCGGATGGCTTCCCACCTTTTTTCTTTCGGTCTTTCTGGGATATTCTGAGGAATGATATGGTTGCTGCTGTTCAACTCTTCTTTAATACAGCCACCATGCCTTCCAACTGGAAGCAGACTTTTATTGCCCTCATTCCGAAGCGACAGGATCCATCCTTGCCCTCTCACTTTCGGCCAATCAGTCTCTATAACACTCTTTATAAAGTCTGTGCCAAGCTATTGGAGAACAGGATGAGGCTGATTCTATCGAAGCTGATTAGCCCAGAGTAGGAGCTTTTATTGGAGGCCGCAACATCACTAACAATATTCTTATAGCTCAGTAATTTATGTATGATCTTTATCGAGCATCTCAGCGACACAGTTTTATGGCTATCAAGCTGGATATGGAGAGGGCCTATGATTGTGTGGACTGGACCTTTCTTGTCAAAGCATTAGAAGACATTGGTTTTCACCCTTCCTGGATTTCTAAAATTATGGCTTGCATTAATGCTCCATCTTTCTTGATCCTGATTAATGGATCCTCCACGGAATTCTTTCCTTCCTGCCATGGGCTCCGGCAAGGTTGTCCTCTGTCCCCTTACTTATTTATCATTTGTGCTGACTTCCTTTCCAGATCTCTTTCGGCGGCTATACGGGATTAACATATCCACCCTTATATTTCTGGGCTGGGAGCCTCGCTGGTTTCTCATTTCTTCTTTGCGAATGATTGCTTATTACTTGGCTGGGCCTCCCTGACTAATGCCAGGGGATTCAGGAGAGTGGTTGAGCACTATTGTTATGCTTCTGGCCAGAGGGTCAACTTCCAGAAATCAGGAATTTATTTCAGCCCCAAGATTGCCTCTACTATCCGTTGCAGGATTATTCATATGCTGGGCATTCAGGAGCGACAGGGCCCTCTCCATTATTTAGGTATTCCTATTTCTGGCACTAGGCTCACCAGGCGTGAGTGCGCCCCTTTATTGGCTTCGGTGAGCGACAGGATTGCGGGATGGCGGGCCAGATCGCTCTCCATGATGGGTAGGCTCACTCTGGTTCGCTCTGTCCTAGCCTCTCTCCCTGTTTATCTGCTCTTCAATGCTTTTATTTTCAAGGGTATTATAAGCAAGGTTGAGCAGATGATTCGATCGTTTCTCTGGGACTCCTCTGCTGCTTGAAGGAGGATTCATCTCATGAGATGGGACATGGTTTATCGTCCTACACAGATTGGCGGCTTGGGCATTCCCTCTCTCATTGTTAGGAGAGAGGCGTTCTTGACCAGACATGCAGCCAGGTTCTTCTTATGTCCGAATAGTATGTGGTCCTCCTTCATGATGGCCAAATATGGAGATATCCCTATGGATTCCGATGACTGTCCTCGGCTTACCAAGAAGTCTTCGATTATTTGGCGTGAGATGCTCGTTAAGGCCCCGACCATCATCCCTCAGCTATCCTGGGTTTTAGGCGATGGCCGATTGATTAGATTTATGCATGATCCTTGGATATCGGACATTCCCCTGATTCGATGGCTTACTTTTATCTTGGTTCTCACACCCCCCCTCCATGACCATTGCTGATCTTAGGCGGCCGAGGCTGGCCAGTTGGGATACGGATATGGTTCTGGTTATATTCGGGGAGATTCTCGATTTCAGGGTCCTGTCCATTCCCCTTCCGGTTCATCCGTGCTCGGATATCATAGTTTGGCGACATACCACGTCTTCCCGTGTGCCCATCTCTGACCTCA
The DNA here is from genome assembly GCA_021397845.1 of Areca catechu. NCBI lineage: Eukaryota > Viridiplantae > Streptophyta > Magnoliopsida > Arecales > Arecaceae > Areca > Areca catechu. The sequence continues at coordinate 7,554,828 of CM038052.1, forward strand.
TTGGATGGCCAACCTTGGACCCTCAGTTGTCTCGGAGCTATCACTGGATCTGGTCCTTGCCGGTGCATCCCAGGGTCTCTCTATTCATTTGGAAACTCTCATGGCACCGCCTCCCTACTTGCGAGTTTCTGATTCTAGGGGCATCCAGATTACTGCGGAGTATCCTTTTTGCGGGACTATGGGCGAGTCATAGACTCATGCCATCTTCTTATGTCATCGTGCGAGGACGATCTGGGCTTCGGCGGGCCTCTATGACCCTTCTTCCCAGCCCGATCACATCATTGATGTCTTTTATGCTATGCTGTGGATGGCACCTACGATCCAGGTCTCATTTACTGCTTATTTGGCATATCATATTTGGATTTCTAGGAACGAACAGATTTTTGCATCCGCAAGGTCTTCTCCTAGGATGGTGATGGAGAGATCCAGGACTGCTACTATCGAGTACTGCAGATCCACAGTGATGTCGGCAGAGATCTGGGATTCCCTTTTCGCTCGTTGAGCGACCCGGAGGGTTTTTATCACCTGGGAATCCCCTCCTCCGCTTTTTGTCACTGTCAGCTTTGATGGGAGCCTTCGCCGCAGGATGGGGGGAGCGGGCTTTGTTATTTGGGACTCCCGTCTTAGATTTTTGGCAACTGGGGGTATCCCACTTATGGACCTCTTGGTTCCGACTCTGGAGTTATATGTCGCTTGGGCTGGGATTAGGTATGCTCGACAGGTCCTTCACCTTGATCGGCTCATCATTAAGGGCGACTCCACCACTGTCATATCCTGGCTTACGCACTCCTCCTCCGTGCCGGTGGCTCATCCTATAGTCAGGGATATTAGATTTATGTTGCAGGGATGTCATTCTCTGATCATTAGGCATATCTACAGGGAGGCCAACTCAGCGGCGGACTGGATAGCCTTCTTTGTTGCACATCATACGGGTTTTGCCCTTTGGTCTGACTGGTACTCTGCTCCTGTACAGCTTAGGAATATTATATTAGCTGACTCTTTAGATTGTATTCATCTTCGTTCTGTATAATGAATACACCGTTATATATATATATATATATATATATATATATATATATATATATATATATATATATATATATATATATATATATAGATATATATATAGCCCATACTTTTAGATGACGAGACTCTAGATTGCTTGTTAATCACTAAAAATTTAAAATTTTAAAAATTAATTATAACAAAAGGAAGGATAAAGGAAAGGGTAATCTAACCTATACACGACATCCAGCTACCAAATTTTGTTTTATGTAAGATTACACAAAGCTTATCATGACAACAAATTTGCTTGAATAAATAAGAAAAAGAGATGTAGATCACAAAAAGCTAAATATATAAAATTATGGGAAAGTAAAATCAAATCGTTGAAACTATAGTTTATATTTTGGTTTTCTCTCATTGATCATCAAAAAGCTAAATATATAATTTTTATTTATAATAGTAAGATCCATCCTTATATAATTTAGATTGATTTTTTTAATTTTGAATATGACTCAATTTTCCAAAATAGATATAACGGATGAGAATAAACATAAAAAAATTAAAATTCTCTAAAAGATAGATCTCAACTTCTGTATCAAATTTGCTTCCTAGTACTCTATATAATTCTTCTTAAATTAAAAGGTTCTTGATCAAAATCTTCCTGAAAAAAGAAAAGTTTGGTTGGATTAGCCTATTTCGAAGCTCAAATAATAAAGTTTGGCTTCAGTCGCTAGGAATCTTGTACCCTTCAGGCCTCTAGAAGTTTAAAATTTATTTGATTAAGAAAATTTTAAAATTATCCATTTCTTTTTTAAAAAAATAATCTCAGTCATTGTCTTATTAGCCTTCAAACATTTAGTATGCAAATTAGCTTTACAATATGATGGATCTCATATTTAGATCTTCTCTAGCTCTACTCGTGACAACCAAAATAGCCCATATCGAATGTAATAATCTTTTTAGATCATATATTAATTTAGAGGAACCAATCTTGTACATTAAATATGCCACAATTGCGTGGCCCACCTAACCAAATTGATATATTCTTGAAACCGTTAAACTTGGTGAATTCAATTACACTGGATGCTTGGAAACTCATGATTAATGTGGTATTCTTGTAAGATTCTTACTCTACCGACTCCTACAAGGACGCCTTGTTACTCATAATTATGGTATTTATATTCATAATTATGGTATTAATGACAACAATGCTAAGTAATGCCATTTCATTGCAAGTCTCTTTACTCATTTTGTTCCTAACGTCCACTTCTTCCAACTCCTAACTCCAAGCAACGTCATCATTATAATTGTTATGCAAAAGAATCCACAATTTAATCAGACCTTCTTGGGTTGCATCAAGTAATTCGTACAATTGGTTACATGATATCAACCTATTTTAACGACATATACCCTACCTTGTCAAAACCATATCCAAGGTTCCAAATTGGCATTGCTCACTGAGCCATAAAACAAATATAGAAGCTTGCTAAGCCTATAATTTTACCAATGTTATAAAAGCCATACAGGCATATTACAATATTTCATCCTGTCCATTGTGCTTAAGCTTGGACAATGGGAATGGCTCTCTCACCTAATCTAACCTATGTTGGAAATATTCCAGGCATTGATTTCATTTGTTGGGAGATCCGGATCAGCACCTATACGCAGCGAATGCAGCGAAAGCAATGTGAAAGGATACAATCCAACAACATGTTCTTGGATTCAATATTATACAACAATGAAGATATAAATGTAGAAAAAAAAAGAGAGATTGCTTTATTCTTTTGAAGAAGAACCTTGTTATAATAAACAAGATAACACTCGACAGCACCTCTTCTGAAATCCCAGAAGCTTCTCGCTGTCCTGCACGTCTTCTCTCTTGCAGGCCTCACGCCCCAAGAACCAACGTACGCCACGCACAGATAATACCTCACGTGCGTCCCTTCTCCAAAGTCCCGTAGAACATCCCACGACACCAAGCCCTCCACGTGATATCTCCCTCACGTGCGCCTCTCTGCAGCCCATTATCATGGCCTCCTTGAAACCCAGGAGGTCTCCCCACGGTCCACGCCCCCAAGGGCATCCTCAAGTCCTCCCGCTCACGACCTTCCTCATGACCGTGAGGAATCCTTGCATGCTCCTCTTGGACCGTGAGCCAAGCCTCACGATCACAAGCCTCAAACCGTGGATGCCCTCCAGAGGGGAGCGCTCCCCCCACTGCCTTCTTTCTTCACGTAAACTGGAGTTCGCCTTTCACATCGCACGCCCTAATTCTTAAATAGACTGGGCAGTGAAATCCTCTTGGTCTTGGACGTCTTGTCTCCTTGAATTCTTGGGCTCAACCACTTGGTTTGTTAGGACTCAATCACATGGAAAATTAGGACTTGGATTCTTGGGCCAATAACAAACTGGTTAGAACTCCCTAGATAGTTAGGCTTCTAATTGGTTACAACCAACCAATTCGGTTAGGATCTTGGGTGATTGGGCTAGCCAACCAACCATCTAACTAACTAAGCTAACATTTTAACTAATTTAACAAACCTGGACCCAACCTCATAACCTAATTGGGTTATGTTACAATCTCTCAAAAAAACACCCTCCTAAGTCACATGAGAAAACACTCAAACTTAGAGCATCATTGGAACACCTCTAGGAATCCGCTTGGAACATGCCCCCAAGCTCCAGGGATTGCCTCTAGCATCCCTGCCATGGCCTCCCAAGTCTCTCCAAGGCTTGGGAGCATTATGCAAAACTCTACAATCTCCACCTTGGTGCTCCAAGTCTTGGCAAACCTGGTAATGTCTTTCTGCACAACCCCGTTGTAACTGCGTGTCCTGATAGCCTCTTATACGGACCTCCTTGCCTCTGCCAACACCCTTCAGCTGCTGCGCGCCCTTGGAGGCCTTTGGGATGACTGCCTCCATGACTGAAGATCCTTGCTCGTATTTTGCACCACGATTGTAGCCTTCCTTCTGCCTGGCTGCTATATCAGACTTTTTCTTGGACTTCCCTGGAGAGAATACAGCGAACCTGAGCTAGCACTCACTGTAACTGGAGCTTTACCTGACACCATCTTCACAGAGCCATACCAATCTCTGTACACTCTGCTCCACCTGGCTAAGTGCACCCCTGGTGCTCATGCTAGGACCTGGCCAGTATCATTGCACCTCCCGCTCTGAACTCGTGTCGAATCCTGCTCTACCTATGAAGCCACTTATCATCGGTGCTCCACTTAAGACTGAAGTCCCACTGATGCCACAGAAAGAAACCCCGAGTCCAGCAATTTAATGCTGCCCTGCTGAGCCTGCACCTGAATCTCGTACCCAGTCGCTGCCTCCTCGGATCCTTCGCAACACCGTGAACCTCTCCGAGACCATTTTGGATACACTACATCATGCAGGCTCCTCCGAAACCAAGAGCTCATCCCAACTCTTCTGCTAACCCAGTGACTGAACCCAGTAACCATCTTCATAGGCTGCTGCATCATGTCCCAGCCTGTCTTCTGGCTGCATGATGTCTCTGGCAATCCCTGATACATGTCCCCGGTCTCCCTGAGCTGCCATTTCCATCAGCTCTAGTTTCCGTCCCTAGGCCAATGCCGCCATACCGGGACACTCCAGACTGCCCGATATCCCCGGCACTTCCTGAGACTATCTCCTGTCTCCCTAAGTTGCCCCTGGCATCGTCTCTGCGATGTACTATGATGAACTTGAGAAATCTGGACTTTTGTTTTCTCCATCGATGCATAATACCATACCCACGTATAACTTCGCCTGCCTCGATGCACTCCTTGAATCCTCTTCTTCCACCTTCAAACCAGCGGCTTTGAAACTGTTCCTCTTCCGCTCGAACAATGGCTCAAACCAAGCTCTGATACCAGTTGTTGGAAAGATTCCAGGCACTGATCCCACTTGTTGGGAGATCCGGATCAGCGCCTATATACAGCGGATGCAGCAAAAGCAATGTGAAAGGATACAGTCCAACAACCTGTTCTTGGACTCAATATCATGGAACAATGGAGATATAAATGTAGGAGAAAAAAAAGATTGCTTTATTCCTTTGAAGAAGAACCTTGTTACAACAAACAAGGCAACACTCGACAGCACCCCTTCTGAAACCCCAGAAGCTTCTCGCTGTCCCGCACGTCTTCTCTCTTGCAAACCTCACGCCCCACGAATCCAAGTATGCCATGCACGGACAATACCTCATGTGCGTCCCTTCTCCAAAGTCCCGTGGAACATCCCACGTCACCAAGCCCTCCACATGATATCTCTCTCACGTGTGCCTCTCTGCAGCCCATCACCGTGGCCTCCTTGAAACCTAGGAGGTCTCCCCACGGTCCACGCCCCAAGGGCGTCCTCAAGTCCTCCCCCTCACGGTCTTCCTCATGACCGTGAGGAATCCTTGCATGCTCCTCTTGGACCGTGAGCCAAGCCTCACGGTCAGCCTCAGACCGTGGATGCCCCCAGAGGGGGGCGCTCCCCCCATGCCTTCTTTCTTCACGCAAACTGGAGTTCACCTTTCCCATCACACGCTCTACTTCTTAAATAGAGTGGGCGGTGAAATCTTCTTGGTCTTGGACATCTTGACTGCTTAAATTCTTGGGCTCAACCACTTCTTGGTTTGTTAGGACTCAATCAAATGGGCGATTAGGACTTGGATTCTTGGGCCAATAATAAACTGGTTAGAACTTCCTAGGTAGTTAGGCTTCCACTTGGTTACAACCAACCAATTCGGTTAGGATCCTGGGTGATTGGGCTAACCAACCAACTAACTAACCATCTAACCAACTAAGCTAACCTCCTAACCAATTTAACAAACCTGAACCCAACCCCATAACCCAATTGGTTTATGTTACAATCTCTCAAAAAATTCTTTCCTAAGTCACATGAAAAAATACTCACAACTTAGAGCATCCTTGGAATACCTCCAGGAATTCGCTTGAGACATGCCCTCAAGCTTCTCCTAAGTCTCTCCAAGACTTGGAAGCACCACACAAAATCCTACAACCTTGTTTTACTACTGTAACCAGTAACACGATATGGTGGCTCATAAAGCACATAAAAAAAAAAAAAAAACTTAAAAAAATAACGCACACGGCAAGAAGATAAAACTAAATTAGCAAAAAGGATAAAACGAAATTTATTTATCGTAGGCATTGCAACCCTCTTGCATCACGAAAGGTTATCCTTCTTATATAAGAGTTATTTTACAAAAGTTTGACACGGATAACTTCTTCGTTATTTTGATGCACCCCACGTTCACACGTGAAAGGGCAAAAGTATTAGTTGTTTTAGTTCTTGCTAAGATGTTTGATTAAATTACTGTTAGTCTTAAAACATCTAGACAAACAAACATTCGGAAGAAACCCAATATCGTAGCTGAAGGCTTGTCACAGAGAACGTACGTACTTTTAATTCGTTGCTTGTTGGTTTAAGGTCCAAATAGAAGATGATGTCCACAGCCTCACGGAACCAATGAGCAAAGTAAAGCACTTGATCATTTGAACGCACCGTACGCAACAAAGTTCTTACACAAAATGGCACACCAAACCAAACTACTAATGAACATGCATAGAAAATACTAGCACCATAATTAACAACTCTCACTCTTATTACTCAATATATAATATGATTCCCCTTGGAGTAAAAGCCAACATCACAGCAACCAGGACAATCAAACGGACTCATTATTTCTTTCTTCTTACAGAGAGATTTAATACCCATGCTGATAAACTTTGGAGGGAGGGAGATTTCCACCGAACTGAGTAGACTCGGAGGAGAAGCAGATAAACCAAACCGAGTTGACTCTGGAGTGGTCCAGAGCTAAACGGCTAGTTTTCAGAGCAGAGAAAATTAAACATGCTGAAAAGTTGTCTGGAGAAGTGTTAGGTCGGAGGAAGGACTGAAAGAAAGTCTTCTTTCTCAGTCCAAATCTCGTTAACAACACCATTTCTAGAACATGGGCGGCGAACTCGAGGGGGACGCCGAGTTCACCAAGTTAAGAATTCTGTTCCAATAGTCCTTGTTCTCGTCCCCTTGCTCCCCATCCTCTTCCACGCAGCTGACACCCTCCGCATTATAATTAGAATCTCCACACCCGTCCGAAGAATTCCGGTCATCGGAATTATCCAGCAGCATGCCAGTAAAGCCCGCATCGAATTCTCCACCGGAAGACTCCGGGAGCCATGCGGAGGACTCCCCACCAAAGACCGACGTGGTGTCCATCGAAAAGCTAGCAAAGCAATCCATCCTATGATCTTTGGTGTCCAGCATTCGAAGTGGCTGCTTCTCGAAGCACTTCCATTCCAAATCTCGTTCCTCTTCCAATTCCTGAGCTGGTCCTTGATGGCATGCTGTGGAATTGGCATCCATTATCCCGCCGCGGGTGATCGGCAGGGCGTTCTCCGAGAAGCTCACGGTGGATGTTGGCGACTCGAGATCGATCCTTCCGGTGGTTGGTTTGGTGGACCGGACTCCCTGCCATGCCCGGAGGACGTCAAGAGGTGGCGCAGGGGGAGCTACCGAGTCGCTACCAGCTGGCGGCGGAGGAGGCGGCGGAGGGGCAGAAGAAGAGGGTGACTGCGGTTGGAAGGGCGCGGTGGCGCGGAGTCTGGATTCCCGGGCGAGGCGGGCCTCGGCTTCGAGGCGGGCGCTCTCCCATTGAGCCATGTGGCTGAGGTTGGCGGTGCTCTTGGACTGGCCGTCGCCAGCGCTGAGAGCGTCGCTCTTGGGCTTGTGGGTCACCGGATCGATCCCCATCTTGGCCAGCCGCTTCTTGAGATGGGTGTTCCAGTAGTTCTTGATCTCATTGTCAGTTCGCTTGGGTAAATGGGTGGCTATTGCAGACCACCTAAAGCAAAGAAAGGAAGTCGAACTCCTTAATTTGAATGAAATTTTAATCAAATTAAACACACTACTATTAATTATCATAGAGAAAGATGCATATGGCTTCACTTATCAGTAGGTTAATTTGAACTAAATTGATTCTATTTCAGCGACAAACACATGACCCGATCTTTATATACGTTTTCACATCTTAAACTGATATATATATATATATAACTGTACTAATTAATCCATCAAGATTTGTTAGAGGGGTTGTGATGCAAATGCATGCACTGGTGTTGCTGGCAAATAATAGCAGCCATGGTCATCACCTGTTTCCAAGTAGAGCATGAAGTTGAATGATGGTCTGCTCTTCCTGCATGCTGAACTTCCCCCTCTTGATATCAGGCCTCAGATAATTTGTCCACCTCAATCTGCAACTCTTCCCACACCTCTGAAGTCCTGCCAGTGTAGAAAAAGGAATAATTAATTCAACTCAAATGATTACAATCATCAACTAGTACTTATTTCTGTATTACAACCACAAGAACCACTCCAGAGGGCACTCACCTGCTTTCACAGGCAATGCTCGCCAGCTCCCATGGCCGTTCTCCTCGATGTAGGCCAGGAGCTTCTGGTCCTCCTCCGGTGTCCACGGCCCTTTCTTCAGGCCCTCCTTTTCGCAGCACGGCGTTCGGCCCATCCGAGTTCCTCCTCACTTACAAGGAAGAAGGAGATGCTCTCAAGGTCGACCTACAGACCTTTAACCCTATAGCAGTGGCATGCAAGAAGAAGAGATCCTAATCAACAGACCAGCGAGTCCGTGTGAGTTTGTATGTGAAATAGAAAATGGCAGAGAGAGTGGCAGAGGAGTGAAGGATAAATAGAGAAAGAGAGAGAAAGAGAGAGAAAGAGAGAGAGATGGGCAGGGAAGGAAGAAAGGTCAGCAGCATAAATGGCAAGTGTACAAATTTTTCGGAGGTGCGCCATGACCAAGCTGCCCCTTTGGTGGTTAGAGGGCCAAGGACCACCAGCCAGTACCACTAATGACTTGGGTTTAGGGGCAGCATGGTCAATAAAAAGCGTTCCTAACCTGCTGGGCCAAGCCCATCAACATTGCGAGGAGGGCCTTGGTTGGTCCCTAGTCTAATTTAATCCCTTTGATAAGAAAAATATTGCATCCTGTACCACAGCCCCGATAACCTCTAGGTTAGATTAAGACAGCTTCAGACAAAGACATCAAGCGAAGAGATATCCAACTCCTCTAGTGTTTCTCAAATGGGCCGATCGTGGGCCTGGGGTTGGTGACAGCGACTACTTGTTTGATGGTGCATGGAGTCATGGTGATGCAGATCGTCCACAGCCTTAGAGATCTCACCGTATGCTTCGATTTTGACATAAAACTGAATGGCCTGAGCAGCAAGTAAAGATGATCTAATGGTACTAAGAATTTGGCTGGTTTTGTAAATCCCAAGAATCAGGGTCCTTCCTTAGAAGATGAATTGGAATAGAGTAATTTGGCTGGTTTCCATAATGACGACTTTCTCGCTCTATGGGGGATGTTTAGGGTTGTTGGCCGAGGGCTACTCCTTTGTCGTGTATGCCTGTGTTATCTGTATATCAACATAGGGAAGTATCGTTTAATATAACTATATAAGTAACACCCCCACTAATACCTTCAAAGATATTTTTATATGTCAGTACTTTTTGTATATGATGATAAAAAAAAAAAAAAAAAAAAAAATCATGTTATTATTTTAATAAATTGATGTAGTGATAATAATGTATATATATATATATATATTTATAGACATCAAAATATTGGTTATCTAAATGAGAAAGGATATCAAGAAAAATAAGTCAAAATCTAGGTATGTCTCATCTAGATATCCTGACCATTATGTTACTATCAAGACCGAAGAATAATAAGCATAATATTAATTTGGTTGTATACATAAAGGCATAATTTTGTGGTATCCCTAACAAGTGGCAAGAGTCCTAGCTAAAATTGACCAGGCACAAAGGGAGAGAATTTAGAGTAGTAGCATGGATAGGGACGATTTTGTTTATGCTGTGAAATGTAAAGTTGAGGACCGACGCGCGCATCCTTAAAATTTATAATTCGCTATTTCTCTTAAGACAAACGAACATCTTAATAGACCTGTAGTAAAATATGTGACGTTATATGCACTGCAAATTTTAGTCATCACTATTTCATAATAGATTGTCTAACTTGAGTTTATTGAAGATTTGTGGCAATATAAAAATTACCAAAGAACGATCATATATGGGTACGTAGTAGAATTTATGATAAGATAAGATAAAAAGTTTCTGAGAGGATAAAAGAAGGTATGAAATAAAGAGTATGCATGCTAATATTTTGCACACGGTCAACATGGGAAGGGACTGAAAAAGGTGCCTTACTTTTCCACGCGGGAGACATGGCGGGTCACCCTCCTTAACTCCCTATCATCCTTTTGGCCACCTTCCCCTTTTATCTGCACCTCTCTCTCTCTCTCTCTAAAATCCGTTAACTGGTATCATTAAATTACAAAAAGAAAAAAATAAGCAGCATGCAATTTCGTTACCCAAACCGAAGGTCTCCAAGGTTAATTTATTGTGTTACCATCTCCATTAAATTTATTTACTGTCATATGGCTATGACGGTAAAGAAATAGACTATGATGTCTATGAAAAAAATTATCAACAGATCAATGTGTCCATTTAGCATGGTTGGACTTACTGTAACCTCAATTTCCCTTTATATATATATATATATATATATATATATATATATATATATATATATATATATATATATATATATATATATATATATATAGAGAGAGAGAGAGAGAGAGAGAGAGAGGGAGAGAGAGCAAGTTTAGGATTTGAATCTTGAAAAAATTTGTTAAAGAACTTTATTTATTATTTGTTAATCAAAAAATTATTTTCTATGACCTGTGACGGTCAATGTGAGTGAGAGGTTAAGATTTTTTTTTTTTTATTTTTTCGTTTTACTAGCCTTCCTTCTGGTGGTTTCAGGTTGACGTATTCATTTCTTGATGGAGAAAGACTGGAAAAATCTAAATATCTTGAATCGAATATTATTTGTGAGGATAGCTACACCGATTTTAACCTTCCCTGTCCTTTTCTTTATCAAAAAATATATATATAATATAAAAATAAAAATAAATTATTTTGTAAAAATAATTGAAAAATTATCCACATGAAGCATGTAAAAGTTGTTCGACGGCAAAAATCACCTTCCCAGAAAGAAAGATGCAGCCAATAGAACAAATCCCTCTTTGTGAAAATTGGATTGGAAATCTTATCTGCCAGGTGAAAGAAGCTAAATGAGATTTTTGGACCAAGAAAATAATTTGAATTCCTAGGGAACATGAAAACTACCCGTGGCACATGATGAAAGTAATGCCTAACTGCACCATAAGGCGATTAATCAATGCCGGAGCGATTGCCGAGTCCTTGTACCAACTACACTCTTGTACTTCTAACTCGGGTGCCAACACCGAAGAACCTTGAATAAATTCATCGTTGTCCTCCAAGACCTAGCAAACTCGGAGAGAAAATAACCTTTTTTTCAGTAATCTCTATGTTAACCCAAGGCACCTTAGGCCTAGATAGGCTTTCTTATGTATAAAGATACTTTAAGCAAGCTGATTTTTTTTATCATCATCTTTCAGAACGGTCAAGGTTAACCTTGGTCTAGATTCAATATTAGACCGAGCTAGAGCACCTTAAATAGCCATGCAACGGCCAATTGGATTGTCTAAGATTGATTACAATTGGCTTGAAGCGTTTCTCAAGACTCGAACTACTAGTTCCAAGTAATCTAATTAAGTAATTTTCTGTTTATAGTTCGTACGTTCATATCACAAACTTCGAACCAAAGGTCAAGCTACATCAGGTACTAGCACAATTCACTGATAACCTAATCATGGCCGCCATGCACCAACATCAATTAGAGATCTTAGGTAGGACTTAACTTTCAAACAAAACAAACCACGATCAATTATTTGCCTGCTTTCATGAAAGATGCCTTCGAATTACACGTTTCTGCTACTTAAAATGAACCCTAAGAATATATTTTCTTTTGGCTTTGGACCCCTAGTTTAGTGCTGAGTTCAAACTTCCGTAACTAAATTTCAGAAGTTAACCAAGATGCACCCTCCTTTTTTTAAATTGGAGGGTGGAGGGTGGAGGGTGGAGGGTAGAGAGTCCTGCAAGCGTGGTTGCTATCATGGTGTACGATAGACGACACGATATTATTTTGAAATGGACTGAAAACAATCATTTCTATCATAAAAGTTCATAAAAGTCGATTTTAGGACTAGTCTCATTTCTTGGTTGAAAAGTCAGGAGCTACAATCCCAGTTACTGGATCTACGCAGCATTAGAACATAAATCACATGAGACTAGCACTATAAAATATCATAATGGATGGGCTTTATTATGTCATGCTCCGAATATAGTATCGCACAAATTCTAAAGCATCATCTTAAAAATCATGCTAGATCTAAAATATATAAAAATTTTATCATTTTTAAAAATTAAAATTAAATAATAAAATATTATCAAAATAAATTTATAGTAACTAAATGATCAATTTATTCAATTACACTAGAATCAGAAATAGAATTAACTGATCAATGTAATAAATCTTATACTCGAATCTTATACTCGACCCGACTCATGCTTATCGGAGTATAGCCATGCTACCGAAACCAAAGGAAGTGCAACCGTGCAAGCTTAATCCATAAAGTTGTTATAACAAGTTTATCTCCCGTAGTTATATTTGTATACCTTTTCTGTTTTGATTAGTTCTAGAGTTGTTAGAAAGGCTTCATCCGAAAATCTTTTCTGGTATTTTATTCAAGTTTAGTTTTGCCCACTTGTATATATTAAGCATACCAATAGAAAAAAAGATTTTTTAAAAAAAGGCTTGAAGGCCAAAAACATGTCTTATTTTTAGCCTCAATTCTTGTCAAGGGATAGAATTGCTTTGATTGAGCTGATTATCACTTTATTCGTGAGAAGCTGCTCGATGATTCCATCAAACTCTTCCACGTATCAGCTGGATTATAAACTGCTGATATGCTAACCAATTCATTGCCACCTTAGTCCTTTTTTTTCCATATCTCCAAGCTCGAACTATTTGATCCTCATAGTCCGGCTTGCGGGGGGCTATCGGAGTATAGCTATGCTACCGAAACCAAAGGAAGTGCAACCGTGCAAGCTTAATCCATAAAGTTGTTATAACAAGTTTATCTCCCATAGTTATATTTGTATACCGTAGTTATATTTGTATACCTTTTCTATTTTGAATAGTTCTAGAATTGTTAAGAAGGCTTCATCTAGAAATATTTTTTGGTATTCTGTTCAAGTTTAATTTTGCCCACTTGTATATAATAAGCATACAAATAAAGAAAAAGGTATAAAAAAAAGGCTTGAAGTGGCTAAAAATATATATCTTATTTTTTGCCTCAATTCTTGTCAATGCTACGCGTCTTGCAACTCTTAAAGAAAAGAAAAGTGGGAATTGAGCTTTACAGCCCAGTAAGAATCTTCATACAGTTACATCAATAATAGTATGATTTGAAAATAATAAGAAAACAATAATAGAACCACGAATCATAAATATTATGTCATACATTCAAAATAACTCAACTATCTATAATAAAATTATTTCAAGTCCCAATTTAATCAATAATCTTCTTTAGGATATGGACTCATCACAATTATGCTTCAGTCCATGACTAGCAAATCTTAAAATTGACCACATACTAACTGTTCGTAGCCAGCTATTCCATATATTATCCGTCCGTGGCTCGGCTATCCAACGTATTATTAATCCATGGCTCAACTATTCTACATATTATCCATCTATAGCTCGGCTATTTATTATTTAATGTGATTGATCCCATCTTTTTTGATTTTATCAATTTATCTAATCTCAACATGTTTATCAAATCATATTTAATTTAAAATTTTCAAAAACCAGTATCATGATCCAAAGCATCCAAACATATTATATGAAAAATAAGAGTATTATGCTAGCAATCACAAATATCTATCTTAAAGAATCAAAACATATATAGTGCATAGATAATAATACATGCCAATGCTCATGTCCAAAAATAAAATCATGCAACGTAACATATATATATATATATATATATATATATATATATATATTGGTAATCATATACAAAAATCCATATCTTTATCTATGATAAACTTAACACGTTAGATATCAATCTGCACTCGGATCTTAACCTGGTGCTAGGAAACTCGCTCGATATTTTCCTGTCCAAAAATTATCCTTCTATAATAATAATTTTAATATGAATAAATAATTTTATGGCATAACAATTATAAATCCAAAACTTTCTACTCGAATTTTATCAACGATCTATTCCCACTGGAGAGAAATTTTAGAATAAAAGTAGAGAGAAGGGAGAAAAAAACTAAAAAAAGGGAAGAGTGGTTTTTTTTTTTCTCTTTCTATTTTCCTTTTCTTTTCTTCTTCTTTTTCCTTTCTTTTCCTTTTTCTTTTCTTCTTTTTTTTTCTTTCCTTTTTCTTTTCTTCTCCTTTTCTCTCCTTTTCTTCCACTCGGCCGAACAGGAGACTCAACCTTCTTCCCCAAAAATCTAAGAGCCTTGCTGGGAGATGGCGGTTGGGCTATAGCCCATGACAATCCAGCCACCAATGCCCCATTCGGCAATCGAACACGATGGATGGTGCTGAAAAATAAAAGCGAAGGGGCTAGAGATGATCCAATGATTGGCGACCGGAAGCCAAGGAAAGGAGAGGAAGGAGGGATCGAAGCTCACCTTGTCCTTTGGCAATGCCAACAACTCCGAGCATGATCGAAGCTTCCATGAAGAATCACCAATAATAACCTCTCCATTCGGCCTAAATCTCTAATGGTGGGGATTCGTGGAGAGGAGGGGATCCCTCTTTATAGCCAGAAAAACTCAAATCCAACTCGATTTGGTCTCCCACTCAAAGAGGAAGAAGACTCCCTATGGAAGCATTCTTTCTTTGATTCGGTCTCCCCCCTTTTTTTATTTGTTATGGGTATTACACATTATTTGCCATGTTTTATTTTTCATTAATTTTAAAGAGTAAACATAAAAGTCAAATATCTTTTTTGCTAATAGAGTTATAGTTCTATAATTATAACATTTTCTTTCTTTTTCATTTTCAGCTAATACTTTTTATCAATATATAATATGTATCAGTAAACTATCTAGTATACATCATTTGATCATGTACTATGTATTGATGAGTATTATATTTTATAAACTGCATATTAATTTATCTAAAGGTATGTATTGGGATATCAAATAAATCTTTTACTAGCATGTATCAACTACAAATATACAATATGTATCAGTAAGCCATCAAGTGTGTATCAATTGGCCATATCTTATATATTGGTGAACACTATATTTAAGAAACTATATATTAATTTATATGTAAATATATATTGGATCGCTATTAAGTATATATAAAAAAAGCTTACAGTATGTATCCGTAAGATATCGAGTATATATCAATCGGCAATATACTGTGTTTTGATGAATACTATATTCGAGAAACCATATATTAATTGATCTGTAGGTATGTATTGGATCACTAGTAGGGACGTATTAAAAAAATTTATAGTATATATCAGTAAGTTATCAAGTATGTATCATTGGCTATATCTTGTTGTTGCCGATCTCACCGCGGTGGCCTGTAGCTCGTGAGCTGGCGCCAGTTCTCGGACTCTCTCACCTCGAGATCTCCAAGCTTCCGGACCTGCAAAACAAAGTCAGAGACCCGGGCCGGGGATCCGAGCCGGGGATCCCGGCGGGGGCACTCCAACGGTCAAGTAAGAGAGCGGTAAGATGGAACAGGACCTCAAAGGCGGGTTCCCGAAGGGCTCCCGTGCTTAAAGGAGATGTAAATAAAGAAGTGCGGAGAAGAGGGGAGTTGGAGCCCGGCTCCTAGTGCTGGGTTCACCGAGCTCTCGCCTGAGGACTTCTTGGGGTCCCCCGGGTCGTTCCTTCGATGTTCTCCCCCTTTTCCCCCTACATTTCCGTCCGCTTTCTCCATCCCTTTTATACCACCAGACCGTCTTCGGCCCACGTCACCCTCCTGGAGACTTCCCGAGGTCCCCGGATCCTCCCCCTCTCTTTTAAGTCCAGGAGTTAAGTGGCCGGCACGTCTCATCCACCGTGCATCACGAAAAGGGAAAGACTGGTGAGGCCTTGGGCCGAGCACGGGAGCTCTCCTTTCGTGGCATTGACGATGGGCTTCTAGCCATTTCAGGCCCCTGCCCGCAAGGATTTCGTTCCTTGGTTACGGGACCCCGCTTCACTGATATAAACGAGGTTTCGCGTATCATCGCAGGCCGTACTGGCGCCCCCTACGGGGCGCGGCGGGCGCCGGCTCTAGTGGCGACCTCGCGACCCGTGTCTCTACCTCTTCGAGGCTTGGTAGAGTAGGGCTGACTCCGGCCGAAGTGGAACCGTCAGGGGGGGCCACCCTGTGATGGAGCAGGGGCTGCCAGCTCCGGTCGAGGTGGACCCCTCCTGGGTGGACACCTGGCGGAGTGGCAGAGAGAGGCTCAACTTCGGCCGAGGTGGACCCGTCTTGGGGTGCCACCTGGCGAAGGAGCAGGAGGGCCCGGCTCGGCCTCGGCATAAGCGGACCCATCTTGGGATGCCACCTGGCGAGGGAGCAAGGGGCCGCCAGCTTCGGTCGAGGTGGACCCCTCCTGGGTGGACACCTGGCAGAGTGGCAGAGAGAGGCTCGACATCGACCGAGGGGGACCTGTCTTGGGGTGCCACCTGGCGAAGGAGCAGGAGGGCCCAGCTCGACCTCGATAGAGGTGGACCCATCTTGGGGTGCCACTTGGCGAGGGAGCGAGGGCCGCCAGCTTCGGTCGAGATGGACCCCTCCTGGGTGGACACATGGCGGAGTGGCAAAGAGAGGCTCGACTTTGGTCGAGATGGACCCGTCTTGGGGTGCCACCTGGCGAAGGAGCAGGAGGGCCCGGCTCGACCTCGGTAGAGGTGGACCCGTCTTGGGATGCCACCTGGCGAGGGAGCGAGGGGCCGCCAGCTTCGACCGAGGTGGACCTCTCCTGGGTGGACACCTGGCGGAGTGGCAGAGAGAGGCTCGACTTTGACCGAGGTGGACCCGTCTTGGGGTGCCACCTGGCGAAGGAGCAGGAGGGCCCAGCTCGACCTCGGTAGAGGTGGACCCGTCTTGGGGTGCCACTTGGCGAGGGAGCGAGGGGCCGCCAGCTTCGGTCGAGGTGGAACCCTCCTGGGTGGACACCTGGCGGAGTGGCAGAGAGAGGCTCGACTTCGGCCGAGGTGAACCCGTCTTGGGGTGCCACCTGGCGAAGGAGCAGGAGGGCCCGACTCGACCTCGGCAGAGGTGGACCCGGCTTGGGGTGCCACCTAGCAAGGGAGCGAGGGGCCGCCAGCTTCGGCTGAGGTGGACCCCTCCTGGGTGGACACCTGGCGGAGTGGCAGAGAGAGGGGCTCGACTTCGTCCGAGGTGGACCCGTCTTGGGGTGCCACCTGGCGAAGGAGCAGGAGGGCCCGGCTCAACCTAGGCAAAGGTGGACCCGTCTTGGGGTGCCACTTGGCGAGGGGGCGAGGGGCCGCCAGCTTCGACCGAGGTGGACCCCTCCTGGGTGGACACCTGATGAAGTAGCAGAGAGAGGCTCGACTTCGACCGAGGTGGACCCGTCTTGGGGTGCCACCTGGCGAAGGAGCAGGAGGGCCCGGCTCGACCTCGGCAGAGGTGGACCCGTCTTGGGGTGCTACCTGGCGAGGGAGCGAGGGGCCGCCAACTTCGATCGAGGTGGACCCCTCCTGGATGGACACCTGGTGGAGTGGCAGAGAGAGGCTCGACTTCGATCGAGATGGACCCGTCTTGGGGTGCCACCTGGCGAAGGAGCAGGAGGGCCCGGCTCGACCTCGGCAGAGGTGGACCCGTCTTGGGGTGCTGCCTGGCGAGGGAGCGAGGGGCCGCCAGCTTCGGCCGAGGTGGACCCCTCCTGGGTGGACACCTGGCGGAGTGGAGAGAGAGGCTCAACTTCGGTCGAGGTGGACCTGTCTTGGGATGCCACCTGGCAAAGGAGCAGGAGGGCCCGGCTCAACCTCGGCAGAGGTGGACCCGTCTTGGGGTGCCACCTAGCGAGGGAGCGAGGGGCCGCCAGCTTCGGCCGAGGTGGAACCCTCCTGGATGGACACCTGGCGGAGTGGCAGAGAGAGGCTCGACTTCGGCCGAGGTGGACCCGTCTTTGGGTGCCACCTGGCGAAGGAGTTGGAAGGCCCGGCTCGACCTCGGCAGAGGTGGACCCGGCTTGGGGTGCCACCTGGCAAGGGAGCGAGGGGCCGCCAGCTTCGGCCAAGGTGGACCCCTCCTGGGTGGACACCTGGCGGAGTCGCAGAGATAAGGGCTCGACTTCGATCGAGGTGGACCCGTCTTGGGGTGCCACCTGGCGAAGGAGCAAGAGGGCCCGGCTCGACCTCGACAGAGGTGGACCCGTCTTGGGGTGCCACCTGGAGAGGGGGCGAGGGGTCGCCAGCTTCGACCGAGGTGGACCCCTCCTGGGTGGACACCTGGCGGAGTGGTAGAGAGAGGCTCGACTTCGGCCGAGGTGGACCCGTCTTGGGGTGCCACCTGACGAAGGAGCAGGAGGGCCCGACTCAACCTCGGCAGAGGTGGACCCGGCTTGGGGTGCCACCTGGCGAGGGAGCGAGGGGCCGCCAGCTTCAGCCGAGGTGGACCCCTCCTGGGTGGACACCTGGCGGAGTGGCAGAGAGAGGCTCGACTTCGGTCGAGGTGGACCCGTCTTGGGGTGCCACCTGGAGAAGGAGCAGGAGGGCCCTGCTCGACCTCGGCAAAGGTAGACCCGTCTTGGGATGCCACCTGGCGAGGGAGCGAGGGGCCGCCAGCTTCGGCCGAGGTGGACCCCTCCTGGGTGGACACCTGGCGGAGTGGCAGAGAGTGGCTCGACTTCGACCGAGGTGGACCCGTCTTGGGGTGCCACCTGGCGAAGGAGCAGGAGGGCCCGGCTCGACCTTGGCAGAGGTGGATCCGTCTTGGGGTGCCGCCTGGCGAGGGAGCGAGGGGTCGCCAGCTTCGGCCGAGGTGGAACCCTTCTGGGTGGACACTTAGTGGAGTGGCAGAGAGAGGCTCGACTTCGGCTGAGGTGGACCCGTCTTGGGGGGCCACCTGGCGAAGGAGCAGGAGGGCCCGGCTCGTCATCGGCAGAGGTGGACCCGTCTTGGGGTGCCTCCTGGCGAGGGAGCGAGGGGCCGCCAGCTTCGACCGAGGTGGACCCCTCTTGGGTGGACACCTGGCGGAGTGGCAGAGAGAGGCTCGACTTCGGTCGAGGTAGACCCGTCTTGGGGTGCCACCTAGCGAAGGAGAAGGAGCACTTCTTCCCGAACGGGGGATCTTTTGAAAGAAAAAATTCACGTGGTACTGACCATGTCCAGCTGGACCTGACACGCGCTCCACGTCAGCGATGTAGCCATATCACTTGTATATTGATGAACACTATATTTGAAAAACTATATATTAATTTATCTGTAGACATGTATTGGATCACTACTAGGTATGTATTAAAAAGTAATATGCCATCAGGTATGTATCAATTGATTATATACTATATATTTGTGAAAAATTAAGTGTTAATTCATCTATAAGTATATATTGGATTATGGTCATGTGTATATCAAAAAAATTTACAGTATGTATGTACATGATTAAATGATACATACTTAATAGTTTACTGATATATACTGTAAGCTTTTTAGATAAGTATATCGTAAAAATCTAATATTTATTTATAAATAAATTAATATATAGTTTCCTAAATATAGTATTTACTAATATATAGTATATGACTAGTTGATATACATATAATAAAATATTTATTTAATATCTCAATATATATTTTGAGATGAATCGATACATAGTATATGATTAAATAATATATATTAAAGGACTTACCGATACATACTATGCATCGATAAAAAATATATGTTGAAAACAAGGAAGAAAGAGAATGTCATAATTATAAAATTATAATTTTATTAGTAAAAAAGTTATTTAACAATAATCTTTATTTATTAAATTTAATAAATAAATATGGTAAATAATGAAACTTATTCCCTGTGATACCCTGCAGTGCTCCATATGATTTTTTTTTGTTTGCAGGGACCTTTACATCAAGACCTCCATTTATTTCGGCGAGGGAAGACCAAATGAGACATGATCATTACACCTTTCTTGTCGTGGGAAAGGCAAGGATCCGTGGATACGTAAACAAATACCAAAAAATTTAAGGCTTGGCACGGTATTATAATGGCTTGAAGCTTGGAATGGTAACCCATCCTTAAATTTGGTATTTAATGGCATCCTCGTGAAGGACCATCCTTAAATTAAGATGGGGGCAAAGAGAAGGACCACCTTGCTCCTAGTTTTGCGTAGTGGTCAAGGCTCAAGAATGACCTCCAAATTGCTATCATGTGGCAGGCTCCTATTTACCGCTAGTTAGAATCATACAATTGAATCATGAGCGGGTAAACACCGTGAACGATCATCCGCAAGGCTACTACGTACGTATTCGTGTCATAAATAGAGAAAGCAGCCCAAAATCTAACCCTCCTCGCACATCACGATAAGGTAACATGACTTTATTTTTTTTCCCCCTAAACATCTTTGGCGAATAGCTTTTCCTATTTTAATTTTGAAAATTTTCATCCAATAAATTCATTGTCAGTTCTTCCATTGACCGGACTGCGAGTTTAAGTTCTGACCGGAACTTTAACATCCATCCCAATTTTCCAAATTTCTCTAATTCCAGGTTCCTAGTAGCTATGCATATTTATTTTCATATATGTATTCAATTACAGTAACTGTATACATGCATATATAAATATGCATAGGGACAATATGACTACGTGCATGGAGAATATAATCATGTACAGGTATTAGTATAAGCATATACAATATAAATATAAGTATATATAGAACTTGTATAAGTATGTGTGCGACTAAAAATTAAATATAATGGGCAAGGAATGACAAGTTAAAGTCCAGTACTATCAAAAAACAAAAGAAAAACTGGAGTTTAAGTTTTCCGAATTTATTTTTGTATAACTTGACGATTGGTCAATGAACATGAGAAAGCTTTTTTTTTTTTATAAAAAAAAAAGAAAGGGAGGGGAGAAGTTAGATCCCAGGTATGATTATTTTCAGGCAGTCTTTCAATTCCAGTTAAAAAATATTCGATACACGATACATATTAATTTTTTTTATAATTATTTTTTATTCAAAGATAAATAAATTAACTTGGCTACCACTGCATCAGCCGAGTAAATAAAATTTATTATATATATTTTTAATTTTTTATCACCCGAAGATGAACACGATTTGTTATGGTTGCATGCGGAGGTACGGTGATTTACCATTTATTTTTCTTCTTGCATTAATCACAAATGCCAGAAGATAAATAATTGAAACGAGAGAGGTGTACAGAGAATCTTCCGTACTACCATCAACAGCCAAGTTTATCTCAATAAAATAATATTTGAAACGAAAGAACACCATCCAAATTATCAGCCATCACCAGTAACTCTTCAACTTTGCCACCATCTATCATCGGTTCTTATTTGTACGAGTGATACATCGGATTTGGAATGAGCATGAAGAAATAAATAATATTTTTTATATTTTGAATTATTCTGGCAGGTCGGTTACTAAATGTTGGCATGGAATTTTTGAATCGATCGATCGAAGCTGTTACATGGGATCGTTTCCTGGTTCACCTGCAAAACAGGTTTCTTGCCGGAGTTATTCCGGCGAGGAACACTACGATGCCTAAATCAGTGACGGATCCCAGTCACATAATGAAAATGAGTGTCAAGAGTATGAGTATGGGTGTATCTGTGTGTGTTTGCGTACCTTTCTCGAGCCATTCTTCTTATCACTATTTAAGAGGAGGCCTCTAGCCTGCGGCCCGCTCTTTTTCCGGTGATTATGGAGAGTCAATTTCTCCCATGATTGGCGATCGTGGGTTGTCATTGAGCGGTTCCGGCCAGATCGGAGGCGTGGCAGCTGGAGTTGCGCGTCATGATCGTGGCATGTAGAGTGTCGATTATAACTGTTGGTTACAGTTGCCTATTCGGGCCAGTGGTGGTCCCATCTTCGGGTTTCCCCTTGCATGGGACGAAGACTTGGCGATTGCCCCCTGGGCCGGAGATCGTGTCTACAGCAGGGACCGAAGAGTGTATCTTCGGAAATCGATGAGAAACTTGATCGTCGGTCAGGGCCGAAGACGTCATTTGAAGTTCTGTCCTTTGGATGTCGTAGTCCGGTGAGAAGCCTTGGGTTGCCTGCAGTTGGCCTGGCCTTTTCCTGGTCCGAAGTCCGTGATCCGGAGAAAAGGGCTTCGGCTAGTCGAACCGGTGTTCGGTTCGTAGCTAAACCGGGATATCCGAACAGTTGCCCCCCTACTCTCAGTTTTCGAAGCTGATGTTTGCCTCGAGAAGTGAGAGTATTAATGCTTTGTTGTTTTCCTCCCAGGAGATAGTGTAGTGGATGATTGTGGGATCTCTGATTGGACTGTCCATCATAACTGCTGGTTGATCTGGGAATCAGGTGGTGGACAGCTGTCATTCCCAGGTTGGGGAAGAAGGAAAAAGCGGGCGGCCCTGGGACCATCTCTCTTTTTCTCGTTACACGATGGTTAAGCCAATCTTTTGGTTGGGATTTGAATGATTGTGGCGGCTTTTCCCCGTTCGCTGGATGATGGATGCGTCTCATCCTGGCGGTTAGTTGAAGACGGGTTACCTCCCTGGGTAACCTTGGGTCAAATCAACCTGGTAAGGTTTCAGAGACCCCTGCTTTCCTCTTGGGAAAGGGTGAAGGTCCGGCTAAGGAAGCTTCTTCAACCTCGTCTCATCCTTCATCCAGCTTTCCTTGTTCTGGACTACCAGTCTATTCTGCAGGTATAATCTTCCTTCTGCTCCCTTGCTTCATTCCTTTATCATGGAAGAAAACGTAGAAAGTCTGGGAGAACAAGTTGGGCCCTCGGGGGCCGGCGATGTAGTAGGTCCGGAGTCAATCTCCAGTTCGGTTTTTCAAGGAAAGGCGGCCCTTCTTTGGGAACGCTATCGCATTCCCGAGGAGTTCCCTTTCGTTCTCCCTGCACTCAAGGAACGAGTGAACGAACCTCCCTCCGGATGTCTAGCCATGTATGAAGATCATCTGAAAGTTGGTCTTCGGTTTCCCCTCACCCTTTCTTCATCGATATCTTCCGCATGTACCAAGTGGTGCCGGTGCAGTTGACCCAGAACAGCATCCGGAACATCTACGAATTCTGGTCATGTGCCACATTGCAAACATAGAACTTATGACCAATTTGTTTACGGTCCTTTTCGTTCTCAAGAGGGATTTCCACAGCAACGGATGGTGGGTGATTGGCCCTAGATCAGGCCGCAAGGTCATCAAGGACATGCCCAACGCCATCCACGGGTGGAAACCCGTTTTTGTGTTTGTACTTGTTGCCGTCCCCGTCGCCGCGCCCGTGCCGAGGATCAACCGATCCTCCCTGACCGCTGGTAAGGGAGCCTCCCTTCCTGCGAGAAACCTGCAACAAAGGGGTTAGAGGACCCTGGCCGGGGATTCCGGCGAGGGGGCTCGACGGTCAAGTCAGTAGACGACGAGGAGGAACAGACTCTCGCTCCCAGGCCCTCTAAAGGGTCCCAGGTTTGGAGAGTTAACTAGTGAAGGGAAAGCGCCGGGGACCGGAATCTCGGCTGGGCCTGCCTGCCGAGCTCGCGTCCAGTATTCCCCTCTCGGGATCTCTGGTTTCTTCCTCGGAGTGAGGCCTTGTGCCGGTGCTTCCTCCTTGTCCCCAGGCTAGTTGGCTTACTTTGCAGTCTCCGGATTCTTCCTTCTTTATCTCCCTCCGTCGTGTGCTTGTCCTTTCCTCCTCGAAAACTCCTCCCCCCTGTCTTCCTTTCTTTTCCCTTTTTGGCGAAGGAGGCCAGGCGGCTTTCCGACCTCGTCCGCCGGGCCCAGCAGGGAGAAGGCAAGGACAGAAGAGAAAAGGAGGGAGGGCGGCGCTGGCAGAGCGGCCAGTCGTCAGGACTCGGGCTTCGTGAGAGTGCTCTTTTCCCCGAGCGTGGGCGCCATCCGTTTACGGGGCCTGTTCCGTCAGGATCGGATCTCTCGACTGCGGGACCTGTCGGGCCAGTGTAAGTCACGTTCCGTGTGGCGCCGCCCTCCGTACGGGACGCCGTCTGGGGTCGGTACGGCCCGAGGGATGGCCTCGGGACCCGTCGCTTTCCCCCGGGGGCCTCTCCGTACGAGCGGTCTGACTTCGGCTGAGTTGGACTGTCTCCGGGGGCCGACTGGCGAGAGGCGAGAGATCGGCCGACCTCGGCTTAGGTGGACCCCCCGGGGTGGACACCTAGCGAGGTGGTAGAAGATCGCCTGGCTTCGGCCGAGGTGGACCCGTCTCCGGGTGGCCACCTGGCGCAAGGCGGAGGGTCAGCCGACCTCGGCCTAGGTGGACCCCTCCTGGGTGGACACCTGGCGAGGTGGCAGAAGATCGCCTGGCTTCGGCCGAGGTGGACCCGTCTCCGGGTGGCCACCTGGCGCAAGGCGGAGGGTCAGCCGACCTCGGACCTAGGTGGACCCCTCCTGGGTGGACACCTGGCGAGGTGGCAGAAGATCGCCTGGCTTCGGCCGAGGTGGACCCGTCTCCGGGTGGCCACCTGGCGCAAGGCGGAGGGTCAGCCGACCTCACACGGGGCGGACTCCTCCGAGCCCGGGCGCAGATGAGTTGGTGGGGGAACTTCGCGCCGAACTCGACCTCGGCGGGGGCCGTTTGCTTCAGACAGTATCGGGCGGTGCGGTCTTGCCGACCCCAGCCTTGAGGACGTGGCGCTGATTCCGGCATTAAAACTCACACGTGGCTCGCTCGCATTCGGCGATACCTGAGCCTGGCCACGTCACTGTCACGGCTGTAACAGTTGCCCCCCAGCCCGCCGTTCCGTCGGGGCATCGTAGAACGGAGCGTCGGGATTAATTGCTGACATGACGTGGAGAGGCGAAGATCTTGCATCATAATTGGCACGATCTCCATTCGTCGTGGCTCGATGCGGCTGAAGACCTATGGGGAGTCGCCACGTGTCGTCCACTTGCCCGCAATCAATGCGCGCTTCGGGGCAGAGGCCGTTACTCTGCTAACGAGGCGTCGGTGTCGGGCGTGTGCCCACGTGGCGACCATCCAGTGGCCTGAGGCGGAATGGTGGGTACGGCTGCTGCCGGCTGAGTTTGAAAGGGAGGGGACTTTCCAGAACGAGGCCTTTTCCCTTGCTTCGTGGGCGGTTCGCTGCAGGCTAACAACTTCTGCTGCTCGCGCCCGTCTGTGCATTTTGGGTAAGTGTCTTCTTCTCCTTCTCTCTCGTTTCTTATTCAGCCCCCTTCTCCTTTCCTTCTCCATGGCGCGCCGTCGCCATGTCTCTTCTAACTCGGACGAGGCCGGTCCATCCCGGCCGAGGACTCCGTCTTCTTCCTCCTCGGATGAGGAGGTAATTCCAGAGGAGGTCCGCCGGCGCTTGCAACCCGGGGTGTCACTATTGGCATCCCCAGGGGGGTCCGGTCCCCTCCGGTTGCGCCTGCCGTGCCCCTCCGTTCACTCCCCGCCTTGGCTTCTCTTCCTGCTCCGCCACTTCTTCCCGCCGGTCCCTCCGGTCATGCCTCTACCATGACCGAAGGTGATCTTTCTCTGCTCCGGGATGCCTATGGCATCCGGGATCTGTCCGTCTGTTTGCTCCGCGGTCCGGGGAGGTGTCACCATGAGTGGCCCCGGCCGCATTGCCTTCTACGAAGACTTCCTCCTCGGGGGTCTTCGTTTTCCTCTGCACCCTTTTTTCCTTTCCTTCCTCAGCCATTTCCGGCTCGTCCCGGCCCAGCTGGCTCCTAATGCCATCCGGGTCATCTTTCCTTCATTGTCTTCTGCCATTTCCACGGGTTCGTTGCCCGTTTTTCACTCTTCAGGGCCCTGTTCACCCTGAAGAAGTGCTCCACCGATGATGGCTGGTGGTACATTTCGCCCCGGCCTAGGTGTCTCCGGTTCGACCTCCCTTCTTCGGTCAAGGGATGGAAGAGCCGGTTTTTCTTTGCTTCGGTCGACGACGTCGACTGGGCTTGGAGCGAACCGGACCGGTCGCCGAACCGGAGTTCTCGAGTCGAGCCGCGGACCAGGAGTCTTACAGCCAGCTCCTGAGTGACGTGGTCCCGCCGCTCGAGGTTCTGCTTTCTGAGCAGAATCTTTTGAGGCCGGCATCAGTCCCATCCGGGAGACCGGTGAGATTTGGCCCCGCATTAACTTCTGCCCTTCCCCCCTCTCTTTTTAAGATTGAACTGTCTAACCTTCTGATTTCTCCACTTTGCAGGGATGAAGTTTTCCTTAGAGAATCTTCTGGAGGGAGCGGCCAGAGGGAGGTCGTCGACGTGGACGAGCCCGTGGCGAAGAGGGCTCGCACAGAGACGAGCCGGGAGGTCGCAGCGGCGACCGCGCCCGGCCTAGCTGCCGCTGTTTCTCCGCCCAGACCTCCTCAGGGCGGCGCCCCTGGCGCCTCGGCCCCACGGCCTGGCAACGCTGCCGAGAGAGCTCCGGCGCCCGCCGCTCTGCCCATCGCCGGGCCCACTCCTGTCAGCAGCCCAACGGCACCGCCAGTGGCGACCGCCGGTCCGTCGGCTGCAGCTCCAGCAGAGGGGGCAGCTGTCGCGGGGATCGGCCCGAAGGGCCCGGCGCCGGTGATCTCGCACCGGGACTCGGTCATCCTCGACCGAGGACTGGCGGAGAAGTTGATGGAGTACGCTTCCACCGCCCGGGACCGCCGAGCTCGGGGCGGCCGAGATTACGCGGATGCGCTGCTCGGCATCCTGCCCCAACTCTTCACGGTAAGCCTGATCCTTGACTCTTCTTTTCTCTTCCAATCCGAGGCCTCCTGCCTCGGTACTGACATGTCATTTTTGCCCTTGCAGATCGGGAACGACGTCCTCCTACTGAGGAACTACCTCGTAGGGAACGCCAAGCGGGACTCCGATCGGGAGCAGAAGCTTGGAAAGCTCGCGGCCGACGTGAAGGACTTGATGGACAAGGGGGCCGAGCTGCGAGCTGAAAAGCAGGCCCTCCGGTCCGACCTGACGCGTTCCGAGGAGCGGAACAAGGAACTGGAGGCCTCCTTGGCGGAGGAGCGGACCTCCAACCAGCGCCGTACTGAGGAGGAGGCGGCGGAGAAGGCCCGCCTGCAGGCCCACTCTCTATTCTTGGAGCGTCAGCTGGACGAGGCCCGGCGAGAGGCGGCCGCGGCGAAGGATCGGAGCTCTTACATCAACGGGCTCCTGGAGGCGGCGAAGCGAGAAGCGCTGGAGGCCGTCCCCAAATTCCGAGCCTCCGACGAGTTTACGTCGGAAGTCCGGGAGGCCGCCGTGGACTCCTTCCTGAAGGGGTTCCGGATGTGCCGGGAAAAGGTGGGGGCCTTCTTCCCCCACTGGACCTGAGTGCGGTCGTCGTCGGCGGCAGGAAGCCGGGGAGCGAGGGCAGGGCCTCCGGCACGGCCCAGGCGACACCTCAGGCGGCCTGCAGCACCTCCGACTGATGACGCCGCGGCCCGACACAGCCCCCGGAGCCGGTTGTCGTGGAGGTTGAAGAGGTGGCGCCCGCACCTCCGGCGGACGGCGCCGACCCTGCGCCCCAGTGACCTTTACTTTGTATTTTTGCTGTCTTTTCCTCTTCTTTTTTTGGGGGGAGTTCGGCCTGTCGGAGCTCCCAGTTTGTACTGAACACTTTGTAATGAAGACTCCTTTCATAAAAACTTGTCTATCGTCTTTGCTTCTTTTCTTTCTTTGTTTGTTTGTTTCTGGATGTCGGTCTCGGATACCTGAGACAACTGTGGGCCTGGTCCTTCATACTAAATCGAAGGACGGGGTCTGCAAAACCGTGTTGCGGCAAGGCAAGAATCCTGAGCAGGTCCGACTTTGGGCTGCCTTCATGCTTGCGCGGACAACACAGTTCCTGCACCATCTTCTGGGCCGAAACCCGGGATCCTCCGGACTGAGCTCGATGCCGCAGGCTTTCTCAAACCTTGCGCGGCTTGCTGAGCTGTGCTCCGGGCTTGCGTGGGCGAAGCGGATTCGGCGCCACCTTCAGGCCGAAGCCCAGGATCTTCCGGACTGAGCTCGATGCCGCAGGCTTTCTCAACCTTGCGCGGCTTGCTGAGCTGTGCTCCGGGCTTGCGTGGGCGAATGGGTTCGACGCCACCTTCCAGGCCGAAGCCCAGGATCTTCCGGACTGAGCTCGATGCCGCAGGCTTTCTCAAACCTTGCGCGGCTTGCTGAGCTGTGCTCCGGGCTTGCGTGGGCGAACTGGGTTCGACGCCACCTTCCAGGCCGAAGCCCAGGATCTTCCGGACTGAGCTCGATGCCGCAGGCTTTCTCAAACCTTGCGCGGCTTGCTGAGCTGTGCTCCGGGCTTGCGTGGGCGAACTGGGTTCGACGCCACCTTCCAGGCCGAAGCCCAGGATCTTCCGGACTGAGCTCGATGCCGCAGGCTTTCTCAAACCTTGCGCGGCTTGCTGAGCTGTGCTCCGGGCTTGCGTGGGCGAACTGGGTTCGACGCCACCTTCCAGGCCGAAGCCCAGGATCTTCCGGACTGAGCTCGATGCCGCAGGCTTTCTCAAACCTTGCGCGGCTTGCTGAGCTGTGCTCCGGGCTTGCGTGGTCGAACTGGGTTCGACGCCACCTTCCAGGCCGAAGCCAGGATCTTCCGGACTGAGCTCGATGCCGCAGGCTTTCTCAAACCTTGCGCGGCTTGCTGAGCTGTGCTCCGGGCTTGCGTGGGCGAACTGGGTTCGACGCCACCTTCCAGGCCGAAGCCAGGATCTTCGCAGGCCTCCTTGCTGAAGTTTAGAGAAGAATGTTTAAAGTGAAGAAGCTTTGTTAAAGGAACTGGGAGCCTTACATCACTGGTAGTACATTCTCAGGTTCGAGGGGTTCCATGTCCGGGGGAACCTGGCACCTCCCAATTCTTCCAAGTAACATGCCCCGTGAGGGAGGGCTTCTGCTACCCGATAAGGGCCTTCCCAGTTGGGTGAAAGCTTGCCGCACTCTCGTGGCTGGGAGGCTTCTGTACGCCGGAGGACCAAGTCCCCGGGACGAAAAACCTTCGGCCGTACTCGGGAGTTGTAATATCTGGCTACACGTTGCCGGTATGCCGCCATTCGAATTCGGGCCTTGTCCCTTGTTTCTTCGAGGAGGTCTAGGTTGAGCATCATCCTGGCCGGGTTTTCTGTCTCGTCGTATGTTCCACGCGCAGCGGGTATGCTGAGCTCGATCGGGATGACTGCCTCGGCCCCGAAGACGAGGTTGAATGGGGTTTCGTCAGTAGCCGTCCTTGGAGTGGTGTGGTATGCCCAAAGAACGCTGGGAAGCTCGTCGGCCCACCTGCCCTTGGCTTGGTCTAGCCGCGTGCGGAGGCCCTGAAGAATGGTCCTGTTCGTGACCTCAGCCTCCCCGTTGGTCTGGGGGTGCGCCACCGAAGTGAAGCGATGCTTGATGCCGAGGTCGTTGCAGAAATCTTCGAACTCTCGGACAGTCGAACTGGCGTCCGTTGTCGGTGACCACGGTGTGGGGGAGGCCGAAGCGGCAGACGATGGACTTCCAGAAGAACTTGGCGACGTTTGCTTCGGTGATTCTTGCCAAGGGTTCGGCTTCGACCCACTTTGTGAAGTAGTCGATAGCCACTATCAGGAACTTCCGCTGGCCGGACGCCGGCGGGAATGGGCCCAGGAGGTCCATCCCCACTGGGCGAACGGCCAGGGGGCTGAGAGCTGAGAGATCGGGTTGGAGGGTTGCCGCTGTACCGTGGCGTGGCGCTGGCACCGGTCGCATTTCTTCACGAAGTCGGCGGCGTCCTCCTTCATCGTCTCCCAGAAGTAGCCTTGACGAAGGGCCTTGTACGCCAATGCCCTGCCCCCCACGTGGTTCCCACAGATGCCTTCGTGAATCTCCTGGAGCACAAGCTGGGCTTCTGTGGGTCCAATGCACTTGAGGAGGGGATAAGAGTAGGACCTTCGATACAGCTGCCCGTCCATCAGGACAAACCGCACGGCCTTCTTCCTAACGAGGCGAGCCGCGTCTCGGTCTTCCGGCAGAATGCCGTCGGTGATGTACGCGGCGTACTTGTCCATCCAGCCGGGCTCCTGGCTGACCTGATGGACCCCGCCGGTGCTTCGAGGCTTGGGACTTCGAGTCGCTCCACATGAGCGCGTCCCAGCATTGTGTCCGGCAGAGTCGCCAGCCGAGAGAGGGCATCCGCGCGGGCGTTCTCCCTGCGGGGGATATGGAAGATGTTGAAGCGCCGAAACTTGGACGCGCCGCCTTGACGAGCTCCAGATACTTCGCCATCTGGGGGTCGTGAGCGACGTACTCCCCGGACACCTGCCCCGCCACGAGCTGGGAGTCAGTGAAGGCTCTGAGGTTGGTCACGCCCAGCTCGCGGGAGACCCTCAGTCCGGCGAGGAGTGCCTCGTACTCTGCTTGGTTATTTGTCGCGGGGAACTGGAAACGGAGCGCGCACTCGGCGACGACTCCGTCGCCGTTGGCAAGGATGAGCCCAGCTCCGCTCCCGCCGGAGTTTGAGGCTCCGTCTACATGGAGGATCCAGGCGTCCTCTCCGGGCTCGTTGGTGCCGACCTCCATCGGCTGGGCCGAGAGTCCTCCTCGGGCTCCTTGCCCAAACCTGCGCATTCGACCAAGAAGTCGGCCAGCACCTGTGCCTTCATTGCCGACCTCGGTCGGTATGTAATGTCGAACTCGCTGAGTTTCAGTGCCCATTTGGCCAATCGCCCGAGGTGTCGGGTCGGCTGAGCACCGCTTTCAGCGGTTGGTCCGTCAAGACGGCGATGGGATGCGCTTGGAAATAGGGCCTGAGACGCTGGGCAGACACTATCAGCGCAAAAACGAGTTTCTCGGGCCGGGAATACCTGAGCTCCGCGTCCCGGAGGAGTTTGCTGGTATAGTACACCGGTCGCTGGATCCCGTGGTCGTCGGTTCGGACCAGGACAGAGCTGACGGCCTCCGGGGGGTAACGGCCAAGTAGAGGGTAAGCTCCTCCCCTTCCTCGGGCCTGGACAGCAAAGGTGGTGATGCGAGCGTCTTCTTCAACTCCTCGAAGGCCTGCTGGCATTCCTCGGTCCAGGCGAAACCATTCATCTTCCTCAGCACCTTGAAGAAGGGACGGCAGCGGTCCGCCGACCTGGAAATAAAACGGCTAAGGGCCGCAACCCGGCCGGTCAGCTGCTGCACTTGTTTCTTGGAGGCTGGCTGCTCCATGTCCAGGATAGCCTGGACCTTCTCCGGGTTGGCCTCGATTCCTCTCTGGGTCACCATGAACCCTAGGAACTTTCCGGCGGAGACCCCGAAGGCGCACTTCGCCGGATTCAGCTTCATCTGGTGGCGCCGGAGGTTGCCGAACGTCTCCGCCAGGTCGGCTACGTGGTCCGAGTCAAGTTTGCTCATTACCAGCATGTCGTCCACGTACACCTGCATGTTGCGGCCTATCTGGTCTTTGAAGACTTTATTGACCAGGCGTTGGTACGTCGCCCCCGCGTTCTTGAGGCCGAAGGGCATCATCCTGTAACAGAAAGTCCCGCGGTCAGTTATGAAGGCGGTACGCTCTTCGTCCTCCGGATTCATCCGGATCTGGTTGTATCCGGAAAAAGCGTCCATGAATGACAGGAGACGGTGCCCCGAGGTGGTGTCGACCAGCTGGTCGATCTTCGGCAGAGGGAAGCTGTCCTTCGGGCAAGCTCGATTGAGGTCGGTGTAGTCCACGCAGATCCTCCACTTACCGCTGCTCTTCTTTACCATGACCACGTTTGCTAACCAGCTGGGGTATTGGACTTCTCGGACGAAACCGGCGGCGAGAAGTTTTTCTACCTCCTCGTCGATCGCCTTCTGCCTCTCCATGGCAAAGCTTCTCTTCTTCTGGCGGACCGGGCGGCTGCCTGGGTCCACGTTCAGGCTGTGCATGATAATCTCGGGCGGAATACCCGGCATGTCGGCCGCCGACCAGGCGAACACATCGGCGTTGGCACGGAGGAACTCCAGCAGGCGGGTTCGCTCCTCTTCGGGGAGCTGGGCCCCGACTTGCACCGTCTTCAGGGGGTCCGAACCAAGGGGAAAGGAGAGCAGGCGCTCTACGGGCCCTCCCCTGGGTTCCTTTTCTCTCAGGTCGAGGTCCTCGACGTCGTGGGCGAGCTCTGCGCCCCTGGTGCCTGGGATTGTCTGTAGGCAGAGCGGGACTGGCTGAATCGCCCCTTCATTTCCCGAACCCGAAAGGCGTGGGGAACTGCACCAGCAGTCTCCTTGTGGAGATGGTGGCGTCTAGTTGGTTGAGCCCGGGACGCCCAAGAATGGCGTTGTAAGGCGAAGGGAGCTTGACGACAGTGAAAGTTACCATGATGGTCGCCTGCCGAGGTGGGGATCCGGCGGTAACTGGGAGAGTGATTTCCCCTTCGACTCCCACGGAGTCCCCTGTAAAACCTACCAGTGGGGTGTGCACTGGCTTTAGCTGGTCGAGAGGCAAACTCATCCGAGAGAAAGCATCGTAAAAAAGTACGTCGGCCGAGCTTCCACTATCCACCATGATTCGATGTACAGGGTGTTTCGCGATGGTCATTTCGACCACCACGGCATCATTGTTTACATTGTCATTAGACTCCCCTCCCTTGGGAGGGGTTACATTCTCCGGGACTTCCCGGGCTCTCTTCTCTGCTCGGCCGGATCCGCGCGAGATCATGCCCACGGGCTTCTCAGTTGGCGGTTGTCGATCGCAGGGACAGGCGGTAAGGCCGCGAGCGGCTGCTTCTCGGAGGGGCCTCGTTCTTGACGAACTTCCTGAGGTATCCCCTCCCGATCAGCTCCTCGATCTCCGCTTCAAATGGCGGCACTCCTCCGTGTCATGCCCGTGCTCGCGGTGGAATTGGCAGTACTTTGATTTGTCTCGGGGGGCCTCGGGTTCTGAGGTGGAGGTCGGCGGAGGTAGCGCTCGCCCTCGATTTCCATAAGGATTTTGGCTCGAGGCGCGAGGAGAGGGGTGTACCTTCGCTCGGGGGCAGACTCGGCCCTCGGCCTTGGGTTCGGGCGAGGGTCGGCTGATGGCCCGGGCCTCCGAGCTACCGGGGCGTCCCTCGGGGTGACTTCTTCAGAATCTTCCCGTCCAGCTCTCGACGGGTGCGGTCAGCCTCCTCCGCTCGGATGTACTTGTGGGCGCGGAGGAGGAGCTCGGAATACGTCCTGGGCGGCTTCTTGTCCAGGGAATAGGTCAGGCGGGACGTCTTGAGCCCGCGCTTTAAAGCCAGCATAGCGACGGGCTCGTCCAAGCTGTAGATCTCCAGGGCTGCGGTCTTAAACCGGGCGATGTAGTCTCGGAGCAGCTCCTGGTCCTGCTGGCGGATGGAGAAGAGACTGTCCACCTCCCTTGGCACCTTTCGACAAGCGTCGAAATGCGCCACAAACTTTCCTTCCAACTGCTGGAAGGAGCAAATGGATCCGGGCTCGAGACGGGCGAACCAAACTCGAGCGGCCTTCCGAAGGGTTGCAGGGAAGGCGATGCACAGAAGGGCGTCGGTGGCGCCCTGGACCCTCATGAGAGCTTTATAACTCTCCAAATGGTCCAGGGGGTCGGTGGTCCCGTCGTAAGGGTCCACCTGTGGCATGCGGAACCGTTTCGGGATCGGTTCCGCCTGAATTTCTTCGGAGAAAGGGGGGCGGGAGTCGTAGCCCGCCGGGTCAGCTGACGAGTTCTGCAGGTCGGCGAACCGTCGGGCGAACTCCGCCAACTTGCGCTCGTGCTCTTCTAGGCGCCTCTCGGCCTGGCGCCTGATGGCTTCATCGGTGGAGTCTTCCACCGAGGCTGCAGGTGAGGGGGGCGCCGATCGGTCTCGGCGCGAGGTCTGGCCCCGGCGTCGCTTGCTGCGATGCGCCGTTTCGGCCCCATCGGCCGGGGATCGACTCTCGTGATCCTCCGAGCCGGAATAGTTTCTCTTCGGGGGAGCTTGGCGGCTCCCTCGGGGGTTGGAGATGGCTTGCGGATGGGACGGCCTGCCCTGGATTGAGCGCAGGCTCCCGTGCTGTCCCGCGACTCGGGCCGCGGGGGTCCCTGGCTGCGGCTGAGTGGCCAGGGACCGTTGCTGATGCTGAAGCTGTCGGACCGCTGAGGTCAAGGTCTGCAGCTGCTGGACGATGGCCGCAAAGGATCCGTCCGCCGGGGTAGGCTGCTGCAGAAGAGGAGGGGGAGCCGGAAGCTCCCGTTCGGGGGTGTGGCCCCTGGTGGGGAGTGGGCTTCTCCCACACGGCTGGTGGACGCCTCGCGACCACGAGTGACCACCATTGCTAGAGAGCGTGACACCTGCAAAAAGCTAGTTCCCACTAGGGGTTAGTGTCCTGCCCCCTACCTGGCGCGCCAATCTGTTGCCGTCCCGTCGCCGCGCCCGTGCCGAGGATCAACCGATCCTCCCTGACCGCCTGGCAAGGGAGCCTCCCTTCCTGCGAGAAACCTGCAACAAAGGGGTTAGAGGACCCTGGCCGGGGATTCCGGCGAGGGGGCTCCGACGGTCAAGTCAGTAGACGACGAGGAGGAACAGACTCTCGCTCCCAGGCCCTCTAAAGGGTCCCAGGTTTGGAGAGTTAACTAGTGAAGGGAAAGCGCCGGGGACCGGAATCTCGGCTGGGCCTGCCTGCCGAGCTCGCGTCCAGTATTCCCCTCTCGGGATCTCTGGTTTCTTCCTCGGAGCGAGGCCTTGTGCCGGTGCTTCCTCCTTGTCCCCAGGCTAGTTGGCTTACCTTGCAGTCTCGGATTCTTCCTTCTTTATCTCCTCCGTCGTGTGCTTGTCCTTTCCTCCTCGAAAACTCCTCCCCTGTCTTCCTTTCTTTTCCCTTTTTGGCGAAGGAGGCCAGGCGGCTTTCCGACCTCGTCCGCCGGGCCAGCAGGGAGAAGGCAAGGACAGAAGAGAAAAGGAGGGGAGGGCGGCGCTGGCAGAGCGGCCAGTCGTCAGGCCTCGGGCTTCGTGAGAGTGCTCTTTTCCCCGAGCGTGGGCGCCATCCGTTTACGGGGCCTGTTCCGTCAGGATCGGATCTCTCGACTGCGGGACCTGTCGGGCCAGTGTAAGTCACGTTCCGCGTGCCGCCGCCCTCCGTACGGGACGCCGTCTGGGGTCGGTACGGCCCGAGGGATGGCCTCGGGACCCGTCGCTTTCCCCCGGGGGCCTCTCCGTACGAGCGGTCTGACTTCGGCTGAGTTGGACCTGTCTCGGGGGCCGACTGGCGAGAGGCGAGAGATCGGCCGACCTCGGCTTAGGTGGACCCCCGGGGTGGACACCTGGCGAGGTGGCAGAAGATCGCCTGGCTTCGGCGAGGTGGACCCGTCTCGGGTGGCCACCTGGCGCAAGGCGGAGGGTCAGCCGACCTCGGCCTAGGTGGACCCCTCCTGGGTGGACACCTGGC
Organism: Areca catechu; assembly: GCA_021397845.1. Lineage (NCBI taxonomy): Eukaryota > Viridiplantae > Streptophyta > Magnoliopsida > Arecales > Arecaceae > Areca > Areca catechu. Next base: position 7,590,291 of record CM038052.1, read on the forward strand.
GAGGTGGCAGAAGATCGCCTGGCTTCGGCCGAGGTGGACCCGTCTCCGGGTGGCCACCTGGCGCAAGGCGGAGGGTCAGCCGACCTCGGCCTAGGTGGACCCCTCCTGGGTGGACACCTGGCGAGGTGGCAGAAGATCGCCTGGCTTCGGCCGAGGTGGACCCGTCTCCGGGTGGCCACCTGGCGCAAGGCGGAGGGTCAGCCGACCTCGGCCGACCTCAACGGGGCGGACTCCTCCGAGCCCGGGCGCAGATGAGTTGGTGGGGGAACTTCGCGCCGAACTCGACCTCGGCGGGGAGCGTTTGCTTCAGACAGTATCGGGCGGTGCGGTCTTGCCGACCCCAGCTTGAGGACGTGGCGCTGATTCCGGCATTAAAACTCACACGTGGCTCGCTCGCATTCGGCGATACCTGAGCCTGGCCACGTCACTGTCACGGCTGTAACAGTTACTGTCTTTTGATCCATGGGGCTTCGACACTTGTTTGGAAGAAGCCTCGTCTAACCGTCAATGACAGGAAGGATCTTGCGGCCAATCTTCGGATTACGATCTCTTGGTCAATTCGAAGTTGCCCCTATCCATGAGTTTGTTGGAGGAGAGAATCTCCATCTTGCAGGAATTAGCAATTCCCCGCCTTAGGTATAGTGAGGACATTTCTGCTTCCCTTCCCCCCGTTTTTGTTGCAGTTCAGTCGATTGAACTAAGCTCTTCTGCTTGTAGGTGGTGGGATGAAGCCCGGTGTGAGCTGGCTCTGTCAGAGCCTCTGAGAAGAGGTAGCACAAGCCCCTCTCACCAGGTCGGCAGTTCGGAAGAATGCTCGAAGGGATGTTCCCGAGGGGGACTGGAGCACTTTGTCTTCCCAAGAAAACCTCAGGTGAAGATGCAGCAGTCGTGGATGGGGCCCTATCGAGACCCTGTCCAGTTGAAACTCCATCGGTGCTATTTTTTCAGTTCGCACAACGGGAGTCCGCCTCAGGCAGCGGATGTGCCGTCGTCTTGCCCCCTATAGTTGATAGGGGTAAAGCACGGCAAGTCGAGGGAGAGTCCACTCGTGGGGCTTCCCCAACTGGAAGCCGTTCGGTAAATTCTTCGAAGCTTTCACCTACGGAGGGACTGCTGGTCCTTGCCGTAGCCAGGCATGCGCTGAAGGTAGCTGCTACCTCATGACTTGGCGATTCTTCGAAATCGGAACCTTCCCAAGGTATCTGATTCTGCCTTCTCCGCCCTGCAACAGGTATGATCCTTGCCGTCCCCTTTATCTCGAGAGTTGTTCGATCCATGACCCCACATTCTTGATGCAGTTGGTTTACGATCTTACCTTTATGGAGGAGGGCCTGGGGAACGTTGACAGCCTCATCCATGGCCTCAAGGAGGAGCTTCACTCTGCCAGGGCCGCAAAGGAAGTAGCCGAAGAGTTGAAGCAGTCTATGGAGGACCGCCTTATCCGGGTGAACGATGAAGTTCGCGAACTGAAGGGCGAACTAAAAAATGCCCATCTAACAATGGCGGAGCAGGGGTGGATGGAGAAAGAGCAGGAAATAAGTCGACTCCTTGAAGCAAGCTGCCGGAAGAATCAGGAGAAGATAGAAAGCCTGACCAAGGCAGCAGAGGAGGCTTCCAGGAGGGCCAAGAGGCGATTCTGGAGTCCAAAGCGGCAAGAGAGAGTCCGTGTCTTTGAGGAAGCAGGTGGCTTTAACGATGGATTTTCCAAGGTAAAGGAGGCCTTCCCTCACTTGACCTTTCCAGCATTCCTCCCTTCAACATAGCTGAAGAAGAAGAAGGAGAGGATGCTGAAGTTGCAGTAGAGGCCGAAGAGGGCCATGCTCGGGTGAGGAGGCCATTGCCTCAGTCAAAAATCTGGGGGTGACCCCAACTCCGATTCCGGTTCGGAGGAAGTTCAGGCTGGGGGAGTCCAAGCCGAAGGTTCTCCGGTCCCGGCCCAGATTGATGAGATCCTTTCAGCACAAGTTGACAAATTGCTTCAGTCATGTGGTGTGGGGTCTCCTCCCATCGACATTGAGTGATCCAAGTTGCCAAGTTGCTTTCGATGTATTTTCTTCTTTTCCTTTTTGTATTGTCAATGGATTTTGTATGATATTTTTTCCAGATCTTGGAATGACTTCTTCCCCCTTTGCATATGCAATGTTGCGTTTCATATGTAGCTTGAACTAGTTTTACCGTTCTTTCTTGCTTGGTCGAACAGTCGTGGCCGAAGGCCATTTAGTTGATAGTTGACGAAGACGAATCCCGGAATAGATTATAACTCCGTTGCCGAAGACCGTCTACGATTGGTCAAGTTGGTGTCACCTTCCTTTTGGTAGTAAATCTATCCGTTGGGGCGGACAGGCGTCAACTCCCCATCAAGCGATGATTAGGGAAGTTTGATCGTAATTCTTGTTATCCACATGGCAAGTTGGTACTCGTACAGTCGCAATTTCTTGCACCTTGTGTGCCGCCAAATCTCCTTTTCCAAAAAGGAGCCATTAATGTGGCCGTCGCACGATGGAGATTTCTCGAATTCGAAGCATCGGTAGTTGTTGTCCTGGGAATGACCCCCGAGCAGCCTTCTGGTTCTCGAAGCGTCGCTCGGACACGTGGCACTTTCTGATGCGGCTGGGAAAAGACATGGAGCACACCTCCCCGCAATCGGTCGTGGGTGCAGGGTCTCTATAAATAGGACCTTGCCTTCTGTTGTTAAGGGCTATCATCCTTGTGGACTCCTTCCCATTGAAAATGAGGTTCAGCACTTCCGAGCTCGGCCGAGCCACAAAGAGAAGGGCTGTTGATCCAATGAGGAAGGAGCCCGGAGTACTTCGAGCCGGGGATGACGATGAGCCTCTCGTGGACCGTCTGGAGAAGAAGGTCCGCCTGTTGGAGGCCCAACTGAGGGAGGCCCGGGCCCAAGTCGCGGAGGTAGAGGAGGCCAAGAAGGAGGCGGCGAAGGCTGTCTCAGACTTCAAGGCGTCCGCTGCCTTTAGGGAGGAGGTTGCTGAGGTGGCTCTGGACTCCTACCATCAGGGGTTCCGGGAATGTAGAGGGAAGCCTTCAAGTTTTACGACTTGAAGGGCCTGGACAACATCAAGCCCTCCGTTCCCTTTCCCGAGTATGAATTTGATTCCGACATCGATGAGGGGTCGGATTCTGGTTCGGATGGGAACCCCAGGGCCCCCTCGTCGTCTCTTCTGAGCTCCCCCCGCCGTACATAAAAATTCGGCGGGGGGTTATTGAAAATTTCCCACATCTTTCCAATGTTTACTCTTTTTTGTGTGTCTCTCTTTTAAGAGTCTTTTCTTTTTGTTCTCTCTTTGAGAGAGTTTCTTCTTTCTTTTCTCTCTCTTCTTTTTTTTTTTGTAAAAAATCTTAAAAGAAAAATGAAGTATCTTTCTTTTACCTCCCATGTATTTCTTGCGATGTTTGTATCATGTTTTGTCTGGAATGTAGATTCCTGGGACCATTTTTGGTCTATAGGGAAGAAGTGAGGTCAGTTGGACCATTCTTGGAATGCTTGTTGTCGACAGAAAGGACGATAGTGGTCCTTTTAGGCACGTTTTCGGATTTTCCGTAAGGTAGGGTGTTTACAACATCCCTGTGCTTTTCTGTCATGATTAAGGTAGGCTGTTCAGGCCCGTCCCGGCGCGTCTTCAGGTTTACCGTAGGGTAGGTTACGAGAACCATCTTTGCGCCTTTGATCTTCTTGGTGGCCTGGTTAGGCCATCCATTGCACTCGTCGGGCATACCGATAAGGTAAGTGGATCAGACTCTCCTTTGTGCAGTTGACCGATTTTTCAAATCAGGTCACTTAGGTTATTGTCGTTCAGTCGATGCAACTAACCATTCTGAGTTGGGTAGGATTGAGCAACTTTGCACAGGAAATTTAGGAACTCATTTATTGATAGTATTTACGAAGGTTTTGTACATTCCATGGCCGGATAGGGTCTTCCCCTCCAGGGTCTTGAGTCGATATGCTCCTGGTCGAATGACTTCTTCGACTTGATATGGGCCTTCCCAGTTGGGCGAGAGTTTACCCTATTCCGTTGGCCTGGATACTTCTGCCCTTCGCAATACCATGTCCCCTGTGCGAAAAGTTTGCTCCTTCACCCTTGAGTTGTAGTATTTGGCGACCTTTTGCTGGTACACCGCCATCCTTATCTGGGCCTGGAGTCTGGTGCTTGGCAGTAGATCTAGGTCGATCCTTCTATGATCGGAGTTCCGAGGCTCTTCATAGTTGTCATATCTCAAGGACTGCATGGAGACTTCAATAGGTAGTACAGCTTCGGTACCGTATTCCAGGTTGAACGGAGACTCGCCGGTGGTCATTCTCGGGATAGTTCGGTATGCCCAGAGAATGGAGGTCAGTTCTTCGGCCCAAAGCCCTTTGGCGATGTTTACCTTGTCTTCGGACCATGGAGGATGGTCCGGTTAGTGACTTCGGCTTCTCCGTTGGACTGTGGATGAGCAACGGAAGTTAGCCGATGTTGAATATGATACCGAGCGCAGAAGTCCTTGAACTTTGGATTGTCAAACTGTCTCCCGTTGTCCGTGATTATGACATGTGGGATGCCGAACCAGAATATGATGAATTTTTTACAAAATTCTCCACCTTACCTTCTGTGATCTGGGCTAGTGGTTCGGCTTCTACCCACTTCGTGAAGTAGTCGATGGCCACAAGGAGAAACTTCCTTTACCCTGATGCCGACGGAAATGTGCCAAGAATGTCCATTCCCCACTGGGCAAAGGCAATGGGGCTGCCAGTTGGGTCAGGTGACTCGCGGGCTATCCTCGGGCTGGCTGTCTCTGAAATTGGCGTACCTCTGGCACTGATCGCACTTTCGCACAAATTAGCCAAGTCCTTCTGGATGGAGGGCCAGTAATACCTTGTCGAATGATCTTGTATGCCAGAGACCTGCCTCCCAAGTGATCACTGCATATATCATCATGGACCTCTCTCAAGGCATAATCCGCATCTGCGGTCCCAGGCATTTTAGCAATGGATGAGAGAACGATCTCTTATAGAGGGTTCCGTCTAAGATGACGTACTGAGATGCCATCCAGCGAATCTTCTTGGCCCGACGCCTTATCCCCTGGTAGCACTCCCTCATGTAGGAACTTGATGATGGGATCCATCCAGCATGGCTCAGCGTCGATCTGGCACACCTCCACAGCCTCTTGGGCTATGCTTGGAGTTTCAAGATGTTCAACAAAGGTGCGTCCAAGAGATTCCGGTGCTGTAGTTGCCAGTCGAGACAATGCACCGCCCGGAATTCTCTGATCGTGGGACATGGATGATCTCAAAATGTTCCAGTTGAGAGGATAAGGCCCGTACCTTCTCTAGGTGCTGCACCATAGTGGATCCTTGGCTGCATACTCTCCGTAAACTTGATTTACAACCAACTGGGACTCTGAGAAGGTTCGGAGTTGTTGAACTCCCAAATTCTTGGCAATCCGAAGGTCGACGAGCAAGGCTTCGTAATCGGCCTAGTTGTTAGAAGCATGGAAGGAGAACCAGAGTGCGTACTCTATGGTGTGACCGTCAGGTTCGGCCAGTATGAGTCCAGCCCCGCTCCAGTAGCATTGGAAGCTCCGTTCACATGAAGCACCTAGACGAACTTCGTCTTCTACCGAAGATGCTTCATCTTCGGACTTCCAGGTGCACTCAGCCAAGAAATCGGAGAGCACCTGGCCTTCATAGCCACTCAGGACTGAAAACTGATGTCAAATTCACTTAACTTCACAGCCCACTTGGCTATCCTTCTAGAGGTGTCCGGAGATCAGAGAACGGCCTTGAAGGGCTGATCGGTTAGCACCACAATGGCGTGGGCATAGAAGTACGGCTGCAGTCGCTTCATCGCAATCACCAGAGAGTAGATCAGCTTCTGCATCCTCGCATTTCGCATTTCAGCATCATGCAGGACCTTGCTGATATAGTAGATCGGCTTATAGGATCTGTCTTCGTCTCTTCGGACAAGGACCTAAATAATGGCTTCGTCTGAAGCAGAGAGGTATAGGTAGAGAACCTCGCCTTCTTGTGGTTTGGAGAGTAGTGGCGGGTTTCCAGGACTTCTTCAACTCCTCAAAGGCAGTGCGACAGTCTTCGGACCATTCAGAGCCCTTTGGCTGCTGGAGTACCTTGAAGAATGGGAGGCATTTCTCGGCTGACCGAGAAATGAATCTACTTAGGGAGGCAATTCCCCTAGTTAACTGCTGGACTTCCTTTTTGCAGGAGGGATGTCTCATTTCTCTTAGAGCTTGAATCTTCTCAGGGTTCGCCTCAATCCCTCGTTTGGTGACAAGGAAGCCCAAGAACTTACCCGAAGTGATCTCAAAGGCGCACTTTGCCGGGTTTAACTTCATGCGGTAGCGCCGTAGAGCACTGAATGACGCTTCCAAGTCGTGGATGTGATCTTTTCGGATGAGGCTTTTGATGATCATGTCCTCAACATAGGCCTCCATGTTTCTCCCTGGTTGCTTTTCGGATCCTTGTTGATTAGTCTTTGAAATGTTGCTTCGGCGTTCTTGAGGCCGAATGGCATCATCTTATAGCAGTAGAGACCTTTGTCAGTGATGAAAGCCATCTTCTCCTCATCCTGTGGATCTATTCTGATTGGGTTATAGCCGGAAAAAGCATCCATGAAGCTCAGCAACTGGTGGCCGGTAGTAGCAACGACTAGTTGATCAATCTTCGGGAGAGGGAAGCTATCCTTTGGGCAAGCCTTATTGAGGTCTGTATAATCGATACAGATCCTCCACTTGCTGCTGGCTTTCTTCACCATCACCATATTGGCTAACCACTCAGGGTAGTGGGCCTTTCGGATGAACCCCGCTTGAAGGAGCTTGCCGACTTCTTCGTCCACGGCTTGCTGTCTTTCAGGAGTGAAGCTCCTTTTCTTCTGCTGCACTATCTTGTACCTAGGGGTAACTTCCAGCCAATGAGTGATTATTTCGCAGGAATCCCCAGCATATCGAAGTGACCAGGCGAAGAAGTCGGCGTTGTCTCTGAGGAACGGATCAACTCCGTTCTGGTTTTCTCATCGAGGAACTCCCGATCTGCACAACTCTGGAGGGGTCTTCCTTTATTAAAGGGACCGGGACAGTCCTCTCCATGGGTTCACCAAGGCTTGTGGTTGTATCCCTCGGATCCAGCTGATCCGGAGTTGCTGAATCGTTGAAATGCCTGTCTTGGATCATCAGGCACTGCTGTGCTGTCCTCTGATCCTCTAAACTTCTCCAACACCGTTCCTGGTGGGGAAGCGCACCAAGAGATAGTGAGAGGAGATCACGGTTCGAAACCTGTTCAAGGCAGGCTGCCCTAGATAATGTTGTATGCTGAGGGGATGCGAACCACTGTGAAGTTGATCAGCAGTGTCTTTTGTCGAGGTTCAGTGCCAAGGGTTACATGCAACACTATCTCTCCCTTAGCATGAACTTGATTGCCCCCAAAATCGGTGAGCAGTATAGGGGATCTTCGTAGTTGATATCTAGACAAACACATTTTAGAAAATGCATCGTAAATCAAGACATCAGTCGAACTTCCATGATCAACAAGGATTCGCTGTACATTATAATTGGCCACTACAGCCGAGATTACAAGAGGATCATCATGTGGGAGCTGAACTCCCGCAAGGTCATCGTCGGAGAAGAGGATAGCATTATTGTCCTTGAGTCGCTTTGGGGCATCGTCATCATCCATTCTCCAGTTGTTGGGTCGGTGTATCATCCCTACACCTCCATTGGTGGGCCTCTGATTTGGCAGTTCGACCTCCTCGAGAGGTGGTTGGGGAACAGTTCCTTCCGACCGAGATCCTTGGTGACCGATGTACCGTCTCAAATACCCTCTCTTCATAAGAACCTCGATCGCATCCTTCGGCTAGATGCATTCTTCAGTGTTGTGACCGTGGTCCCAGTGGAATCGACAATATTTGTTCCTATTCCTTATGGAAGAGGAGGCCTTCATGGGACGGGGCCGTTGGAGATAATTTTCTTTCTCTATCTCCATGAGGATCTTCTCTCGAGGGAGGTTGAGGGGGGTGTAGGAGTCGAATCTTCCTCCTGATGTTCTAGGCCTAGGAGGGCTTCTTCGGCGGTCTGTATATCTGTCACCATTGTTATTGAAAGTTGGGGGACATTGTCCCTATTATTCTTTTTTCTGAAGGGGGTTTCCCTTCGATTAGTCATCGATTAGCTGCCTGCTCTTCAGCATCGATATATTTCTGAGCCCTTGACAAGAGTTCAGCATATTTTAGGGAACTTCTTATCCAGAAAAAAGGTAAGCCTAGAGGTACGAAGCCCCTTCTTTAAACAGACATGGTCACGTGCTCGTTAAGATCGGAGATCTCAAGTGTGGCCGCATTAAACCTGGAGATGTAGTATCACAAGCTTTCTCCTTCGTTCTGGTGAAGGAGGAACAGTGTGTCCGTATTCCATGGAGTCTTGCGGCAGGACCTGAAATGCAAGACAAATAGTTTTTCTAACTCGGAAAAAGAGTCAATGGTACCTGGGCACAGGCTCGAGTGCCACACCCGAGCAGCTTTCTTCGAGGTAGCCGGGAATGCGAGGTAGTACATCGCGTCCGAAGCTCCTTGGATCATCATATGGGCTTTGAAACCGTCCAAGTGGTCGAGGAGATCGGAGGTGCCATCGTAGGATTCCATCTGGGAAACCCTGAAGTGCCGAGGAATAACTTCGGCCATGATACGGTCGGTGTAGGGTGGGCGTAGATCACCCACAATCAAATCGTCGGGATCCTTCAGATCCCGCATTCTCTATTCCCACGCCTTCGTCATCTCCGATTCGATGGCTCTGAATCTCCCATCGTAATCGGGGATCTGCTTCGGCGCTCTCTCCACGGAGGTGGAGTCTTCGGAAGAGGGTGAGGAAGTTTGCCTAGGCCTTTTTCCTTTCTGCGGGGAATCGGCGGACCTAGGCGGTCTCGAAATCTGGCCTTCAGGAAAGGGCCGAGAACGGGGGAAGAGATGTGTAGGATCCTCCCGTGGGGCTCTCTTCCTTCGGGACTGAGAGCTATGTTTGGAGGCGGCCGGTGGGTTTCCCACCGGAAAAGCTTTGTTCTGGAAGTCCTGAACGATGGTCGTGAGGTTGGTAACCTGGTTCACAAGGGCTTCAAATTGCTGTAGTCCCACACGATGTGGGAGGTGGGACGTCGTTCTCCCTCGGGGGCGCACCTCCTTGGGATGGAGCACGACTTCGACTTGTAGAAGCTATATGAGTCTTTCCTCTCGCCATTTCCCCTTGTCTAGAAGGGAGCCTAAAGAGTACTGTGAAGCCTCCCTTCCTGGCGCGCCAATCTGTTGGCGTGGAGTCCCTGAATCGACCGGTCAAAGCTGCTGCATCGCAGGACTGCTCCCTGGTTCACCTGCAAAAAGGTCCCTTGCCGGAGTTGTTCCGGCGGGGGACACTCCGATGCCAAAGTCAGTGCCGGATCCAGCCATAGAATAGAGAAGAGTGTCGAGAGTATGAGTAGGGTGTATCTATGTGGGTTTGCGTACCTCTCTCGAGCCATTCTTCTTACCACTATTAAGAGGAGGCCTCCGGCCTGCGGCCCGCTCTTTTTTCGGTGATTATGGAGAGTCAATTCTTCCATGATTGACGATCATGGGTTGTCATTGAGCGGTTCCGGCCAGATCGGAGGCGTGGCAGCTGGAGTTGCGCGCATGATCGTGGCATGTAGAGTGTCGATTGTAACCATTGGTTACAGTGCCTATTCGGGCCAGTGGTGGTCCCATCTTCGGGTTTCCCCTTGCGTGGGCCGAAGACTTGGCATTTCCCTCAGGGCCGGAGATCGTGTCTACGGCAGGGATCGAAGAGCGTGTCTTCGGAAGTCGATGAGAAACTTGGTCTTCGATCAGGGCCAAAGATGTCATCCGAAGTTCTGTCCTTCAGATGTCGTAGTCCAGTGAGAAGCTTTGGGTTGCCTGCAGTTGGCCTAGCCTTTCCCTGGTCCGAAGTTTGTGGTCCGGAGAAAAGGGCTTCGGCCAATCGAACCGGTGTTCGGTTCGTAGCTGAACAGGGATATCCCAATACTAAATTTTTTAAAATTAATTCTGATCTAGTTTACATTCTATCAGAAATAGAAAATACTTTTATATGGGCAGCAAAAGATTATGATCAGTCTAATAATAATCAAGTGATATTATTTCTTCCATGTGAACTACAAATCAAGCATGGATAGAATCCAATCCATGAGTCCCTTTCCAATGGAATTGGAGGCGTGGGGTGGTAACTGGTATATGTACACAAGACCATCGAACCATTAGTGGATATAGCTAACTTATTTAACTCTTTTTATTTATATAACTGGTATCTAATAATAATCAAGTGATATTATTTCTTCCATGTGAACTACAAATCAAGCATGGATAGAATCCAATCCATGAGTCCCTTTCCAATGGAATTGGAGGGTGGGGTGGTAACTGGTATCTATGTACACAAGACCATCGAACCATATATTGGATATAGCTAACTTATATAACTCTTTTTATTTATATTCGACATCATAGGTTAAATACATGATTTTAAATTTGTGGAATATGATTGTTCTGATTTTTTTATAAATGAAATACGGTGCCATTCTATCCCGTCTTGGCATTTGGAACATGAAATGTGTGAAACCTAAGTTTTTGACTTTTTGGGCCGAAGTTGGCAGGCCCAGTCGGCTTCAACCTAATCGTAAGAAAAAAAAGAGAGAACAGTGGAAGGGAAAAACTGGAACAGGGGAGGATTGGTTCTCCCTTATCTGGCTAGCATTTTCGCTGGAGATTTCAAGGAAGGATTCGTGAGGGAGAGGGAGGGTGGTCGGCGATGAGTCCGGAAGGATTTAGGACTCCAGTCGAACGGTCTTCCTTCCTTAAACGTCAAGAAGATCGTCGGTAGATTCCTTTATATTATTCACGTTGCCGCCAAACCGAGCCTATCGAGCCTCTTTTCCCCGAATCCCCATCCTCTCCAGCGAGCATTCGAGAGATCATCGAGGTTTGGTGAGATTTCTTAGAAGGATTTGCATCTAGTTTTTTTTGGTGTTTCGGTTCGGTTTGTCATGGAGCCGTGGGCCGTCAGCGGCCACGTCGCCGTCCACCTCCAGTTCATCGAGTTTCACCAACAACACCTCCTATGGTCACCGTTGGCAACCATGGAAGGTCGGTTCGATTGAGCCGAAGGAGCAACAGGAGGAAAGATTCGGGAGAAGAAAAGAAAGAAATAAAGAAAAGGAAAAAAAAAAAGGTTCTAATAGATGGGAAAAAAAAGAGAGAGAGAAAGAGAGGAGAGAGAAAGAGGAGAGAAGAGAGGAGAGGAGAGAGAAAGAGGAGATAGAGAGGAGAGAGGATTGAAAAGTCTTCTTTCTTGAAATTCATGCAGTTAGGTTATTCGAGTAAATCGTAGAGAAATTTTAATAAAATTTTTTATTATGTAGGGAATCAGCCTTCTGAGCAGGAAGGTATTGGACAACTCCGGGTATATTGATACCCGGGTATTTTGGATTGGCGCTTGAAGGTAAGGATTCTGGACATGATTACCAGTTATATATATTATTTTACATGGCATGATTTGATCCGTGCATATGAGCATTGACATGCATGTTGTTTTGTTTCGTATATTTTGATTTCTCGAGATGGATAGTATGTTTGAGGTTATTAATTATGTTCCTATACATCATGTTTTATCAAGTAAAATTACTTTTGATAGTTTAGACCGTGATACCGGTCATTGAAAAGTTTGAGATGACATGGTTGACTGTATGACATGAATTGATAAGTGATAACCAAGAGAATACGGTATTTAGACTAGCCAAGCCACGGGATCGTGGTTACACAGCCAGAGTCACGGGCTTAGTACGTGGGCTAGTTTGGCCATGGACAGATTATACATGGTCGATTACGAGGTCGCGAATCATAAGCTGAAGTATGATAATGAGATTGTTAGTCACAGGCTGAAGTGTGACAATGAGCTTGCCAGTCACAGGCTGAAGTATGATACTGAGATTGACAGTCATGGACTGAAGCATGACCATAGCTAATCCAGAACCCTAAAAGAAAAAAAGGTTAATTAATGGAACTCTAAAAGAAAAACATAACGATTCAAGGTTTTGTCGTATATGATAATTGAGCTATTTGATTGTATGATATGATACGCTAGTATGTTCTCTCTATTTGCAGAATTATATTAATATTGATGTGATCATATAGAAACCTTACTGGGCTGTAGAACTCACTTCTTACTTTTATTTTTCCAGAAACTCAGGATGCACGGCGAGGATCGGGCTAGGCGTGAGACGGGAGTATCATTATTGTTGAGATAGTTAGTTAGTTAGTTTAGTTTTTCGATTACCGATGCTTGTTTTGAATCAGTGGACCATTAGTGACTTTGATTTGTATAATGGACTGCTTAGTTATATTACATTATTATATAATTTTTTTTTTTTTTTTTTTTGAAGTGGTCTTTGAAGTGAGGACTCTTGTGTACCTAGATCTTGCATGATCTCTAGGATAAAATCTAGGATTAGTGCGGCCGTCACCGGTCATTAGCCGATTTCAGTACTGAATTCGGGGTATAACAAAATGTTCTAAAATATCTCGATCGGAGTGCCAGGATATTAGCGGACATCCTGTCTTAACACATAAAATGATATGCTATCCTAGTATTTTGAGCATATTCACTGGACCTGAATTCTTTGATCAGAAGTTTTTGATTCTACGAGACCAATTCAAATGGCATGGTTTGTGTGAATTCTAAAAGATTTCCTTCGGGGAAGTCGTGGCTTGGAACAGATAATTAAATGGAGGGAGGCACTACAAGTCCTGCCACCTAACTGAGAGGCACCTGCATCTTCTCTTTTTCTTCTTCCTGCCACCTAAATCCGACCCAATATTAAGAAAACAGAGAGAGAGAGAGAGAGAGAGGCTAATCACCTGTCCCTGTCCGACGGAAGGCCCTCTTTGCCATGGACGGGATTCCAATCACAAACGTACGCGGAGAGAACGCTTAAAGGCTAAAGCTTTTCTTCTGTCAGGTCGCGGTCCATTTCAGAGAAGATAAGAGATTTCATTTGAGGATGAAATTGGAGGATGTTCTCCCTGTGGCAAGGATATTCTATGCCAATGATGCTTCATGAAGTTGGCTTATAACGTTCCAAATTCGAAGAATTGCCGAAGTCACACGGAAATATTATTAAAAAAGCCAGCTCTTAACTTATGTGCAACTTAATTGCTCTAAATAAGACGTTTTTTTACTTCAACACTACTTCTTTACTTGTATAACCAAATGTTGTGGTCGAAGAGGTGGGGCGTTAGCAAATTGACATGAGCCATATTTGAAAGATAATATATACGATAAAAATATTTTTTTTTTAAAAAAAAAAAGAAAAAAAGAAAAAGGAAGAGGTCGAAACAGGGGTTAGAAAGAGATGGAAAGGGATTTGCCTGCAGAGTGAGAGGTAGACACATTACATCGACACTTATCTACGTCAGAAGAACATTTCCTTTCTCACAAGCTCTGGACAGCATGCAGAAAATTATGATCGATTTCCATAGACAAAATTTCGCATTTATTTCTCGGAAGAAGATTCGCTAAAAGGTGATTGGATTCGATGAAAGGTTGCTCTAGACATAGCTGCGAAGCATGCATGGGGTTCCATGTGCGCTGCAGCTTTCATCACTAATTGCCATGCATGGCTCTTTTCAAGGTGAGATGTTGTCGGGACTATCATATCTCATATAGTGTTACCATGTATGGCATCATTTTAGTTCAAACATTGATATATAAAGTGCAGTTTAGGTTGTTGTTTGATCTGGTTGACGAATATGGCTTGCCCCATATATATATATATACATTCTAGCTTACAAGACTAATATATTCTAACGAAAGCATCTAGGATCATTTAAACAGGAGAGTGATGTGGACGGGTGCGACAACAAAATCTCTTTATGATGCAATTAATCTGACACGAGATCTATGAGCGGAAGCATGGAGTAGGGCATGGCCCCTGCAATGAAACAATTGGATAGTGGTAGGGCATGGAATGACGATGCCAAACCATCCCAAAGTTATGATCGCGATGGAGCAATCGAAAGAAGCATTTATAGAAGAACGAGCCCACCAGGTGTGCCGGAAGAGCTATGTGGGAAGTCTCAGAGTTCAGAGGTCCAGGAGTACAGCATCGGTCGCTGTGTGTGTGCTGGGTTTGCCCATATCCTTACAGTGCCATTATAGTACACCCACGAGAGTCCAATCCGAGCTTCTGATCTCTCTACAAGAGACGAAACACGGCCTTATATCGATGCGTATCTTATTTAATGCAGAGAGACCTATAATGAATTATCTTCAAATTCTTGGAACCTAGCATGTGCATGTCTTCACTATAAGGATCATATTGGGAGGCAGGTGGTCGATACTAGCTGGTCCACTACAGTTCTATAGCTGCATGGCTGCTTGGAGAAAGTGAGCTGGCTTTTTATTTATTATTTGCTTCGTTCTTTGATCCAAGAAAGCCATACCCAAAGCTTCTAGCTCGTCTCCTTTCACAGCACAATCCAAGATGACACATTCATCAGCAGGAAAAAAATTATCTCCGTTCTCTTACTTCTTTTAATCTAGTCTCCATAACGGAAGACTGCATTCCTTGTAAGAATGCGGTAATTAAGCTTTCATTTTCTAGCTTCCGGTCATATTTGGTCCACATGGATTGAACTTGGTGCAAGTCGAGAGGCAAAACAAAGATAATTCTTCGCGCCAGTCCCTGATTATTTGTTGGAATCGCAATGAGAAGATTACAGAACATCATTATCCAATAGCTAAGGAATATATATATATATATATATATATATATATATATATATATTCCTTCAGTTCTGAACACGTAGCCACCTTGGCCCTATTTGCAATTCTTCTCTAGTCTCCAGATGGAAATTTGAAATGAAAAAGGAGGATGCATGACATGAGATTACTTCAAGTAAATCTATAATATCGTAGAGTTGTGGAATATGTGATCATTAAACATTTTGTCGCAAGATGGCAGTCGATCATGAGTAGATCCAAGTGCCACGAATCCAACTAATTATTAAGAATGTTAGCCTTTTTCTAATGGGTGATTGATGGGAAAGTTTCAACAGCAAAGAATTACGAAGGAATTCCTTTTCTGCTTGAACAATGAGTAGGCAGTTGGTGCATGCGGTGATAAAGACGGGCATTCACCAAACAGATACATGATTAGGGATGACAGAAGGTACCAGAAATACTCTTGATGAAAGATTTTGTTAGACCATACATTGGACGGCAAATTTAGTCAACAATGACAGCAATTTGGAGGATTGAGTTTCTAGAAAATGGTTACTGCATAAGAAAATTTACAAATGCAATTTTAGTGGAACTTGAATCATGCATGGCTCCAACAGTACATGGTGGCCACGAGATCAGAAGTCTGTACATCGATCAATTATTCAGATACACGACGAGAAACTAAAATGATACCATGCATTAATAAACTTGATTGCAAATGCTTTTAAAAACCCTTACAGGATTTTATGAAGTTGGTGATTGCAGCATTCTGGTAAATAGTAGAAATATTTTACAAGATAGGAACAAGGCCTTTCAGGTTCTTTATCCTCCCTTGCAACCGTGAGTGTCTGTGCGTGTGAGAAGAGAGAGAGAGAGAGAGAGAGAGAGAGAGAAGGCCAATATTGTCTTATGCATCCAATGGTTGTCAAACAAGTGGTGAAGACAATAAGATGAGCATGAGCATGGCATGTCCGAGCACATTGGGATTATTTAGTGGTAAAAACTGGAATGATTATTATAAATTTGAAGCAAATGCTATCAATCATTCTTCATCAATGGATGAGAGAGGGAGAAGGCCTATACTGTCTTATGCACCCAATGGTTGTCAAACAAGTGGTGGAAGACAATTAGGAGCATGGCATGTCCGAGCACATTGGGATTGTGTCGTGGTAAAAACTGGAATGAAAATTATAAATTTGAAGCAAAAGGTATCGATCATTCTTCATAAATAGATTACAGTCTAGCTCTGCAAAAATTGATATATCAACTCAGAGTTGTATGAACTCACCTTATGTGGCTGTAACCTCTTAAAGACTCATTAATCCATTGAAAAGGACCAACCCAATAACTTCGATTACAACTTCAGCGAAGCATCAACTAATGTAAGAAAAGTAAAACTTGGTATTGCGTACTAAGAGGATGATTAAATAACGATGTGTTTGCAGTGCACATCTAATACCTCAAAAACTTATAAGATCATGATAGTGAAGGTAACATAGCTATTGCATCAGAAATTACTGAGTGTTTCTACACTTCATTTCCAAGACAGTTAACATATTGCACCTAAGAAAATATCTTGGTATCAAAGAAAATTTAGGACTGGAACATGAAAAGTTAGAACATGGACGAAAGAAGTCAAATATGAAGTGCTGGTTGAACATAAGAGCAGATATTAGAATAACATAAGATGTAACGAATTCAAGTTTTTTGATATATTAAAAAGTCCTGGAATGAATTCCACTTTTTGAGGTTCTCAGTGTTCACATTTTACAGGAAATTATAGACATGGACCTGCTTAATGGAGAAGAAAGTAAAGACCGAGGGCAGTACAAACTGCAAGTTAAAAGTGTAAAAAAAGAAACATGGGTCATATGCCATATAGGGTGCAAAGGACAGAAAACCAGTAATCTTTCAATGGCATGTACGTCATCTTTATTGCTGTGGATGTGGTCCTCACAATTCTTTTAGAAGCCACTTGTGGTGCTCAAAGCTTCCACCATGCCCCGAAGAGAATCCTTTAAGGCACCTCCCTTGCACCTTCAAGTGGTCCCGTGATAGCTAATGCGCTAAAGCTTCGGCCTGCTCCCTTGCTCCTGGTCCTTGTCCCACCAAAGAATCGCCTATAATCATTTGGCACAATAGTAAGATCAAGATCATAAAATATGTGATCTTCAGTTAATCTGAATAAAGATAAGATTCAATAGGAAGGTGCATTTATAGGTACTCAAAAGCAACAATTAATGCCTAGATCATCGAAGAAGCTCACGTTCACATATCTTGGGAATCAATTAGCTACGAGCTCTGCAATGCAAGACCCATCTTTGTAACAAATGTTCTCTGGTGGAAATACATTAGCTTGAAGCCATGCATGACGGTTACAATCGTAATTGTTGCATTAATTTAGAAGACAAATATGAGATCAAGCACTACGTTGCTGAAAATAATTTTTATGATCCTGGACAAAGTTTCAAGTCTGTCTGATGTACTTTAAAGTTTAAACAAAGAATTTTATACTCCATTTCTTTCAGATCACCTTTATAGAGACTCTAAAGTGCAGCAATGCTCATTGATTTATTCTCTTGCTCTCACCATGATCAAGCTCAACAAGTTTATTTGGTCACCTTACATTCACATTCATCTCAGGACCAATTCATCTGCAATCATTCCTAGACCATTGACATAATATTTCACTAAAACTCTGGTGAGAATACTGGTATAGTTTTAAAGGATTCCAGATTGCAGAAGAAGAATCCATCTGAAATATGTCCAATCATAAATTTATTGAAGCCATTTTATATAGAATTTGTATCATGTTAATATAATGCTAATTATATATTCTGTGTTCAAAAGACTTCTATCTTCCAAATGATTTAATTTTAATTCCATTTTAGTACTTACTCCTCCTTATCACATCATTTAACACAACATTATTTCCAAGGAACAAGCATCCAGGGGCATCCCTTTGAACTTGAACAACAAATTACTTTATTACAAGTAATACAATTTACAAATGAGCCTTGCTTTAAGCTTGCCATGGATAGAGCTTTTAGTCAAACTATTGGCAATGGATTCTGTACATATTAGCATCAGTTCCCGATATTATAACTAATTCTTGTAAAGTAAAATAGAAAGCAAATGTGCTACATTTTCATCATGCATATGACTAGAATTCAACAATTCACTTGGCAAATCATTTGGGAAAAATGAAATGCCCTGGGCCTTCCATCCCCCATAATCCGATATCTGCCATTACAACTTGGGCTATGGTCTTAACTGTAACCATATCAGGGATAAATAATCCTGAACTCTTGTGCAAAGCGCAGGTTAGCATGGTTAATTACTTCCATGGGCTCTTGTGACTAAACAGAGCATGAACTAAAAGATTCTACAGAGTTTGTGAACCACGTCCACTAAAAGATTCCACCAAAATTGTGAACATCATTCTTATACTTAACCGAATGGTAGACCATGATATTGATTGCCTTTTGCTGTAATTGTATTAGTTAGAGAAAGAAGACAATATGCTGACACCTTTTCCATTTTTGGCCTGGGTGTCTGCAGCCAACTCTGAAAAATTCAACATATAGCAGCTGAAAAAGAGATGTTACAACATTCTCAGAAAAGTTATTTTACTTGATATTTCAAATAAAACATAGTACTACTGTTGTATGTCTTTCAAAGCAAGGAAAAGGATTTGACATCCTATATTGGTATAGTTGGGATGATAATCACTCTGATGAAGTCATGCATGCAAACACTTAGCAAGATGTCATCCAAGCTTCCATAAAAAGATATGTTTGTGCTATTAGTGGTCGATGTTTGAAAGCAGGTTAATTTCAAGCTCATTATATTGTTTCATTTATATTCTGGTAATAAGCACCAGAAGTTCATAAAGCCATGCTCTGATACCCCAAAAATTCCTCATTAACAAAGTCATATTTCTATCATAAAGAAATATTTCTCATATGTCATGACCTTTTCATGCATGTAAACTGAATGATTAATGGGCATGGTTGTCAAGTTTTGTAAACAAATAGTGGTAAATGTTTAATTCTATTAAGGTTCATCTAATGCCTTTGGCCTTATGGAAATAGAAGAGAAAACATGTCAGCGAATATATGGCTTTTTTAGATTAAATTCTGAGTTCTTATTGAGTATATAAATCTAAAGCTATGAGCCGTAGATATATTTGTGAATGAAGCTATATGAGTTTAGTGGTAACCAACAACTGTTGTCAACTCTGTCAAGCTTTGCTAATAACAAAACAAAATATTTAGAGAAGTAACAAGTAGAGAAGACAAAGTATTAGAAGATGAAAGATAAGAAGCATTTCTAGATTTCTTTTATAAAATGTCAGAGCAGAATCTGATGAGGGGCAAAGCTAATCCAAGAATGGCATCATGCCTTCATATTTCAGACATCTAACAAACATAGCGGTTCCTTCGAACAGCAAATTAAGAGTCAGTAGTATATTCATCATTCTAGTACTAACTACAACAGATGGACAATTCAAAGTAGTTGCAAAGTGCCAGATGTTGCAGATTACTAAAAACTTATTATCCTCAAATATCTGTTTACCGATGAGAAGAAACTTGGTGTGACAATAGAACATTCTCTCATGACGACCGAAATGCTAATCAAGTATAAAGAAACAGCCCTCTCTGAAGTCCTTCTTCAGATGACATTGCTTAAGGCATGATACTTCCTGCATGTCATGTTACATCCTCCCTGCATGTCATGCTACGTCCATATGTCAGCTTGAATGCCAGCAGTCAAAAGAAGAAAAAAACAAACCCAGTTGCGTAATTGGCTTGATCAATAACATTGTTAAGGACGACGATAGTACCAACATCAAGTGGCATTTGGTATGGAAACTAATAAGTTGTTTGAGGATCTCTAAATGATCCTGGGCCTAGCAGACATAAAACTGAAGCTAGTTTTGCTTAGGTCTGTTGTCTCCATCCATCACTTTCTGACAAAGAACCATCTGTATGTTCCTACATATATTCCTGAACATTAGAACCATGAATTTTGTTTGGTGCATGCTTAGAAACAACTTGTTGCTGGGTGGCAGATTTGCAGATATGGCTTCCCAAAGTTTCCAGCCTAAATCGTGTTGCTACTTTGAGCCACATCTTTACTTAACCTTCCCTATCTACTACTACATTTCATTTATTCGCACGATCATAGTTCCCTTCAAGATTCACCTTATGTGCACGTACCCTTCTCACTATGCAGAATGCTAGAGTAGTTGCATAGTTAAAACCTTAATTATGCAGCTTTCCTCTGCTAGCATTTCTCATGGTATAGAAAGGCCAATAAGCCAGCTGACTGGCTCTACAAAGAGGGTTTAAATAGTGCCAAAGGAATATACTGGGACTCCAATGTTTTTGCAATCTTGACCTTGTTCATATTGACATAACTAATGTTTTATTTCAAAGAATTTTTTTGCTGTTTCTCAAAGATGTTTCAAGGGAATATTACCTAGCGGGAATGTTAAAGCCTTGCAAGTATGTGTTTTTATATTTTTCTGGGCGAAAGGAGGAAAATAAATTTGTTAAGACCACTAGGAAAAGTGTTGTATAGCAAAATTTTCAATAAACTCAAAGCTATCTAATGGTTGCATTACATACGGGAACGCAACTTTATTTTAGTAAAACCTATCTGACTTACCACCCTATTTCTCTAAATGTAACAGTCATGGTGGCTATTAAAACTAAAAATTTCAGTTTTGAAACCACTTTCACGTAGTCTAGGATCCAAAACATTTCACTGAAACCTAGAGATATTTCACACAGAGCTGGTTTCTCTACTGTGGCTGATATGGGTTTACTTTTGCTATTTATGCAGGTTTAGATCAGTTTCAGTTGAAAAGTTCCAGTTTTGGGTTGGACAAGTTTGTCTCAGAAAGCATACAAGTGGTTTTTGACCAAACAAAACCTTCTGCATGTAATCATGTTCCAAAATAAACCATCAAAAAGGCATTAGAATTTCCAATTGATTTTTTTTTATAAAAAACAAAAGAAAAACATAATGCAGCTGTCCTATTCAGGCTATTGGAACCCATATTTACTTAAAGTTGCACTCATGTAATCTACTTCGAAATTCTGACAGAACATCTTATCTTTAAGCTACCCTGGTCTCATAAAAACACATTGTATCATCCTTACTTCACCTTCTGGATCCACCCTCCTTCACAGCTATGCTGCAAGTACAGTCAGAAACCTCTCCCTCAAGCTTCAAACCCATGTGGCATGGTATGTTCTGCCTATCACGTTCTCTCTCCATTCCCGGCATTTTTGGGAGGTTACCATAATGGCTAATGATTAGGATGGCCATGTTCGAAATAAGTGGTTGGAAAATGGGTATAGGACAAGAAGGAAAGTTTCCAAAATGGTATTGTCATCATTAGTTTATGGTGATTACCATGGGAAGCTACACCTATTCCATCCTTCATACTACTCCATAGCTTGAAGGAGATTCTAAATAGTTGTCTCTTGGAATAAACAACTAGTCTTCGATTCCAGTGACAGATCTGTTAGTATTTCAGATATTCCTCAAAATATCAATCAGCATTCCTGCTTATCTTGTTATGGTCACACATGTGGAGTTCTTACCAATTAGCAGAAGCAATTTAAAGAATCAGACAAGGATCCAGGAAAAATAGTATGGTGACAACAATGCATATCTCAGATACACTTGAAGGAGAATATGGTGATGATGTCCACTGTAAGCTTGAAAAGTGGCTAGATTGGCTTGCTTGAACTTCTTCAACTTTGGTCATATATATGTAGTTAACCATCGATCTTAACATCACTCCTAAGTCATCACCACTTCATGCAATAATAGATTGATCATGCCAACCGGCTTTGATCTAGATCTCTCAGTATTCATTCTTTATCAAATGACAATGTTATCAGATTTCTACAAACACATTCCTTTCTTTTTCATACTCAAAGGAAACCTCTCTCTCTCTCTCTCTCTGAACTTGGGACCAGAAAATGCGAAGACATGGTCAATCTGACGCTTTTCCAGTGCAATTACGTTTCAACAGAGCTCCTCTAGACCCGATGCTTCCAACAAACCCTCTCACATAAATCCTAAAGAATCAGTCCCTTAGAAGCCCTGAGTCCTATATTCATATAATTGTAATATAGTTGCCAAAGGCAACATTTTTATCTGACAAAATTTGGATTTTCACATCAGCTAAACTTAAATTCCATCGAATAACTACTAAACCACTAAATTCGGGTCCAAGAATTAAAGCCAAAATGATAGATAGAGGTAGAGTGATGGAAGAAAAGGACACGTACAGGGGAACTTGAATGCTTTAACCACTTGGCACTGCCGCGAGGACGGAGGATGCTTTAATCCTCCATTTAGGAGAGAACTTATCACTGTGATGAAATAGAGATTTAAGGGTTCGGATGGTTTAAGGAAGACAAGACCAGAGGGCACCGAGGCGGGTGGCGCAGAGGAATTCAAGAGAGTTAGGGTTCGGACCCTACGTTGATGGCAAATTATTTGGAGATTTTTATTAATGTTGCTAAGTTTTAAAATGAACAGGGACTAAGCAAAACTATTTCCTAGAATGGAAAATTTTTATTTGCCGATCCCTAAGTCTGCAAGAACTAATCTAAATGCATCCGAATTTAATTACGAGAATTTAAATTATAATCTTTTGTTAAGGTTGCAAACCTTTCGAGCCTTTGCATGAGCAGGTGTAGCAAAATTATTAATGAATTGCTAAAGTTATAAACATATATTTTTCAGATTACAAGTTGTAGACAGCGTACAAAGGTTGCAAACAACTTGCAACCTACAAGGAAAAATATGTTTGGATCGTTTATTAGTTGGTCATTAAAGTTTAAATCTTCTTTAGTTCCAATGCATAGACTGCAATCCCTATCTATTGGGGTATTACAATCCAAATCCCACCTCCCCTCCCCCCAAATCAAAGATTTTTTTTAATACAAATAGAGTTTTTTTTTTTTTAATGCAAACGAGTGGTCACATGACTCTTATACGAGAGCAACCTATAAAGTCAAGATACAAAAAAATTTTGAAGTATCCATACGAGGCCAGCATCCTAATACCAGGTCCAGTCTCTGGAATGCTCAACAACATAAGATGCAACCCAATTTACCATGATGTTCGCCTCCCAAAAAATATGAAGAATAGACACGACAGCAATACCACGTAGCAAGCTCTAAATATCATAAAGGAACATGTGGGTCTGATATAGTTTCGTCTCATCCTAAATCCAAGCAACAATGGTAGTAGAATCTTCCTTAATGAAAATCCTTTCTGTATGTAACTTCTATCTAGCACAGATATCTGTCCAGGTAGCTCTGAGCTTAGTTTCTAGAATAGATGGCTCGAAGAAGCATAAGCCACCGGCCACCAGAAGCTTACTGTCAGAATCCTGGATGACATACCCAGCGCCTCCCTTGGCACCCCGAATGTTGACATCAAATTCACCTTGACAAACCCTGGAGGAGGGAGCTCCCAGGAAATAATATAACCCTCTGGCTCGCTACCGAGGTAGCATGGGAGCCCCAGGATCCTAGGGCCTCAAGGGATGGGCTAGCAGCATTGAAGTGATAATACTCCCCTACCATGTAGATAGCTTTCTCAAGTACCTAGTGAGTAGGAATAACCTTGGCCTCAAATACTAAGCTATTCCTAGACAACCAGATCTGATAGACGATATAAGCAAGATGACCTACTATCTTAATTGAACTCTGACATAGCACATCCAAAAAGGGACTCAACCAAGGGCCTTTAGCCCCCTCCCAGGTCTGAGTCCCCGCCATCCTCTAGATCAACCTCACCCTCGCACAGTCCAAGAAAGCATGCTTCGTAGACTCATCCTCCAAGCCACAAATCGGGTAAGAAATTGGTAAATCCATACCTTTGCCCCTAAGAAGCACATGCATCGGAAGGCAGCCCTAGGCAATCTTCTAAAGAAAGAGGAGCACCCTAGGATGGGCGACCACTTTCCAAATCGAAGTAGCCTTGATCGTAGTCTTAGGTGGGGCCTTGTACAACTCAGCAAGGGCCCTAGAATGAGCCTTAGGGTAGCACGATCGGCCCTACACCCTCAAACCCTGGCTACGATAGACAAAATGGGAATTGTGAGAAGCTAATCAGCAAGCTAGCCCCTAAAAAGCTGAGAGACATCTTAAGCTCTCTAACCTCTACCATCAGCAGTAAGCAAGTCACAAATTGGTAACTGGTCATCCATTTTCATGCTGACATAGGTCGGCCAACGAGAAAGTGGCAAGCTGAAGATCCAAGCATCCTAACTTATATCAATCGAGGTCCCATTCCCAATCAACAATCTAACCTGGGCCAACACTATCGGGCCGCAGGCATAGATTTCCTTTCATATAAAGGAGCATCCTTGAACAATCTAAATATGGGGTCCCTGGCTCCAAGTCCCGTATCGAACCCTTATCACTCTGCTCTACAAGTAATCTGGCTACAGAATATATCTCGCAGTATGTCTAGCAATCAAGGCCTCCCTCCTGACCAATAGGGATTAAGTCCTAAGGCCTTTATCTCTCAAGGGCTGGCAGACCATCTCCTAGGATATCAGGTAGCCCGCGACTGTTGTGTATAGAGCCCCACAAGAAGTTTCAGAATAGCTGCTCCAACCCTCTAAGACAGGAACTAGGCATAACAGTATTCGTCAAGAGGTAGGCAAGTATGGAACCGAGGACTGATTTGTTGAGGGTGGTCCTGTCCATCATAGATAAGGCATTGAGCTGTCAACCATCAAGTCAGTCATGGACACGCTGCACCATGGGCCTATAATTAGCTGTCCAAAACCTTTCCTTGTCATAGGAATGCTCGGATAAGCTAAGACCTTGGTCTGCTCCGGGACCCTAACCTAGCATGAATCGCTTGCTTTAACTGGGCCTTCGTATTGGGACTAAAGAAGATTGAAGACTTTTGGAGATTCATAAGCTGGCCAGAGACCCGACAATATGCCTCAACAATGGTTGTGAAGCACCTAGCATTCCAAACTAAAGCTTAGCCTCATAAAACAATCATCTACAAAAAGTAAGTGCGAGAGTGGCTGCACTCCTGGGACGGGCCAATAGGGATCGAGCTTCGATCCCTAAACCATAGCCCTCAAAGCATGGGATGGAGCATCAGTGCACAAAATAAACAGTAAGGAAAAAGGGGGCACCCTTGGCAAAGTTCGATAGTTGATTGAAAATACTTCGTCGGGGCCCCATTAAACAGAATAGCGAAGTTAGGACCCTCAACATAGTCCATGATCCACCTATCCTGGAAGCTGAAGTCATGGAGCATTCGGTGAAGGAACCGTTAGCTCATCTGATCGTAAGTTTGTTCCATATCAAGCTTGATCGTCATAAGACTCTATCAGACATGAGCATGCTAAAGTCATGTATGAACTCCTGGGTTAGAAGGACATTGTCGGTGATGCAACATCTACTAACAAAGGTTCCTTGCTCAGGACTGATGAGACAAGGTATGATCAACCATGCTCTCAACCAAGATCCTAGCACACACCTTATAAAGGGTGGTCATAGGCTGATCGATCTAAAGTGACACAGAGTAGAAGTATCAGATCTCTTGGGGATAAGAGTAATCAGCATCTTCTTCCACTCTCCAGGGATGCCATTCGAGTGGAAGACCTGCATCACCTCGAGCACCTTTAACCTAATAATGGGCTAGTAGCAGTGAAAGGAAAAAAATGAGGAAAACCATCCGATCCAGGGGCCTTATCCTTCCCAAGGGACCAAAGGGCCTTGCGAATGCCCACATTAGACACCATGCAAGTCAAATATGCATTCTCTTGATCAGAGATGGGTCCAGTGACTAGGAACTTGAAAAGATTCATTCCTATCAAGAGGCAAGGTCCATCGAGATCTGAAGAACTGGAAAATCTACCCTCTAACCTGATTATCATTAGTCAGCAATGTGCCGTCACTCTCCCTTAGCTACTGATATGGTTGGCCGCTCTACAGATCATAGTAGATTGATAGAAGAATTTCGTATTCCGATCACCTTCCTTGATCCACTAAATCCTTGACTTTTGTTTCCACAAAGTCTCTTGCTATCTCAAAAGGGAATGGTGCATGAGAGCTTATGATGAAGCTCCCTCGAATCAGACTCCTGGAGGCCCCTCTCCTGATCCTCTCTCATTTGTAGAACCAAAATGTCCATCTCAACCTCCTCGATACTCTCGAATATATCACCAACCTTAAGCCGGTTCCATCAAAAGAGCCTATGCCTAGCTAGCTCTAGCCTTCGGGTAATATGATACCTCACATTCTCATAAATCGGCATCCTCCACACCTCCCTGATCAGGTCCCATGATCTCAGATAGAAAATCCATAACTTCTCAAATTGAAATGGAGGCCTGGACATACGCAGACCATCAGTGGTAATGAGAATTGGATAATTATCTAATACAATCCTTGAAAAATGCTGCACCTGGTATCTCGGGAAGTGCTGAAGCCAACTGGTTATGGCAAGCACCTGATCAATCCTTTTCCAAACCATGGTAGCTCTCAGTTAGTTGTTACACCAAGTGAACCAGGATCCAGAGTAATCAAGATCAATCAGGCCCGCACTCCCAATAAAAATCCCGAACTTCCTAAACTTGATGCCGTCTATATACTACTTACCACCCATCTTCTTGTGGGAGTCCACAATGCAATTGAAGTCCCTGGCGATAAGAGATGACAGCTTTTAGAAAGTCAATCTCGTGATCTCAGACCATGACATCCTCTCTGCTCCCTATACTCTATGCTAGCATACATGCCGAATAGAAGCCAGGGACCACTAGTATCCTATGAAATGACCAAAGCCACTAGCTGGTTGCACCTATGGAACGCATCCATCCTCATAGAGCTGTGTCTCCACATCAACAAGATCCCCTTGACAGGCCCGTAAACTTCACTGCATAAGTGCTCCAAGCCAGCTAGATCTGTCGCCTAGCACAGCCAAGGTTTGTCCCGGATAGCCAGGTCTTAAGCAGGACACAAATATCGGAACATTGTTGTTGGGTGATTCTATCAAAAGAAGTCCGGAACAAGGGTTTCCCCGCCTCCTGGGTGTTCCAAATTAGAATCCTCATGGAGATAATAAGCAGAGAAGGGGGTCCACACCAGCACCCCTCTCAGTCTGAATGTCCATCTCAATCCTAGCTACAGATGCATCTATGAGCAAAGGACACTCCCTGGCCCCCTGGATGGCCTATCTCAACTGGCTAACATCATGCTCATGGATCAAGTCCCGAGGTTCCTTTGCTGGCTTCGATTCTTGCTCAGTGCACCCCTCCTTCCCCTGGGCACCAAGGTCTGGTAAATGATCCTCCTAAATTGAAGAATCTTCTGCCTCCCCCAAGGTCTCGGCAGAGAAGAAGAAGATCCCTAGACTTTCCTTTCCAATTGGCAATCTCTCTTAGATCACTCGGGTTGCCGACACCTTGGCCAAGACCTTGTTCTTCCTCCCTACTCTCTTATTGGACCCCCCAACCTCCAAGACCTTGGCATGGGCCTCATAGGTACCTGGCCCGCATCAAACTCAGGGGACCGGGCATGTTTGGGCTGGGCCATACCCGCACCCACAACAAGTGCAAGCATGTCTCCCTTGGTTTGGGCCAGGTCCATGCCTACAAAAAGGGTAGCTAATTCCATCCCCAGCAGTGCAAAATGGCTTGCTCTATTGCCAGCACCCTCCTCTTCGCTCGAACCACCCATTAAGTGGAAAGGGGATCTCAGCGAGCAAATTCAGCCAGCTTGATCCAACCAGCGGTGTCTGGTTTGGGTCAGCTTGGCCAACCTCCACCCGAACAACCTACTTGCTAGGCCTCCCATTTCCTTCGATTGAGTCAGCTCGGTCATCTTCCTCTCATGGTCAATTGCCACCTCCTACCCAGGTCTCAATGTCGGATGGCCACCAACCATGCTTCTAGCCACAGCCCACCATCCGTCGCACTCTCCGCCTCCCCTTCAGCCTGGACAATGCTCTTTGGGGATAGAGTAGCACCCCCATCAACTCCCCCTTTGGTCGGGAAGCATTAGGAGCACGAAAATGGTTGCACTGGAGGCAGACACTGTCAAGGCTCTCAAAAATAAATTGCTGCCGTAAGGGTCTCTCAGGTTCCATTATCAAGACTCCCAGTCGAAGCGATCGGAAGAGGTCAATCCAGATGCACACCCAAGGAACCCCAGCCGCTTCATTTCCATCATGCATGCATTGATTGATGACAACTCCCTGGCCAGTCAAAAGACTTACTATAGTGCCACCTCAACCTAGAACTCCACCGGCAGCTATGGGAGTCGGACCTAGACGAGGGCAAAGTGAATCGCCCCTCTAATGGAAAGAACCCCGATCGCTACGACTCCATCGCTAGTGCCTGGCCCGTGACTACCCACTACGGCGAAGAATCATCTATCTTTCTCCAGCTTCCTTGAAGTGGAACATGGCAAATTTGTTGTTCAAATTGAAGCCGGCCACCTCTCCTTTCAACCCAACTCTCAACTGGAACTCTCTAGCCACTATTTCCACGAGATCCTCCTCTCTAAGCTTTGCACCACCATCGCCAAGGCTGCCCAGTCGTTGGATTTCTCCCTCGGCACCTCCACTGGGACGATAACCACTTCTAGGAACCATTTAATCAGGTTCTCCACCTCCTCTAAAACGATGATGATGAGACCCAAATGGTGCAGCCTTGCACCACCCATTTCCAACTCCCCTCTAGCCAAGCACCGGCCATTTGGGACATTAGGATGGCTAGATGAGATGCGGCCATCTTCTTCAATGTTGCCATCCTCTGTAACTCAACTGATCGCCAGCAATCAAGAGGAAAATGGTCGAAGCATGAACCCTAAAGCACAACAGAACATAATGGCTAGTCTCCACAAGAAAACAATTCTCCTGTGCCTTTGAGAAAAGCCTTCCCCCTCATAAAAGCTATAAAATAAAAGTTATCCTTTAACTCCCCAAGGAAACTTCACTGAGACTTTTAGCATCAAATCTCATGCAGGGACTGCAAAGAGCTGGCAGTCTTTGTATGGATGTCTTTATGAAAAAAATGATGAGCCCCTAAAGATGCCAACATAAAGGATCTGATGAAACAAGATCCTAACAACCTGTCAAAATCTGTTGTGCCTATCAGAGAAGGCCACATCCCTAACGGTATTCCGTTACTCCTCGTAACTCTATAAATTGGTAAGAGGGGATCTTAATGAGGTACGTTTTCTTACTATTACTCTTATGCTCATATAATCACCACTTGACTCTTCGCTTCGATTGATGTTGCTCATCCGATCCTATTATTAACTTGAGCACGAAAATGGTTGCACTGGAGGCAGACGCCGTCAAGGCTCTCAAAAACAAATTGCCACCAAAAGGGTCTCTCAGGTCCCATTATTAAGACTCCTAGTCGAAGCGATCGGAAGAGGTCAATCTGGATGCACACCCGGGTGAACCCCAGCCGCTTCATTTCCATTGTGTATGCATTGATTGACGACAACTCCCTGGCCAGTCGAAAGACTTACTATAGTGCCACCTCTACCTAGAACTCCACCGGCAGCTATGGGAGTCGGGCCTAGACGAGGGCAAAGTGAATCGCCCCTCTAATGGAAAGAACCCTGATCACTAGGACTCCACTGCTAGTGCCTGGCCCGTGACTACCCACTGCTGGCGAAGAATCATCTCTCTTTCTCCAGCTTCCTTGAAGTGGAATATGGCAAATTTGTTGTCCAAATTGAAGCCGGCCACCTCCCCTTTCAACCGACTCTCAACTGGAACTCTCTAGCCACTATTTCCACCGAGATCCTCCTCTCTAAGCTTTGAACCACCATCGCCAAGGCTGCCCGGTCGTTGGATTTCTCCCTCGGCACCTCCACTGGGACGATGACCACTTCTAGGAACCATTTAATCAGGTTCTCCACCTCCTCTGAAAATGATGACGATGAGACTCAAATGGTGTAGCCTTGCACCGCCCGTTTCCAACTCCCTCTAGCCAAGCACCGGCCTTTTGGGACATTAGGACGGCTAGATGAGATGCCGGCCATCTTCTTCAATGTTGCCATCCTCTGTAGCTCAACTGATCGCCAGCAATTAAGAGGAAAATGGTCGAAGCATGAATCCTAAAGCACAACAGAACACAATGGCTAGTCTCCACAAGAAAACAATTCTCTTGTGCCTTTGAGAAAAGCCTGAAAAGCCTTCTCCCTCACAAAAGCTATAAAATAAAAGTTATCCTTTAACTCCCCAAGGAAACTTCACCGAGACTCTTATTATCAAATCTCATGCAGGGACTGCAAAGAGTTGGCAGTCTCTGTATGGATGTCTTTAAGAAAAAAATGATGAGCCCCTAAAGATGCCAACAGAAAAGATCTGATGAGACAAGATCCTAACAACCTGTTAGAATCTATTGCACCTATCAGAGAATGCCACATCCCAACGGTATTCCGTTACTCCTCGTAACTCTATAAATTGGTATGAAGGGATCCTGATGAGGTACGTTTTCTTACTATTACTCTTATGCTCATTCAATCATCACTTGACTCTTCGGTTTGATTGATGTTGCTCATTTGATCCTGTTTACTAACTTGAGCATTGAGGGATCCCCACCGTCAATCTCAATCCAGGAATTGTTCTTACAGATTTTCATAGTGGAGTGCCCGAGAGTAGCTTTCCATCCTTGTCGAAAAAGATCGAAAGATCCTGAAGCACTGCCATAGCTCATCGGAGGGTGATTTGTCGGTAAAAATTTTGTAACAATATTTCAAGAAAAAAATAATAATTAGTTCCTAGGTATCTGTGTAAATTTTTACTTGTCTCTAAATAATAATTGTGCATATTTAGTGTTGATTAAGAGTGCAACTTTCACGAGCTAAGATCGATCGGGGCCCAACCAAAATCCAAACCAACTTGTCAACAAATCTGACCAGCCTAATGAAAGCCCAACTTGACACTAGTTTCATCTAAAACGCTATTCATGTTGCTTTGGTTGGCTCAAGCGAGTTTAAAAGCTAAACTATATTAAGAGATTAATAATTAACAAACAAATAGTGTTTGCGTTATTGTCAGTTTGATTGGCACAAAAACAAATTAGGAAAAGGAGGAAGAGGACGACGGGAAAGAAAGGGTTAGAAATAGGTTTGGTTAGGTTAGCTGCTTTATCATGAAGTTCAGTTAGGTTTTTAAGTTGAGTAAATCTACTAAGTTCTCAATCCAAAGCCAATCCGGACTTCTCAACTCTAACTAGAATTGCTTTGCAGGTTGAAGAGTAATTAATGGAACAAAGACAATACTTGATGGTTCGCAGGTGGTTGAGTTCGTAGAAATAACCGTAGTCTTTCTTATAGGATAGTTTATCATTTCTGCATCGATCTATCATGCACCTCTACATCTTGGTAGACTTCATACAATAACTATCTTTAATGTAGTTGTTTCTTTTGCCTTGCCTTCCGAAATAACTATAAAATCTTTTTTATTACATTAGCAACCAACCTAAACTAAGGGTAGGCATCGGAGAACCTGGCCCAAATTACGTGATACCGACCGCTTTCATTCAATGCATATGCTTGACACGTTCCTGATTAATCTTTCTACGTAAAATAGTTCCAGTTCCAAAGTCGGGGATTAAACAAGAGGCTCGACCCAATCCCTTGCCTCCACTTGGTGGTCAATTTGGCCGGCGGCTCGATCAAATCAACCGCTTTGATCGAACCAATGAGGACCCGGCCCATGACGTGACCGGATAAGAACAATTCATGCTCATCCCCCGATCCCATATTTATCCATTCCTCCCACCGCCACACGAACACGTGTCAGCCTCGGCTTATTCCCTTCAGAAGTCCCGGGAAGATCCTCATCCCAAGCTGTACGGGTTAATCCAGAGAACGGCTTCTCTTGCCTAGAGAATGGCGATCGTGGCTGGAAGTTTTGAAGCAGAATGAGTACGTGATGCGTCTCTGATCGTGGGAAGGATGTTTTGTGTTCGAGACCCAAACATGGAAAAACATAGGATCGATCATGAGCAAATCCAATCTCTACCGTGGCAAGTCCTCGCACGATTTCAATTGATAATCGCTGGAGGACGAAATTGGCAACTATAAACAGACTGGATTCCCCACGACCTACGTTTCAAACACTTGGCGGCCACCTCTTTTTGTATTTTTTTTTTTTTTTTTGGTTAAGACTCGGCCCCCTCTTTTATCGCATACTCTTCTCCTCTAGCTTAG
Organism: Areca catechu; assembly: GCA_021397845.1. Classification (NCBI taxonomy): domain Eukaryota; kingdom Viridiplantae; phylum Streptophyta; class Magnoliopsida; order Arecales; family Arecaceae; genus Areca; species Areca catechu. Next base: position 7,622,312 of record CM038052.1, read on the forward strand.
AGTGCAGGGGGGGGGGAGAAAGATGAATTTTGAGCTTCCGCCTGGTTTTCGGTTCCGTCCAACCGATGAGGAGCTCATCATCTACTACCTTCGAAACCATGCGATGTCGGTGCCGTGCCCGACTTCAATCGTTCCAGAGGTTAACATATGCAAGTTCGACCCATGGGAATTACCAGGTTAGTTTGCCGATCAACTCATGCAACTAACTAACTCAAATTCAACTAAGTTTTGATTCCAAACTAAGTTTAGAATCCCAAAATAATCTTGTAAATAAGTTTAGTATTTGATTTTTATCATAATATTGTTTTGAAACACCATTCTATTCTATTCTATTCTATTCTTCTTCTTCTTTCTTTCTTATTTTGCTATAAATCTTGCCACTATGCACGTAAATATGACCTACGATTACCTTTTTTTTTTTTTTTTTTTAATATTATTATTGTAGGGAAGTCCTGCTTAAACGAGGGGGAGTGGTATTTCTTCAGCCCGCGTGACCTTAAATACCCAAATGGCGGACGGCCTAACCGGGCCACCGCATCGGGGTATTGGAAGGCCACGGGCACGGATAGGGCCATCTATAGCAACTCCAAGCACGTAGGGGTGAAGAGGGCTCTCGTGTTCTATAGAGGAAGGCCACCCAATGGGTCAAAGACTGAGTGGATCATGCATGAGTACCGGCTAGGCCAACCAACTAATGGAGCTCCGAAGCCTAATAAATCCACGAGAGTAAGTACCAGGCAGAAGACTTTTTTTTTTTTTATTGTCATTAACTTTATATATATATATATATATATGTTACTCTTGTTTTATAGTTTAATATATACTAACTTCGCATTCACAATTCCTAGGTGGATGAATGGGTACTGTGTAGGATCCATCAAAAGAAGCAGTCAAAGAGGATTACAGATGATGGGCAGGAAGATTCTTTTGTCAAAGCAACACCAAGCAATTTGAAGGAGAAAGTGCCGATATTTCCAAGATCATTCTCTTTTGCTCATCTCTTGGAGCCAGACCGCAACCTAGATTCTCAAGTAGTATTTGATGAGCCCCCTATTTGGCCCGATCGACGAGCTTTTCGACACCGATTGATGGGATTACCCCACTTGACATGGTTAAATTTCGATGAAACATGTAGGAAGTCATGGTCTTTGGATCAAGCACCCAATCTTTGTTGATCCAATCTTCTACCATTAAAGATATCGATGGAAGCGAAAGAGAAGAGGGGAGTCGAGCTTACTTAGAGCTTGACCATGAGCTTCTTCCACCGTCAAAAGCTTGTACAACTTATCCACTTGTTGAGGGGAAAAAAAAAAAAAAAAAAGGAAAGATTTTAAGATTCGTCCACCATGGGATGCTTGCATGTGCTTTTAAGTGACTTGTATTCCCTGTTATGGGAGGTCTGGTATCAAGGCTGTGTGAACATGCGCACGTGTAACTTTATTGGGAAAAAAAGGAATCAGCCAAGGCTTGTACTCGGGCCAATGTTGGAAAATATGAATTCCTTTAAATATCTATTTGAATGAATTGGAATCTATCAACTTGTTTTTTTTTTTTTTAAAGTAAACTATCCTATTTCAACATAGTAGTGTCGAAAAAGAATAGCTAGCATCTTAGTGATATGAGAATGACGTACTCACTTTTAGATGAGGAAAGATTGTATAAATCCAAGCATTTTGTATCGAATACTATCCGACAGGATGAAGATAACTACACCATGATTTATTATTCCTTTTCTTTATCCAAAAAAAAAAAAAAAAAAGGAGTAGCATGTTGGTCCAATCAGCTTGAGACCCGATCGAGAAATTAGAGCCCGTATAGATTCTTAAGAACTTTATTTTAAATCTTTTTGTTAAAGAAAGAAGGGCAAACCCGCTTAAGTTTTTTTTTTTTTTTTAAAAAAAAGGGAAACTTATTCAAGTTAAATTATTCGATTCCAACTACCTGGAATGCACCTGCCTTCGGTTCTAACTCAAATCCTTGCGGAAAGGACCGTAACCATTGAGGCATAGTCACAGTTCGCTCTTAAAATTAAGATTTACACTAAGCTAAAAAATATCAAGCATCGTTCTTGGCCAAACCTATCCTTGCCTTGAAATGAAGACACCTGGAGGAGTTTTTGGCTCCGACCTATTGGCTAATCATAAAATTTTTCATCAGCCTAAAAAATTTCATCAACGAACATCATGCATGTATCAATTATTTTCATTTTTCTCATTTGTGAACATAATTAAGAAAAACATAAAAAAGAAGTAAATATACTAGAGAATTTGAAGGGAATCCTTTCCTTTTTCATTTAATCTCTGTAAAGTTCAGATAGCAATTTCCTCTTTTCTTCGTCAACAAAAAAATAAAATAAAGTAAAACAAGTTCTTTTTCACTCGATCAATGGAGCAAAAAAAAAAATTCTAACTACTCCAATGACACTATGTATCAAAGGCAAATATGTCATGTGGATCATTAACCCTTTAAATTACTCAAATCGAAGTAGATATTTAGAACTCAAACCGGGGTTTATACTACCGTTAAATGTTAATCAAAGTTTATAGAGATAGTATGCATATGAAGTTTTAACGGATTTATAAATAGATGGCAAATGTAAAGGGTTGTGTGCAAAACATCATTCATAAAAGGAGGTTTCGTTTATTGCATTGAAATATGGGAATAGATTTCTAATATTTTCTAGAAGTGTATATATATATATATATATATATATTGGAGTTTCTATAAAGGGAAATTTATAAAAGATGGATTGGAATGTGCAAGAGATGAAACAGGGCCATAATCCATTTCAAAGGATATTGGTTTTTAAAGTTTTCTTGCTTGAAAAGATAATGTCACTTGTTAATAATTTAGGCAATCAACAATAGTCATATTAATGGTTTGTAGGCGATGAAGGCAGTTAGAAGTCTCTAATATTTACTTGTTATAATATGTACCATCCCGATCCCTATCCATTAGCTAATACTAAATTGAAGAAGAATATTCTACTTGACCGAAGAACAAGAAGAATATTCTTATAAAGCATCCCACTCATGACTAAGATAAGGAATCATCTAGGATTCCTAAATCATCATCAATCCCTTAACAAGGAGTCGTCTTAGACTCCTTCCTCGTTTTCTCTAACAAGTAACAAATCACATTATTAAAATGTGAAATACTGATTAGCCACGGCACGTACCAAAAGGAATTATTTCTGCTTATTTGTTCTACACAAGCTTTTGGTTTCGCATGAAAGAATCTTTGTTGCATGGCATCTCTTCCCCAAGATCCCAGATGGCACATCCACGTCCGATCTGGTTTTTCCACGTGCCAATTATAGGGGATACGTTACGGGACACGTGGCGGGCACTTGTTTCCCATGAAATTATTAATGGTTGGACCAGATACATCATCGACTCGATCAGCAGCGGACCAGTCCGAAATCACAAAAAGAGCACGCACTGCATTGCTCCCTTCCTCTCTCTCTCTCTTTTTTTTTTTTTTTTTTCTTTTTTTTTTAATTTTTTTTTTTTTTTTTATATGAACGTTCCTTGATCGGTGGATCGTATCCAACTAATAATTTCTCCATCTCTGACGAGAAACATTGCAATTTAACACCACCGAACAGGGCGCGTGGGAATTAGAAGTGCAATAGATCGATCGGATCGGGTGATGATGAGTGATCCTGATCCGATCCAATTTTTGATCAGATTCTATCTAGATCCAATCTACTAAAAAATTGGATCGAGTAGGATTAGATCCACTATCAAAATTTTCAATCTAATCTGATCATTCGGATTGGATCGAGTCCATAAATAATCCGGTTCTGATCTTAAAAATTTGGATCTAAACATGATCGAATAAAATACAGATAACTATATTTTAATTATTACATACCTAACTAATATTGACCATAAAATAGATAACAAGTAATATTATTTTCAAAATAAATTAAGATATAAAATAATTATAATTATATCTTATATTAAAAATAAGTTCCATATAAGTTTTAAATTATAATTTAAAGATCCGATAGAGATAATTTTAACAGTATTAGCATGTTCGATCAGGTCGGATCGAGTCGAGTCCAAACTCGGTAAATCCAGATCCGATCAGGAAAATGGAACGTATCTAATTTTATGATCCAACCCGGATTCACGAGTCCATAAAAATGAGTTGAATATGGTCTAAATAGAACAAGTCGGATTGGGTCACGGATCAACCCGATCCATTTGTAACCTTAGGGAGGATGCTGGCTTCGTTACAAGATGCATGTATCAAGTATGGTGTGATTGAGGGAGAAGCGCAAGCTCGTTTAAGTGTTGGTGGGTGCGATCGAGGGAAAGTGAGCTCCCACATTGTCGGTCAGTGCAAGAAGAGACCTTCATTGAAGATAAATCATTCGAGCAACTAAGTAATTGGAACATTAACATCATTGTGACAATTTGGTTTAGGAGGTCATCACATATTGATATTATGGTGTATGACAAGTAAATGAGAGTGGAGATAGATTTGAAGAGTCCCCGTCGAATCCACAATTATTTTTGTATAGTATATTAATTTTTATTTGTTTATTTATCTTTTTTTTTAAAGATGTTAAATGTCCTCAACATTCATCATTAGGTATCCTAAAATATTTTTGGATAGCAATATTTCGTGACCTCAATAGAGGTTAATTTTATGTTATGACATAGGTTGTCATCAATATCTATTAGGTATCGTATCATACTACTCTTCTCATGGAATAATGCATTTTACATGGTCCAAGGTATCCTTAGTACTTTCATGAACCATGACCATTACCATTATAATGTAGGCCTACTCCGTTCAAGGAGACACAAGAATTTTCTCAAGCTACTCGAGTCTTTTATAAAAAAATTTATAAAAAATATTTAGATAAGGTTTGCAGCTTCTTTCTTTCATTGATAATCAATTACTTATTTAATTGGTGAATAAAAAATGAAGTATATACATAATTTTTATTTATAATACTAGAGAAGTCTACTTTCACAACCTTAATTGGATTTCTTCCCTACTTCAACAAGACTAGCTTTCCAAAAATAAACATCATTAGTAGAAATAAGTATCCAAAAAAATAAAATCTTATAAGATGTAGATCTTGATTCTTACATTAACTTTACCTTCTATCACTTCATTGAATTCTTCATAAATTAAAAAAAAAAAAAATAGTCAAATTTTTTTCTAAAAAAAATTATTTAACTGGCATATTTCCGTACTTAAATGATGAAGTTTTGACCTATTTTGACTTCTTAAGGGGTTGATCCTATATTGTAGATGTCAAAATATCATTTGATGAAAAAAATCATATTAATTGGGCATCATATAACCAAGTTTTGGCCTTTGAAAGTTTAGTGCGCCTTCTCGATACAACAAACCTAGCTTCTTCATTATGTCTGGTCTGTTGGGCTATGCCTCGAGCCCGGCTTGCAGTAGATCCAAACCCGCATAGAGACAAGCCTGTAGGCCATAATGAAGGTAGGCCTGCATGAAGGTAAGCTTGCACGGCTGCAGGCCAGCACATGGATGCACGTGGCCCAGGCATGCACTTCACCTCCTCCCATCATGGTGCACCGTGGACAACCCAGTCCACAGTGGTTTTACATGGTCTACAGACCGTTTATTGTAATATGGGGAGCCTTAACGTAGTTCTCGCGATGATTTTATGCAATCGGATGATCGTGCATGCTCCGGGGAGAGATCAAATGATTGAGGATGATTCCAACATCGATTGGACTCGATCCAGCATGATTTGCAGCATTTCAATGCCGATCAGATGGCCAAAATATTTTAGGGATCAAACATGAGTTGTATGAGATTTTGGAATCCTTTTTCAATATAGCTTGAATCTTTAGATTCCTATCGAAGTACTCTTCAATAGGAAAATTATCTCAGAGGCTATAAAATGTGGGTAGATGGGTCAGAAACAAGATGTGAGGATTCAAAGAGCGTTCAGAAGATATGACAGTAGTAAAGAAAGTCTGTAGGGGCTAGAGAGTTTTCTTAAGAGTTAAGAGTTTTATAAGGGATTTGGACTTCTTGTTTTAGAAAAATTATACAAGATTGAGAGTATGAATTTTTATATTATAAGTGATTATTTTTTTCATAGTAAATATTGCATGTCCTATTGATTGTATTATCTATTTTATTTTATTTTCTTCCTTCTCTTGTCCCATCAACAACGACATCGTGATCTTAGAAATGGAGATCCATATTTTATAAAAAAAATGTTGCCCAGAAATGGAGCCCAAGAGGGGGGGTGAATTGGATCTTTTAAAAAAATAAAACAATAATGTGAAGGTCTAGTGGTGTTTGTGAGTAATAAATTCAATGCACAAGATTGAATGCAGCGGAAAACAGTAAGTGAATAGCAATAACTAAAGAGCAAGAGAGAAAGAGGGCAATCACATACAAACACAAGGTTTATAGTGGTTCGGTACAAACCTAGTACCTACATCCACTCCCTAAGCTACCCTTGGGAATTCTACTATAATCCAAACAAGATTACAGCTGACTTAGTTTTCATAAGGCTCACAAGTCAAAACCTAAGTTGGTTTTGTCACCTAGGTTTACCAACAAACCTCAACACTTATTTTGTCTTCGGCCTCACAAGTTAATCCTAGTTGGTTTTATCCCTTTGGCTCACCAACAAACCACAACAACCTTCTTTCAAGATACCCTTGAAAGCAAGATCAAATCACAAGATAAAAACAGATATATAACTTTAAAACTAAGACAAACTCTCTTCAAGAGTAGAATGAAATCTTTGAAGCTCAAGTTGATGCTTTGTCTTGACTCCTCCTTGGAATATCCTTCAAAATGCCTCTTTTGGAATAATGTAAGGATAAGATTGTAGGCTTTTTCAGGGAATCAAACTATAAAAGGCTTTTGATCTGGAGTTCTTGAGAGAATATAGGCTTTTTGGCTTTGAATGGACTTCAATACACTTCTATTCCTTTAGAATGAGGTTGGTGAAGGTTAAATACACCAAGAAACTTCCAAAAAATGGTTTGTAACCGTTGGAACCTCGGATCTAGCCGTTTGGAGCTTAAAAAGCAAGTTCTGCAAGTCAAAAAAATAGATCCGTTAGAGCTGTCAGGCTTCAAGTGTCGACACTTGGCTATCAGGTATCGACACTTGATTTCTTTCAAGTGTCGACACTTGATGCACAGGTGTCGACACTTGACACAAAAATCTTCAAATGGCAAAGTTCTGTATTTTCAAAAATTTCAGGTCTTGAGTCGATACTTGGAAACCTAAGTGTCGACACTAAGTGTCGACACTTGAGTTCTGGATGTCGACACTTGGCGTGCCAAGGATTTTTCTTCGTGCCAAATGCTGAAGTGTCGACACTTGGCTTCCCAGATATCGACACTTGAGACTGAAAAGCTCATATTCAAGTGCAAATTAGCACAAAAACATAAATATAAAATTTGAAACTTAAGTGGATCGTAAACAAATAACAATTAAACATGTAGATGCCCTTTTTCCATGAAAAGGATGTCCAGATTTGCGAAAAATGCTCCGTGCCACGGCGTGCCATGATACATAGGTTTTTGAGATTTTGATGTGCTTTCTTCCTGAAAACTCATAACTTGAAATACACATTAGTATACAATATGCATTCAATGTTTTGTTATTCATCAAAATCACTGGGTGGAGCTAACAAAAAATTTTTAATGAGTGGTATCAGTATAGTTGGTATCACAACAACTGGTATCAGAGCCCTGAGTTGTTCAGATTGTCTATATTGATCAAGATTAAAGAAGATGGAGAAGACAAGTGAATCAAAATCGATAGCAATCGATTCGATAGAAAGAATGATTTCTTTTTTTGGTAAGTAAGGATGAAAGACGTGCTTATCTAGCAAAGATTGATTGACACTCTTATATATGAGGACATGCTGGCTATTATGAAGGAAAGAAATTAAAATCGATGAGCACGATCTACTTGTATTTGGTGGATGATATAGTAATCCATATATTGAGCAAGACTTTCTCAATAGTATTATGGATGAAGCTTGAAGAATTGTACATGGCAAAGTCTCTCACCAACATACTTTTTCTTTGAAAGCAATTTTATCAACTGCAGATGAGCGAAGGATAGAGCATGTAGGAGAATCTGAGCAATTTTTAGATAGTCTTCATTGATCTTTTCAGCATAAATGAGAAAGTTGAAGAAAAGACCAAGATATTAGTCTAGCTAATATTACTTCCGTACTCTTTCGAATCCTTAATGATTGCTCTTTTAGCGAAAAAGAGTACCATCAAGATGGAGGAGGTAAGTTCGGTGCTTTTTTAGAACGAGGTTCTCAAGCAAGAAAATTAAGCTTTGAATTATGTGGGAACTCAGCATTGGTGGTCTCTAGAAGAGCTAGTGATAAAAAATGAAAATGATAGAGAACGTGAGGTGGGCAGTCCAGGTTGAAAGACACTAATATGATTAAGTGCTACCAGTACAACAAGCTAAGATATCATGTCAGAGATTACTTGCAGCTCAAGAATCGGACGAAGGCTACTGTAGCAGTAGTTGATAGTAGCAACAGTGACGAATATGGTAATGCACTGATGGTATTTGATGAGATATCTTTTTCTTCTCAATAATAAATTTTAGATTTTGCATGTCATCATCATGTGTGTTATAAAGAGAAGTTGTTCGACTCTCTAGAGAGTAGAGAGGGTGTTATCACTTACCAAATAGATCAAGCTGTGCGATCAAAGATGAAGAGACAGTCAGCATAAAGCTTCATAATAAAATATTGAGAAAACTAGAGGAGATCTGATACATACCTAGTTTCAACAAGAATCTAATTTTATCAAGTAAACTGAATTCAAATGGCTATATATGGAGAGCCAGTAATGGAGTCCTAAAAGTTATTCACAGCAGTAGGGTTGTCTTGTAGGAAAAGAAGCATGGAGGATATTACCTCTTGATTGAAAGTCCAGTACAAGATGGAGTTTCTAATGCAGATAAGAGCATAGTGTAAGGTGGAGCTCCGGGAGCACATGGATCGGATATGAGATGACAGGCTCAGGAGGACGATAAGCAATGTGATAAGGTAAAGCTTCTATTATCCTAAGAGACTTTTTCGAGTAGGTCTCACATCAAGTTAAATACAGTATATGATAGAGATGAGATCGAGTGACCTTGCTTGACTTTCATGTTTGTCCATCCGTGAGTAGCAAACATTTATCCTAGGGCATAAGGGAGAGATTATTTAAGAGCTCTCAAAGTTAGGTAGAGGTCAGACATCGAGTTGAGGTGAAGGTTGTTGGCTATACCTCGAGCTTGGCCCTTAACAAATCCAAGCCTATAGGCCCGCATGGCCACAGGCCATCACATGGACACGTGCGGGCATGGTCCATGCATGTGCTTCACCTCCCCCTACCACGGTGCATCATAGACCACTCAGTTCATAGTGGTTTCCTACGGTCTACAGACCATTTATCACAGTCCAAAGAGCCGTATCATAGTCTACACACTGATTTTGCATGATCGGATGATGGCATGCATTCCTAGGTGAGATAAGATGGTTGAAGACGATTTTGATACCAATTAGGCTTGATCCAGTATAATTCGCAATGCGTTCAATGCCAATTGGATGGCTTGAAGGCTTCAGGGATCAAATAGGAGTTGTACGAGATTTTGGAGTTCTTTTTCAATGTGATTTAAATCTTTGAATTTCTGTCAAAGTGCTTTTTGATAGGAAGACATCCTAGAGGCTATAAAAAATGACGGATGGGTTAGGGACAAGGTGTGAAGGTTTAGAAGACTTTCAGGGGATGTGATAGCGGCAGAGAAAGTCTGTAAAGGACTAGAAGGTCTCCTTGAGAGTTGAGAGCTTTATGAGGGATTTGAGACTTCTTGATGTAAGAAATTGTATAGACTTAAGAGTGCAAGTTTTTATCTTATAAATAATTATTTTTCTCATAATGAAATATTGCATATCCTGTTAATTGTGTTATCTATTTTGTTTCCTCTTCTTTTTTTTCTCGTGACATTAATAACGATATTATAATCTTGGAAATAGAGATCCGTATTTCATACGATAGATTTCTCAATAAATAATATCAGTACAGTTGGTATTGCAATACTATCCTATATGTAATCGTTAAAATGACCTATATCAAATTTGATATTTCTCCTGAACCAAGATCATATTGATAAAATTTTAAATTTAAAGTACAAACGAAGAGCGGCAACTAGATTTGACAATCACACATGACCATGCAATTGGTGGCTCCGTGGAGTCACCAGCCCCGTAGCACCATGCCTTGGCAAAGGGGTATGTAACCATGTAATGCTTGTCTCCTCAAGCAAAATATTGCAAGATCATGTAATATATATAGAAGAGCAATTTCTAACTATAAAGATTTTTTTTTTGTCCCTACAAATGGTTGCTATTAAAGTGGTAGCTGATTCACATGTTTGTTTTAGAAATGGATTATTAGGTGGGACTAAATTACCTCAAGCTGATGCAACCAGGTTGGAAATATCCAAGATTTCATCTAGCAACAAGACACTACATTTTGGGTTATTCTTGGCATACATGGAAGATACTGTCCAAAAGGTGAAAGTAGAAAGCTGATGGCCACCTCTTAAACATAACCTATGGTATTTATGCTATCATGCATGGTGGACCTTAGTCCTTGATTACCATGTTTTCTTGCTGAACTGCAAGGATATTCAACCAAACTCAGGTCCTTTTGGCCTCCTCCGTCTATCAAGAAGCCAATCGAGTGATAGGCTAGCTAGCTAATTAACTCGGAAGTCTCCTCGAAGGTGACCAAATGGCAGCATATATAGAATGCTATTCCAATTATACCTAACGAGTTTTTTTGGCTTTGTTTATTCTTCTCCGATACTATTCCAATCACCTATTTCTTGTTTTCTAAACAAATTTCCCATAGGCTGTGTAAATCATTGCAACTAGCTAATTTGCTTATCTTCTAACAATATCTACAATCAATGTTAAAATATTTATGGAAAAAGAAGAAAATAAGAAAGGAAGAGAGAGAGAGAGAGAGGAAAAAGAATTTATTATCTCCATTTTTATTTCATTCGATACAGCTTAGAGTTATTTATAACAATATACAGACTTCATATAAAAAATAATAATAATAGCTGATATATAATCATGTCAATAAAGAGACGTAATAACAATTGATACAAAATCCTATTAACAAAGAAAAATAATATAGTCACACTAATAACGAAAAATATTATGAGATCATATTAACAAAGAAAATTATTATGGACTGATATATAATCTCTAAATATGCGATAATACTCCCTCTCAAACTCTAAGATGATACTGTAAGTATTAACTTAAGTTTGAAAATTATTATTTTTCTTGTAAACAAAAATATCATAAAAGAGAAAATCGATGCTGAAAGAGAAGATAGCAGAAGACTGATAATTCTAGAAAACAAAAATATCTCATAATAGAAGACAAGCACTTAAAATAGAGGTGATTAAAAATTAATGATATTTATAAATAAAAATATCATATAAAAGAAAGCTGGCGCTCAAATAGAAGACCATCAAAGACCAGTGATTCTTGCAAATAAAAATATCATAAAAAAAAGACCTCAAACTGGACAGCAAAATATCCAAAGAAAAAAAATACCTTAAACTAAATAGCAAAACATTCCAAAAAAAATTCCTGCAACTAGATAGAAAAACATTCAAAAAAGAGAAAAATATATCTTAAATTGGATTGCAAATGTCCAAAGAAAGAAAAAAGTAATAAAAAAGGGCTACGGATTTATTTAAAAATGAAGGATCTTCATATCATCTACTAAAAAATAGACGATCTCTAGATCCATTGAAAATAGAAGATCTGCAAAGAAGTAGAGATGGTGGCTCTGATACCATATTAAAATATTTATGAAAGAAGAAAAAAAAAAAGAAATAGGGAAAGAGAAAAAATAATTTATTATCTTTATTTCAATTTTATGCAATATATCTAAAAATTATTTATAATTGTGTACATATTTTATACAAGAAAAATAATAATAATTAATATAGAATCATGCTAATAAAAAAATAATAACAAGTGATATAGAATCATGCTAATAAAAAATAATAATATAGAATTATACTAACAACAAAAAATATTATTAGATCATATTAACTAAAAATATTATTATGGATTGATATATAATCCTTGAATCTATGCTAACAATCGTCAAACAACATGTAAAAGCCATCAAGCATGGACATTTAAGGCAATGTGCACTTCAAATCCCTAGTTGCTTCTAGTTATCAAGCACAACATGCCAAAATTGGAAAATACCATATAATTTGGGCTATAGATGACTGGCTCTTTATCTCAGAAGTTCTATCCCCTATAAAAAAATATATATCATATGAAGATACAAAACCCATTAACCATTTGAGCAAGAAAACGGAGGCAGTAGTACAATGTTTTTACAAAAAAAAGCTAAAAAAAACGTTAACATTAAAGAAAAAAGAAGCTAAAGAAAAGGACAGGCAAATCCCTAGTTGCTTCTGGCTTCTTTTTTTTTTTTTGGGTAAATCGGTGTATTCAGACTACTAAACAAGGATGAATACAATCCAGAAAGTCAAATAAAAGAAAATCACAAAAGACTCTCGGGGCATCCCCCGAAGAAGTCTATAAAACCTCATCTGAATGATGAGCAATGTAGAAAGCAGCCAAGTCAGCAGCTGAGTTTATTTCCCGATACACATGATGGATAATAATTCCAGAACAAGCATGGAGAAAGGTTGCCACATCATGAAGAAGTGGATGGAAAGGGGGGGATCTCATGGCCGTCTTGATCCAGGTGATAACAGTGGCCGAGTCTCCCTCAAACATAATGTACTCCGCTCGAAGCACAACAGGAAGCCATAATTGAAGAATATCGTACACTTTGGATTGTGGATGATGTGTCATTATCGCAGAGGTTCTTTCTTCTTTGAAAACATAAATACTATGCGAAGATACAAAAACCATCAACAGTATAAGCAAGAAAATGAAATGGCAATAGTACAACATTTTTTTTCAAAAAAAAAAAAAGAAGTTCTTAAAAATTTTCTGGAGCCCGTGAGAGTTGGTAGAGGCCTTATCTTACTACCCGTGGGTGCACCACAGCAGGTTAGGGTTAACCCGACCATTTTCCGCCGATGCTTCATGGAAGCGTCGGGAAGACCCAGAACCCGCCGACGCTTTTTGAAAGCATCGGCAATAGCCCAAAGTCCGTCGACGCTTTTAAGCGTCAGCAATTATCCCTGAGTTTTACCGACGTTTTTAAGCATCGCCGAACCACCCCGCTGAAATCCGGAACATTTGCCGATGCTTATAAGCGTCGCCGGAGTCCGGAACCTTTGCCGATGCTTATAAGCGTCGCTGGACTTGGGACATTTGCCGACGCTTATAAGCGTCGTGGAGTCCAGGACCTTTGCCGACGCTTATAAGCGTCGCCGGACTCCCCACCGCTCGAATCCGTCGATGCTTTTGGAAAGCGTCGGCATCACGGGACATTTGCCGACGCTTATAAGTGTCGCCAAAGTCTGAGACCTTTGTCGATGCTTATAAGCGTCGCCGGACTCCCTTCCCAGGACATTTGCCGATGCTTATAAGCGTCGCCGGAGTCCTGGACTTTTGCCGATGCTTATAAGCGTCGCCGGGCTCCCAGGACCCCCAAAACCCCAAACCCCCCCTTCCCGAGCCCTAGATCTCCTATCTGCCGCCGAACCCCCCCCCCCCCCAACTCCTCCTCCTCCTCCTCCTCCTCCTCCTCCGCTCGGTCCACCGACGCAGCAGCCGTCCGTGATCTCCTGGTCAATCGAGCCGCCACCGAACCCCCCCCCCCTCCTCCTCCTCCTCCTCCCCCCCTCCTCCTCCTCCAAGATCTCCCCGCTCGGTCCGCCGATGCAGCAGCCGTCCAAGATCTCCCGATCGATCGAGGCGCCGCCAAACCCCCCCCTCCTCCTCCTCCTCCCCCCCTCCTCCTCCTCCTCCTCCGCTCGATCCGCCGACGCAGCACCCGTGCGAGCGCCGAACCTCCCCTTCCTCCTCCTCCGGCCGACCAGTAGTTCCTCTGTGGTATTAATTTTTTTTTTAAATATGAATATTTTATTATTTATTTATTCATGAAGAAAATGCCTATTTTGATTTATTGCTGTAGAGTTTGTTTTTATTTTGAAGTATTTCATTTTATTTTGGAGGGATTTACATTTATTCTTGTAGATGAGCATGTTAGTTATTTTGGAGGGGTCTTGCAGTCCTAGGGCTTAGGCAGGGAACATGGTTTCATGCCATGGCTTTGCTTTGTGTGAACTAGGATCTGTTATTTCTTTCCTCTGAAGTCATTTCAAAAAAGCCAAAGGGGTCGTGCTTCTCCTGAGTATTAATCACAGGATTGCTTTAGGGATGACAGATGTCCATATTAATTGTTAAAAACAATGATAAAACAATGGAAATCAGGTAGTTTTCTTGGCTTGAGGATATGGTTTCTAGTGACAAGTATATAATATTTAGTTTTGATTATAATATTTTAGATTATTTTGTTTAATAATTTATGAATTTGAGTTTTTTTTTTTTTTTTTTTGATTTTTTGGACATCAAAGTGGCAAGTGCAGCTAGACTCAAGCTAGAATAACATGAATATAGGCCGGGTCAATCCAATCCATAGCTTGCACTTGGTTGGCATAAAATGAAGCTAACATGGTTTGTGCTTGCATTGGAAACTATCAATTTGACCTAAGTTCAATTAGGTTAAATTCAAGTTAAAAGCCTTGATCAACCCAACCCAAAGCTCGTATATATAAATGGCTAGCAGCAAATATAATTATGCACACTACAGCAAAACAGGGTACTTGCAACTGTTTTCCGTCGACTAGAGCTTGTTATGGCCCCGTCTGTCAATTCACTTACCCATCTATCAGTCATATTGAACTTAATATTGAAGCAGCTTTACTTAGTTGTTATCAAGTACGGTCCTTCGACGTGCCCCTTCTTACATGATCTGTTTCTGAGATTTCAAATAGCCAATTGCCTAAATTACAGAAATAGTTATCTCATGCTGATAATATCACCAGTAACAGTCTTCTCCATCCATGGAAGTGAATAAGGACTATAATATGGTAATGGCACGATCAATAGTCCGATACTCTCGGATTTGCCTATTTTCTCAGTCATCTTTTATAAATAACCAAGACCTTAAGGATCTCAAGATAAATAACTCTTTTTTATGTTCATTACTTACTTTCTATCTATTCTAGATGTCTAGCTTGAATGTTGGAAGATCCTTGCCAGAGCTAACTTCGGCTAAAAACTTTGTTTATAGATCACTTCAGTGATGATTACTTCGATATCGAAATCTACTGCAACATGTCCAATAAGTTGTCCATGAATAACTCCATTTTTATATATTTCAATACCATCTATAGTTTTGTTACGATCAATTATGATTTTTTATATATTTTTTTAAAAACTTGCATTACATTGAAACATAGACCCATCAATTGATTAAAGTACATATTCTACACGATCCGTACAATTATTTAATTTTTGTACGGATGGCAGAAATATGTACAGTGGTCAATTGAATGTCCAGTTTGGACAGTTTGAGAATTGCAAATAATTTTATAGGTACTTACAGTAATCAAACGGTACGGATAGAGTTCCAGATATATTTCGGATATCATTTCCTTTTAGTTCTCCTCATACATATTTATTTGTATGGGGAGAACTAAGGGGAAATGCTGCCGAAATTTTTCTGGAACTTCTATTGCGTATCCTTTGGTTACTATAAATGACCTATATAATTAATGCAATTCTTGAATGGGATAGGACCTCTTTACCTATTAGTTGGTGATATGGTACATTTAATAATACTGTAATTGATCTATTGAATAAACTTATTTTAAATTTGTTCTGTTCTTATAAATATTTATTTATTTCAGTTAGCTTTTTCTTACAATGGATAAGAGTTGGATAACTAAACCGAGGAATAGCAAAGAATATCTGGATGGAGTACAGAATTTCATTAAATTTGGTATGGAGAGAAGTAGTATCAGTGGGAAGATTTTATGTCCATGCCGAAAATGTGTAAATTCCAGTTCTCTATATCCAAATATTATTGAAGAACATTTGGTATGGAATGGTTTTTTAAGAGGTTATACTGAGTAGTTTTTTCATGGAGAGTCAAGGTTACAATCTACATGTAACCAAACCTCTAACATGGAACATATACCTGATTTTGGATCCAATAACCAACAGAAAAATCTTGCAAGAGATGATGATATCAGGGGTTTGCTCAAAGATGCTTTTGAATATGGTGCTCAACATCCTGGAGATTACAGTGGAGGACAAGTAGCAGCTGGGTTACCTGAGGATCCTATATTTACTGAATCTATACATGATGGAGAGCCGATACCCCCAACTAATGTTGGAACAGATCATTATCATAAGCTGATAAGAGATGCAGATCAAGAATTATATGCCAGTTGCAAGAACTTTTCAAAAATTTCTTTTCTTGTGCATTTGTTTCATATAAAATACTTGAATGGATGGTCTGGCAAGAGTTTTACTATGCTGCTCAAGTTGTTAAAGGATGCATTTCCTGAAGGTACTAGTTTACCAACATCTTGTTATGAAGCCAAAAAACTAGTAAAGGAATTGGATCTTGGATACGAAAAGATTCATAGCTGTCCAAATGATTGTATATTATATCGGGGAGAACATGTCGATCAAGAGTCGTGCCATGTGTGTGGATGTTCACGATGGACGAAGCAAAAAGAAAATGAGAGTGAGGGATTAGATGAATTGGATGCAACATACATTAAACAAAAGCCGGCGAAGGTATTACGCTATTTTCCTCTTGTACCTAGATTGAAAAGGATCTATGCATCATCAAAGACAGCTTCGTCAATGAGATGGCATGATGAAAGCCGTACAAAAGATGGAATGCTGAGACACCCAGCGGATAGTTTAGCATGGAAAGCATTTGATGACAGACATCCTGATTTTGCATCTGATGCTCGTAATGTCAGGCTGGGTTTAACCAGTGATGGGTTCAATCTATTTCGGACCTTAAGTTCTATCTATAGCACCTGGCCAGTTGTACTGATTCCTTATAATTTGCCACCATGGATATGCATGAAACAGTCTTCACTTATTTTATCAATGGTCATTCCATGTGATAAGGGTCCAGGCAATGATATTGATGTTTTCTTACAACCTTTAATAGATGAATTGAAACAACTATGGGAGGTTATCAGTGCAATTGATGCTTTGAATGACCAGACATTCAATCTACGGGCAGCTCTATTATGGATTGTTAACGATTTTCCTGTATATGCTAATTTATCTGGCTAGAGCACTAAGGGACGAGTTGCATGTCCTTTTTGTGGTGAATCAACCCATTCAATTTGGTTAAAACATGGAGGAAAGTTCTGTTATATGGAACATCGTCGATGGTTGGAGGCAAATCATCCATTTCGATTTCAGAAGGATTTATTTGATGGTACCATAGAGTTGGGATCTGCTCCAATTCTACCTTCTGGTTCTGATATTCGTAGACAAATGCTTGGTATCAGACACAGTTATGGCAAGATGACAAAGTCCTTTAAAAAGCGAGGAATAGATGATGTTGAGACTTCGGTACAAGAAGAAGTATCGGAGAAAGTCAATACTTGCACCTTAGATACGGCAGTGTTCGAGGATCCGGATAATTTCTTTGAAGTTGAAAATGATGATGATATAATCACAGCAACTACCCATCAGCATACTAAACAATTATGGAAGAAAAGAAGCATATTCTTTGACTTACCTTATTGGGAGCATAATATACTCCGGCATAATCTTGATGTTATGCATATAGAAAAGAATGTCTGTGATGATTTGATTGGAACAATATTAAATCTTGATGGAAAGACTAAAGATAACATGAAGGCGCGTCTTGATTTAAAAGAAATGGGCATCTGACATGAACTTCATCCACAAGTGCTTGCAAATGATATAACTTATATCCCTCATGCATGTTATACAATGTCTAGTCGAGAAAAAGATCTCTTCCTGACAGTTTTAAAGAATATCAAAGTTCCTGATGGATATGCCTCAAATATTTCACGATGTGTGAATCCGAAAGAGCGCAAAATTTCAAATCTTAAAAGTCATGATGGACATATATTAATGCAAGATATTCTTCCATTAGCTTTAAGGTCGTCAATGCCAAAACAAGTTATTACGGTTGTTTTTCAGTTATCATCATTCTTCAAGGCATTATGTTCTAAGGTTCTTGATCCTCAGGAGCTTGATCAGTTGCAGTCTCAAGTCGTACTTACATTATGTCAGATGGAAAAGATTTTTCCTCCTGGATTTTTTACGATTATGGTTCATCTACTCATTCACCTAGCTTCGAAAGCTAAACTTGGTGGACCGGTACACTACAGATGGATGTACCATATCGAGAGGTAATGCTGTAAAACTTAAATTTTATAATTTATATAACTTTTTTATTATTTAATATGATATAAATATCATACTTTTTGAAGGTATCTTGTATGTTTGAAGGATTATGTACGAAACAAAGCCCATCCTGAGGGCTCAATAGCAGAGGGATATATTGCTGAAGAGTGTTTAACATTTTGTTCAAGATATCTCGAAGGTGTTGAGACTGTATTCAATCGACCTCAACGTCATGGTGATACTATGGAGAATACAGATATATACAAATTTGCATCATCCAGAAGATTTATAGGAAAAGCTGAAAGTATTGTTCTTGACCATAAATCCATGTCACAAGCACACCGTTATGTATTGCTACATAGTGACATAATATCTGACTATCGCAGGTTAGTTTTAACATCATGTATCATGCATGTGCCATGTATAATGGTACGGGGATATAAGATGTGTTATTTTGAATTTTTTTATAATATTTATTCTTTATATAGGCTGATCAGCAGGGGAGGGAGCCTGGTGAGGTGGAGTTCTATCGGATGACGTACGTTCACCAGGATGGCAGTTTTGTTCGGGACAAGTCCAGAGATATATATGTATTTTTTATTTATGTTATATTATGATTTATATTTTTATTTTTATTAAGTATTAATATATGTGTTTTTTGTAAAATATAGAATAGGGCTACCTCTATGATATCCGAGCGTGCTGGCAAGGGTTCATCATCTACACAGAGCAGTCCATCGAGGTCGATGTATTCTCGGAGTTGATGGGACCAGAGCATCCTAGACGAGTGAGGGGTTATGGGATTGGAGTTACCCCTACTCAGTTATCTGAGGTGCATAGATATACTCGGGATACTAGAGAGAGTCATGATCAGTTACATGTTCGTCAGCTCCAGGAGGAGATAGCAGAGCTTCGACAGATATGTGATGCAGACAGAGCAGAGATGCAGACCATTAGGTCTCAGCTAGAGCATGTTACATCTGTGCTGCATATGTTCATGTCATCTCAGGTAAGTAATTATTTATTAATTTTGTATGTATCTAATAATTTAGAATATATATAATGTATGTATTATAATTCCTGATGTATATCTTGCAGGTTCCTGGAGTATCTGCGAGCCGCAGACCTGACGACGACCAGCCTCCCACGGATCAGTGATGCCATATGGTTTTTTTATTATTTATGTATATCTTTTTGTTTATTTGAACTTGGATTGATATGTTTATATATATATATAAACTTTTTATATTTGGTTTGTATTTGGGTTTGTGTATGTTGGATGTGATATGTGATACAGGTTTGAATATTTTTATTTGTTTGTGTATGTTGGATGTGATACAGGTTTGAATGTTTCATTTTCATAATGTATACAGGTTATGGGTTTGTATATATGGCTGTTTATTTTTTAAAAAAAAAAAAAATCTACCGACGCTTTAAAGCATCGCTAGATTTGGACCTGGCGACGCTTTAAAGCGTCGCTATACCTGGAACTGGCGACGCTTTAAAGCGTCGCTAGGGTTTAGTCTAGCGACGCTTTAAAGCGTCGCTATAACTATAATTGGCGACGCTTTAAAGCGTCGCTAGGGTTTAGTCTAGCGACGCTTTAAAGCATCTCTATAACTAGAACTGGCGACGCTTTAAAGCGTCGCTAAAACTGGAACTGGCGACGCTTTAAAACGTCGCTAGGATTTAATCTAGCGACACTTTAAAGCGTCGCTAGATTTAAAACTCGCTAAATTTAAAACTAGCGACGCTTTAAAATGTCGGTAAATAAAAATTTAGCGACGCTTTAAAGCGTCGGCAGGTTGCGTCCCAACGCTTACATAGGCGACGCTTTAGCGATGCTTTACAAAACGTCGGGAGATTATTTAGCGATGCTTAAAAGCGTCGGGAAAGGTCAAAAAAAGCGTGGCTAAAGCTCAGATTCACTGTAGTGGTGATTCGATTAAATCTAGAATTTTTTTTAAAAAAAAAATTCTAAAAATTTTTTCTGAGATCCATGATAGTTAGTGTGAGTGAGAGATCGGAATTTTCTTTTTTATTTTCGTTTTACTAACCCGTGTCTTAGTGGTGTCAAGTTGACCTACTCACCTTTAGGTAAAAAAAGATTGCAAAAATCTAAACATCTTGAATCGAACATTATCTGGTGGATAGGGACGTGCGGGATAACTACATCGGGATTCATCCCCCATTCCTTTTTCTTACAAAAAACAAAAAAAATAAAAAAACAAAAAAACAAAGAAACATTAAAGAAAAAAGAAACAAAATAAAAGGATAATAGTACAACCGATCCCGGCAGTAAGCCTTTGAACTAATCATGGACAAATGGCATGCAAAAGAAATCCATTTCACACCATGTGACTTTAAACAACAAAAAGGAACTTTATCATATAACCTATGTTTTTAACATCCTCCATCACAAAAGCTAATGTAAATTAGTTTGCATTAATTACCATTTGAAAATTCTATCATCTTCATGCTAATTTTAAGATTTAACTTTACATCAGAGACGATGAAATCTCGTTTCAAGTTTCTTAGCTTTTTCCAAAATATTTTGCATTCCTGACCGTCTTTAATAAAATCCTAAGTAAAAATTATCATATTCTCCTTGCATAACATCCTAAGCTCATGCATACTGCATCCACCAAGCGATGAACAGTTATGTAATCATAAGCGATCAGAAAGAAAGAAAGAAAGGGCTGCTTAAAAAGACAAGAACTCAGATTTGCATTATCAAATTTTATCCTCCATCATATATAATTATTTTTTTATTCGAACATCATATTTAATTCATGAACTCCCTGCTAGCTCTAATTAAGATTTAGGTTAATGAGATCGAAGATGCCTCTAGAATGACAACTTCATCTAGAAGGACTCGATCCCCCCCGTGACACCGCCAGCAGCACGAGAGATAACAAGACATTTTCGGGATTTTCTACTTCTTTTATTACGATTTTTTTTTTTTTTTTTTTTTTTTTTTGGCATCGTTCTATTCAATTCGAGTAGCAAGATCGAGAATAAAATTGCTTGATATTTTTTTCGAATCCTCTACTTTGTCCCAACCAATAATTAAGGTGGAGATTTCGGGACATTTCCACCGATCGAAAGAGATGTTTACTTCCTCCCGTGACACCTTCCCAACTTGGCCTGCAGGCCTTCAGCGTTTTACAAAGGTGGCCCCTAGACTTATCCCAGAAAACAAGATCGCAAATTTTGTCACTGGCCAGTTAGCGAAGTGTTACTTTAAGGTTAACTTAGTCTATCATCGGATAACTTGGTCTATTTACTGGAGATGCCACTGGCAAGCCAATGCCTATCCAAGAATATTAAAGCTGTCAACTTCATAGCTAAGGTTAGCCTAACAACCAATAATAATAAGGTTAGTCCCACACATCATTGATGTATATGACTTAACTACTCCTAAAGTGGGGACGACAAGCATTCCTCTAAAAGGATGGTTCCCCGTGGAGGAAAAGATGGCATTGTCGTGCAAGTCTAAAACAGTTTCATATTTGGAGGGCTAAAGATATATATATATATATATATATATATATATATATGTAGACACTGTTGCTGACCCTAAAATTAAGGCTTTTGTCACGCTGAAGATTTCATGAGACCAAGAAGGCAATAATAAACCACAATGGGCAATGCAAGAAGAATAAAGAACAGCAGATGGGCATGAATCAAAACAATCATATTTAATCGGTTCATAAACAGTGTAAAAGAAATTAATGGGTCAGACCGATGCCTTCCATTTATTAAGAGTGATAATAGGCACGAAGGATGCCAGGGAAGCAGCAGGCCAGGTTGTCTTAAAAAAGATATGGAACATATAAAAGAAAAGAAGATTTCTAGGAATTTGCATTGTCATTTTTATAAGGTGAGGTCTAGAAACTTGCAACTGCCCTCTGGATGCTTTGTTCATGAGGAAAGAATTTTGGGTAGGTGACCCAACTGTCACTTGTTGCATATATAAATTCGCAAGGTGGGTTTTGCTGGCATCTTGATTGATTGGAAAGACAGGTTTATGGGTGTAACAATCAGGGATATATACCTCTATGATTTTGGTAACCCATATGATATCGGTCTCAAATCATCGAGCCCCCACTGGCTCGGCAGAGGACAAAACATGGAATTGTGGGTGACCTATGAATTGGTTCTTTATGTGATTGCCAAGACCCCACGTTTCATCATGCTAACAATAAGGCCCTCTAAATAGAGCTTTCATCTCTAAAATATATCGATATGAAGGATTTAAAGATGATTTAAGTTCATGATTCTCAATCAAGCAAAAACAACAGATAATAAAAGAAAAAAAAAAAATAGAGAGAGAGAGAGAGAGAGAGAGAGAGAGATTTTCACCCAACTATCCATGAGCAATGCTCGAGAATAATATTAAAGGAAGAACCGAATCTTTCATATCATTTTTTTTTTTCATAAAACAAAAGAGACAGAACAATGGAAATATGTATCTGAAAGACAAAAATTTCAATAAATATTCTCCAAACACTGCAATCCTCTTACAATCATCTTATTGGAGGTTCAGAAAGTGAAGACACAAGCCATCGATCTACAAACAAGCAAACATGCGAATACTAGAATCTCTCTCTCTCTCTCTCTCTCTCTCTCTCTCTCTCTCTCTATCTCCCTGTGCGCCTGCCTCCTTCTAAACTAAATTGAGTAGCTCCACAGAGACTCGTCAAGATGTAGAGGCCCAGCCGAGGTAGATGGGACTTCTTGACAATCAAAAGACTGCCTTCTTATCTCATTATTAGACAGAGCTGAAGAGATATCGGGGTTCATGTCTGTGGTGAGCCCTGTTTCCTGTGAAACACTAGGCCTTTCCCTATCTGTCTTCCAGCTCTGTTTCAACCCACGCCCATGGCCACTACCCTCCAGCAACTGCACCAAACTACCTCCATATTGAAGCATGTCGCCTAAATTGGGAGCCCCTTGGCTGGCATACAAGGAGCTTGGCAGCGACATCTTGGTGAGAAGCAACGGGGTTGGCGGTACCTCAGAAAGCTTGGCAGAGGCGGTGATGAAAGGGGAGTTGAGGTACCCTGCCAGCAGCTCCTCATGGCCTTTTGGACCCTCCACTGCATTGGAGAAGCAGGTCACGTGGGCCGGGTCTGATACCGATGAGTCCCTGTTCTTGCTGGTGAAAGGAATATCCATCAATGGTGGCAGTATTGAAGTGCCCGATTCATCTCCAAAGGATGATCCCACTCTCACCGGCCCCATGGATTTCTTCCCGCTTGAATTCTTTTGGAACACTCTACATATCACCCACTCATTCTATCCAATCAGTAAAAGAAAACAAACAGAAGTCATCAAGACAAGTTGAGGATTTCAGATGGTCATGGACTAGAAACTAAGCAAGACACGGAGAGAGAGAGAGAGTGCAAGCACCTTTGCCGTTTTAGGGAGGTTGTAGAGAGAGTACTTCCCCTCCGGTCTATATTCATGCATGACCCAATCGGACTTCTCCCCCTTTGGAGCCCTGCCTCTATAGAAGACAAGGGTCTTCTTCATCCCAACGAGGCTCTTCCCTCTGTAGATCTCCTTGTCCTTTCCTGTTGCTTTCCAGTAGCCAGCCTCGGTGGCCCTGTTGGTCCTCAAACCAGTCGGGTACTTCCTGTCCCTCACACAGAAGAAGTACCACTCCTCCTCTCCCATTTTGGCTCTCCCTTGAAACCCAAACACATAGAGATTTAAGAAGAGAAGACTCCTGAACAAAAATCTAGAGCAGGGACTAAAGGGCCCGGGGAAGGCTTACGAGGCAAATCCCATGGCTCGCACTTGTTCAAGTCGACCTCTCCGATTGCTTCTGCGTCGAAGCCGGCGTCCATGACCTTCTTGCAGAGATAGTGAGTGATGAGCTCTTCGTCGGTGGGGTGAAACCGGAAGCCTGGCGGCAAGTCCATGCGTTCCACTCCCCTGTGAAGAACCACATCACCATGCTCCATTGCTTTGTGATGTGCTCTGTTTGAATCACCAAGTTGAATTAATAAAAAGAACTCAAAGAAGTTGCAATCAAATAAAAAGCACTCTTTCCTACCAAAAAAAAAAAAAACAAAAAAGCTCGTTTATATTCTATATCTATTGACTAGGTATCAAAATAAACTTTTTTTTTTTTTTTGAGAAAATCAAAATAAACTTCTTTACATGACCACTAAGTTTACACGATCCAACAAGAAAATGAAAATTAAGAGATTAATAACCCAACCTAGTACGTGATAAAAGGGTGGCTAATGGAGGGTCACCCTCGCCAGCCTCCGTTTTGATTCAGAAAAAAGAGGAAGGGGAAAAGAGAGGGTAGTTGGAGATGAGAGTCTCTAGCCTTGGAGAAATTGAAAGAATTCGTTAAGGAAAAATATGTTGGGAGGGGGATGACCCTCTTTTATACTACAAGCTTTTGTTTTCTATAGAAAGAAACGTAACCTCCAAGGCACCGTGGTACACTGTTGTAGCTTCCTTCTAAACCGCCTTAGCTATTTCATCTTCCGTTATTGTTATGATCCTAGAATTACCTCATTGACCTGACCGGATGCTAGAAATCGTCCAAAGGGTTACCATACATGGGTTAATTGACTTGGGGGATTTAAGGTTAATTGACCTGGTCATTTACACTTGTCATGGTGCAGGAATAGTAGTTGGCTTTTACAGGCAAATAATGCATCTTGGAGAAGGTTTTAATTTTTTTTTATTAAATCATGTTGTTCATTATTATCAAATATGCTTAGCAAAAATTACAAGTTTTTTTCATTTAGTTTAATATCCAATTATCCATGTATTTTATTTTACATTGATTATTCGTCAGAAAGATCTTGAATATCTATAAAAGGTCAAGAATTTAAATAACACCTTCCAACTTATTTTTTTTTAATGAGATTCCTAGTTGTTATAAATGGTATCAGAATAAACTCAACCTATAACCTATGTAAATTAGGGGATACTCTAATATGGATTCCAACTTATTTTTTTTTTAATATCCAATTATTCATGTATTTTATTTTACATTGATTATTCGCCAGAAAGATCTTGAATATCTATAAAAGGTCAAGAAATTAAATAACACCTTCCAACTTATTTTTTTTAATGAGATTTCTAGTTGTTATAAATGGTATCAGAATAAACTCAGCCTATAACCTATGTAAATTAGGGGATACTCTAATATGGATTCGGTGGAGTTGATCACGGGCCGATCATGATATTTATGAATAGATACATGAATTTGGATTTTTAATCTAACGAGAATGCTGAAACTTTAAATAAAAAAAAGTATACGGGACCCGTGCATATTTATGTTTAGTTCTACACCGATTACTTGCTAGAAATATTTTGAATATTTAAACAAAATCAGGAATTCAAATAATATATTTCAACTAGCTTTTTTTTGAATGGGATCCTAAACCGTTACATCGATGATCAAATCATGTTATGCTTGTATTGCCGACTTCTAATAGTTAATATAAGTATCCTAAATTTTGTGAGATAATTTGAAGGATACATTTCCACCTGTAAAGCTGACTCATGGACAAGTAATTGTAGTTCAAGGTTAGAAGCATTCATGAGCCTAGCTCCTATTAAATTTGAATTTTTTTTTTTTTTTTTTTTTTTTTTTTTGGCATAAGAAAAAGGAATAGGGGGGATTAAATTTGAGTTTGAGCACAAATAGATAAAGCCAGGGGGGTTAAGTTGCAACTAGTGCAACAGTTGGCTTTTGATAAGATTTTACTGTTTGCGGTATCATTTCCTGGTTATCTTTGTAAATGGTTTATCTGCAACCAATTCCTTAATTGTACTTTTTATTGGGCACATTGTGAGAGGTTTGGTCTCGTAGTTCCCACCAGCTCTCAACAATTGTCATCTACCTTACGACTTCGCATCATCTCCCCTCCTTTTTATTATTTTTTCCTCATCTCGTTTCACACACAACATGACAGCCCCAACAAACCTTCTTGTCACCACCCCAACAGTCTGAATGGCCTGGGCTTGATATCATGATAAAGGTAACGGACCACCATCAACAAATTTGTTAATATATATATATATATATATATATATATATATATATATTCCTTATATTGTTCAAAATTATCAATAAAACCTCTAATTTCTTGCATCCCTTGGATAATTACTCGGATCAAAAGTATTTCTCCTTCAACATTCCATGGATATTCTGCTTCAACAGCCAACCATGGTCAAATTTTCAACAATCATTGATACTTAATCATAAAGTTAAACACTAACTTTTGACACGTTAACATGAAAGTTCCATGTAAACATTGCTTTCTTTTTATCATTATTTAGTCTTCGTTATCTCATCCCCACTTCATGGAGCACATATTATTCTTCCTCTGATAATATTAATAATATTATTTTTTTATATAAAAATAGATTAAATTATAAAAAAATATTTTTACGTTCAATAATTTATAAGACCTATACCTATATCCTATTAAATTAATAAAGTAAATGAAACCGTTTATCCCATGAAAAATCAAAATTGCTCTTATATTATGCATGTCCTTAATGATCGTTGTAGCACTTAAAGCTATTTTGGTCATTTTTAAAATTTTTGTAACGCGATATTTAGATCTCATTTAAGGTTAATAGTTTGACTAATATTCTATTAAATTATACATTTAAAAATTAGATAAAAATAAATCTCGAAGAGATAAAGCATAGATTTTTTAATTGTAAGATGTAAAGTAATTTATGTCTAATATTTTTATAATTTACTCAAAAAATAATATATATTTATGATCAAGATAGTAACGATGCAATTAATGAATATCACCATGATGCATGGTTGGTGATCCCATATGTTATTTAAACTTAAAAAGTGAATATAGGCTAAATAATGATTCACCTAACCAAAACAAAATAACAAATTGGTCATTATCAAATGCAAGCATTTTTATTTTTATCTTTGTTATTATTATTATTATCATTATTATTATTATTATTATTATTATTATTATTATTATTATTATTATTATTTAAAAGCGATCGTCGCCAGAAGAAACGGAGTGCCACATGAATGGTGCTTCCCTCGTTGCCTCCTATAATTGCATGGAATGCAAGGAAGCGCCAGCTTCCATCATCTCCAACCGAAACCCGTTCCAAAAGGATGACATAGAGAGCCAGTGGCCACTCCCTCTCTAAAATTTCTTGCCGTAGAGCTGCTTTCCCTTTCCCGCAACTGCACCAATGATGGCGAGACGCGTGAGGGATTTGGTCGCTGGGGAAGAGTTCCAAGCGTCCAGGGAACCATCCAGGGGTGACCCCAACCGGGTCCCGAGTCATCGTCCATATCCAGCCACCTCAGCACTCCCACTTAGAAGCCAGCTACCCAAAGCTAAGTTCTCCGAGCTCCACCGTCACGGTAGTCGATCTTTGATGGTTTGCATGAGAAAACTTGAACTATGGTTATACCTTCACCATCTGTTCTGTCCTATTTGTGTAACATGAGTTGGTGGCGGAGCAAACACGTATTTATATATATATAGTTTCTTTATTTTTTTAATTTTATTTTTCCTTGCCTTTTTAGTGATTCAAGCGGAGGGCCATGCCTTGAGCAAAAATAGCCAAATAAAGCATTTTACTTCGACATTTTAGTGATGTCAGGCTGACATGCTCGTCGATGATAAGAAGAGCACATAAAAATTTGTGACTCGAATCGAACATAATCTGATAGGCCGGAGCCTGAAATATACCGAAATTTATACTCTCTCTCCTTTCCTTTATCAAAAAAAAAGAAAAAAAAAAAAAAAAAAAAGCATCAGCGGAGAGAGAAAGGGTAAGCCAATTGGGATGGAAGAACATCGCCCATTTCACATTAAATGTAAGATTTGGGCCTGGGTTAAAGTCGGCAGACCCAGCCGACTTCAACCCAGACTGAGAAAAAAAAAAGGGGGACGATGACCGGAACAGGGGAAGAAGAGGTGGAGTCGAACGGGGCTCCTCAGACCGAATTCTTCGCCGAAAAAATTGGTGGAAGCGTCATGGAGGGGAGGGAAGAGATCGACGATGAGTCTGGGACGGTGAAAATCCCGATTTCATGGGTTTGAGTTCCAAACGGCAGCGAAACCCGATGGATTTTCTTTAAATTTTCCTCATCACCACCGATCCGAGCCTCATCGAACTTCTTCCACACGACGTCCTCCTCTCCGGCCGGCGACGAAGAATTCTTCAAGCACCGGTAAGTCTTCCAAATTTTTTGAAAATTTGTTGTTTTTTTGGATTTTTCCGGTTCGGTTGGGTTGGGGCCGTTCACCGTCGCCGCCATCGCCTGTCGTTGACAGTCCGAGAAGACTGCGGCAACCACCATGGTTGCCGGCAGTGGGGGAAGGGATGAAGACGGTTCGGCCGGCTGAGGAGGAGAAATAGGGGTGGTTCGGAGAAAGAAAAGAAAAGAGAAAGAAAGAAAAGAAAATGAAAAGAAAAAAAAAAAGTTCTGTACGGCCAGAAAAAATAATAATAATAATAAAATAAAATAATATATATATATATATAATAAGAGGAGAGAGAAAGAGGAGAGAGAAGGAAGAGAGAGAAAGAAGAGAGAAGGAGGAGAGAGAAGGAAGAGAGAGAAAATCAGGGATTTTTTTCAAGATTTGAGAAAGAAAAAATTGAGAATTTAGTTTTAATTAAAATTATTTATCTATGTAGAGAATCAATCCTGAGCGAGAAGGCGTCGCACCGATTTCGGGTACGGATTAGTACAGGCGTGATAGTTGATAGTAAGGACTTCTAAACTTGATCACCCGTAATATATTTTAATTGACCTGATTTGATCCGAGCATATATTAAATATTTTTCATGCATGGTAGTTTTCGGATAACATGATTTGATTTCCGGGTTACGGAACGAGTTTGTTGATATTTTGATTGCATTTGCCAAGTGATCTTGAAATGTGTTTGATCGTGATATCGATCGTTGGAAAGTGACATGATCTGACTATGTGAGAAGAAATGATAAAGTGTTAAGTGAACTGGTGTTTGGACTAGTCATGCCACGGCGGTACCGTGGTTTCTCAGTGTGCCCGTCAAGGCTGGAGTGTGACAATTTGTGTGCCCGTCACAGGCTGGAGTGTGACAATAGTGTGCCAGTCACAGGCTGGAGTATGACCGTATCTAGTCCAGAACCCTAAAGATAATGGTTAAATAATTGAAAATTTTAAAAGAAAAAAAATGTAAAAATTCCAAAGTTTTTGGTTAAACATGAAATCTGAATTGTTGATTTCGTCACATGTTATACTAATGTTTTGCATCTTTCATATACATGTATATTATTATTGGTAATTATTTGGAACCCTTACTGGGCTATGTAGCTCACTCCCTACCATCTGTTTTCTTTCAGAGACTCAGGATATTTAAAGAGGATCTAGGCTGGATGTGAGACGGAGCTTCATGTTTGTTGAGCTAATTAGTTAGTTAGTTCGGTTACTGACGTTTGTGAGTCAGTAGACCAATTTATGATCATCGAGTTAAATACTGAATTGTACATCATTAATGGATTATTAATATAATATTAATTTAGCCTGGATATGTTTGAATTGTTGTGTACCTAGGTCTTGCATAATCTCTAGGATAAAATCTAGACTTTGTGCGGTCGGTCATGTAGCCGATTCTGATACTGGATTCGGGACATGACATTAAACATCTATGTACGTAGCAAAGTAGCAAAGGCGAACTAATTATCTGATTCCCTTCTCTATGAATACGTGTACGTAGCTTGAATCCCATCTGCAAAATATCTAGAAGCAGGGGATATTTAATAGATGTAAGAAGACCTGTTTCGAATGTAAGCAGAGCCACGCCTAGGAGGTTTTAAATTTGAACACCACGTACGAACCCTCCCAAGCCGCTGTTAACACCAAGATGTATGAAGCTTTTGATGATGTCGTATTTGAAAGTGAATCTACATCCAGTGCTCTCATACTTGTTGGAGACTTTATGTACACATATCAAAGAAAATCATGCGTGCAAAATAGAAATAAATATGTGGACTCGTCGCATCATCTAGGATATATATATATTTCTTAAGGATGATTATTTTTTTATCATGTAGCTGGATTTTATGAAAGTTATTGTATATGTCTAGAATATAAAATCTACACCCTTCGTATACTTTAGGTGAATTATATATGCCAATACTTGTTTATTTGTAAAACAGAGGGTTTATGCTTGTAAGAGAGAGAGAGAGAGAGAGAGAGAGAGAGAGAGAGAGAGAGAGAGAGAGAGTACCATGGTTGTATATAATAATGAAGCGAAGCAGTCGCCGGTCAAAGTTTCAAATTTCTTCGTGAGATATAAAAGGAGGAAATAAAACGTGTTGTTTAAGAGATAGATCAAATGGTCAAGGTTTCAAAATAAAAGTACTTCAAGTGGATTGAAGGAGGATGTGCTATTACTCTACATCACACACTTATCGCGCTAATAAGTATGCTTTCATGAAGTGTCATCGCTGGATATGATGGTGAATGCAACCGATTGCACCAAATTATGGCCATATGGAGTGAAAAAGCGGCTATTTATTAAATTTTTCATTAAGGAACGAACTACTTTCCCTCCTAGATATTGGATATCTTTTTGGTAGGATAAGTATTGGATATCTTGAAATGCACACAAATGTATTAGGATGGATGTGAATCTAAAGGCATGTCATCACTTTCTTACCCCCAAAATATATATATATATATATATATAACTAAAAAAAAATGCAAATTGACATTTTAAATTAGTAGCAAAGATAAGTAATTTTTTAAAATTTATTATATTAGACTTGTCTTAGCAGTCATCTCTCTTTCTTTAGTAATCAAGGATCGTAAATCTTAGCAGATCAGGGTCTTGGATTGTGCATCAATAAGTATTAACTGCACCGAGCCGATTTCGTTCATTTAGCTTTTTTTTTTTTTTTTTTGGGTTTTGAATAATGGAAAAAAGAAGCTAGGGATGACATTAATTGCACCGCCGAGATATTTATATATATTTGCAACTTGTCACATGCATATATAAATGGGTCTTCGTTCGACCAAGTGAGTACTTGTTTTTCCACTGCGACGGTGGAGACGACTCATGCAAGATGCTTGATAAGTCTGCGTGGCTTCATTGGCGTGGTTCTATAAATGGCCGCGTGTTTTTCTTCCAAATCAAATGGTAATCGGTGCGGTCGGCGTAGATTTTTCTGCCGATAAATGAGGATAGACGGAGAAGAAGATATAGCTGGCTAAGGTAAGCCGCTGTCTCCCTCATACTGTGAGTCCCAGTTCTTATTGGGCTGATTTTAGACTGAAGTCGGCGGCCCTCAGACTGTGAGGCCCAGTTCTTATTGGGCTGATTTTGGATTGAAGTCGGCGCCCTCGCCGACTTCAGTTCAAATTTCTTCTGGTTCGGGAGTTTGGATTTCCCGGCGAGAAATCCGGAGAGGCTCGTCGACGCCGCCGGAAGTGGGGGGGATAAGGATTTTTTCCTCGAGTTTTAGGGACATTGGGAGCCTCTGTTGATCCGGGAATACCTCCCTGTGAGTGGAGCGCCGACGACTTCTTCGTGTGTCCCTGCCCTCGTCAGCGCACTCCACCAGTGGTCGCTGCGGCCGGAGCCAGTCTCGCCGGTAAGTCTTCTTCCTCGGGAAGGGGTAGTGTATGGTTGATTGGCTGGGAGGAAGGAAGAATCCGGTTGATTCTTCCTCTCCGTTGAAGCCGTGTACTGTGACCGACGACGAAAAAGTCACCGTCGGATTCCTCCTCTCCGGCAACCGTCCTGGGCGGCCGATCACAGGGATCGCCGCCGTCCCTTCGCTTGCTTGGGGGGGAGAGAGTGAGGGAGAGAGGGATTTTGATCGACCGGGAGGCTCTGTTGCAGGCGGCAATCTCCGGCTCGATGCTCACGGCTGACGGTCGGACGACCGCCGTAGGGGTCGTCGGACCCTCTTCTCCCTCCGGCGAGTACTCCGGGTTGGTCGGACGGGAGGATCGCCGCTGATCCTCCCTGGTTCTTCCGTGGAATCGGGGAGGGGGTGCTGTGGCCGGAGTGGGCTTTTGGCTGGGCTCGGTTTGATCAGAGCTTGGCTGGGCCAAGCTGGATTGGGCCGGGTTTGGCTGGGCCGGGCTGGGCTGGGCTGGGCTTGGCTGGGCCGGGCCTCGTTGGGCCAGACTTGGTTGAGCCATGCCCTGTTGGGCTAGGTCTATTTCTTGGTTGGGCCGATCCAGTAAAAACCCCATTAGAAAAAATAAATAAATAAATAATAATAATAATGATTATATTAATAATATTAAATAAAGGGGAAGAAGGGGAAAAGATCTGTTGGACAAGGTTGTTCCAAGAAAATTTAGTTTTATTTTAATTTGTGATTCAGGATCATCGTTGACTTTGGAAGACCCGGATTAGTGTTGGACTGTTCTAGTTGGTGAATACTCCTCTGTAAGTTATCTTGACCTCTGATATGTATGCCAATATATATATATATTTATAACTTAGTAGATATATGTAATATATCTGCTTTTGATTGCATTGGATTGCGTGCATCATGCTGGTGTGGGTGCTGTGTTGGCGTGAGTACATTGTGTTGGTGTGGGTATATTGTGGGATTGCTTTGGATTGCGTGCGTCGTGTTGATGTGGATGCATTATACTGGTGTTGAGTGGTGCAGTTGGTTGTGAGTGCTCTCTAGTCTGACTATGATCATACGAGAACCTAGTCTCCTTTTGGGCCTCCAGCAGGGCTATTGCTGGCACATGACCGTTGAGCGGTATGTGACACAGGAGCTAGATGTCTTATTTTAGCCATGCGTGGTGGGCACATACAGAGGATGCATGTTTCTCGTATGATACTCATAGCTAGTTTTTCTTTTGGGCCTCCAGCAGGGCTATTGCTGGCACATGACTGTTGAGCGGTATGTGATACAGGATCTAGTCTCTTTCGGGGCGAGCCATGGGCCAATCGTGGCCATAGTCTGAGAGACTATGAGAGTTAAGTAAATGGTTGGCCATCCATAGTCGTGTCGTGTCTGTGTCGGTCGTATTAAGTGTACGTATTTGCATCAGGTCGTGGATTATTATTATTATATTGCTGGATATCTTGTTGCATGATGTATTATGCTTGTTGTTATTAGATGCATATTGGTGTATGTATATTGAAGGTGTTGATAACTTACTGAGCCTGTGTAGCTCATCCCTATTTTCCTATATTTTTTGTTTCAGATATCGAAGATCATTTGGGCTTTGGAACCGGTCAGTGAGGAGCTAGGTTTTAGGTGTTAATCCCTGAGTTTATATTTTATCTGTATTTTATTTTCTGTTAATCTTTATGGAAAGTTGTTCCTTACTATTGTTTGGTTGTAGATTTGAAAGTTAGGCCTGGCATGATCTCTAGAAGATATCTAGGATTGTGCGGCCGATCACGTAGCCGATCCTTGATCTGATTCGGGGCGTGACAGAGACCCAGCACGTGGGCACGAGGAGACAAGGACACGTGGTAAAGCATGATCGGAGAGAAAGCTAGAGTAATCCATAGTGCACGAGTTAAGAATAATATAGGGGAAGTACCGAAAGTCTCCACTAAAAAAATAGGTCGTTTCTATTTTTTTTATTTTTTATTTTTGTAAAAAAAAAAACTCATTGATATGGGACTAACATCGATTAAAAGCTTAGTGTGTTAGGCCATCTTGTCAAGTCTCCGAGAATTCTACGATTGAATTTGATCCAAGTGATGGCTTCAATTTCCGGGCATTATCAGGATTTGAGGATGGTAAACACTATTGCCACCAAAATTTGATGCGGCAAAACTAGACGAATTGGTTGAAACGATGAACTTGGTTGATCGATTCATGGTCTGATCAGGCTAAAAGGTTGGCTCTCGGGGTAGAAAACCTAACATGTAAATAGAAAGAAAAAATGCTACAAGTTACTGGACTTAATCCAATGGAGAACTTTCCAATGTCTAAAAGTTAAAGGTCAAATTTTAGTGGAATGGTAAAGAACCGAGGATATAAACCATGCAAAATGGATATGCTAACCTAAATATTCTTTGGATCCTAAAAATATAGGAGCGAGGACATGAAACCAGCCAATGCTCGAAAAGAGAGGAGGGATTGAAGCAAATGAACGTGCTATAAAATCTTTCAAACATGCGAAACAAGCTGTAATCGTCCCAAGAAGATGCATGATAAGTGCATGAAAAACTATAACCCCCATTCTTAATATGATTTAACCATCCCTGATGCATTTGATTCGGCAACATATGGTGTATTGTTTTATCGGCCGGCCCGTCTAATTTGCAACAATGAGGAGCGACCGCATCACTCGGCCTGCTGGTAGCAACCGGGCCTGTAGCTAAATCTTTCATTTCTCCTTGTTTACTGAGGAGGAAAAGTTGTACCTCGGGTTTTTTTTTTTCTTTTTTCCAAAAGGTGGTACCCTAGAAAGCATGACCAACATTTTTTTAGCGGGCGGCTCGGTTGATCAGCAACCGGCTGGCTCTGTTGAGAGAATTCCATCAGAAGAAAATGGCCGTGTTGGATACCGTATACGACACACGATAGGTAGCTTTTAGTCCCACATCGGATATGCTGAAACGAGGTAGGGATGGTTCGAGTTATAAAAACGACACCTTGGAATCGGCGATGGCATCTTTGCGCTTGGGGCAATGACGCAGCTAGTGAGGTTATAACCGAGGCGCGTCAATTGCTGGTTGAAAACTACTTCCAAACCCCCTCTGTGGCCTGGGTTCGGCCCAGCGCCATTGAGAATTTCTGGAAGGGCTCCCTCTAGCCCAGGGTTAAGCCCTACAATTCTGTAATTATAACCGTTTCTCTAGGGTGTGTGATGAGCAGATATCAAATATCAAAGCAGCTTTTATGGCCGGTTACCTTTAAATCTTGCATAATTATTTGCGGCGGCATCGAACAAATCCCCGGCATCATGAAGATATTCTCGGCTCGGCTCCTCTTGTGGGCCTTTCCTTAAAGCCCAGTTCCATGGAATGATCCTGAAGCTTGGCTTGCTCCCATTGCGGATGTTGCTGCTCGATCTGCTTTGATTGCGGGCTTTACGAGAAGAAGCAATTTGAATGTTGCCCATCAATTGTTCGATGAGTTTACTTGCAAAGATTCGGTCTCTTGGAACATAAAGATTGCTGGATTTGCTAAACAAGGAAAAGCTATTCGATGGGGCACCAGAACGGGATGCTGTGTCTTGGAATACGATTGTTACTCGGCTGTGTGCAACACGGGCTTCATGCACAAGCATTGGAGGTCTATGAGGATATGCAGAGGGCAGGAGAGAGGCCCGACGAGACAACATTTGTGAGGTTGATATCTTCCTGCGCGGACTCGGGTGCTCTTAATGCACCGACCAACATGTATGCCAAGTGTGGGAGGCAATGGAGGTAACGGGCGTTTGGACTTGGAATTCGATCGTCGGAGGGCTAACCTTCCCTGAGAGGGCGGAATAATCTGTACATTTATTCCAGTAGATGAAGATGGAGGATGTAGGGCTGAATGAGATTACTTTTCTTGGTGTATTGGCTGCAAGTAGTCATGGTTGGTTAGTCAAAGAGGGCTGCGGATATTTTTCTCTAATGAAAATTGAGTACAGGATTATAACCAAGCATGAAGATTATAGTTGCATGGTGGACATGTTTCAATGTGCAGGCTTTGCTGAAAGAAACATTCAAAGCTTGTACATGCTATGAAGATTGAACCGGGCATTGCTCGGAGCTTGCATTCTCCATGGAACATCAAGTTGGGAGAACATGCAAAAGAGAAGAAACAAAATGCAAGTGGGCACTGCATGGGAACTTTTTAAAAAATAATATTATTTTAATAAATAATTATTAAAATAGATTTTTGGTAATATATTTATCAAAATAGATGAATTTTGACCGCATGTCACTTAAACTTAGACATGTGGCTTGACTCAGGACACGTGGCAAGAAAGGAGGCAGGATGTGGTCAATCGGGAGGACATGGCATGAAATCGCAGCTACCAGCTACGATTTCTCAGCCGAAGTCCTATAAGTCCTTCCCCAATTCTTTTTTTTTCTATTTAGGTTCGGCCCCAGCTCTTTTTTGTTCTCTCTCGGCCCCATCTTCCCAAATCTTTCTTTTCCCTTGCCCCACTCGTGGTCCTAGCTTCTGAAGCTCCTGTTCTCTTTGTTCGTATCCCATTTCGACCATTTCTTTTGGACTGTTGTCCTGTCTGGATCCCACCAATCCGGTCTAAAAATATTCTGTTTCCTAAGATATGTTTCATGGTATTTTAATTGGTTTAATTATTTAATTGTTGTTATAGCCGCTTGTTTATTATATTTTTTTATATTTATTAATTTAATTTTTAAAATTTAATATTATGGTCTAATGGTATTTTTATTTTTTTAGCAATATAATTGCATGACGTTTGATTTGTACATATTTTAGTTATTTGTGATGCTTATATTATGGTTTAATATTGCATGAAATGATCTCCCTTTATTGATAAATTTAGGTTTTGATTCAATATTTATCTCCCTTTAGAGATAATTTTATATTTTGATATTGGAAAAAAAAATATGTATAGCATTAAGCTTTGAAGAATTATTAGGTTAATAAATATTCATAATTTATTTAATCAAATTTGGAAAAGATAATTTATAGTCTTCATTATTAAAAATAATAACTTTTAATTTTTAAATGTAGATGAAATTATAATGGTAAATAAATTTACTTGGTAAATTTAAATATGTATTGAATTATTGAAATTATTTTATTATAAATTAATGATTAAAATTATTTCATTATTATAGAATTTAAATAATTAATTAATTATAAATATATAATTATATAAGAATAATATATTAATATAGATATAAGTAATTAATATAGTTATATAAATAATTGATCTATTTAATATAAATAAAGTATGATGTTAATACTAAATAAATAAAATATATAAATCTTTAAAGCATGTAATTAATTAATTAATTAAAAATGAGTTTGATGCAGAACAAAGAACAAGGAAGCGTATGCGAAAGTAAATTTAAGATTAATTCTTTTTTTTTCTTTTTTTTTTTATATTTCAGAAATTGGCTTTGACTCAAAGTAAAGCTAAACTAAGTTGAAGGAAACTAGGTAAGGATTGAAAGCACAATTTAGATGAAACTAAATTATCAGAGTAGTTCAGAAGTAACGGATCGCTGGGGGTTGAGAAACTCCCAGACCTAGGTTTCGCTCTGAACTTTCAACAGGACAGAAATAGAGAGGAGAGATGGTTTACCAACCAGACAGTGATCTTCTCAGAATTTGGGTGGAAGAACTCTCTCGAGCAGATTGTGGAATCCTCGGAGTCGGCTATCTTCGCAATGGATCCTCCAATACTGGTCTTGTGGTTTGGTCGGCTTCTCCTGGACTCAAGATCTGGAAAGAAGAGGAACAAGTGATGGAATTCAGATACTCAAGAAAAGATTTACCAGGTTGAAGAACTTGAAAGCTGAAGTTGCTGAAATCAGGATTCTCCTGGAGGCTGATCTGACTTCCTCTTAGAATTGCTGTAGATCTGAAGTATCCGGACTGGAGCTGGATGCTGGTGGTCGGCCTGGACTTGGAGAGGGTGGCCGTGAGAGGTGGGATAGGCTAGGGCTTGGTGGAAAGAGAAGGGTGATGGCGGCTAGGGTTTGGGAGTGGAGTGGCTAACCTAGGGTTTGGATTTTGGAGATCTCACACCTCCTCAAGGTTCCTGGGGAACCCGGATTTACTCCCTCACGGAGCTCAACACCTGGATGCAAGTGCGGAAGAGAGAAAACACAAAGTTTGCTCACAAAAAAAATTTGGCTTCATTCATCTGATTTTTTTCAAACTTACATGGGGTTTTAATTTATAGGCCATTACAAAGAGTAGGGTTTTACATCTTCCCATGTGGGACTAAAGGAGGGGATCTTCAAATTAGGATATCAATCCCTACTCATATGGCGGCCAATTAATTCCAAAGTTGATTGAAGCTTCAAAAGGAAAGTGGGTGGCGCCTCCTTGTCTTGACCTCCAAGAAAATATTTTTTTCCTTCTATGCTTGGCCTTATCTGGAAGTGTTTGGGCGCCTCTTAACCTTTCCCTCTAAGAGAAAATTTGTTGCCTTTTATATCTGGCTTTAGTTGGAATGATTAGGGCGCCTCCTAACCTTGCTTTTCAAGAGAAATCCCCTTCCTTCCATGGCTCAACCATTTTTGGATACCTCCTTTTCTTTCTCCCCAAGTTATGGCTCCTTCTAACTTTGTTTGAGTATTTCTGGCAGGTAATGGGCGCCTCCTTGAATCTCTCCCCAAGAGAATTTCTTCCCTTTCATAGTTTGGTTCTTTTGGGAAGTCTTGGACCGCCCCCTTGATTTGTGGACCCCTGGTGGATTTCTCCTCAATTGGCGCATGAAAGAGGGGAGCTGCTATCTGTGGTGTGGGGACCAAAGCCTGCTGGATGGAGATGTGGCGTCCCCTGGACTCAGGCGTATGGCTGGGAGTGTGGCTGGGAGTGTGGTGCCCACTTGCTTGGCCTTGGGAGAAAATGTAACACCCCCAAGTTGAAGCCCTAGTCCACTACTGAGTCAACATGACTCAACAAAATAAAAATGCAGGTAATACAGACTCAAACTAAAATTGAGTTGATCAAGTCAACCCTTATTACAAGCCAAAAACCCTAATTCTTCGGGCAAGGTTAATCAGAGATCCAGATGGAGCTCTGAAATCTTCTTCTGAGTCTGTGCCCGCACCAGAGTTTGTCATACTATATAAGTAATTTATTAGTTTATCAGTAAAGTTAATAACATACACGCTGTATTAAATTAATAATAAAGAAATTCATTTAAAATTAATAATAGTATAATAAAATATATTGTATAAATAGAATACATTACAACATATATAATTTATTTGATATAAATAAATTATCGTACGTTTACTAAATATTTAAAACATATGAATATTTATAGCTTATAAATAATTATTTAATTAAATATGAATACATGGTGGTATAGAGTTAATATATTAAATTATAAATGAAGTTAGTAATGTATATATTGTATTAAAGAAAATTTGAAAATCATGTAGTACTTAAAAATTGTTGATCCCTGGAATAATTTTGATGATAACAAAATATTGGAGCATGCATTCGATACTGACTATTTTCAAATATTTAAGAAATTTTTGTAGGATGTTTCAGATGGACAACTATTTACCCTACAGCTATGAGATCATTATAATGTATCAATTTGTTCATAAGATAAGTTTCATGTATTTGAGAGTCCTAGCTATATTTAAATGTATATTCTTGTAAAAGGGGCAATTTCATGTAAATCTTAAGTTTAAAATCTTAGATTAGGTTTAGAAGAAGTTTGTTGTTGTTTGAAAGTTGTTGGAAGAAGTTTGGAGAAGTTTGAAAGCATTTGAAGGAAGTTCATTCGAGCCGACTCAATATTTAGAGCTGATACATTGTTTTGGCACAACACAAAGATTTTTGATACGCAGTCAACCGAGCCGACTCAATGAAGATCCGAGCTGACTCTTCTAGAGTGTCTGAAATTCAATTCTGAGAGAACCAATTAACCGAGCCGACTCGACTGAAATGAGCCGACTTTTCTAGAATTCAGTTTCTGCATGTCTGAGCATCCGAGCCGACTCGACCCATCCGAGCCGACTCGACCCATCCGAGCCGACTCGAATTGCAAAATTTGAGCAGTAACGGCTAGTTCCAGAAATTGAATTTCTTAGTTTCTAAGCTCTTCAATGACTAGTTTTCGACTTCCAAGGCACTTCAATGGTCATATTTACCTAGAACCACATTAAAATGCTATAAATGAAGGATTTAAGTGAAGGGAGAAGTTCTTTAAGAAGAGAGAAGAGCATTGAATATCCTAAGTGCTTTGAAGTGAAAAGAACCCAAATTCTCCAACAACTCTCAACCAATTTCTTGAGTCAATCATTGAACGATTGTGAAAGCTTTAAAGAGCATTTAAGAAGCATTGAAGAAAGCTTCATTTAGAACTTCAACTGCAACCATCAAATCTTTGGGTTTGTTTTAAGTGTTGCTTCCTTTTATAACTCTATTTTTGAGTTGTTCCAAGTATAGCAGGGGCTATAACTTGTGAGCTGTTTGTAGGTTATTGATGAACTTTGAAAACCAAGTTTGGGTTGTTAGTGAGCCCAGAAAAACTATCATTGTATTAGGTTTTGGATTGTAAGCCCGTTGCAAAACAATTCGACTGTATTCGAAAAAAATATAGTGGAAATCTCAAGTGTACACCTTAAATAGTGGATATATGAGCTGGGTTGCTTCGAACCACTATAAATTTATGATGTTTATAATTGATCTTATCTTTATTTACTTGCTTCCGCACATAACACTTGATACACTTCACTCACCACTCAAAGTTTTCAAAAGGGCACATCTTGTTCAAAAAGTTTTCAAATCCAATTCACCCCCCTCTTGGATTGGCCAACTGGGCAACAAAAATATTTATGGTATGATAAAAGATACCGTATAAACATAAAATCTTAGTAAATTTAAATAAAGTTTAGTATGAATAATGATTATTTAAAATTTATAAATATTTAGAACATATAATTAATTTAATAATAAAAATTAGAAAGTTATGGTATATAAATAAATTGTTAAGTTATGAATGAAGTTATTAATTTATACACTATATTAATCATATTATGAATTTATTTATTAAAAAATAGAATCATATTATATAAAAAAATTATTTGAGTAGAAATATTAGAAATATGTAACCTGCATGTTTGTAATTTTATTTTTTTTAGATATACAGTATGAATATTTATGGTATATATATAGAAATTATTTTTATTGACAAAATTATATTTCAAAATTATTTCTTAGGTTAATCATTCAATTTTTTTATATATTTTTATAAAATTTGTATTGCATTGAACCGTAGACCCGTCAATTGTTAATATGCATATCCTGTAGTATCCATACACTTTTATAAATTTGTACGTATTTAAAAATTATGCATATTAATCAATTGATTCTCCAATTTAAATAGTTTAAAAATTATAAATAATTTTACACATCAGCTTACAGTAATCAAACAATGTACAATGGAGACCGAATAAAATTTTGAACAGTATTTTTTATCAGTTCTCCACATACATAATTATTTGTATGTGAAGAACTAAGAAGAAATACTGCTGAAATTTTATTCAGTCTCCATTATACATCATTTGATTACAGTAAGCATACCTGTAAAATTAATACAATTCCTGAATGGAATAGGACCTATCTTTACCTAGTAGTTGGTGATATGATGTATTTACAATTTAAGTAATCATAAACCCTGTACGTAGATAAAAATTTGAAAATGTATTGAAATCTATATTTATATACTTAATAAAATAATTACTTTTCTAATTCCATTGTCATATTAATTATTTTATTTAATTCGTTATTTAATGATGTCAATATAAATTTTGAAAAAATTATCTCTAAATATATTTTGTTTATCAAACATGTAGGGTATAATGGACAAACAATCATAGTTTTATGTTATATTAATGGTTCTATGATTAATGAAAAATATGGTATTGAGTATAAACGGGGATCGAAAAAGGTAAAAATGATATTGATATGGCTACATCGCTGACGTGAAACGTGCGTCAGATCCAGCTGGATGCCGCAGGTGCCGCGTGGATTTTTCTTTCAAATTCCCCGCTTGGGAAATGGCCCTCCTGCTCCTTCGCCATGTGGCACCCCAAGACGGGTCCACCTCGGCTGAAGTCGAGCGTCTCTGCCACTCCGCCAGGTGTCGACCCAGGAGGGGTCCACCTCGGTCGCAAGCTGGCAGCCTTCTGCTCCCTCGCCAGGTGGCACCCCAAGACGGGTCCACCTCTGCCGAGGTCGAGCCAGGCCCTCCTGCTCCTTCGCCAGGTGGCACCCCAAGACGGGTCCATCTCGGCCAAAGTCGAGCGTCTCTGCCACTCCGCCAGGTGTCCACCCAGGAGGGGTCCACCTCGGCCGAAGCTGGCGGCCTTCTGCTCCCTCGCCAGGTGGCACCCCAAGACGGGTCCAACTCCGTCGAGGTCGAGTCAGGCCCTCCTGCTCCTCCAGGTGGCACCCCAAGACGGGTCCACCTCGGTTGAAGTCGAAAGTTTCTGCCACTCCACCATGTGTCCACCCAGGAGGGGTCCACCTCGGCCGAATCTGCCCGACCTTCTGCTCCCTCGCTAGGTGGCACCCCGAGACGGGTCCACATCTATCGAGGTCGAGCCAGGCCCTCCTGCTCCTTCGCTAGG
Organism: Areca catechu; assembly: GCA_021397845.1. Taxonomy (NCBI): domain Eukaryota; kingdom Viridiplantae; phylum Streptophyta; class Magnoliopsida; order Arecales; family Arecaceae; genus Areca; species Areca catechu. The sequence continues at coordinate 7,665,032 of CM038052.1, forward strand.
TGGCACCCCAAGACGGATCCACCTCAGCTAGAGTCGAGCGTCTCTGCCACTCCGCCAGGTGTCCACCCAAGAGAGATCCACCTCGGCCGAAGCTGGCGGCCTTCTGCTCCCTCGCCAGGTGGCACCCCAAGATGGGTCAACCTCTGCCGAGGTCGAGCCAGGCCCTCCTGCTCCTTCAACAGGTGGCACCCCAAGACGGGTCCACCTCGGTCGAAGTCGAGCATCTTTGCCACTCCGCCAGGTGTCCACCCAGGAGGGGTCCACCTCGGCCGAAGCTGGCGGCCTTCTTCTCCCTCGCCAGGTCACACCCGAAGATGGGTCCACTTCTACCGAGGTCGAGCAAGGCCCCCCTGCTCCTTCGCCAGGTGGCACTCCAAGACGGGTCCATCTCGGTCAAAGTCGAGCGTCTCTGCCACTCCACCACGTGTCCACCCAGGAGAAGTCCACCTTGGCCATAGCTGGCGGCCTTCTGCTCCCTCGCCAGGTGGAACCCCAAGATGGGTCCACCTCTGCCGAGGTCGAGCCAGGCCCTCCTGCTCCTTCGTTAGGTGGAACCCCAAGAAGGGTCCACCTCGGTCGGAGTCGAGCGTCTCTGCCACTCTGCCAGGTGTCCACCTAAGAGGGGTCCACCTTGGCCAAAGCTGACGGCCTTTTGCTCCCTCGCCAGGTGGCACCCCAAGACGGGTCCACCTCTGCCGAGGTCGAGCTAGGCCCTCCTGCTCTTTCACCAGGTGGCACCCCAAGACGGGTCCACCTCGGCCGGAGTCGAGCGTCTCTGCCACTCCGCCAGGTGTCCACCCAGGAGGGGTCCACCTCGGTCGAAGTTGGCGGCCTTCTGCTCCCTCGCCAGGTGGCACCCCAAGACGGGTCCAAGACGAGCTAGTGCTCACCTCCACCTCGGCCAAAGTCAAGCGTCTCTGCCACTCCGCCAGGTGTCCACCCAGGAGGGGTCCACCTCGACCGAAGTTGGTGGCCTTCTGCTCCCTCGTCATATGGCACCCCAAGACAGGTCCACCTCTATCGAGGTCGAGCCAGGCCCCCCTGCTCCTTCGCCAGGTGGCACTCCAAGACGGGTCCACCTCGACCGAAGTCGAGCGTCTCTGCCACTCTGCCAGGTGTCCACCCAAGAGGGATCCACCTTGACCGAAGCTGGCGGCCTTCTGCTCCCTCGCCAGGTGGCACCCCGAGACGGGTCCACCTCTGCCGAGGTCGAGCCAGGCCCTCCTGCTCCTTCGCTAGGTGGCACCCTAAGACGGGTCCACCTCGGTCGAAGCTGGCGGCCTTCTGCTCCCTCGCCAGGTGGCACCCCAAGATGGGTCCACCTCTGCCAAGGTCGAGCCAGGCCCCCCTGCTCTTCTCCAGGTGGCACTCTAAGACGGGTCCACCTCGGTCGAAGTTGAGCATCTCTGCCACTCCGCCAGGTGTCCACCCATGAGGGGTCCACCTTGACCGAAGCTGGCGGCCTTCTACTCCCTCACCAGGTGGCATCCCAAGACGGTCCACCTCAGCCGAGGTCGAGCCAGGCCCTCATGCTCCTTCACCAGGTGGCACCCAAAACAGGTCCACCTCGGCTGAAGTCGAGCGTCTCTGGCACTCCGCCAGGTGTCCACCCAGGAGGGTCCACCTCGGTCGAAGCTGGCGGCCTTCTACTCCCTCACCAGGTGGCACTCCAAGATGGGTCCTCCTCAGCCGAGGTCGAGCCAGGCCCTCCTTCTCCTTCGCCAGGTGGCACCCAAAGACGGGTCCACCTCGACCGAAGTCGAGCATCTCTGCCACTCCGCCAGGTGTCCACCCGGGAGGGGTCCATCTCGGTCGAAGCTGGCGGCCTTCTGCTCCCTCGCCAGGTGGCATCCCAAGACGGGTCCACCTCAGCCGAGGTCGAGCCAGGCCCTCCTGCTCCTTCGCCAGGTGGCATCCCAAGATGGGTCCACCTCGGCCGAAGTCGAGTGTCTCTGCCACTCTACCAGGTGTCCACCTAGGAGGGGTCCACCTCGACCGAAGCTGGCGACTTTTCTGCTCCGTCGCCAGGTGGCACCCCCAAGACGGTTCCACCTCGGTCGAAGTCAGCCCTACTCTACAAAGCCTCGGGGAGGCAGAGGCACAGGTCACGAGGTCGCCACTAGAGCCGGCACGCGCCGCGTCCCGTACAGGGTGCCAGTACGGCCCGCAGTGATACACGAAACCTTGTTTACATCGGTTAAACAGGGCCCCGTGATCGAGGAACGAAATCCTTGCAGGCAGGAGTCTGAAATGGCCAGAAGCCCATCATCAATGCCTCGAAAGGAGAGCTCCCATACTTGGCCCGAGGTCTCGCCAGTCTTCCCCTTTCGTGACATATGACGGACGAGGCGGGCCGGCCACTTAACTCTCGAACCTGAAGGAGGAGAGGATCCAGAGATCTCCGGGAACCTTCGGGAGGGGACATGGGCTGAAGGCGGTCCGGTGGTATAAAAGGAACGGAGAAAGTGGACAAAAAGGTAAGTCGAAAAGAGGATAGAAGATCGAGAGAACGATCTGGGGGCCCCCAAGAAGTCCTCAGGCACGAGCTCAGTGAACCCAGCGCAGGAAGCCGGGCTTCAACTCCTCTCTTCCTCACACTTCTCTCATCTACATCTCCTCTAAGCACGGGAATCCTTCGGGAACCCACCTTAGAGGACCTGTTCTATCTTGCCACTCTCTAACTTGACCGTCGAGTGCCTCCGCCGGAATTCCCGGCACGGGTCTCTGACTTTGTTTTGTAGGACCGGAAGCTTGGAGATCTCGAGGTGAGAAAGTCTGAGAACCGGCGCCAGCTCACGAGCTACAGGCCACCGCAGTAAGATCGACAGCAGATTGGCACGCTGGGAAGGGGGGCAGAATAGTAACCCCTGTACAAGCAAGCTCTCAGTGGGCGAAAGCGTGCTCCAACCATGGTGGTGACACGTGGGCACGAAGCATCCACCAGCTGAGCAGGAGAGGTTCCTTCTCCCTAGGGACTACAAAGCCCGGAGAGGGAACTTCCTGGTCCACCTCCTCCTCCTCAGTCGTCCTCGGTGGACGGTCCTTTCATAGCTGTCGTTCAGCAGCTGCAAACACTGACTACAGTTGTGCGTGATAGCTGCAGCACCAGCAACGCTCCCTGGTCACTCAGTCCTAGCCAGGGACCCCCGCGGCTCGAGCCACGGGCCCCCGCAGAAGTCTGCGCTCCATCCAAGGCAGGCCTTCCCATCCACGGGCGGTTTCCAATCCCCACAGGAGCCACTAAACTCCTGCGAAGAGAAACCATTCCGGTTCGGTGGATCACGAGAGTCGATCCCTGGCCAATGATGCCGAAGTAGCATGGCACAGCAGGCGCCATCAGGGCAAGGCCCCTCGCCGAGACCGATCGGCACCTCCTTCTCCAGCGGCCTCGGTGGAAGATTCCACCGACGAGGCCATCAGGTGCCAAGCCGAGAGGTGCCTGGAGTAGCACGAGCACAAGTTGGCAGAGTTCTCTCGCCGCTTTGCCGACATGCAGAGCTCCCCAATCAATCCAGTGAGCTACAACGCCCAACCACCCTTCTCCTAGGAAATCCAAGAGGAATCGATCCCGAATCAGTTCCGTATGCCTCAGGTGGATCCCTACGATGGGACCACCGACCCCTTGGACCACTTAGAGAGCTATAAGGCTTCCATGGGGGTCCAGGAGGCGACGGACACTCTTCTGTGCATTGCCTTCCCAGCCACTCTCTGGAAGGCTGCTCGAGTTTGGTTCACCCGTCTCGAGCCGAAATCCATCAGCTCCTTCCATCAGCTGGAAGGAAAGTTTATGTCACACTTCGACGCTTGTCGAAAGGTGCCAAGGGAGATAGATAGCCTCTTCTCTATCCGCCAGCAAGACCAGGAGCTGCTGCGGGATTATATCACCCACTTCAAGACCATCGCCCTGGAGATTTATAGCTTAGATGAGCCTGTCGCCATGCTGGCATTGAAGGCGGGCTCAAAACCTCCTGCCTGACATATTTCCTCGACAAGAAGCCCTCCAAGACGTATTATGAGCTCCTCCTCCGCGTCCATAAGTACATCTGAGCCGAGGAGGCTGACCGCACCAGGCGAGAGCTGGACGGGAAGCCTTCGAAGAAGCCTGCCCCAAGGGATGTCTTTAGGACCCGGAGGCCTGGACCACCTGCGAACTTTCGTCCAAGTCCGAAGCCGAAGAATGGCGCTCCCCCGGAGCGGACCTTCACCCCTCTCCTCGCTCCCAGAACGAAGATCCTCATGGAGATTGAGGGCGAGCGCTACCTCCGTCGGCCTCCTTCTCAGAACCCAAGGAACATCCGAGACAAGACAAAGTATTGTCAATTTCACCGCGAGCACGGCCACGACACAGAGGAGTGCCGTAATCTAAAACGGGAGATCGAGGAGTTGATCAAGAGGGGCTACCTCAAGAAGTTCGTAAGGAATGATGTCCCGGTGGAAGGCCAGCTGCTCGTAGCCCTTCCTCCTGTCCCTGCAATCGACAACCGTCCAACGGAGAAGCCGGTGGGCATGATCTCTTGGGGGATAAGGCGGGCGATGAAGAGAGCCCGGGAGGCAAGAGACCTGGAGAATGTACCCCCCTTTGAAAAGGAAAATGAAAATGAAAATATAAACAATGATGCGGTGGTTGTCGAGATGACCATCGCTAAGCATCCTGTACATCGTATTATGGTGGATAGTGGGAGCTCTACTGACATACTTTTTTATGATGGTTTCTCCCAGATGAATTTATCTCATGATCAGTTAAAGCCAGTGCACACCCCTCTTGTGGGCTTCACCGGAGATTCTATGGGGGTCGAAGGAGAGATCACTCTCCCTGTCACCGCCGGGTCCCCACCCCGGCAGAGTACGGTCATGATGACATTTACCGTCGTCAGGCTCCCATCACCTTACAATGCTATCCTCGACCGTCCAGGGCTCAACCAGCTGGATGCAGTCATTTCCATCAAGAGGTTGCTGGTGCAGTTCCCTACCGCCTCTGGGACGGGGGTGATGAGAGGGACGGCCCAACCTGTCCCGCATTGCCTGCAGACGGTCCCAGGGGCTCAGTGTGCTGAGCTCGACTCCGACGTCGATGACCTCGACCTAAGGGTGCAAGACCCCAGGGGAGGCCCTATGGAGCGCTTATTGACGTACCCACTCGGCTCGGACCCTCAGAAAATGGTGCAGATAGGAGCTCAACTCCCAGAGGATGAGCGGCTCGTTTGCTAGACTTCCTCCGGACGAACACTAATGTGTTCACCTAGTCTGCTGCAGACATGCCAGGTATCCCCTCGGAGGTCATCACCCACCAATTGAAGATCGATCCGAGGTGTCACCCAGTCTGCCAGAAGAAGAGGAGCTTTGCTGCAGAAAGACAGAAGGCCATCAATGAGGAAGTGGAGAAGCTTCTCACCACCGGCTTTGTACGAGAGGTACAGTATCCCAGTTGGCTGGCGAACGTGGTGATGGTGAAGAAGAGCAACGACAAGTGGAGGATCTATGTGGACTACACCGACCTCAACCGAGCTTGCCCGAAGGACAGTTTCCCTCTTCCAAAGATGATCAGCTCGTGGACACCACTTCAGGACATCGTCTCCTCTCTTTTATGGATGCCTTCTCCGGATACAACCAGATCCGAATGCACCTAGAGGACGAAGAGCACACCGCCTTCGTCACCGATCGTAGGACCTACTGCTATAGATGATGCCGTTCGGCCTCAAGAACTCAGGTGCCACGTACCAACGTCTGGTCAACAAGGTCTTCAAAGACCAAATTGGCCGCAACATGCAGGTATACGTGGACGACATGCTGGTGATGAGCAAGCCGATTTCGGACCATGTCGGTGACCTGGCGGAGACCTTAGTAACCTACGGCTTCACCAGATGAAGTTGAACCCGGCGAAGTGTGCTTTCGGCGTATCCACAGGGAAGTGCCTGGGGTTCATGGTGACCCAGAGAGGGATAGAGGCCAACCCGGAGAAGGTCCAGGCGATCCTGGACATGGAGCAACCCACCTCCAAGAAGCAGGTGCAGCGACTCACCGGCCGGATAGCCGCCATGAGTCGATTTATTTCAAGGTCCGCTGACCGCTGCCAGCCCTTCTTCAAGGCGCTGAGGAAGATGAACGACTTCGCCTAAACGAAGGAGTGCCAGGAGGCATTTGAAGAGCTGAAGAAGACATTGGCATCGCTGCCATTGCTTTCCCGGCCGGAGGAAGGAGAAGAGCTCCTCCTGTATCTGGTGGTCACACCGGAAGCCATCAGCTCGGTCCTGGTTCGGACGGACGACAAAGGGATGCAGAGGCCGGTGTATTACACGAGCAAACTCCTCTACGATGCGGAGCTCAGGTATTCTCGATCCGAGAAACTGATTTTTGTGCTAATCGTGTCCGCTCAGCATCTCAGGCCTTACTTCAAGCGCACCGCATTACGGTCCTGATGGATCAGCCGCTGAAAGCGGTGTTCAGTCAGCGGACATGTCTGAATGCCTAGCAAAATGGGCGCTCAAGCTCAGCAAGTTCGACATCACCTACAGGCCGAGGTCGGCCATGAAGGTACAGGTACTCGCTAATTTCTTGGTTGAGTGTGCAGGCCTGGGCGAGGGACCAGAAGAGAGCCCCCAAGACCGGCAGCCATATCCAGGACCAGAGGAGGACGTCTGGATCCTTCACGTAGACAGAGCCTCAAACTCTGGTGGGAGCGGAGTTGAACTCATTCTTGCCAACGGCGAAGGGGTCGTCGCCGAGTGTGTGCTCCGCTTCCAGTTCACCACCACCAATAACCAGGCGGAGTACGAAGAGCTTCTCGCGGGACTGAGAGTTTCCCACGAGCTGGGCGTGGCCTGCCTCAGGGTCTTCACCAACTCCCAGCTGGTGGCCGGGCAAGTCTCGAGGGAGTACAAGGCGTGGGACCCCCAAATGGTGAAGTACTTGGAGCTCGTATGCACGAGCGCGGCAGGTTTTAGGTGCTTCAATGTCTCCCATATCCCTCGTGGGGAAAATGCTCGCGCAGACGCCCTCTCCTGCCTTGTAACCCTGCCGGACTCATCACTGGGCCGCGCTTACATCGAGCATCTCAAAGCCCCGAGCTACGAGACACCCATGGAGGTCTAGAAGGTCAACCTAGAGCCCAGCTGGATGGATAAGTACATCGAGTACATCACCAACGGCACCCTGCTAGAGGATCGCGTGGCGGCCGGCCTCATTTAGAGAAAGGCCGCACGGTTCGTATTGATGGACGGGCTACTGTATCGGAGATCCTACTCCTACCCGCTCCTCAAGTGTATGAGACCCGCAGAAGTCGCACTCGTGCTCCAAGAGATCCACGAGGGCATCTGTGGGAACCATGTGGGGGGCAGAATGCTGGCATACAAGGCCCTCCGTCAAGGCTGTTTCTGGGAGACGATGAGAGAAGACGTTGCTGACTTCGTGAAGAGGTGCGACCGATATCAGCGACACGCTGTGGTGCAATGTCAGCCCGCTGCTCTACTCTCCCAGCTCTCCGCCCCATGGCCGTTCGCTCAATAGAGCATTGATCTCCTAGGACCTTTTTCTCCGGCGTCCGGACAACGAAAGTTCCTGATCGTGGCTATAGACTACTTCACGAAGTGGATCGAGACCGAGCCCTTGGCCCGGATCACGGAGGCAAATGTCACCAAGTTCCTTTGGAAGTCAATTATCTGCCGCTTTGGCTTATCCCACACCATCATCACCTACAACGGATGCCAGTTTGATTGTCGGGAGTTCGAGGAGTTCTGCGACGATCTCGGAATCCACCATCATTTCACCTCGGTGGTGCATCCTCAGACGAATAGAGAAGCAGAGGTAACAAACAGGACAATCTTGCAAGACCTCCGGACAAGACTAGACCAGGCCAAGGGGAGGTGGGTAGAAGAGCTCCCAAGCATCCTTTGGGCATACCACACTACCCCAAGGATGGCTACGGACGAGACCCCATTCAACCTCATCTTCAGGATGGAAGCGGTTATCCTAATTGAGCTCAGCCTACCGACCCTGCGCATGGAGCAGTATGATGAGACGGAGAACCCAACCCGGATGCTACTGAACCTGGACCTCCTTGAAGAAATGAGGGACAGGGCCCGAGTTCGGATGGTAGCTTACTGGCAACGAGTGGCCAGATACTACAACTCCAGGGTGTGACCGAAATCCTTCTGCCAGGGAGACTTGGTGCTCCGACACGCTGAAGCTTCCCAGCCATGGGAGTGCGGAAAGCTCTCCCCAAATTGGGAAGGCCCTTATAGGGTGGCGGAGGTACTTTCCCACGGGGCGTACTACCTGGAAGAGCTAGGCGGATCCCGGTTCCCTCGGACCTGGAATGCCTTTTCCGCACTCCCCAAATTGGGAAGGCCCTTATAGGGTGGCGGAGGTACTTTCCCACGGGACGTACTACCTGGAAGAGCTAGGCGGATCCCGGTTCCCTCGGACTGGAATGCCTCAAACCTGAGGATGTACTACCAATAGTGTAAGGCCCCTCAAACTTCAATAATAAAATCTTTTTCACCAAATGCCCACTCTCATTTCGTAGGATAAAAGCCATCCAGCTCTAGGTTCGGCGAGCATGGGCACGGCGAAAAATCCGCGAGGGCTCGAAGCTCCCTCTTATAAAAGTCCTGGAGTTCAGTCCGGAGTGTCGCACGAAATTAAGTTCCAACATGCGGCCTTGGAGTTCAGTCCGGAAGAGGTCCCAAAGACCTAGGTATCGGTCCTACAAAATCCCGGAGAACAGCTCGGTAGGTCGCGTAAGGCTCAGTTCCGGCCTGCGGCCTCGGGGTTCAGTCTGGAAGTTCGCGAGGAAACTGGTTCCAAAGCGAAGTCCCGGACCTCAGTCTGGAAGGTGGAGCAAAATCCAATTCACCCACGCAATCCCGGAGTTTAGCTCGGAATGCACATTAGGACTTAGTCCCAGTGGCTAGCACCGGGGTTCAATCTGGAAGATGCACAAAAAAAAAAAGGAATGAGAGAAAGAAGAACAAGTTCATGAAAGAAATTCTTCATTTCTACCAAAGAGTTCCTTACAAAAGGGGGGGCCCCGACAGGCCGGAAGACCCCAAAGAAAGAAAATAAATACATGATCATGCAGAAATATAGAAAAAGAAATAGAGCCGTAGGGCTACTTCGCCGCAGCCGCGTCCTCCTCGGGTTGGGGGGCACCCTCTCCGCTGGCGGTGTCGTCTGTAGGTGTTCGAGAGCCGCCACCTCAGCTGCCGCTGCAGTCGAAGCTCCTTCGGTGGGCTCCTCCCTCCGGTCGCCCAGAATGACCTCGCTGAGATCGAGCTCGGGGAAGAAGGAGCTTACCTTCTCCCGCACACCTGGAACCCCTTCAGGAAGGAGTCAACGGCCGCCTTGTGCACCTCCGCCCTGAACTCTTCGGATGCCCAGAACCTTTACACAGCTTCCTGCACCTCCTTCGACGCCTCCAATAGCCCGTTGACATAGGAGTTTCTGTCCTTGGCTATGCTAAGCTCCTTCAGGACCTCCTCGACCCAGCGCTCTAGCGACCGAGATTGGGCCCTGAGACGTGCCATCTCTGCCGCGTCATCCTCGGCACGACGCTGATTCGAGATCCTCTCCTCAGACAGAGAGGTCTCGAGCTCTCTCATGCGCCCCTCGGCATGACCCAGGTCCGCTCGAAGGGTCTGGTTGTTCCCCCGCAGCTCGACCCCCTTCTCCATGAGGTCCTTCACGTCAGTTGCCAGTTTGCCGAGCTTCTTCTCCTTCTTTGCATCCTTCTTGGCGTAGCCCGAGAGGAAGTTCCTCAGCAGGAGAATGTCCGTCCCGATCTGTATCGAAAAAGATACAAGATGTCAGTAAGATCCAACTGGAACTTTAAAAGAGAAGGGCTCGGGACTCACCATGAAGAGTAGGGGGAGGATCCCCAGCAGTGCGTCGGCGTAGTCCCGGCCGCCCCTTAGGCGGCGGTCCCGGGAGGTGCACGCGAACTCCATCACCTTCTTCGCGAGCCCTTGGTCACGGATGATGGAGGAGTTGGCGGCGAGACTCAGAGGTGGAATGTGGGCGTCGGCAGCAGGCTGGGCGGCCGCCCCTTCGTCGGGCGATGCGGCCGTCGGTGGAGCCACCGTCGCCCTGGTGGCCACCGCAGAGACAACCAGCGCGGCAACTAGAGCAGGCACTGCACGAGGAGGTTCTGGCCTCCTCTCTTCCCCGGCCCTGTCGAGCTCGACGACGAGGACATCGGGTGCATGAGTTTGGGGCGGCCTGGGAACAGAACCCATTGCCCCGGGTCCGGTAGCAGCAGGAGTGGGCGCGGGCCACCGGCTCGTCTCAGTGCAAGCCCTCTTCGCTGGGGCCTCCTCGATCCCTTCAGCGGCGTCCCTCTTCAGGACGCCCTCCATCAGGCTCTCGACGGAGAACTTCATTCCTGGAGGAAAAGGTCAGTTATACCAGTTTAAAGGAAAAGAAGTGCAGAGTAAAAAATGAAAGCAATAGAAGGAGATCCGGGGTCTCACCCAACTCCCGGATGGGACTGATTCCTATCTCGAATAAATTCTGCTCTGAGAGCAGAACCACATCACCCAGCATCTGCGTGAAGACCTCTTGGTCCACTGGCTCGACCTGGGAGTTCCGGTTCGAGGACCGATCTGGCTCGCTCCAGGTCCAGTCAATGTCCTCGACCGAGACGAAGAAGAAGCGGTTCTTCCAACCCTTGATCGATGAGGGGAATTCGAACCTGAGGCACCTAGGCCGGGGTGAAATATACCACCAGCCATCATCGATAGAGTAGCGCTTCAAGGTGAAGAGGGCCCTGAAAGGGAGAAACGAACAACGAACCCGTGAAAGTGACATAAGATAATGAAAGCGAAGATGACCCGGATGGCATTAGGAGCCAACTGGGCCGGGACAAGATGATAGTGGCTGAGAAAGGAAAGAAAGAAGGGATGTAGGGGGAAACGAAGACCTCCAACAAGGAAGTCTTCGTAGAAGAAGACCGGCCCAGGGCCACTTGAGGTCACTCGATCCCTAGGTCCCGGAAGGGAAAGACGGATTGAATTCGGGATGCCATAGGTATCCCGGATCCAAGAAAGGTCATCTCCGGTCATCGTCGAAGCATAACCGGAGGGACCGGAAGAAGAAACCTCCACCACCGGAGGAGGGAGAGAAGAAATGGGACGTGCAGGAATTGCAGGAGGGGACCTAGGACCCCTAGGGACACCTATGGTCAAAGTCCTCGGTCGAAGCTGCCTCTGGACCTCGACCGGGATTTCTTCCCCCTCTGAGGAGGAAGACGATGGAGTCCTCGGCCGGGAAGACCGGCCTCGTCCGGGTTGGAAGAGACATGACGGTGATGTGCCATCAAGGGGGAAGAAGCAAGAAAAAATGAGATTCGGAGTAGCAAGGAATTGGGAGATAGAAGAAGAAGAGAGGAGTTGCAGGTACTCACCGGAATGTTTTGTACCAAAAGATTGGCAACCCTTGGAAGATGAAGGGAGATCGCTGCAACTGCCGACGAGGTGTGAGAAAGCCGAGAGACTTCGTTTCCGGAAAGTCTCCCTCCTTTTCAAACTCAATCAACAGCAGTCGTACGCCTCTTTCCGTCCTAAGCCATTGGATGACCGCCACGTGGAGGCATGCCCGACATCGACGCTTCGGTCCGATGGAAACTGCCTCGGTTTCAAAATGACGTATTAATGACCGGTCAGACGCGCGCACGTGGCAGCCTCCCATCGGGTCTCGGGTGTAACAGAAGTGGCAGCAGCGATCATGGCAATTATGGCGCAAGATTTTTTGTCCTTTCCTTGTCATCTCCGCATTAACTACCCGTGCCCCAAGCCGCGACGCTTCGATGGGACCTGGAGATGGGGGGCAACTGATATGGCTACATCGCTGACGTGGAACGTGCATCAGATCCAGTTGGATGCCGCCGGTGCCACGTGGATTTTTTTTCAAATTTCTCGCTTGGGAAATGGCCCTCCTGCTCCTTCGCCAGATGGCACCCCAAGACAGGTCCACCTCGGCCGAAGTCGAGCATCTCTGCCACTCCGACAGGTGTCCACCCAGGAGGGGTCCACCTCGATCGAAGCTGGCGGCCTTCTGCTCCCTCGCCAGGTAGCATCCCAAGACGGGTCCATCTCTACCGAGGTCGAGCCAGGCCCTCCTGCTCCTTCGCCAAGTAGCACCCCAAGATGGGTCCACCTCGATCGAAGTCGAGCATCTCTACCACTCCGCCAGGTTTCCATCCAGGAGGGGTCCACCTCGGTCGAAGCTGGCGGTGTTCTGCTCCCTCACCAGGTGGCACCCCAAGATGGGTCCACCTCCACTGAGGTCGAGCCAGGCCCTTCTACTCCTTCTCCAGGTGGCATCCCAAGACAGGTCTACCTCGGTCGAAGTTGAGCATCTCTGCCAGGTGTCCACCCAGGAGGAGTCCACCTCGGCCGAAGCTGGCGGCCTTCTGCTCCCTCGCCAGGTGGCACCCCAAGACGGGTCCACCTCTTCCGAGGTCGAGCCAGGCCCTCCTGCTCCTTCGCTAGGTGGTACCCCAAGACGGTCCACCTCGGCCGGAGTCGAGCGTCTCTGCCGCTCCGCCAGGTGTCTACCCAGGAGGGGTCCACCTCGGCCGAAGCTGGCGGCCTTCTGCTCCCTCGCAAGGTGGCACCCCAAGATGGGTCCACCTCGGCCCGGAGTCGAGCATCTTTGCAACTCCGCCAGGTGTCCACCCAGGAGGGGTCCACCTCGGTCGAAGCTGGCGGCCTTCTGCTCCCTTGCCAGGTGGCACCCCAAGATGGGTCCACCTCTGCCGAGGTCGAGCTAGGCCCCACTGCTTCTTCGCCAGGTGGCACCCCAAGACGGGTCCACCTCGGCCGAAGTCAAGCATCTTTGCCACTCCGCCAGGTGTCCACCCAGGAGGGGTCCACCTCGGCCGAAGCTGGCGGCCTTCTGCTCCCTCGCCAGGTGGCACCCCAAGACGGGTCCACCTCTGCCGAGATCGAGCCAGGCCCCCGTGCTCCTTCGCCAGGTAGCACTCCAAGACGGGTCCACCTCGATCGAAGTCAAGCATCTCTACCACTCCGCCAGGTGTCCACCCAGGAGGGGTCCACCTCGATCGAAGCTGGCGGCCTTCTGCTCCCTCGCCAGGTGGCACCCCAAGACGGGTCCACCTCTGTCGAGGTCGAGCCAGGCCCTCCTGCTCCTTCGCCAGGTGGCACCCCAAGATTGGTCCACCTCGACCGGAATCGAGCGTCTCTGCCACTCCGCCAGGTGTCCACCCAGGAGGGGTCTACCTCGGTCGAAGCTGGCGGCCTTCTGCTCCCTCGCCAGGTGGCACCCCAAGATGGGTCCACCTTTGCCGAGGTCGAGCCAGGCCCCCCTGCTCCTTCGCCAGGTGGCACCCCAAGACGGGTCCACCTTGGCCGAAGTCGAGCATCTCTACCACTCCGCCAGGTGTCCACCTCGGCCGAAGCTGGCGGCCTTCTGCTCCCTCGCCAGGTGGCACCCCAAGACGGCTCCATCTCTGTCGAGATCGAGCCAGGCCCCCCTGCTCCTTCGCCAGGTAGCACTCCAAGACGGGTCCACCTCGGTCGAAGTCAAGCGTCTCTACCATTCCGCCAGGTGTCCACCCAGGAGGGGTCCACCTCGATCGAAGCTAGCGGCCTTCTGCTCCCTCGCTAGGTAGCACCCCAAGACGGGTCTACCTCTGCCGAGGTCGAGCCAGGCCCTCCTGCTCCTTCGCCAGGTGGCACCCCAAGACAGGTCTCCCTCGGCTGAAGTCGAGCGTCTCTACCACTCCGCTAGGTGTCCACCCAAGAGTGGTCCACCTCGGTCGAAGTTGGCGGCCTTCTACTCCCTCGCCAGGTGGCACCCCAAGACGGGTCCACCTCTACCGAGGTCTAACCAGGCCCCCCTGCTCCTTCGCCAGGAGGCACTCCAAGACGGGTCCACCTCGGTCAAAGTCGAGCATCTCTGCCACTCCACCAGGTGTCCACCCAGGAGGGGTCCACCACGGCTGAAGCTGGCGGCCTTCTGCTCCCTCGCCAGGTGGCTGAAAGGAAAACTAGTAGCAAGCATGCTTTGTATTTTAAAACTTTTTCAAAATAACATGCAGCGGAAGCATAATAAAAGGATTAACATTTAATCTAAGCATGCTTTTAAAACTTTTCTATGCTACTTGTCCCAAGATCTTGCATGAATGATTAATATAAACAGTGAAATCATGAATTCTTACTATGAACATTTCAAAGCAACAATCTATATATGTAAGTCCATACCTCGTATGATGTGGAGACGTTCTCTGCTGCGAAAGATCCAGGAGGAGGAAGAAAAACTCTGATTAGCCGCACATGTGTCCGGCCTCTACAGGTGGTTCACACCAAGGCTTTTCAAAATCTGCTTCCACTCCAAGTGCTAGCTTGTTGTGGAATGATTTGATCTGAACTCCTTTTCTTCTTTTGATGCTGGACTCTCCGAATGAAAGAAGAAAAACCAAGAGATAGAGAATGAGTGGTTGAAACCCTTCCCAAACACTCTATCCCAAGACCTAGATCACTAGGTACAAATATGCACACTTTTCTTCAAAAATCTCACACCCCTAAAACTAGAACCTTTCCTAGTTTCTTCCTTTCTTCCCTTTTGATTTTTCCAGCATTTATTTGCTGAATTTTTTCTAAATTTCATCCTCCCATTTCAGCCCATTAAGTAGATGGTGAGGGAGAGGGAAAGTGGGGAGTTATGGAGTGTTAATGGGTAGTTATGGGTGATAATGGTCATAGGAAGTTACATAACTCCCAAAACTGAATTTAAACTTATTTAAATTCAGATTAAAGTATTAATTGATTTCAGTTCATAACTGAAATCAATTGGGTCAAGTGTGTATACATGGGGTTCAACCCAATTGAATCCAAACCTAATTTTGAACCAAATCCTATTTGATTCGTTCCAGATTTTTATAGCTCAATCAAATTGGGCTATCAAGTAATCACATTACTTAATTCACCTCCATGCATCACCAACTATTAGTGAAAATTTTATGTCATAACCTTTTGTGACATCAAGTGTCTACACTTGCGAAATCATCAAGTGTCGACACTTACACAAGTGTCGACACTTGTGTCGATAAAGAAAAACGACCTTTTTTTTCTCTATGAGTCCACGAACGATTCCCAATCATTCTCCGATCATTAGATCAAGTAGAAATCCCTATGGTGTGTGACCCCATAGATTCGAACATTAAGCCGGTAGCACTGGAACATTTCCAATACCAATCAAAGTTGCCATCTAGCAATGACACCCGACGTCCGGATAGGTCGAAGTTGCAGAGCAACAATCAAGAACCAGGAGATATGGAAACCTTATAATTAATCCCTTTGACCTCAATGCTCAGGAAGACTTAGGGTTAAACTACCGAACCCATAAAGTCCATCAACAATGTGTCTCAATCTCACAAGTCATGTAACACTTTACAGAGACTACCCTGGCCAAGGTTTTGCTAAATTGAAACACAGTAAGATATCTGCTCCAAACACTTTGGAGGGGTCAATCCCATCTTGATCCGATCATCGCTACACGAGTACTTAACTGTACCCAGAAACCTTCCATCCCTGGATTAGAAATCCAAATAGTCCAGTACCAAAGTACAGTGAGTTGCTCGCAAGCTACCATGACGATCTCATGTCTGAGGGATAACTACGTCCATATCAAAACTCTAGGCAGAAAAAAGTACAGACGGGTCACGTTCGATGAAATGTCAAACACAATATCTGCATGCCATACCAGTGTCTCTACACTCCTTGGTTAAGAGGACAACCAACGACTATGGCACACAACGACCTATACTTGATATACTATTATCCTGAAATAAGTGTATCATTTGGTCACGAACAATTTTAGGACTATATGATATATCCTCTCTATATCACAAACAAATAGTCCTAAGGACTTCATCACTCAAGAACTCATTACAGAAAGATGAAATAGTGATGAACTGCCAGAATAAATATTTTATTCAATAATATAATTCATATACAATTACATCAAATGTACAACTGTTAACAGTAGAAATTGGCTTTGGGACACATTTCCCAATAGTGGCACCCCAAGACGGGTCCACCTCAGCCGAGGTCGAGCCAGGCACTCCTGCTCCTTCGCCAGGTGGCACTCCAAGATGGGTCCACTCGGTCGAAGTCGAGCGTCTCTGCCAATCCGCCTGGTGTCCACCGAGGAGGGGTCCACCTCGGTCGAAGATGGCGACCTTCTGCTCCCTCGCCAGGTAGCACCCCAAGACGGGTCCACCTCAGTCGAAGTCGAGCATCTTGCCACTTCGCCAGGTGTCCACCCATGAGGGGTCCACCTCGATCGAAGCTGGCGACCTTCTGCTCCCTCGCCAGGTGGCACCCCAAGACAGGTCCACCTCAGCCGAGGTCGAGCCAGGCCCTCCTGCTCCTTTGCCAGGTGGAACCCCAAGGCTGGTCCACCTCGACGAAGTCGAGCATCTCTGCCACTCCGCCAAGTGTCCATCCAAGAGGGGTCCACCTCTGCCGAAGCTGGTGACTTTTCTGCTCCGTCGCTAGGTGGCACCCCCAAGATGGGTCCACCTTGATCGAAGTCAGCCCTACTCTGCAAAGCCTCGGGGAGGCAGAGGCATGGATCACGAGGTCGCCACTAGAGTCGGTGCGTGCCGTGTCCCGTATAGGGTGCCAGTACGGCCCACAACGACATGCGAAATCTCGTTTACGTCGGTTAAACGGGGCCCCGCGATCGAGGAACGAAATCCTTGCGGGCAGGAGCTTGAAACGGCCGGAAGCCCATCGTCAACGCCTCGAAAGGAGAGCTCTCGCACTTGGATCGAGGTCTCGCCAGTCTTCCCCTTTCATGACACACAGCAGACGAGGCAGGCCGGCCACTTAACTCTCGAACCTGAAGGAGGAGGAGAAGATCCAGAGATCTCCGGGAACCTCCAGGAGGGGATATGGGCTTAAGGCTGTCCGGTGGTATAAAAGGGATGGAGAAAGCGGACATAAAGGTAGTCGAAAAGAGGATAGAAGATCGAGAGAACGATCCGGGGGCCCCCAAGAAGTCCTCAGGCGCGAGCTCGGTGAACCCAGCACAGGAAGCCGGGCTTCAACTCCTCTCTTCCTCATACTTCTCTCATCTACATCTCCTCTAAGCACGGGAATACTTCGGGAACCCGCCTTAGAGGACCTGTTCCATCTTGCCGCTCTCTAACTTGACCGTCGGAGTGCCCACGCCGAAATACCCGGCCCGGGTCTCTGACTTTGTTTTGTAGGACCGGAAGCTTGGAGATCTCGAGGTGAGAAAGTCCAAGAACCGGTGCCAGCTCACGAGCTATAGGCCACCGCGGTAAGATCTGCAACATATATGACATTCGAAGAGTTGAAGAACAAAATATGTGGAGTCTTCTATGTAAATAGAACTGGAAAAAAAATATTGATCATTTATAGATATCCACAAGTTGAATAGCCGACATTTATAAAGTATGAACCTGTTCCACTAACCGATGATCCAGACATAGAGATAATGTTTTCAACTATCAGTTCATATTCATGTATATCGAATGCAGAGTTGTACATAAATATCCAAACCGTTGAAGCTCTTAAACCTGTTTACGAACAGGATGATTATGAAGTAACTGTTCGAAATATAGCAATAACTCATGTTAGTAAACATGTTATTTTATACTGTAGTCCGAATATCATAGATAATGTTCTAAAAAATACTGGTTCAAGATTTACACAAGATCCATTACGTACGATAAACAGTATTGTGCTAGAAAGTAATGTTAGAGAAGCATCAGTATACATAGCTGTTGATAATATGATGCATGTAGATAATCAACATTTTCATGAAAATAATGATAAAAGTGAAGATAATGTGGCTGACAAACCTAATGAAGCTGGTACGTCAGAACCTGTACGAAGTCCATAGGACATCACCGTTCCAACTTATTATGCATTTGAAGCTCTTTCTGAAACATTCACTCAGGTTGATTGAAATGTTACTAATGTGTTCATGTATTCTATATTTGAAGAACAATATGTTATATGGTAAAGAGATGAGAAATTACGTAAAGGACTTCACTTTACAGATAAGGTAGAAATACATAATGCAGTAAAACAGTATTCTATTGAAAGACATCATGAATTTAAGGTTATTGAGTCAAATCTAAATCTATGGCTTGAAAATATAAGAATAGAGAGTCGGGATGTCAGTGGATGGTAAGAGCTATTAAACATCATGATTATTTTAAAATCTCACGATATATTAGTCTCCATACATGCATATCCGTAATGATATCTCAGGATCATTCTAGACTGGACTCTACATTAATTATAAATGAAATACAGGACCTGGTGAAAGAAATTTCCATAATTGCTATTGTTGGACCTAGTGCAGTAATAAAGAACAAATATAACTATACACCTAATTATAAAAAATTATAAGATGCCAAGTAGAAGGCGATAGCCGCGTTGTTCGGGGATTGGGATATGTCATATCAATTGCTATCGAAATGGTTGCATGTTGTAGAAGAATTTAATTTTGGCTCTTAGATAAAATTCATTAGCACTCCAACTGGTATTCCAGCTTGTACTCAATTTGATCATATTTTATGGGGCTTCTCACCCTCGATTGAAGAGTTTAAGTACCGTCAATTAATCATAAATGTTGATGCTACTTTCCTTTATGGAAAGTATAAAAAGAAGTTGATAATTGTAACTGATATTGATGAAAATAATCATATATTTCCACTTGCATTGGTATTATCGATGAAGAGTCAGCTGATATGTGGGACTAGTTCTTGCTTACATCAGAAATTTTATTACATCACGTCAAAAAATTTATCTAATTTTTTATCGACATGCTGGTTTACTAGCTATAGTGTAAAATGAGCATCTGAGTTAGTAGCCATTGAATGCTTATCATATTTATTGCCTGCATCATGTGGCAAGCAATTTCAATTCAAGATTTCATGATCTAAAATTAAGGGATGTCGTGAAAAAAGCTGGAATGCAAACGCAACCTAGAAAATTCCAAAAATATATGAGAAAGATTAAAAAACTTAATCCAGAAACTATTTAGTGGCTGAATGATATCCTTTTAGAGAAATGGATATGTTCACATGATGACGGTCGACATTATGGAATGATGACAACAAATATATCTGAATGTTTTAATGAAGTTTTAAAAAATGCTCGTTTCTTGTCAATAATAGCATTGATTCAGTTGACTTTCTTTCGGCTTGTTTCATATTTTGAAGGTCGACGTGCCCAAGCAAATGAGGCAATGGTTAGAAATGAAAGGTTTACTCCTTTTGTTATGGGACATGTCATCTCCAAGCAAGTCAAAGTTACATCACATACCGTTATAAAGTTCGATAGAGATAGTGGCTTATTTCAAGTCCAAACTACTAGGCGTGGTCCAAATATGAACAGGGGCAACAACACACAAGTGACTGTATCGTTCTCTATTAAACGAAAACAAATTATATATTATGTTATGTATATATTGATTTATGCTTTTTTAAGTTGTAGATCGTGTGTCTATCACAGCAAATATGTACGTGTCAGAAATGGCAATGTTATCGTTTACCTTGCTCTCAGTCATGGCTGCTTGTCACATGTTACTATTGATTTTTATAGATATATTGATCGGTGCTATACCTTACATGACATCATCAAACTTATGCACCTCAATTTCAATCAATTTCGTACCAAGAATATTAGTCACAATAAAGTGAAGATGGTATCATTATACCTAACAAGAATAGGTTGCGACCGAAGTGCAGGCCACATTTCACAAGGATTAGGAACGACATGAATGTCAGAGAAGCTAGCAACAAATGCAGGTACACTATCTATAAGGAGGAAGGGCATGACAGACGGTCATGTCCAAGACTTTTACAGGTATATTAGTTATATTATAGAAGCCATATTTCACAGGTATTTTAAGATACATTAGCTAATTCTCTTATTTATGTGATGTTTCTTTATTGATTATTATAACTATTATACTGAAATCTTTCCATTGTTCATAATTTATTAATGTGTTAGGATAGGAGTTGGTTGCTGCTCGTGGAGTGCTGTCAAATGTTAGTGGTTTATGTCATTACTTTGTATTATCTTTGATCAATTGTAGATCTACTGTATGGTTTGTGATATATTGATGCTTCTATCTTTGTGTGTATTACTATTTTCACGTGACTTTGTAGTGTGTTTGATCATTTAACATACTTTAATTAGCTTTTTAAGAAATAAGTGATTTGTTAAGTGGAGTTTGTGCTTAATTGATTTCCTTGAAATTATTATATGTCACAGTTATAGATCCCGGTCCATTAGATCGTAGTGTAATATATGATCAGGATTCACATAGATCATGCTTAGTATGGGACGGGCAGGATACTACTATTTTGCAGTGTCGATGTCGAGAGATGGTTATGCGCAGATTGATACCTCTAGATAGATGCATATTACCTTTTTTGATGCAGTCAAGATTTTATGATCTTACTTGTATGGGATTTATTAAATTGAATTGGTATTTGATTACTACTCTTGTCGAGCGTTGGCATCTAAAGACACATACATTCCATTTTCCGCATGGAGAGTGCACCATTACCCTACAGGATATTGCTATTCAATTAGGTTTGCTAGTTGATGGTCAACTGGTGATAGGTAATACACAGATAGAATGGAAACATCTTTGTCAAGATTTATTAGGAATTACCTCACCACATGATAGACTCCAGGGATCACGATTGAGCCTGGTCTGGCTAACTGAACAGTTTCATAAGTTAGCCTTTGATGCCGACAAGATAGCTATACAGTGCTATGCTCGAGCTTATATTTTATAGCTGATGGGTGGGTATTTATTCATGGATAAATCTGGAAGCCTGATGCATCTCATGTTTTTTACCTTTACTAGCGAACTTGGAGACTGCTGGACACTATAGTTGGGATAGTGCAGGACTCGCGTGGTTGTATAGAGAGATGTATTGAATGAGCAGGAGAGATGCTACTGATATAGCTAGTCCTTTGTTACTACTATAGTTATGGGCATGGGATAGATTTCCGATCCTTGCACCCTGTAGATTATTACGACAAGCTCCAGATCCTATGATCGATTTTGATGATGGTGGAGTTGGTTCACCATGACTGGATGATGAGCATGGCACGTGGAGATGCGGGGCACACCCGAACTCGGAACATTATAACATTAGTATAAAAATATATATTAAATTATTTCAAAATAATGTAATTAATTAATAAACTCAAAAATTTAATGTAAAATAATTTTCATATAATAATTATTTTAATGTAACATATAAAAAAATAAATGATATTTATTTTTTAATTATTAATTCTAAAATATATATTAAATCATTATGGAAATCACAGGAGCTACCTGCAATTTCAGCTTCTACTGAAATCACGGGTGGCACTTCAATTTCAACCAAGCTGAAATCACGGGTGATTCTCGCAATTTTAGTATTTACCTGGTCTCTACATAAGCACCGGCATCTATTTTGATAAATAAAAACCTAACTATCCTACTTTCATAAATATATATTAAAATCGTATTATTTTAAAAAAAAAAACTCTACCGTGTGGCTTTCCAATACACATGCATCAAATGGTTAGTGATATGGGCTTCAGATGGTCAGGAAACTGATGGATGCGAAAGGAACAATGAAAAAGGCTGCTTGTACCTGTAATCGATGCAGGTAACGAAGAGCCCTTGGATCTCTTGTTACATGCTACGTTAGGTCATAAAAATTGTTGTATTCTCTTTCCTGAAAAAAAGCTCCAATTCTATCATCAAAATTTATTAAAAAAAAAAAAAAAAAAATCCAACTCTCCTGACTAACTTTATCTAAGGCTCTCGGCTGTTCCATTCCTTTTGCACCGACAAACTCATCATTGCTCCTTTCTTTCTTGTCACCCAACAAATGCAACAGAAGACCATAAAAGAGCTACAACTCAAAGAGGACAAAGCCTTATCTCCCTCTTCCAGTTTTGCTCCACCATGAGGGATCTCTCCCAGAGTCATTCCCGGATCATTCAAACTGGCTTCGCATTGGCCATCATCGAACAGCTCCAATGGCCTGATGGATTAGCTTGGAACACAATGATCAGATGATCTGGGAAGACTAACATGGAGCTGAGGAGGCGCTTCCAGAGGATGCAACAGAAGGGGAAAGTGGCGGATCACTTCATCTTTTCATTCACGCTCAAAATTTCCGGGCAGCTGACTGCCGTCGACTTGAGAAGGCATATCCACTGCTTGTATACTGAAGCAGGCCTCGACTTCCATGTATTTGCAAGCGAGTCTTATCCATCATCCATATGTATGGACCGGATGAGATTTAGTGTCATGGAACACTCTCTCTGATCGATGGCTATATGAACTGTAACCAATACAAAGAGGCTTTGAGTATGTTCCTGATAACGAAGAGAAGTGGTTTCAGCTCAGACAAGCATGCTCGGAGGATGGATCTTGGCAGATGGATTCATTCAGGTATTAGTGGTTCCATTCCCAACAGACACTCGGAATTCTCTGATCAACATGCACGCCAAGGGGCAAGGGTAGGGCTATTGACAGCATTCTTCAACAAGTTCCAGGACATGAAAGAGAGGAATATAGTCAGTTTCATGGAACTTGATGATACTGGAACTTGCAATGCATGGGCATGCAGATGCAGCCTTAAGGCTCTTCAATAGGATGCGAGAGAGGCAGGTCAAAGAGCCATGGAGGTCTGGTCGAAGGATAAAAGTATTTTGATAGCATGAGTGGAGACTCTGGCATCACACCCTCCAAAAAGCACCATGGATACATGGTCGAACTATAGGCGAGCAGCGCTTGCGAAAGAAGGCTTATGAACTGATAAGGAGCATGCTGATAGAAAGCAATACAGTAGTATGGGGGACATTGTTGGGGGCATGCCGGATTCATGGGGACCATTGGGTGAGCAGGTTCGAAAGCATCTCGAGTTGGAACCTGATCATAGCAGTAATTGTGTTCTCCAGACACGCATGTATGCAAGTAATGGCCGATGGAATGATGTGTTGAAGGTCAGAGAATCAATCAATGAAGGGAAACAGAAGCCAGAGCCTGCTCAACATACTTCCTAGTATGATAAATCAACAGACATAGCAAGAGATGCACTTATTTCTGAAATCTCCTTTCTTTTATCGCATTACATGGTCCTTATTGCAATAGATCAGCTAGCATTACGGTATTTATTGAAACATAAAAATGGTTTCATTATTTTTGAGAATTCATGATTTCTGTGATGTATGCACAATGATGATGCAGAGCATATGACACGAAAGCTGTGGTGCTGTTTAATCATGGCAATGACACTAACAGCACGAGTATAAGAAGTGATAACAACCAGACACGAAGAAAATGGTGGTAATGTGATTTAGAAGCTATCCTCCTAAGAACTTTTCTTCTGCTTGTTGGTCTGCCATTCCTTTCGAGCAGCCTCAATCTTTGCATTTACATTGGCATGGAAACCAGGATACGGTTCATATCCGAAAAAGTTAAGTGCCTGGATACACAAAAAGTGAGTATATCTTCATTTTATATTGTTCTATATAGAAAGACTGCAGATGATTACCTCCAGCAAAACAAAGAATGGGGCCATCAAAAAAGCTTGAGAAAGATTGTCAATAAGAGCTGGTGCTCGCTTCTGAGAGGAATGGAAAAAAAGAAAAGGTCGAGTCACACCAGTCTGTCGAACAAAAATATTTTAATCAGAAAGAAATAACCATATAAGGTGAACATACCTCAAACACTCCATGGCCTATGAATTGCCCGGTCCAGCAAAACAACTGAGCTGCCAGGACAACCTGCATGTGTTGCAGGAAAACTATCAGTGCCTACTTTTAAACTGAAGCTGCACACAAGCGATATTTATTAATTCTATGAGCAAATAATCTATTTTGCTGCAAGCACATGACACACTGCTGAACTCTCCATCACTTTTTCCTGAACAATAATTAAAACTCCACTCCTGGTATTAAAAATGCATTTTTGGCATTCAATTCCCAATTGAGACTATTGAAATGCTTAAGGGCTAAAGATCTCTAGGCATACTGCCACAAGGAAAGATTAAAAAAAAAAAAGCTTAACCATGAGTATTTATGTTAAAATGGAAAATTTTGGCATAACAAATGCAAAAGGATACATTTTTAGCCTTCAAGGTAATGGATGCATAAGCAATATAAAAACAACATATTTCATAATCAAATATATGGTAAGGCAGATGTATATGTTGACAAGCTTATTTACTTCTCTTTTTTTTTACATACAAAAAAATAAATAAAAGCAAACCATGAACTTATGCTTAGCATTAGCCATTAACCATTGAAGGTAAACAGATGACTGTAAAGCTGGACTGAAGCTTAGATGTCTGTTTTTATGATGAGATGACCTCAAGAAGCATTAGAACAAAATGTGAGGTCCAGAATTTAGAAAGAAGGTATGTGGATGCAAATCACAAACCTAAAATATATCCTAGAGATAAATATAATCTTCAAGCTTGACAGAGACCGCATATATAGGGTTAATTTGTTCAAGAACGACACAAACCTAAAAAGCCGAATGGCAACATTTGACTTATCATGGCAGGGCCAGATTTGACGAGACCAAAGATTAAAATATGAGTGCTACTTAATATGACATGCCGTGGCCTCTTTTATTTGTGTGAGTTTCTTGGTGAGAAGACTGGTATGCAATATCGATACTAACCAACGTAGGAGTGACTGTGGAAACAATTTTACATTCTCAAGCTCCTTTATTTGGGTTTGTTATCATGCATGTAATTTATAATGTTGTTTGCTGGGCTGAAGGAGGAAGGCTACATTGGAGGTTGCAATCATTTTCAACGAAGTACATGATATCATCAGAGAAAGCCATTTATTCATTCTCAAAAAATAAAACAGAACAACAGGTTCCCTCATGGACTGGATAGATCAGGTATGCAGGAAAACCATTCTTTGGTTGCTTCAGGGTTTTTAATAACCTCCTTTTCCTTTGCATTTTTCTTACAGCTTGTAGCAGATGTATGTAGCTCACTAGTTCTATGAGACGAACCAATCACCAAAGTGGTGATTTATTAGGTAACAGTCGAATAAGGATTGATTAATTACTTATATCTCCTTAAAATCAGAATCACGGTAATCTTTACAGCAAGAGCACCTGCACCTCCATCAATCATTTTACTCCAAAACATCCTACCTTCAATTAGGGGTGAAAGTGGATAAGATAATATCCATCCGGAACCATATTCATATCCGAATTTATATGATTAAAGATAGAAATTTGAGCATCCGACTAATATTCGTATCCATATCCATTAAAGAAAAATGGATGTGGATGTGGATAAACAACTATCCGATCCGTATTCAAATATCCAATTTCATTTGTCCTATTTAATTTTATGCAGCACTAATAGATTTTTTTAAAAAATAAGTGATGACATTAACATGCTACTAACTAGATCCACTTAATAATATCTTTAGTTTTGTGGTCATAAAATTTAATCATCAAATTTATATCTATACTTTAAATATCCAATTTGTATTCATATCCATTTAAAACAAATATAGATATGAATTTTTATATCTGACTAATATTAACATCCGTATTTATATTCATTAAATAAAATAAATATGGATACACTAGTATCCCGTCCATATCCAATCCATTTTCAGCCCTACCCTCAATTATCAGCCCTTGGCACCTAATCCTATTTTTGTGTCTTCCATAGGCAACTAAATTTTACTGAATATTTTAAAAGTAGGTGCCAGTTACATGAAACAAAAAACCCATTTGTTTTGCGTATGTTCTCAAAAGATATTTAATTTCAAATCATTTTCTTTAAAGAATTCAAGCCACCCTTGCATTTAATGCACTTTAAGAAATATATATAAGAAGGTGACCAGAGGTAGATGGGTATGAAGTGTCTTATCATGTATGTTTTTGTAGATTTAGTAGATTTTTGGGTGCTCTTGGGTAGTTCTTCCTGAAGTTAACCACTGAATATTGGAAAATAAAAGATCTTCTCCAACCATTCAAGAGGACTAGGTTATTACTCAAAGTCATTAGCTGAAAGATGGGCATACATTTGTTGTATGAAAATAGCATGTAGTTCCAAATAAATGCATTTAACATATGAAGGCTTGCTGCGTAGTATATGTTGCTGGAGACAAAAAAATAGAAGAAGACTTTATCAGCATTGTAATTCAACAATGAAGAACCAGTTAGGACATAAATCCACCATGCACACTTCAATGAAGATTGGAAATAGCTTAAACATGATGGTAAGTGTTTACTGATCCATGCAATCGTAGTAGTTCCAATAGGAAATAACTTTGGTGATTTTGACAGATGATATCCAATATATAAGAGCATTATAGTTAGCAAAGGAATATGAGGTATTAGATTACTCAAGGTATGGTATGAGCCTATGAGGTAATAAAGGAGACTTTCAAATAAAATCAGGAAGCTTCATTCAGAGGAATTCAGAAGAATACCAAGATTATCTATTCCCCAAAATATTGTAATAGTACCAGATATAGAACTAAGATAGATAGAAGAGTCAAGCTAACGAAGAATGTTGGTGGTACAATGAAATGGTGTAGTGTGACATTTCATTCAACCTAGTCATTTCTTCTAAACTATATGGAGATTAACTCATGCTTATGTAAGGTGAGAAATACACCTAGTAAATCATTAGACCATATCTAAAAAAAAAGCTACATATTTCTTTTTTAAAAAAAAAATGCTTGTGTTGCTTGGAAAGGACCGAGGTTTTTTCCCCTATTAGCAACCAAAACCAATAATAGTACAAACAACCACAAGTGATCCAATTCTTTCTTCATAGTGCAGAAGATTGCAGTAACAGGTACTTCTCATTTTCTTGACCATGCCATCCTCTTCTTCCCCTTGATGCACATAATTAAATTGTCCAAATATAAGAAGGAAGAGATTTAGATTTCCTTCCTGATGATTCCTCTACTGCAAAGAATTTATTGCATTGATTAACTAATTAATCCTAAAAGTCCCCAACAGAATTGAACAAATCCATCATTCGAACTGCAACCTTCACAAAAGCTTTCCTAATCTTTTACCAGCCATGCCAGCTGCGGTGGTGATACATCACTGTTGCTTATAGATAGAGTAGAAGCATTCATAAGCAATCAGGCTAGCATGCTATTACCTAATGAGTTACTCACATTATGGGCATAGAAGTACCAGCCAAGAAGAATGATATATATCATGGTTTATTTAAGATTCTTTTCCTTGGTTTTCATATAGATTTTGATATAGTGAATATGCCTGTTAAGCAAAAATGTTGCACAATTTTGATAATCATCAAAAACTATTTAATCTTAGGCAAATCAGCACAAGCAGGTATGCAACTATCTGGCAGGAAATGCATCACCAATAAGATGATTTTACCTTTGTAAGTACTAAAACAAACATTAGCTTAAAGCTTCAAATGAAGAAAGTACTAGATTATACACATTGGAATGCCTTTTCAACAGCTTTAAGAAACATTTAGCAAACTGAAAGGTTTATACCACTCCAAAATAGTGTGACAAAGTTAGGAAATGAAGAGCATACTGTTGGAGCAAACCCGCTCCACGAAATGCCCGGGATCCTCCTTGATATCACCATGGCAGAAAGGGAACAATCATCAAGAAAGAGATGGGGCGCGCCATCCGCTCCCGTCGCGGAGGCGAGCCCCAGTGGGGCTGCACACGAGAGAGAACCAAAAGATAAGAGAGGCTAAGGTTTCGGGAGGAGAAAAGGGATCGCGTCTTCTCTACTTATTTCCTGACGTTCCGTCGTTCTTTATATACATAAAGATATAATCCTAGGTCACAACCGACCTAGTCCTAAAAAACTCCCCCCTCTAAGTCACTCGAGAAAACCCAAACCCGAGCCCATGTACATCCATGTCTCACTAGTTCTCTCAACCCCAGACTCAGAGTATCCCTGGAAACCTCCAGGAAACCCTGGAATACATCCAGGACCCGCTTGGGACACGCCCCAAGCCCCAGGGATCGCCTCCAGCATCCCTGCCATGATCTTCCAAGTCTCTCCAAAGCTTGGGAGCTCCACGCAAATCCCTACAATCTCCGTCTTGGTACCCCCAAGCTTTGGCAAACCTGGCAATGTCCTCCACGCACAACCCCGCTGTAACTGCGTGTCTTGACAGCTTGTGCGGATATCCTCGCCTCTGCCAACACTCTTTAGTTGCTGAATTCACCTGGAGGCCTTTGGGATGGCCGCCTCCACGGCTGAAAACCCTCGCTTGTATCCTGGCACCACCGATTGCAGCATTCCTTCTGCATGGCAGCTGCATCAGTCTGTTCTTGGACTTTCCTGGAGAGAACCTAGCGAACTTGAACCGGCACCCGCTGTAACTGGAGCTCTACCTGACACCATCACCTCAGAGCTACGCCAATCTCCGCATACTCTGCTCCACCTGGCTAAGTGCACCCCTGGCACTCATGCTAGGATATAGTCCTCCCTGCACCTTCTGCTATGAACTCGTGTCAAAACCTGCTCCACCCGTGAAGCCACCTGTCACCGGTGCTCCACCTAAGACTGAAGTCCCCCAGATGCCACAGAAAGAAATCCCGAGGCCAGCAACTCAACGCTGCCCTGCTGAGCCTGCACCTGAATCTCGTACCCAATAGCACCTCCTCGGATCCTCCGCATCATCACAGACCCCTCCGAGACCGTTTCGGATACTCTGCATCCTCGCATAAACCTCCAAAACCCAAGAGTTCATCCCAACTCCTCTAACCTAGCGACTGACCCAGCAACCACCTCCAGTGGCTGCTCCATCATGTCTCGACCTATCCTCCCGGCTGCAAGATGTCCCTGGCATTCCCTGAGACCTATCCCCGGTCTTCCTGAGCTGCCAGCCCCATCAACTCCAGTCTCTGTCCCTAGGCAAAAGCCGCCATACCATGACACTCCCGACTGCCCGATACCTCCAACGCTCCCTGAGACTGTCTCCTGTCTCCCTGAACTGCCCCTGGCACCGCCTCTGCTGATGTACCCGGATCTCCTGAGACCTCCCTGGTGCTCCCTAAGCTGCCAGCCTCCATCAACCTCTGCTGATGTACCTCCCTGGTGCTCCTTGAGCTACTAGCCTCCATCAACCTCTGTTGATGTACCTCCCTGGTGCTCCCTGAGCTACCAACCTCCATCAACCTCTGCTGATGTACTCGATCTCCCTGAGCTAATCAACTCCCAAGACCCATCTCCATCCACGCGGGATACTACACCCACGTACAGCTCCATCACGATCAAGATAGCTGGAGACCTACCGATCGCTCTCCTTCATAGTGACCAAGAGCCTGATCCACTACCGATGGAGCTACCACTCATGCTCTGAAAGATCCCGATATGTATCGCTTCACCTGTGCTAAATCGCAAATCACCCGACCTGCCATCACTCCATAGCACAGGACCCCGCAACTCTGCACCACCGTCGCGAGCTCCTGCACCACAGGATCCATCATCCTCGGCGAGATCCACACAACCAACAAACCTCCACACTGCTCCCAACACCACGAACCTCTGTCCGCCAGGGAGAGCCGAAGATGGAACCAACCTGCTCATGCTGCTCGCATACATGGCCGCTGCACCGCGATCTCCACATATCTTGTGAACTGACTCCATCACCGGATCCAACCTAGCTCAACATGAAGAGCTCAAAAAATGGAGTCC
Source organism: Areca catechu (assembly GCA_021397845.1). NCBI lineage: Eukaryota > Viridiplantae > Streptophyta > Magnoliopsida > Arecales > Arecaceae > Areca > Areca catechu. The sequence goes on from CM038052.1 coordinate 7,694,747, forward strand.
GATGGCGCAGACAGGGCTCAAATCGGAGTTCAATTGAGCCCAAAATCGCCGAAATACCATCAGCACGAATTTCAGCATAGAGTGACCTGAGATCCTTGAACTACCGATCCACCGTGAACCAGCCCGCCGGTCCACGCGCGCCAAGCCCGGTCCACGACCGCCATCGCTGCTGGTCCACGGCAGGGAACCGTGGACCACAGCCTCTCCTGGTCGTTGCCGTCGCCTCCGGCAGTCGTGCTCAACTCCGGCGCCACCCGAGGCCTTGTCGCACCTCCGACGACCGCCCGCGCGGCATTGCCGTGCCCGATCGGCCCCGATCAGATCCTCTGCAGCCCGCGACCGGCGAGCCGCCACCCTGTGCTGCGGTCGCGCCCTGCGCCGCGCTCGCGAGTGCCCGCTGCGACGCCGTCGCGCCGCCCTGCTCAGCTCCCGCGCCAACGCCGTGCCCTCGCCCTTCCGCCGCGTCCGTGCCAACCCTGCGCCGCTCCCGCGATCGAGCGAGCCCGCTGCGTGCCCGGCGCTGCTCCGCGCCCTGAGCAGCTCTGTGACATGCCCGCGCCGCCTCTGCGACCCTGCACAACGCCCGTGACCATGCACCACCCAGATCCACGCGGGATCTGCACCTCCAGATCCGCGGGTTCTTCTCCAACTCCATTTCCGGGAAGGGCAGCAGGCCCTCACCTCCAGATCTCGGCACCTCGAGATCTACACCAGCACCATGACTTCCTCTTCCCTGCATCCTTCACGCCACCGCATCAACGTCGACTCTGATACCAATTGTTGGAGCAAACCCGCCCCATCTCTTCCTTGGTAATTGTGTTCCCTTTCTGCCATGGCAGCATCAAGAAGGATTCCGGGCATTTCGTGGAGTGAGTTTGCTCCAACACATTAGCACAAGGATGATGCAAGCAAGTTCCCTTAAGCATTGGACTTCAGAAACTTTTCCCAAGTAGTTGTACGGTAGAATGCCATGATCATAGGTTGCCTTGAAACAAGGAATTTGTTGTTTAGCATCCTTAGCTCAGACAGTGTATATAGTAGACTGAAGCTAAAGGTTCTAGCGAACTGTTTAAACATTGAAGATTAAATTCTCTGTATCACTGTGGAGAGTGTTACGTTTGCTCCCCCGCTCCCACGAAGACCGCTCCCGTACCCACGCGCGACGCGCGGCGCGGGCGGGTGCTCGGCCCAGCCCAGCGCGCAGGCGCGTGCGTGGGCCCGGCCCAGGCGACTGTGGCTGACCCTTGGGGCGTTTCCCCGCGTTTCCCACGCGGTTTCCCGTGCATTTCGCACGGTGTTTGAGTGGCCCACAGGATTTTTTTGATCCTGACCGTCCCATGGCGCGATCAGACGGCTGAGATGGATCCGACCTCTTTTAGGCTTGATCTGAGGATATCTTGCACGGATTTTGGCACGATCTGAGCCTTTGTTCTTTGATCTGACGGCTTGGGGATGTTTTGGACTTTCTGGACTCATTTTAGGTCTGTTTTGGACGCCGTTTCAGATGGTTATTTAACCACAGAGAGCCTGCGGTCTTTGATACACAGACAGAGAGAGACAGAGAGAGAGAAAAAATCTAGAGAAATTTCAAGAGATTTCTTCGATCCAGGCACCAGGAAAAGCTAGAGGCCTGGTATTTGGGATTTTTCTCGTGCTTCTTTCATCATCTTTTGTTTATTTATCATGTCTCTTTGTTTTTAATCTGGCATTTGTTATCTGGATATTTGTATTCCTTTTGTACCCAGATTTGGATCAGATTATAGTGGATTACTCCTTTCCTCTTGGTGAACATAGGCAATATTTTGCCGAACCACGTAAATCTCGTCTTCTTTTGATTTGATATCTGCCTGTGTTGTGATTGGTCAATTGTCTAAGTGAGTAAACATGAATTATTTGAAGGCCTAAACTGGTTTAATCCGCTGCGCACATCCCAACAATTGGTATCAGAGCACAGGGATGGCATCTGACAGGCAACCAAGTTCTTTTCCGGCTTCTGAGGCGGTTATTTTTCATTCCACTACCTCTAGGCATGAGGTAGCGATATTTGATGGCACAGGTGATTTTGTACTAAGGTGAGAATGAGATATCTGTTGGTAAAGGAGGACGTTGCAATAGCTCTCAAAGGAATGGATACAATTCCAGGTGTTACAGAGGCTGCAAAAGAGATGAATGAGAGAGCACTTGGGACTCTGTTTTCGGGATTGAGTGATAAAGTCCTCCGCAATGTAGTGGAACTTGATACAGCTAAAGGTGTATTGGAAAAATTAGATACTTTGTATATGGTAAAATCTCTCACTAATAGACTGTATTTGAGGGGCAAGCTTCACACATTTCGTATGGCGGAAGGGATCTCACTCAATGATCACTTGGATGATTATAATAAGCTCCTGCTTTATTTGGCAAATATTGGTGTTAATGTTGATGAGGAAGACAAGGCTTTGATCCTGATTTATTCTTTGCCTAAGTCCTATGAAAATATTACTACTACCATGCTCTATGGAAGGGAGACTATAAGTCTCAATGAGATTGAAGCCACTTTGTTATCCAATGAGTTTAGGTTGAAAGTACAGTTGGAGCATCAGGCTCTAAATCCGGTACAAGGACTTACTGTCAGAGGTAGAGATGAGCAAAGAACAGTTGGACAAGGTAGAAATAAGTCCAAGACTAGATCAAAGTCTAGGTCTAAAAGACATAATGTTTGTCATTACTGCAAGAAGCCAGGCCACTAGAAAAATGAGTGTAGACTTCTACAGTCCAAGAAAGAAGGAACAGAAAAATAAAAGAACAATCTCAGATTCGGCATCAGTAGCAGTTTCTTCTGCAGATCATAGCAGTGTTGCAGATGATGCAGTATTTACAGCTGCATGCAGTATTAGTCAACCTGATACCTGGATTGTGGACTCTGGAGCATCTTTTCACATGACACCCCATAAAGAATGGTTCACTTATTTTAGATCCTGTGATGGAGGCTCTGTTCTTCTTGGGAATGACGTCATTTGTAAAGTGGAAAGAATTGGTACAGTTCAGATCAAATCTCATGCTAATACTGTGATGACTTTGGATGATGTCAGATATGTTCCTCTATTGAAAAGAAATCTTCTCTCGGTACATGCTCTTGATATTGCCGGTTTTGAGGGCAGATGGGGTAGAAGATCTATTACAATTAGTAAAGGTACATTGACTTTGTTAAGAGGTAAATTGAGTGGCACTCTTTATTATTTGGATGGCACTACAGTGGTTGGTGAGGCTTCTTTAGCACATTCCTCTATTGTTCAATTGACACAGTTATGGCATCAAAGATTGGGCTACATGTCAAATAAAGGTTTACAGGAGCTGAGCAGACGTGGTCTGCTAGGAGGTCAGAAAATTGGTGCACTTGGATTCTGTGAGCATTGCATATTTGGAAAACACAGTCAGATTTACTACAGGCGTGGACAGGACAGCAGGTATATTGGATTACATACATTCTGACCTATGGGGACCTGCCCCAGTTACATCCAAGGGTGGATCTAGGTATTTGCTCTCTTTGATTGATGACTATTCCCGTAAAGTCTGGATTTATACTATCAAAAATAAAAGTGATGTGTTTCATACTTTTAAAGGGTGGAAGGCTATGGTCGAGAGGCAAACTGAGAGAAAGGTGAAAACCTTCCAGACTAACAATGGATTGGAATTCTGTTCTACAGAGTTTAATGACTTTTGCAAATCAGAGGGCATTGTCAGGCATAGGACCACAGTATATACTCCTCAGCAAAATGGTGTTGCGGAACGCATGAATCGCACACTATTAGAAAGAGTCAGATATATACTGTCAAGTTCTGGATTGAGTACAGACTTCTGGGCAGAGACTGCGCATACAGCCTGCTTTATTATAAATCGATCTCCAGCATCTGCATTGAATATGAAGATTCCGGAAGAGATGTGGACAGATAGACCTGTAGACTATTCAGTTCTTAGAGTATTTGGGTGTTCAGCATATGCACATGTCAAAGATGGAAAGCTGAAACCCAAGACTAAGAAATGCATATTTCTTGGATATGCATATGGGGTGAAGGGCTACAGATTATGGTGCACCGAGCCCGGATCCCAGGGTTTTCTAGTCAGCAAGGATGTGACTTTTAATGAGTCATCCACTCCTTCAAGGCAGCAACAGCCAAGTTCTTCACAGGGAGATCAGGTTCAGGATCAGCATGATAGGACTATTGTTGATATTAATCAGACAGTTAGTTTACAACAGTTGCAGCCTACTGGTGATATTCAGAATGAACAGCATCAGCAGATAGATCCAGAGATACAGACTCAGGAGGAGGTTATTGGACAAGGTCTAGATGATAGTATTGCCACTCGAAGATCCATGCGAAATATCAGAGCACCTCAAAGGTATGGTTTTGAGGATTCTGCTTGTACAGAGTTAGTATATTATGCTCTGAATATTGCAAACACTATAGGTGATGAGCCGACCACATTTCAAGAAGCAATTGATAGTTCACAGGCTGAGCAATGGACCATGGCTATGGTAGAAAAGCTTCAGTCTTTGAAAAAGAATCAGACTTGGAAATTAGTCAGATTACCTAAGGACAAGAAGAAAATTGGCTGCAAATGGATCTTCAAGGAAAAGGAAGGAGCTACCCCTCAAGATTTGAAATATAAGGCAAAGTTGGTGGCTAAGGGTTACAGTCAACGAGAGGGTATTGATTACAAGGAGGTATTTTCTCCTGTAATTAAACACTCTTCTATTCGTGTGTTCCTTGCTTTAGTTGCTTCTCAGAATTTTGAGTTAGAACAGCTGGATGTCAATACAGCTTTTCTACATGATAACTTGGATGAGCAGATTTATATGCAACAGCCAGCTAATTTTGAGGCTCCGGATAAAGAAGATCATGTATGCTTGCTCAAAAGGTCTTTGTATGATTTGAAGCAGTCTCCAAGACAATGGTACCGCAAATTTGATAAGTTTATGGTTGACTATGAATTTGATAGATCTCCATATGATAGTTGCGTGTATCATCAGCAGCTTTCAGATGGGTCCTTTTGTTATTTGTTATTATATGTTGATGACATGATGATTGCAGCCAGGGATATGTCAGTCATCCAGAAGCTGAAAGCTGAACTTAGTATTGCATTTGAGATGAAGGACCTTTGACCGGCAAAGAAAATACTTGGGATGGAGATCATTCGTGACAGGCAATTATGTAGACTATTTGTTACTCAGCACAGTTATATTATGAAAGTCTTGGAAAGATTTTCTATGTCTACAGCTAAGCCAGTCACTACGCCCTTTGCCAGTCACTTTCGTTTATCTGCCAGGGATTCTCCTCAGACTGATGATGAGAAGTATATGTCTAAAGTACCTTATGTGAGTGTAGTTGGCAGTATCATATATGCAATAGTCTACACCCATCCTGATATTTCACAGGCAATTAGTGTAGTGAGCAGATATATGGACAAGCCTGGAAAAGCTCACTGGTCAGCTGTGAAATGGATTCTTCGATATTTGAAAGGTACTTCTGATTTGGGATTGGTATTCTCCGGATAGAGTGGTTGCACTGTTACAGGATTCTGTGATTTAGATTATGCTTGTGACTTGGATAGGAGGAGGTCATTGACCTCATATGTATTGACTCTCTCTGGTTGTGCAATTAGCTTGAAGGCTACTTTGCAATCTACAGTTGCTTTGTCTACTACAGAGGCAGAGTATATGGCTTTGATAGAGGCAGCAAAGGAAGCAATATGGCTAAGAGGGTTAGTACAAGATTTGGGTCTCAAGCAGAATTCTTTGGTTATTCACTGTGACAATTAGAGTGCGTTACATCTCGCCAGAGATCAGATGTATCATGAACGCACTAAGCATGTTGATGTCAGGTATTACTTTATCAGAGATTTGGTAAAGGAAGGTGATATTCAACTTCAGAAAATTAGCACTGCTAATAATCCGGCTGATATGCTCACTAAACCAATTCCACTAGTCAAGTTCAGGACATTCCAGAACTTGATTGGTTTGAGCACTTGGTGATCCCCTTCGGGATCTTTTGATGAGGAGGAGGCTTTATAATCCATATTTGATAGAGGCATTTGTTTTTTGGTCGCAAGGAGGATTGTTACGTTTGCTCCCCCGCTCCCATGAAGACCGCTCCCGTACCCATGCGCGACGCGCAGCGCGGGCGGGCGCTTGGCCCAGCCCAGCGCGCGCGCGCGGGTGCGCGTGGGCCTGACCCAGGCGGCTGTGGCTGACCCTTGGGGCATTTCCACTCGGTTTCCCGTGTGTTTCGCGCGGTGTTTGAATGATCCACGGGATTTTTTTTAATCCTGACCGTCCGATGGCGCGATCGGACGGCTGAGATGGATCCGACCTCTTTTAGGCTTGATCTGAGGGTATCTTGCATGGATTTTGGCGCGATCGGAGCCTTTGTTCTTTAATCTGACAGCTTGTGAGTGTTTTGGACTTTCTGGACTCATTTTAGGTATATTTTGGACGCCGTTTCAGATGGTTATTTAACCACAGAGAGCCTGCGGTCTTTGATACACACAGACAGAGAGAGACAGAGAGAGAGAAAATCCAGAGAAATTTCAAGAGATTTCTTCTTCGATCCAGGCACCAGGAAAAGCTAGAGGCCTGGTATTTGAGATTTTTCTCGTGCTTCTTTCATCCTCTTTTGTTTATTTATCATGTCTCTTTGTTTTTAATCTGGCATTTATTATCTGGATATTTGTATTCCTTTTGTACCCAGATTTGGATCAGATTATAGTGGATTACTTATTTCCTCTTGGTGGACGTAGGCAATATTTTGCCGAACCACGTAAATCTCGTCTTCTTTTGATTTGATATCTGCCTGTGTTGTGATTGGTCAATTGTCTAAGTGAGTAAACAGGAATTATTTTGAGGCCTAAATTGGTTTAATCCGCTGCGCACATCCCAACAGAGAGGTTGCTAGGGTACCAGGAAAAAGTAAAGACAGAGAGTTCTTTATCAAGTATTTCACAGTTCACAGGTTCTAACTGTACAAGGTGCTACTAATTCCCTGGTTCATGACAGTGTTTAGTCTGCATGTTCTCCTAAAGGGTAAGGCAGGATTTTAGATGAGATCTCTGAACAAGACTTACCGAAAAGAGTTTTATATGAGATCTTGATGATAGAGTGCCAACTTTTCAGCATACTAGTGAAAAGCCAAAAAAAAAAAAAAGAGTGATGAAAGTCTAGTAGCAATAATCCACCTAGAATCAAAGGCAGATGCTACATATATTTGTACAAATCAGATGAAGGTAAAGGTGGTACATACAGTTAAATCAAGTTTATATTCAAAGGGTTAAACAAAGAGCTTAACAAAATGTGGTTTGTCTTGTGAATTTGTGAGTAGTCTGAATGACAGGTCAGCACAATAGCCATGCCCAACTAAGGAGAAAGAAATTTGCTAAAACTCAATCAGCAATGATGGACTTTGGGATAAACATTATCCATTTCTCACTCCTGGTAGGAAACATAGAGAGCTGAATTGCACACCTTTGTTGTTTAACAACTAAAATTTAACATGAAACTTTACATGCTGTAAGACAAGATGAACTAAAATTTTGTTAGAGAAGATTAAAGCTCATCCTGTAATTCTAAATAAATTAGTTATGCCTACAAGAAACAAATGGAGGTAGAAACTAGATTCATTCTTAAGAAAAAAGGTCTATGTACAGCGATCACACACATGAGAGAGAGAGAGAGAGAGAGAGAGAGAGAGAGAGAGAGAGAGCATCACAAAGAAAAGAAAACTAATATTGAACACATGATTCAGTTCCCAGAAATAAAAGATACAGAAGCGTACTAATGGCACTCATCCCTTCCATCCTAATCTTGAATCTGAATGATCACAGGAAGACACACACACACACACACACAAAAAAAAAAAAAAAAACCCGCATTCAGCTGCTAAAACTCAATAGGGGAAGAAAACAAAACAGAGTAATTTTCTGATACATCAAAATGTATATCCCTCTACTAGAATACATTCACCATCCACTAAATTCAGGCCCAAAGGACACCCATAAGATTGCACCAATGTTAAAAAGGACAAGAGAAATACAAAAACAATAATGTGATAAACAAAGAAGACCTCATGATTCTAGGACGATGCTCGCTCAGTTCACAAGTATCCAATAACACCTGATAATTATAAAATTGACATGAACCTGCTACCTAATAGGGCCAAAACAACACACAAAACTAGAGTTTTTGCGTTCCCTTGTTCCAATCAAATAGCATTAAAACAAAAGCCACACAAGCAAGCAAACAAATTTTTTTTTTTAAAAAAAAAAAAAAGACGAGAAGCAAACAACGAAGATTGCATGCTAAAATATCCGAATTAATACCATACACAATCATACCCAATCCAATCAATAAAACACAAACTATCTGCATGAAATCATCAAAATGTATATCCCTCTACTAGAATACATTCACCATCCACTAAATTCAGGCCCAAAGGACACCCATAAGATTGCACCAATGTTAAAAAGGACAAGAGAAATACAAAAACAATAATGTGATAAACAAAGAAGACCTCATGATTCTAGGACGATGCTCGCTCAGTTCACAAGTATCCAATAACACCTGATAATTATAAAATTGACATGAACCTGCTACCTAATAGGGCCAAAACAACACACAAAACTAGAGTTTTTGCGTTCCCTTGTTCCAATCAAATAGCATTAAAACAAAAGCCACACAAGCAAGCAAACAAATTTTTTTTTTTTAAAAAAAAAAAAGACGAGAAGCAAACAACGAAGATTGCATGCTAAAATATCCGAATTAATACCATACACAATCATACCCAATCCAATCAATAAAACACAAACTATCTGCATGAAATCATCAATAAATAAATAGAAAGAATCAGAGTCAATAGATTCCAAGCAAGAAGAAGAGCGAACTGTCGACCAACCTTCCAAGCGAGGGAGAAGCCGAGGCGGGCGGCGAGGGAGGCGCTGCCGATCCAGCAGAGGAAGCAGAGGAGGGCGGCGAGGGATCCGGCCTTAGGGTCCATGAGGACGTAGAAGAGAGCGTAGATGAGAGCGAAGACGAAGGCGAGGCCGCCATCGCCAAAGGGGAAGGGAGCAAAGTGGAAGAGAAGGAGAGCGGTATAGAAGATGGGCCAGACGAAGAGCATGTGGATGAGGACGTTCAGCGGGTTGCTGTGATACGCCCCGTAGAAGGCGAAGTGCTTCTCCAGATCGAACAATCCCTTCCCCATAGAGACTACCGGGATCGATTCAGAACGAGATGACGACGGAAGACAGGGGGAAACTTGGGATGGAAGGCTTTGCTTCTTGTTGTTGGGTTCTGCTGGGAAACTGGAAGGGGAAGGATTTTACAAGAGGGGAGGGAAGGTGATGGAAAATGTAAATATTTTACTTTTTTTTTTTTTTTTTTTTTTTTTTATTGCGGATTTTGTCTCCATTATTCTTGTATCGAAGACCGAGGGCCTACCATAACCCCTCCGTCAACCGGTCGGGACTGCATCACCGACCATCCATCTACAAATCAAAAATCTTCGCCCAAATGCGCCATCAGGTGGTGCACGCTTTAACAGTCGTGCAGATCGATGGAAGGAATGCATCTGGAGTGCTTGGACATCTGTGCGATGTATGATCTTGATGTTGCAGGAAAAAATGGCTTTTTTTTAATATTTAGAAAAATAAAATCATGCATGTATAATATATGTATATCAGTGAATGCATATACACATATATCTAGCTACCTTTCTGTGATCCTTTTTAAAAAAAAAAAAAAAAAAATGAATAAATGGGCAAAAACAAGCAAAGTCAGCTGCTTAAACAAAAAAAAACAGCTTAAAACAAAACCTTAAACATTCTATATCAACTCAATTTTGGAACCTTTATTTTATTTATTTATGCTGGTTATTTTTCCGACTTTAGGTTTTAGATGTTAGAACAATACTTGTTCATTGCTGAAAAAAATCTTTTGATATATATTTTTTATTTATTTAAATTTTATATAAATTTCATTCTAATTCTTATAATTTTATTATAATTGTCGGCCATACAGAATGATGTGATGATCGTTTATTTAAGTTTGATTATATACAACTACTATTATGATATCATCAAGATTCTTGACATTTTTTCTGTGCTATCTTTCTAAAAGAAACGACAATTTTTTTATTTTCTTTATTTTGCATCACGTGCTTCCAGTTTAAAACTTATGACACTGGATAAGTACCAAAATTGGCCAAGGTGGAAAGAAAAAGATGCCTTACCTCTCTAATGTGGGACTAATGTCCAGACCACCTCCTTTTTGGTAGCAGGAGAAGCCAACGACCGTGGACCGGATAAATAAGAGACTTTTAGCAGCAGGATCGCCGTCCTAGGTCCCATATCCATGCGTCAGCTGAAATGGAATGTGCAACGAGCAAGAGCTTCAGCAACTTTCAATCCTATTTTTTCAGTTAAATTATAAAAACTATCCAGACGTAAATTATGCTTATATTTAAAAATTCAAAAAAATTACATTTATCTTTTAAAGAAATCCAACATTTTAATCCATGGTTTAATAAAATATTAACTTTAAATAGGATTCACATGTTATGAAAAAAGAATTAATAGAATTATCAATATATATATATATATATATACGCCTCTTTATCTAAAAATAAAATTTAATTTTCATGTGAAATAAATAATTTTGCTAATGCTGTTAATTTAATGGGATGTAAATATAGATTCTACAAATTATCAGGTATAGATATAATAAATATAAATTAAAAAATAATTATAATTTATCTTATTTTTTATTGTTAGTTTGAAGCATTTGGCTGATCAAGATCACCGGTTGGTTCTCGGGTCCCTTCACCCCTATCCAATGCTTCTCCAATTTTCCTCCGATTTCGATTTCCTCTGAAATATATAAAAAGAGGATAAATAGGTAACACGTGGCAGAATTATAGCCACTCAATAATTCCCAGCCCAAACCTGAGCAAATTGGCAACTCTGAGCCACACTCCCCCACCACCAGTAGCTGCTGCCTTCCATAGAATCGAAGCTAGCTTCTTCCTCCAATGGGCAGCTACGCCAAGCACATGATCCTATGCCACGCCAACCTCACCAAGTCCCAAAGTGACCTCCATCATCGCCGGCTGCAACAAGCGGTCCACCCATCCTCAACTCGGGTCGCCGAGGAGAAGCCGAGGACGACGCGCCGCTGGGCTCTGCCGTTCACGGTCCTGGCAGCCTCCCCGATGCCGGGTTTGAGGCGGCCGCCACCGCCGGCCCAGGCGCGGAGCTGGGACACGCATTCGTTCCTGAAGGAGAAGTACTTCCAGCCGGGGATAACGCCGGAGGAGGCGGCGGCGAGGATCCGGCAGACGGCGGAGGGGCTGCGGGACATAAGGCACATGATGGACACCATGTCGTGGCGGTACGTGATGTTCTTCATCCGGCTGAAGGAGGCCTACCTCGACTCCGACCTCAAGAACGCCATGGCCACCGTCCCAGAGGCCCGGCGCAAGACTTATATCAAGACCGCCAACGAACTCGTCGATAACATAGCCGAGGTTAGTAATGGAAATCAAGCCCCCTCCTACCTCCCTCGTTCCCGCACGCATTCTGAGAAGCAGAATAAGATAAGAAACCAGCGGTCCAACGTGAAGCGGACGGTTGAGATCGAGGGGATAATAAGATTAAGTGGATAGCTAGAATGGTAAGAGCAAAAAAATGTTAGGAAAAGCCAACACGGCCCTCCATGAATTAGATGTTTGGTATTAGAAGCTGTCAAAGTTGATCAAGGTTTTTCAGAGTGAATCAATAAGACCATACTTTTTAAATAAAAAACCAGAAAATAAATCTTTTTTTATTAAAAAAAAAGAAAAAAAAAGATAGGTTTGATGTTTACAAAGTGGATGGATGATTAAGATGTTCTAAATAAATTTTAAAACAAATGTTTTGATGGATGGTTAAGAGAATACAATATATATATATATAGTTTCACAACACTCTAATTAGCTAATTTCATTGTCTTTCAAATTACCACTATAATCTTGACTGTTGTTCCTACAGCTCGAGCGTTACGTGAGATCTCCTAAGGTATATGAATCCTACCTCTGCTACGAGAAGACAATTAAATCATTGGATGAACTGATAGCAATGTTGGCATGATCATGGGAGACCATATGCGCTGAGGTTGGCTATGGTGTTTGACCTGAAGGCTGAACGACAAGCAATGAAGACGTAGCTAAACAAAACTGCAACAAGAGAGCCAGTTCAATGCAAGAGACTTTTGATGGAGCCATGGGTGGGCTAGCAGCATCATATTGTTGCTCAATCAAGGTGTATTTAATGGAAGACAGAATGTTTTTTTCAAGTTCACGCCTTCATTTAGTGAAGGAACTTAATTATTTAGAGTTGCACGTTCTAATTTGCAGAAAAGCCTCTTCATCAAATCTCATATATAATACTGCATTGCAAATTATCCTAAAACTAGGTCGAGGAAGAGTTTTTTTTTTAAAAAAAAAAAAAGAAAGAAAGAAAAAGAAGATAGAACTCCATTTTGACAACGCGATATTTACATCATTAGCCTCGTGGCCAAATACTTCAGAGAAACAGAGGCCTTGCGGACCAACGCAAGTAAACAACATAATTGATAGCAAGCACACAACAAAAAGCAAAAAATACTAATATCAACACCTCGCGAGTAACGATGAAGACAGGAAGATGAGCAGCATGAGCACAACATGGCGTCAAAAGAGACTGGAGTAGAATTATTGACAAATGGCGAACCAATTTGCTCACACATTGCCCTCATGTAATACGAACACAATTCCAGCTACCACAGTAGATAGATAGGAGTGCAAGAGTCAAGATACTCACGAGCTACTCAAGCTCGATTCTAGTTCTAACTCGTCTCTGGCTAGATTATTAGCAAATTCAAACCAAGCAAAAATAATAAAATACTTGATTAAAAAACTCATAAAACTACTTAAATTTTTATATATATTTAATAATTTTATTTTATTTAAAATATATATATTAACAAATGTTATAAATAAATTAAGATTCAAATTTAAATACAAATTTGAATTCAAATATAATTTAATTAATATTTAAAACAAATCAAGTCGAGCTAAGTATTATTTTTTTTTATCAATCTGAATTTCAACCTTAAATATTTTAAATCAAATTGTGCTTGAGCTTTTTTTTTTTTTAGCTACTCAACCCGACTCACTCCAATTGCACCCCTAGCAGTAGATCCCAACGTCACCAGAGCCAACATCACCTTAATTCAAAAGCACAGATACAGTAAACTCCGTTAATGATGCATTCGCTTTTGTAGCAAGTACCTTCATATACTTTTGGCAAATATTAACTGGTGGGGAGTACTTTTACATTAGTAACAACACGAACATTCAGCTTGATTGGAGTTATGATAAAATAAGACATAACATTAGCATCCAAGTGACTTACTCACCTGATCAAGAAGGATCCACATCGACCTTGTCAATCTCACCAGTTATTTGTCAGAATTTCTTGAAAATAAAAATCCAAACTTCCATACTTGTACAGCATTTTATTTGTAGAGCATATATTTATAAAACTTTGGTTCTCTCCTCCGGCTAAAAAACAAGATAGAGAACTAGACTCCCATTTTTTGTGAGACAGTGGGGCCAGTAAGCTGGTACAACTAGACTCCCAATCGATGGTTTAGTTCTTTGACTTGTGTCGTGATCTGATTCTGCTATAAGTCCCATCAAATACACAAATTAGCTTCCAACATCTAGATTGTTACCCCAACACCTTTAAAAATTAAGGATCCTGAATTTGATCTGAAATAATAAACATGCAAGCAAGATTGGTGCGCATTTAATTTTTCTTGCGAAGTTTACAGTTTTCTCAATAGGAAGATAGTTGGTACACAGATTATATATACATTTCAAAATGTGAATCTATGAGAATAAAAAGTAATTATGATGCGTCGCATTACCTCTGATTGCATGTCCCGGGAGACACAGCTACGGACCCTGTCCCTCGACTTCAGCATATCAAAGTATACAGCACATTTGACCCCATGATGATAATAGATGAAACGGATCTCGGTCCATAGTCAAGCCTCATTTCGCCTTTAAGCCCGATTACGGTACTAAGATGGACAGATGAACAGTTGGCCAGATGATAAACAATCTAGAAGTTCCCATTTATTCAGACATTAGAAATCACTTTTAATTTAGGGATCTGTAATTCTAAAATTCAGGTCAGAATCAGCAAATCACATGGAAATATGGAATTCAAAGCTAAAGAAATATGCCAGCACAGAAGCATTTTACATCACAAAATCAAAAAGAATATATCATGACCTTGAAAACAAATATAGACATCCCATACAAATTCTCCACTAACAGGCAGGTTAAAAGCTTTCAGATTAGTGACCGTTATTCAGCAAAAATGATCTTTCCAACCACCAAAAGCTCGTACCATGTGATTCAAGTATATAGACCAAAAAAAAAAACTTATTTCAAAGCCACCCCCTTGAGCAGGCATTGAGATTGCGGCATCCTTTTAAAACCACCAACATAACCCAGGGAAAAAAGCAGAACACAATTTAAAATGATGGATAAAATTTACAGAACACAATTTAAAATGATAAATAAAATTTACATATAATCAATAAAGCGTTCCTTCCAAACTCTCAAAAAATATTCCTAGCATACTGATCTTTTAAAACCCACTAACATAATCCAATAAAAGCAGAACACAGTGAAAAATCATGAATAAATTTTATATATAACCAATATAATGTCCCTTCAAAACTCTAAAACCAATTTCTTAAGAGCAAGCTATCCTTTAAGTCTGCTTGTAATGACTTTGGTTCCAAATCAAATTACTACAGGAAAAACTTGAATGAATATAAATTCAAAACAAATGATAGATTCTTTTAAATGAAGAAACCAAGGAATGAACCACAATCTTGCTTGCCTTCATATGTTATAGAGTACTCTACATAGATCCCTCTGGAGCCCAAACTTATCAGACTTCAACAGAGAAAATCATTTAGATCTCCGTTCTTATAAGAATCAATCATTAGGCTAGCACTGACTAAACTATGTGTAATTGAATAAACAAAAATCTAAATACTTCCATTATACAACGTTAAATCCAACACTTTAAGAACTTTTGCATGCAATTAAGCATCACAGAAATGAGAAAATGGAACCTAAGATTTAATAAACCAATGCTTTAACCACTCACAAAAGAAACTATAAACTATAAAGCATCAAAAATTATCAGAATAGAAACCCAATAGGAAAAGCACTAGACACTGACCAATCACTAACAGCATGCGACTAAAAGAGGATTTAAAATTTATGCAGTCTGATACCTGTCAAAAAACCAAAAGATTAGATGAAACATAATGAGGGTTTCAAGGAAAAAAATTAAAAATTGAGGATATTCCTTTTATAAAACGGTTCTCAGAGTAAAATAACTTCTAAAATCATGCGGTTGGAAGTTAAGGATGCAGCAGCTAAACTCCAGCAAGAAAGCTTTGATTTGAAACCTTTGATACAGCACAGAAAGAGAATCTTGAAACCCATCTTAGGGGATGGAAAGGGGGCAAGAGGGTACTGATACCTTCATTGTTAGAAATACACCTAAACTAATTAAAAGATCTTAGTTAGAAGAGTGTGACAACAGTCATATAAAAAAGAATGGATCAATTGCAAGAGAAAGTAGATCCTAGAATACAAGAAGAGTGCAGATATCCCTACTGTTTGATCATCATTTGCAACTTGCATAAAGTGATGATTAAAAAAAAAGGAAGATGAAAGCATCACTAGAATACAACATAACTTTAACATTTTAAAAAGAGGAGAAACAATAATGGCAATGTAAAAATATTAAAGCTATAATCAAAATTTATAATTATCTAAAATGATACAAAATTTATAATTATCTAAAAATCATGCGAAGATATGCTATAATTCATTCATTCATTACTATATATAGCATTTTGTTTATGTTATTACTATAAAAAATCAAGAATCACATAAGAGCTGTTAATAGAGACTGCCTCGGTGGTAGTGACAATCTATACATCATTATCCTGAATCCAGTAATACATGCAATATGCATCACTGGGAAATTAAAATTTATCTTGAAATCTGAGCACAGTATGTAAAAGATACAAAATTTTTCAAGGTCATAAGTGTATCATAAGAAAAGGGAGAGGTACAATACAACATGCCCTTCTCAAGTTCAGCAGAACACCTAATATGTGCGTATTTTGAAGTAACGGCTAGATAAAATAAATAGAATCAACTGATCCTATGGAAACAACCCAACCAAATTGATATAGCCACAACAATTGGTGAAGAAAAGGCACCAGGTTCACCCTAAAATTGTACAAAATTAAGCAACATGAAATGGTTGCAGTTATGTTATTATGTGCAGGAATTTAGAGAGTTCCTAGGTAATGAGCCTTACATATAGACAACAAACCATCACGAAGAAGATCAAATTGCCTTTAGAAAAAGAAGTTAAATAGAAAAAGAGTGCCTCAGATTAAATTCTTTTCATGATGATTTCTCAAAGTATATTTAAAACCATCATAGGCACCTGTTATGTTCTAATCATTCATCACAAGACAATGATAATGACTTTAGGAAGAAATTAAGAGGTAAAAAAAATCTTAAAAATAATAAGCAGACTATGCGTAATTTAAAATATGGTACCTTTGTTGTATATAGACATCAAAAACTAAAAAAACAAAAAACAAAAACAAAACAAAAAGAACAACTCATATAAATACAATATCAAAATTAGCAAATTTAACATAACAATCACCAGGAAGTATAGACAATAATTTGAAAATAAAGAGTTGCACACCAAGTTTATATGATAGCATCAGATTATTTGGCAACAATTTAACAATGTAGCATTCCTTTCACTTGTAAATCTAACACATACAAAATAATAGTGCTCATCTTCTTGCACGATAATATGAGAACCAGATTATTCTTTTCATGATTCCAATGAAATGGCACAATATAAGCAACAATGACACATTAAAAAAAATGATAACATATTAAAAGCTATAATTAAAACTTTTTAAAAAAATCTTCCTGGTCACCAGCTCAAAAATTCTTCAAGGCTATGTTTATCAAATAAGAAATCAACAGTCAACATAAGCAAATGTAATCACCCAGATATCTGTTTGCAAGTAATATACTTTTCGCCAATTAACAGACATGGCTCAAAACATAAGGAATGACGATGGATATACCAAGAAATGAGTCTGCCTCAGTGGTAGTGACAATCTTAATATATCATCATTTTGAATCTGATAATACGTGCATGTTTATGCATCATCAGCAGACAACTATTAAGACCTAAAAAAAGGAAAACTAGAAAAATGAGAGAGAGAATGAAGTGTTCTAAGTACAAAAATAACTAAAAACCGAGAAGAAGAAGAAAAAAAGACAATGCAGCGATAAAAACTCAGTTTTATAATTGGAAAGGATGCAACCAGAAAAATAGCAAAGTTGCGCATCAGAGAGATTCCCATTAGACCAAGTCATCACCCTCCACAGATAGGAGTGCTGATGTCCCTGTCTCTTTTCTCATCACTTGCAGCCTCGTCCTGCTATTCTCCTGCGAGGCTGCGACCAAGAGCTATTTGGAGCTAAAATCGCCATCAAATACCAATATTTTTTTCCCAGGTGGTCAAAAGATCAGAAAATTGCACGCATCCACCACCACTCTGCCCACAGATCGGAACTTAAAACCATACCAGTCCCGATCTTGTTAAACGTGGGACATGAAATTTCTACAAACAAAGCATACATGTGCCGTGAGTCAAGATTTCAACGCCTCGATCACATGTTGATATGCCCATTACCAAGTCTTCCATCATCCCGTTTAATGATTCCTAAAATCTTAGTGCATAAAGTTAAAAAAAAAAAAAAAGCCCTTTTTCCGAATCAAACAATTTCTACAGAGAAATTGAAAAGAAAAGAATTACCTCGAATCGGTTCCTTTTCATTAAAATCACAAACTCAGAGTACACTTAAAACAATACAGAGTGATCCCAAAATCATCACAAAAAAAAAAAAAAAAAAAAAAAAAAAAAAAAAAAAAACTCGGTGGATTCGATGCAAGAAGAAAAAAAAGGGAAGAACGCAATCCGAAAGGACCGGGTTGAGGAGGAGGTGGGCTGGCGCAAAGAACTACAAAGGGGGAGCGCGGCGCCGGCGAGAGGTGAACAGGGAACCAAGACGAGGGTTTAGGTTTTGCAAAGAGAGCGATAAGTTGCGGGCGTCGGGTGGCATTGATATATAGGGATTTTGGTTCCGATGGGCTCTTCCTGAACTTGCTAAGGTGACTAGTTTATGATTCCCAAGGCCCACTAAGCCAGAAAATTATCGCTTGGCATGCCTTTTAATCACACAAAAAGATGTGGCAAATGACATGAAGTAACTAATATCTATGTCCATTTTTTTTTTAAATAAAATGGATAGGGGGATAAATTCTGGTATGATTATCTCGCAGGCCTCTATCCTGCCAGGTAATATTCGATGCTCGATACAAGACTAGTACGTCAACCTGACACTACTAAGGCACTGGCTAAAGAGAGACCCTAATCTCTCACTCATACAACTGTCATAGGCTCCTGACACTACTAAGGCACTGGCTAAAGAGAGACCCTAATCTCTCACTCATACGACTGTCACGGGCTCCAAAAAAATTTATGAATTTAATCGAGGAGTCACTCATGGGATCATGCCTCAAACTCACGATCGATTGGTAGTAAAGCAAGGCAAGCAAGGCCCTACCAACTAGGCTACCACCTTAGCGATAATGTCTATGTCCTTTAATCATACTATAAAGTAATGTGACAATAGACATTAACTGACTAAGTGCTATCTTGTCTCTAATTATATCAGGCATCCAGATTTCAATATTTATGGAATGATTTCGAAAATGCTGTTGATTAAGAATCTTGTTTCTAAGTTACGCCAGCAAAATGTTTTTGCGTTCTTACCGACCAGACTAGGCCTAGCCTGATGGTTTGGAGCCCTCCACATTATGGACCTTGTCTTGGTGGCAAAGTTTGTAGATATGCTCAGTTTCAAGTAATATGATAGAAAAGTAGGTCAAATTTCTGTATATAAACATAATAGTGTTATCGTTGTCCACATGGTTTAAATCTTAAATTAGTTAATATGAAAAATTAACCTTGACATACCTTTTATTTCCTCTTGATTTTTTTTTTTATAAAAGCATTTTTTGTTTATTATGCATTTGATATTATTGTTTTCTAGGAAAGTTATAGGCAACTATGAATATACCTGGAGGCAGTAAATAGTTTGGCTATTTTTCTATTGATTAATTAAAGGTCGTCAAATGTCAGCGGCATCATATTTTCTATCAATTTGTTCTTGATTATTATTTTTTAATTATTGGATATTAAATGGAAAAAGACTATGAGTTTGATATGATCATTGTCTGAAATTTATGCTAGGATGGGGGCTAATATGGTTAGAGTATTATGTTCTAAGCTAGCTTTTTATTTTAATTTATTTTCATATCATCTAACCTTTACTTGTATCAAAAAATAAAAAGTCCATGTAATACTTGAAAACCAAATTCCTGATGTTTTTTTTATAAAGCATAATATTCAATTCACATATCTGGTATGAATACAACCCATAAAGTTAGACAAGATAATATTATGAAGCTAGACAGGGACATCCTCCCTGTTATACCACAAAACAAAACTAGAATGATTAGCTA
The DNA here is from genome assembly GCA_021397845.1 of Areca catechu. Lineage (NCBI taxonomy): Eukaryota > Viridiplantae > Streptophyta > Magnoliopsida > Arecales > Arecaceae > Areca > Areca catechu. The sequence goes on from CM038052.1 coordinate 7,714,526, forward strand.
CATATGAGGCCACCCAATCCGTCGCATAATTGGCCTCCCGATAAATATGCCAAACAAAGATCGAAGCACATCCCTGCAAAAGAATACCAATATTCTGGGTGATAGGGTGTTCCGACGGAGATCGTAGAGCCTGTCGAATCCAAGAAATCACCGTCACTTAATCTCCCTTAATGATCAGCCTGTCTTGATGAAGAATCCTCCGGGCGTACTTAATGCCAGCCCAAGCCGCATATAGCTCCACCCCAAGGATCGACGGGTCATGGAGATAAAATCCCCCGGTAGCAAGATAACTGAGCCCATAGCTACAGATGATAAAGGCAGCACCCCCTGTCTATCCCTGACACTTCCATCAAAATTAATTGTGAAGAATAGCGAAAGAGGGGGTTCCCAAGATATGAAAACCCGATGGGGCACTCTAGGAGAGATAGAAGAACCCCAAATCTCTAAAGACATCACAATCAATCTCCAATACTCCCGAGCATGAGCCCTAACTCTTTCAACAATAATCCTAGTAGAGCATCTGATAGAACTAAAAACTATAGTTTTTCGGGTGAGCCAGATATAGTAAGTAGTATAAACCATGAAAGTAGCTGAAGGGAAAATGGTACCAGGACTAAGCAAGTACCAAAATCTATCCTCCAGGTCGTCTGCCTGAATGAAAAGCTCCTCAAATCCGGCTATGCACCACACCTGACAGGCCTGCGGACAATGAAACAGAGCGTGCACCTGAGTCTCACTATCAACCCCACAGGCCAGGCAGAAGGTGCTAAGTGGAGGCCTCTCGCTATAAGGAAAGATTTGGTAGGGAGGCGACGCCAAGCTAGTTTCCACAAAAAGAGAGAAACTCTGGGATGGACCAGTAATGACCAAATCTAACCAACGTGGCAAAGCATGGGAGGCTCTGGACCGAAAATAGTCATCAAGTCAGACATCTAGGCTCTAGGAATGGTAGAGTGCCTCCAAACCCCGACGTCCGGCAAAAAACATGAAGTAACAAATATCTATATCCTTTAATCATACTATAAAGTAATGTAACAATAGACATGAACCGACTAAGTGCTATCTTGTCTCTTAATTACATCAGGCATCCAAATTTCAATGTTTATGGAATGATTTCAAAAATGCTGTTGATTAAGAATCTTGTTTCTAAGTTACGCCAGCAAAAGGTTTTTATGTTCTTACCGACCAAGCTAGGCCTGATGGTTTGGAACCCTCCACATTATGGACCTTGTCTTGGTGGCAAAGTTTGTAGATATGCTCATTTTCAAGTGGTATGGTAGAAAAGTATGCCAAATTTCTGTATATAAACATAATAGTGTTACCGTAGTCCACACGGTTTAAATCTTAAATTAGTTATATGAAAAGTTAACCTTGACATACCTCTTTTTTTTTCTTGATTTTTCTTTTTATAAAAGCAATTTTTGTTTATTATGCATTTGCTATTATTGTTTTCTAGGAAAGTTGCAAGCAACTGTGAATGTACCTGGAGGTAGTAAATAGTTTGGTTATTTTTCTATTGATTAATTAAAGGTTGTCAAATGTCAACAGCATCAAATTTTCTAATCAATTTTTTCTTGATTATTTTTTAATTATTGGATATTAAATGTAAAAAGACTAGGAGTTTGATATGATCTCTGTCTGCTAGGATAGGGGCTAATGTGGTTGGAGTATTATGTTCGAAGTTAGTTTTTTATTTTAATTTATTTTCAGATCATATGGCCTTTACTTGTATCAAAAAATAAAAAGTTCTTGTAATACTTGAAAACCAAATTCTTGATGTTTTTTTTTGATAAAGCAAAGTATTCAATTCATATATCTAGTATGAATACGACCTATAAAGTCAGGCAGGATAATATTACGAAGCTAGACAGGGACATCCTCCTGTTAGACCACAAAATAGAACCAAAATGATTAGCTACATAGGAGGCCACCCAATCCATCGCAGAATTGACCTCTCGGTAGATATGTCAAACAAAGATCGAAGCACAACCCTGTAAAAGAATATCGATATCCTGGATGATAGGGTGTGTCGACGGAGATCGCAGAGCCTGCCGAATCTAAGAAATCACCATCGCTGAATCTTCCTTAATGATCAGCCTATCCTAATGAAGAATCCTCCGGGTGTACCTAATGCTAGCCCAAGCCACATACATCTCCGTCCCGAGGATTGACAGGTCATGGAGATAAAATCCCCCAACAGCAAGAAAACTAAGCCCATAGCTATGGATGACAAAGACAGCACCCCCTATCTATCCCTAACACTTCCATCAAAATTCGTTGTGAAGAATAGTAGAAGAGGGGGTTCCCAAGATATGAAAACCCGACGGGGCACTCTAGAAGAATAGAAGAACTCTAGATCTCCAAAGACATCACAGTCAATCTCCGATACTCCTGAGCATGATGACAAAGGCAGCGTCCCCTATCTATCCTTAATACTCCCATCAAAATTAGTTGTGAAGAATAGTGGAAGATATGAAAACCCGACGGGGCGCTCTAGAATAATAGAAGAATCCTAGATCTCCAAAGACATCACAGTCAATCTCCGATACTCCTGAGTATGAGTCCTAGCTCTTTCAACAACAATCCTAGTATAGCATCTGACAGAACTAAAAACTATAGTATTCCGGGTGAGCCAGATATAGTAAGCAGTATAAACCACGAAAGTAGCTGAAGGAAGAATAGTACCAAGACTAAGCAAGCACCAGAATCTATCCTCCAGGTCGTCTGCCTGAATAAAAAGCTTCTCAAATCCGGCCATGCGCCACACCTGACAGGCCCATGGACAAAAAAATAGAGCATGCACCTGAGTCTCACTATCTGCCCCACAAGCTTGGCAAATAGGTGATAAGTGGAGGCCTCTTGCTATAAGGAAAGATCTGGTAGGGAGGCAACGCTAAGCTAGTTTCCACAAAAAGAGAAAAACTCTAGGATGGACCGACAACAACCAAATCCAACTAATGTGGCGAGGCATGGAAGGCTCGGGACCAAAAATAGTCATCAAGTCAGACATCCGAGCAATAGGAATGGTAGAGTACCTCCAAACCCTGATGTCCGGCAAAAGATATGAAGTAACTAATATCTATGTCCTTTAATCATACTATAAAGTAATGTGACAATAGACATGAACTGACTAAGTGCTATATTGTCTCTTAATTACATTAGGCATCCAAATTTCAATGTTTATGGAATGATTTCGAAAATGCCATTGATTAAAAATCTTGTTTCTAAGTTATGCTAGAAAAGGTTTTTGTATTCTTACCGACCAGGATAGGCTTGATGGTTTGGAACCCTCCATATTATGGACCTTGTCTTGGTGGCAAAGTTTGTAGATATACTCATTTTCAAGTGATATGGTAGAAAAGTAGGTCAAATTTCTGTATATAAACATAATAATGTTATTATAGTCTGCAAGGTTTAGAACTTAAATTAGTTATATGAAAAGTTAACCTTAACATACCTTTTTATTTCCTCTTGATTTTTCTCTTTATAAAAGTAATTTTTGTTTATTATGCATTTGCTATTATTGTTTTTTGGGAAAGTTGCAAGCAAATGTGAATGCACCTAGAGGCAGTAAATAGTTTGGTTATTTTTTTATCGAGTAATTAAAGATTGTCAAATGTCAACGGCATCAAATTTTTTATCAATTTTTTTTTGATTATTTTTTAATTATTAGATATTAAATGGAAAAATGCTAGGAGTTTGATATGATCTCTGTCTGAAATTTATGCCAGGATAGGGGCTAATGTGGAGTATTATGTTCGAATCTTCTTCTTCTATTTTTCTTCTCCACCGGAGATATGAGTCTCCCCTTTCTTTTTGTCTTCTCTTATTCTTTTTCTTCTCTTTTCTTTTTTTCTCCTATTCTTCTTCTTTTCCTCTTCTTCTTCCCCTCTCTCCTCTTCTTCTTCTCTTGGCCAAACAGGGAAAACCCCCCCTCTGTTTCCTCTCTCGATCCCCCATCCCTTGCCTCAAATGATGCCTTGAAAGAGCTCATCCACCCTCTGCCCCTCCCTCCTCTCGCGGATCTCCCTCACAGCCCACTGCCGCCATCGTAGAACCTTCTAGATCCTCGTCGCTGCCGCCATTATCGTGGCGATTGTCTCCTTCCTCATCATCGCCTTCCTCAGCTCCCATGCTTCTCGATTCAGGATCGTTGTCGATGCCTGGAGCCTCAAGACACGAATCCAAGCCTTCGGTTCAATAGCAAGCATGGAACGATCCAGTCGGTTAATCGGAGATTCATGGAGAGGAGGGGATAACTCTTTATAGCTAGAAAATCGACTCCGGCTCAGTTTTGGACTCCTCTCGGAGAAGGGAAAGGAGAAGACTTTCTCGATGGGAGTTGTTACGGCCGTAACGATGACGTGGCTGGTCGCAGATCCCGGCGGGCACTATACGAGCCACGTGGAGGTTCTCGACCGAGTCAGCTGTGGGTCCCCGCCCGAAGTCGAGCTCGGACCGGGCTCCCCCGCTCCCTCTACGGGTGGCACCCATAGACGGCCCCGCCTCGGCCGAGGTCGAGCCGAGCCCCTTCGCTCCTTCGCCAGGTGGCCCCCCGAGACGGGACCACCTCGGCCGAAGCCGAGCATCCTTCTGCCATCCTGCCAGGTGTCCACCCAGGAGGGGTCCACCTCGGTCGAGGTCGGCTGCTCCCCCGCTCCCTCGCCAGGTGGCACCCTTAGACGGTCCCACCTTGGCCGAGGTCGAGCCGGGCCCCTTCTCTCCTTCGCCAGGTGGCCCCCCGAGACGGGACCACTTCGACCGAGCTGAGCGTCCTTCTGCCGTCCCGCCATGTGTCCACCTAGGAGGGGTCCACCTCGGCCAAGGTCGGCTGCTCCCCCGCTCCCTCGCCAGGTGGCACCCTTAGACGGTCCCACCTCGGCCGAGATCGAGCCGGGCCCCTTCGCTCCTTCGCCAGGTGGCCCCTTGAGACGGGACCACCTCGGCCGAAGCCGAGCGTCCTTCTACCGTCCCGCCAGGTGTCCACCCAGGAGGGGTCCACCTTGGCCGAGGTCGGCTGCTTTCTCGCTCCCTCGCCAGGTGGCACCCATAGACGGTCCCACCTCGACCGAGGTCGAGCCGGGCCCCTTCGCTCCTTCGCCAGGTGGCCCCCTGAGACGGGACCACCTCGGCCGAGGCCGAACGTCCTTCTACCGTCCCGCCAGGTGTCTACCCGGGAGGGGTCCACCTCGACCGAGGTCAGACAGCTCGTGCAGAGAGAGCCCCAAAGAGCGGAGGCACAGGTTCCGAGGCTGGCCCTCGAGCCGTGCGTGCCGCACCCCGAAGAAGGCGCCTTGTACGGATGACGGCGGCACGCGAAACATCACTTACATCGGCCCGACGGGTTCCACAATCGAGAGACGTGGCTCTGGCAGGACAGGGCCTCTCGACGGACAAGCGCCGGCACCTGGGGAGGAGAGCACCCACGCTTGGCCCAAGGTCTGACCGCCCGCCCTGCCGACGCCCCCCTCCTTTACCTTTTCCCCGCTAAGCTCGGCGAACGAGGCCGGAAAGCCGCCTGGCCCTCAAAACCAGAAGGGAAAAGAGAAAAGGACGGAGAGAGGGCGACGAGAACGAGAGGGGGAGCCTCCCGAGAGCGGAAAACGAGCAGGCACCGGGAGGAGATAAAAGGAAGAAGCAAAAATACGACCAGGTAAGCAGAGACAAGCAAGAAACGGAGGCTGGAAGCTCCGCTCCACGGGACAAGATCCAAGGTCCCGAGAGGGGATCGCTTGGCGTGAGCTCGGTAAGGGAGTCCAGCCGGGTTTCTGGTCTCTTTAGCACCATTCTTGCTCACAGAATCTCTGAGTCTGGGACTCCTTCGGGGGCCCATCCCAGAGACCCTGTTCCCTCTCGCCGTCTACTAACTTGATCGTCGGAGCTCCCTCGCCGGGATCCCTGGCCAGGGTCTTCTGACCTTGTCTTGCAGGTCCGGTCCAGCTAGGAAGCCCGAGGAGCAAGACGGTCTATACGGATCGGTGATTCCGAGGCACGGGCGCAACGGCGAGATCGGCAACAGGAGTCTTCTTCTAGATTTTTTTTCGCCATGTTGGATATTACAAATATATCACTTAGCTTTTTTCCTTGAAAGAATGCTAATAATAAGTCAACAAATTTGAAGATTTGTATCGGACAAAAATACTTCTTATGTTCAACATATAACCATGTAGCTAGGTTGCAACAGGTTGGATGAAAGCTGATTTGAGTTAGTACAAGTCCATAAAAAAATCTATAGAACAATGATATTTTCCTCACCTAACTATAATCAAAACCTTTTAATCCATACTTATCCATAAATCGATCTTGATAACCCAATCTAACCTATTTGCCTTGTAACTTGATTTATTTCACCAATCTAACATGTATCCAATCTTGAGGATTCAAGATGACTTATGTTTAAGATGATCCATGTAACTAAAACCAAGGGCGTATTCTTTTGTAAATAAATATCATAAAAAATTTGGTTAATTTTTTATTGGCCAACTTATTTATATTTTTTTATTTTTTAAGAGGGACAAGTTACCTTCTCATGAATATCATTTATTTATAAAATGGAGAGAAAATCTTATCCACTTGAAGGATGACTAAATAATTTTTTAACGAGCTAGTAAAGCAAATATTTAATTTTATTTTTAACATGTCCTTCTTGCTTCTTATCATTTTTAACATCAAATAACTTAATTATTCACTATTGTTTATACCTAAAAAACATAAAAAATATAAATAAATTTTAATAAATTATCCAGGAAAATAGTAATGTAAAAAATATATGGATAAAAGATTTCAAAACTATTATATATATATATATATAAATAATTATTTTACATATCTATATAATGTCTAAAAAAAATTTTATCCAAAAAATATAATTTTTTAGATAATTTTTTTTTTAATTACAAACGAGCGGATCTACGAGTAATCATTCTTTTTTTTTTAGGTGTAATAGAGGGATATGCTCATCCACATTATAATTACGTAGACCCCGGTGCCTTGAGATGCGCTATCGAAGCATCCAAAGACTCTTGTTGCACGGTGGAATGGTACGAGCATCAAAACAAGTCCCGGTTCATCGCCCAAAAAAATTCTTAAGCCACCGCGCCCATGCTTATATTATTCCAATAAAATCATTAGCTCTACTCTTATCCAGAAGCTAGAAGCCGCTGCGGCTCCTCGTCGGATAACTATCCTCCTCGAGTCGGCCAACAAGCCCCAAAGGCCCAAACAAAAGAAAAGAAGAGCTGGGACCTTTTTTTTTAAAAAAAAAATCCCAAATCGCATATCATCAATCTCCAGAGCCCTGATATTCTTCTCCCTCCGAAAACCTAACCCTAGAAATCCATCGAAAGAGTGTAAAAAATTCTTCTCCTGGCGCCCTTGGCTTTCTTTTTTCATTCCGGCCCCGGGAGGAGGTAGGGTTTCGGAAGTTTATTTCCCCAAGCCCTCACCCTAAAGCTCGCGTCTTTATCTCTGGCGTCCTCCTTCGTCCTTCGGCGCCGCAGAAGGTAATCTAGGTATCGGAAGCTAGGCCGGAGATGTCTTCGACCTCGGGACCGCCGCAGTTCCGGTACACGCAGACGCCGTCGAAGGTGCTCCACCTCCGCAACCTGCCGTGGGAGTGCACGGAGGAGGAGCTTGTCGATCTGTGCAAGCCCTTTGGTAAGATCGTCAACACCAAATGCAACGTCGGCGCCAATCGCAACCAGGCCTTTGTTGAGTTTGTGAGTATTTTCTCGCAGAAAAAAGAAACACCTTTTTTGTTTTTGGAGCTATCCATGCAAGGATTCAATTAGATCCGTCTCATGAATTCCTATTAGGTTTTACTTGTTATCTGTTGTCTCCGATTTTATCGGGGTATCAAGGATGTGGCATGGTGGCCCTACTTTTTGTCCCTGTACCATTTGATGACATAGAAACTGTAAGACCGGTGTGTCTGTACCTTCTCATGACATGAATCGATAAGACCAATGGAAGGGATCAGAGAAACATAAAAATCAGGATTCAACATTTTTCCTGAAGGTGGGTAATTCAGGAATGAAACCACTGATCTTTAGGTATAAATTCTATGTTTTCATTGGTATTGTTGTAACGGTGTGATGTTTGATAGAGATAGACGTGCTGCTTTATGATGAAGTGTCTATTTGCCGTAGTAGAAGCTTAGGTGGTCGTGTTATGCTTATTGGCAGAGGGAGAGGTAAAACCCTTGTTGCCTTCCAAGCTGCCAGTATGTGGAGATTTACTTTTCTGCAGGGCTGCAGACAAACCAAGCTGTTCATTAACAGCTGGGGCTTGGCACACAAAGATTGCCACATACTGCTGTTGTTAATTTTTGTCTTCCTTTCCATATCTTTGTGTATGAAGATGAGATCTATTATATGCGATGAATGGAGAAGCTCGATAATAGCCTTATAGGGATAGTGGTAGCAAAGACAAATATGATGGAGATGCATGACATTATGTTTATTGTCGTCTGATAACCATAAATAGATCATTCATACATTACTAGGTTTAAGCTTTTATTCATTATGTATGCTATTAATTCATTTATTTTTCAATTTCTAAGTATGCTGTTAACTCGAAGGGTTTTGAGTCTTTAAATTTTAGCGAGTGCACTAGATAACCAAATATGACTGAGGTGTGGTCTTTTTATTACAAGAGCCGTCGAAGTTACTAAAAATAATGATTTTGCCATTGATACAGGTTTCCTACATAAAGTTGATTTTAGAGTCTTTCTTTAGTAAAATTCGAGCTATAAATCAGACTCTATAGTTTATAAATTTATTTAGGGCTAGACCTCAAGATTTTGTGTTTCCAAAAGCCCCATAATCCATGGTTAAATAGTGATTTTTTGCTTTCTCTATGAATAATCTTGTATTTTGTGTTTTTTGGGAGATTTGAAAATTCACATTTGATGAGGGTTGAGTATTGATAATTAAATATTTATTGAAGTTTTGATTGTTCTTTAGTGCATTTCAACAAATTAAAAATTTTGAGCCATTACTAAAAAAGTCTATCACATCCCGAATCCAGTACCGGAATCGGTTACGCGACCGGCCGCACAAACTCTAAAATACATTCTTGAGATCATGCAAGCCCTAGGTACACTATATCCACTTTACTAAAAAATCACTTCAGGTAAACCAATATTATTTAAACAATCGTGTAATAACTAAACAATCTATTTTTTTAAAGTCAAAACTACTAAAATGATTCATTGAGTTATTATATAATTATCAGCAACAGATATAGCTAAACAAAACTAATTACATAATCTAAATATTGATATTCAGTCTCATACCCAGCCAGATCCTTGCTATGATCATTTCACCACGAATCCATTCTACTACCAAGCTCAAATATCCCGCACAACTCTGAGAAGGAAAAACAAATAGGGGATTGAGTTTTATAGTCCAGTAAGGTCTCCAAACAGTCACACCAATAATAGTATAACTTGAAAATAACTGAAAAATAATATTTTATCAGATTATGCAACCAAAATAACTCAAATATCAAGTATAACAAAATTTTTTGTAAAATCATGTTTCCTTTTTATATTTCAATTTAATCATCCTTCTTCTTTAGGGTTCTGGATTAATTGTGGTCATGCTTCAGCCTGTGACTGGCAATCTCAGTGTCACACTTCAGCCTGTGACTGGCAAGCTCATTGTCACACTTCAGCCCGTGACGAGTAATCTCATTATCACACTTCAGCCTGACGGACAATCTCAGTAATTACGATCTCGTGGCATGGCTAGTCCAATTATCTCATTCTCTTGGTTATCACTTTATCAATTCATATCATGATGACAAACCATGAAATCTCAAAACTTTCAATGACCGGCATCACGGTCTAAACCATCAAAAGTAATTTTACTTGATAAAAACATGGTATACATGAACATAACTAATAACCACAACAGTCATACTCTCCATTATGCAAAATCAAATTATGCCATGCAAAATAAATCATGCATGCCAATGCTCTTGTGCATGGATCAAATCATGTCATGAAAGATACATATATAAAATTGGTGATAATGTCTAGATTTCTTTACCTCGCTAGTGACAACTATTACGTCTGATATTGGTCCGCACCCGGAACTCGTACAATGTCCTGCTCAGAAGGTTGCTCTTCTACAATAACAATAATCCTAAGATAATTGTAAAATCCAAAACCTTTTTATCAGAATTTCATCAGTAGTCCTCCCGTTGAAACCTTTACTCTCCAAATTTTCAGAGAAAGAGACTTTTCAATCTCTACCTCACTATTTATTTATTATTTAATATTTTCTTCTCTTTTCTCTTTCTCTCTTTTCATCTTCTTTCTCTCTCCTCTTTCTCTCTCTCTTCTTTCTTTTTTTTTACTTTCTCCGTTCCTTTCTCTTCTTCGTCTTTGCTGAACCGCCCCCCTCTCTATTTTTTTTCTTTCCTCTTCTTTCTTCTTCTCTTCCTCCCCTCTTCTTCTTTCTTCCTTCTCTTCTCCCGAACCCCTACTTTCTCCCTTGGCTCGGCCGAACCAGCCTCTCCACGGCTGCCGGTGGCGGCCATGGGAGATGGCTACCGGGAAGGCTTGGTGAACCAGGGAAAATGGTGGCGCGGCCACCGGAGGTGCACGGCCCCAAAACAAACCAACCTGAAAATCTCCCAAAAAATCCCGATTAAATCCTCCCTAAAGTTGAATAAAAGACTTACTGGCGATTGAAGGGCTCTCCATCGCTTGTCGGAAAAGATGAAGACATCGTGGAAGGAACTCGATGGGGCTCGGTTGGCGGCGGTGAGGGAGATTTAAAGAAGCTACCGGACGAGCTTCCGAGCCGGTTGGGGATGAAAGACTTCGTCGATTGGAGTCCCAATCCACCTCAAACACGATGCCAGCGAAACCCCTCCTCCCCACGACTCTCTCACCATCCTTTCTGGCAGAAAATCCGGTTGTCAAGGAGAGAAGACGAGTTCCCCTGTTCCGGTTTCCCCCTGTTTCTTTTTTTTCCTGCGATTGGGCTGAAGTTAGCTGGGCCTGCCGACTTCGGCCCAAAAAGCCCAATAAAAAAAACTCGGGTTTCGCAGAGTCAGTGGTCTATCTCATGTCTCAACGACGAGGAAGGGTTACAGTACCATGTTTATTGTCTGTGCTAGTTCCGATCACTTGCTGGATTGGCATGATAATGGTATTGCATGGTACCATGTTGTGCTAGTCAAATGCCAGGGCATGTAGAAAATTAAATGGGTCCTTGTTGGATCTTGTCAGGCCACATTGTCTGTCTGAAATATATATTTGGTCAAAATATATTCTTTTATAAGGTTGAACAAAATCAGCAAGATTGTTAGAAGATTTTCAATTTTCCCCCTTGATTTAGATTCAAGGAAAAGTTTGAGGGAGATTTTTTTTTTTTTAAAGGTACACAAGGGAGAAATATGATTATGTGAAATATTTTCACAAGCGCCTATTCTTATAGGCATGATCATGAACTAGAAAATTGAAACATTACAGTGTAAAAACTTATATGCTTGCTAGTTCTTCCCTGCTAGGATCTAGTTGAACATAGCTGGCTCCATTTGAATTGTTGTTCTTAAATGAAATTTACTCTATGCGTTGAGTTTACTTGTATTGCTATTATTTCAAAAATAAAATGAAATGTTTAGGTGGGCCCAGACACCTCCTTTAGGAGGCTGGCAATGCATGATGAAGGGTTAAAAGATGAAGTTCACATCATTTATCAAATGTACAAACAAAATAGGGACCCACCTCAGAATACTTTTCTCTGGATATTCATAGTTATATTTTTTATGCATGTTTAAATTTATATGATTTATATTTATGCAAAACTTCCTAAATTCTTATTTTGACTTTGTACTAGACTCAAGGTTGACAAAGTGACGAAATGTATTTTTTTGGATTTTTGCTGTCAGATTGAAATCATTTGATTTTAATTCCTTTCTGTATTGGTTGCTACAAGATCATAAAGCATTGGTTTCCCTTCTTGTTCTTGGTCATGATTTTCCTGCTGTTGTTAGCCTGTATCATGTGTTGGTTAGGTTATGGAGTTTAGTTCTTTGTTTTGTTATTTGTGAAGCATTTTGCATTCAGCAAATGTATGGTTCACCATTTTCTACTATTCGGCTTTATTTTGTATTTCTCTAAGTCAAAAGGTAATGGTTTGCACTCTATTTAGTAACATTTTCCCTCCTCTCTCAGGTGGATCTTAATCAAGCAATATCAATGGTTTCATATTATGCTTCTTCATCTGATCCTGCACAAGTTCGTGGCAAAACTGTTTATATCCAGTATTCGAATAGGCAAGAAATTACTAATAATAAGAGCTCTGGAGATGTGGCTGGGAATGTCTTGCTTGTCACTATCGAAGGTGTTGAAGCTGGCGATGTTAGCATAGATGTCATTCATTTGGTAAGTCCTTTTTGTCAAGATTCTTCTGTATACAGGGATCTGTTTAGCTAATATGGTTATCATCTTTGAATAGTGCACTTATGGTTGAGCGGACTATGTTGATGGTTAGAAATCCGTGAGAATTTGTCAAATGAATTTTTTGAAACCAAGCTGATCTTGCTTTGTCTTTTTGGCTTCTAGTAACATTCTCTGCATGGATCAGCAGCTCCATGTTAATATGGAAATATCCTCGTTATCAACCTACAGCACGGGGAGAGACACCACGTTTCTTGCTATCCCTTTCTTTTGATCATGTTTAGAGCTTTTTGAACCTAAATAGTGAATGGTACTTTCTAACTGTACTTGATCGTCATGCTTTATGGGAAGTTTATGACAAAGTTGATCTGAATGGGCTATTCTTTTGCAGTAAAATTTCCAATAACTGGGAATCTAACAGTGCTGTTGAATATTGTGGTTTTGATGGTTTTTCTACAAGACTTGATGGGCTTGCAAGTTCTTTTATTTGTGACAGTAACTTGTCAAATGTTCCTTTTTGTAAATCTGTTCTTCTCAACTGTTGCACTTAATGTAGATATTAAAATTTTTGCTTGGCAACATGATTTGGCTATACTTCCTCTTTCAAGGCACATTTATTGGAAGCATCCATTTTTTTTTTTGGCTTGGCAACATGATTTGGCTATATTTCCTCTTTCAAGGCACATTTACTGGAAGCATCCATTTTTTTCCTCATTTAATTTGTTTGTGTGGAGGAACTGATGAAAATAATTATATTATGCATTGCATCCATCCTTTTAATTATATCTCACTATGTATGATGTCCATGGAGTTTTGATGAATGCCATGCTCTTGCCTACAGGTGCCCCTCTGCACTGCAAATGAGATCAATTAATAGTTTTCTGTGGGGGGCTCTACACTTAACATCTGTATTGTTTATTATTTTTGTTAAAATATTTTGTGTAGTAATCATATTCCACTTTTTTCTCAGGTGTTCTCTGCCTTCGGATTTGTGCACAAAATTGCTACCTTTGAAAAGGCTGCTGGTTTTCAGGTATAAACATCGCTATCTCGGGAGATTATTTTTCATGACTCAAGGGCAGTCAGTTACCTTGGTATTTGAATTTTTTGTAGGCATTAATTCAGTACTCTGATGCACAAACTGCTTCAAATGCAAGAAATGCCTTGGATGGACGAAGTATTCCAAGGTTTTACATTATTTTCCTTAAATTTAAATACATATCTGTGATGCAAAATTTGATGTCCTTTTCTTTAAAGATGTGCTGACTGAATTTGAGACTTGCAGATACTTGCTTCCGGAGCATGTTACCTCTTGCTACTTGCGTATCTCATTTTCTGCACACACAGACTTGAATATCAAGTTCCAATCACATCGTAGCAGGTATGAAAATCAGTTCAACCAGTCCATCAATGCTGGTTATGTTTCGTTCTCTTCTTGCTTTTGTATTAATTGATATATTGTGTTATAATGTTTCCTAAAAAATTCATCCTGCTTCATATGAATTATTGAGTAATAGGACATTTAATTTTGCTTTTTGTAAACTTTCCTTGTCGCAAGCATGAAGATGATGTACCTGTGCAAAGAACTGTGGCATAACATGTCTTAGACATCAATTCTGAGCATATTTGGCTGGAAATTATAAATGCAACATTTTAGATTTGTTTTGAGAAATAGCTTAATTTATATCCAGACAGTTCCATGCATACAAATATTCCTACAACCATGTTTTTTTCAGACTGTCCTTATTGCACAATTAGGTGTAACCTTTGGAATATCAACAGCCTACCTGCCTCCACTCTGATTGTGCAGTATGGAGGTTTGCCATACTGCCTTGTACCATCCAGTATGGGGCATACTGTACCCTAATATGGCATACTGGCTGATATTGACATTGCCGTACTGTAACGAACTGTGTATAAGATGGTACCACTATAGGATTTGGCACCAAGATAGTGAACCTTCGTGTAACTTCTGTTTCTATGTTTAGACATATAATATGTTTTATGCAATTACGAGTAATTATATGGGAAAAAATTCTGTTTCATATTGACTGATGAATCTCCACTCTCTCTAATGTTATACGTGTCTGTTTTTGTTATGACAAAGCTTAATTTGTGTTCAGACATTTCTGTGCATACAAGTGCTGCTACAAACTTGTTGCTTTGACAGCGCCATTACTGCTTAAGGTGTCCCAGTCTAGAATATCGACACTGCACCTGCTTTCATCCTGATTGTGCTGTATGGTGCAACCTCTGCAATCGTTAGCAATGTGTCAAGTGATATAGTGATCTACTCATTTTTTCAGCATACTCGTGAACCTTGCTAATTTGGTAATAGCCAAGCTCATAGTTACAGTGCCAAAGATTGGAAGAATATCTATTCAGCTGCATCAATTGATCTGCATGAGATGCATGCTAACTGCTAATTAATTTAACTCTATGACATTGGCTCTTCTAGATCTCTATAGTTTTCTTTTACCAAATGACTTGTCTGTTGAGTTATCAAAGAATATAAGTTTTAATATAAGAATGCGGGAGCCAACAGACATTTTTGAGGAATGCTTGACAATCTTCACACCTAGGCTACATGCTGAACCCGAATCCTAGGAAAACTTGAGCTTGCCAAGCCTCCCCTCGCCTAAAAAAAAAAACCACCACCAGAAAAAAGGACAATTTTCTACAGATGGCTCTTCCAAACATGTAGAATGGAGGACCTTTAGTCAGATACTCTTCTCGCATTTGGTGCATGTTGTGGCTTGTGTTTTTGTCCACAGCTTTTGGATCCGGTTGTGTTGGTTAACAAGTGCATTTTTTTGGTTAGGGACCTTAGGTTGACTGTGCATTAATATGTATGCTGTGATCACTTGCTGAGTGCAAGAGCTAAGAAACTGCTTGGATAGGCATAAATGATTCTGTTAACCTGTTTGGATACATTAAAATATGTTCATTTATATAGGCTTTCCAGGGATCTCTAAATGCTAAAGCCTTCTCACCCTCGTTATTGTCTTTAAACATGTTTCTGGATGGTGGTGCTGAAGCAAAGAAAAACTGAAGGAACAAATGGCTATGAAGCAAAAATAGGTTTCACTTAAAAGCATGGGAAGTCATGTTAGTGATGAAAGTTTCACATTTGGCAAGTTGAATGCATCTATGACCAGTTATATTTTTCTTTCTTTCACGTAAATAATGCCTCTGGAGTTTCAAATGAAAGTTGGTTGTGATGTTATGTTCTTTTAGATACCAGAGGAGACTCTGGTAATGCATAAGGGTTTGGGTTTTGTGTTGAAGGACTAGGAAGAAAAGTATGGAAGATTTTAGAGATGGAGGATGTGATAGTATTTGAATAATCTGACATCTGACTGATGCATTGGCCCTCTAGGGGAACAAATGTAAAAGTAAGGAGTTAACGAACCACCTTTATAAAAATTAAAAGCTATCTTAAGATATAAGTTCATTACTATTTTGTGTTGCATGTGGTGAATATATTGGGTTACAATGCACTTTATCACTTCATATCCCCTGTTTTCATTCTATACAGGCATTTTACTTTTCTCAGATGTTTTATTTTCTGCTTGTGCATGGGGATTGATTTTGTCTAAAACTAGCACCATCATTCAAAGTGTTAATTGGTTTAGATGGTCCTAACTTTTTGACTGATTTTGCAGGGATTACACAAACCCCTATCTTCCTGTAAACCCTTCAGCAATTGAGGGAGCTTTACAGGTGACTTCTATATCAGAATTTCCATGAGTTTTTTTTCTTTTTATGTGATGTTCTAATGAGAAGTTATTTACAGCCCACATTGGGCGTGGATGGAAAGAAAAAGGAGCCTGAGAGTAATGTACTTTTAGCTTCTATTGAGAATATGCAATATGCTGTGACAGTTGATGTTCTTCATAAGGTATGATGTTTAATATTTTTCTATAATCTGAATTTTCAGTTCTGCATTGATAAGCATCCGAAAAATAAAATTGGCACTTCATTTTTAGGTGTTCTCGACATTCGGTACTGTGCAGAAAATAGCAATTTTTGAGAAGAACGGTGGAATGCAGGCTTTAATTCAATATCCTGGTAGGAATGTTATATGCCTAGTATTTTATATCTTGGTATCTGGTATGAATTCCACATTGTAATTGCAAATATTATACCTCTGTAGGATGTTAGTGTGTTTATTATGAATATATATATTTGTAAAACGTGATAATTAAACTGAAATCAAGCACAGACTACAGCAAGGTATGAGGTAATAACACTGTGATTCTAGTGTGTGCTCTTGCTCATAATTGCAGGAAGAATGCACCCATCATAACAGATGATTCTATAAGTACTGATATTCACGTGTATACAAATTTCCTTGTTTTTGTTGGTCTTTTTTTCAAGTGACTTGTTGATTAAATTCAACATGGTAATATTAGTATCAATTTGCATGAGTTTCCTTTGTCTTTTTGTTTGGTCTCAGAATCTTTGTTTAGAGCAAGATTGGCAATCTTGGTACCAGTCCTGTATAGTATCTGACAGGTACAATCTGCCCTGAGTGTCAGCATGGTGTATACTTTGGTACTGACACTTGGTATGGGTGGCGTATTAAGTGTCAATGCCCTACTGGTAGGATATTGTATGCCATTGTGCTAGGTGGAATGATCTAGTACAACAAACCATGTTTTAGAGCCTGAATGACTTCTTTTTTAGCCTTTGTCACAGGTGTTTCTCCCTTACTGTGTAATTGTTTTCTTATTTGCAAAAAAGAGACATTCAGGTGATGTTGGTTTGTTGGCCTCTATGTTACATATTCTTAAAGATGTTGCTATCTCTGTCAAATTTCCCTGCCTTTAAGCTTGTCCAAGAAATGAGCGGTGGATATGTGCCTGCTTGTTAAAGCATGCTGCCATGCTGGGTTTCATGAAATCCACAACACAAAAAACATTTATTTGTTAAGGATAACAACGTGAAGAATGGAAAGGGATATCGCTTTACAAAAAAATAAAATGGGGATGTTGATGCAGGACAACCCTTGGGAACCTAATATGCAATGTCACACACTTTTAATGAAATCCTAGATTCTATAATGATGTGGAACCGATTCCAATATGATAATGAATTTAATGATCTGGAAATTAAATTCAGAGACTAGTATTCCTGGTAAATAAACTAGAAGTTAATTTGGATGCAAAGAGAGTGCATGGAATTCATGCCACGTATACAGGTTGCTGAAATAAAGATCAGATGATATCTTGTAGACAACTAAACAAATTCTGTGAAGAATAGATTGAAAATTTCCGACAATTAGTCAGAAGAGTTTATGATGATGGTTTTGTGTTCGTTCAGTGTGAGTTGATCACGACCTGCTGTGTGGTCCAAGTTGTTCCTGTTCCTTGTGACTGGAGTATGTATGGTTTCGATCTAGGTCTCTGTTTACCCTCCTGGAGTTGAAGGCTGTTGCTTACAACGATTTCCAGGAACTAATTTAGGGGATAATATGAATAGGAAGCTTGGATTAATTTCAGATCTACCAGGAGAGCAGATCTGAAAATCTTGTAACTCGGAAATCAAAAGGATCACAAGGTGATAAATCAGCATCACTTTTTTGTTGCAGCACTTCTGGTGGTTTAACAGAGGTATAAATGAACTTTTAAGGCTTCAAAAAGTGAATAAGCAGGTTCCTTGGAACAGCTGACCTGGCCAGTTGCTGTAGGGACTTCTTCCAGCCAGGCAGGTCCTCCAATAAGGCCTGGTTTGGATGGATGAGGTTGCTGGTATGTTAACACATATGGGGATTGTTAGGGTTGATGGAAAGCTTATGATTGTGGTTGAATTAGAAAACAATAAGGAAGAAAAACAGAAAACCAATAACAAGAGTGCAATGAAGAGAAAGATAAAGTAAGCTATGGTCTACCGATTTCACATTGTTGGCTGTGGTCAGACTCCCAGGGCTTCACACCTGCATCCAGAATTCACTCACAGGGAAATCAGGAATATAACTTCATTGAGAGAGTACCTACACAAATGAAACAGATATGGAGGAGCCAGCCAACACATATGAAGGGCTGTTCCTTTTCTAATGCCCCAATTGCCCTTTTCCTTCTTTAATTAAGCATGTGACTGAAATATTCACTTAAACTCATTGCACACTAAAACTCAAATAGGGACTAAACATAAAATAAACTAAAACACATACTGAAGACTCAATAACTTCATTTAGACTCCAAAGGTGTGCTCGAGGGATGTTTGTTGGTGATTTTGACTGGTATAAGGACATTATGTCCATTCAAAAGGTTGGAAATATCCACAAAAATTTTATTTATGAAACCATAGCGAAATTGTATTATCAGAGGCAGGTTGGGATTTAGCCATTATAGTGAAAACCTACTATGTTTTTTCACATTTCAAAGATGCCTTGCCAAACACAAAGAATCTTTCTGCCATTCAGTGAAAGGCTTCCTCCTTAAGTCTGCACAAGCATTTTTCTTGCTACCCGATCTCATATTTTGGTGTACCTCTTTCCTGTCACTTCTACACAAACAAGATCCTGTGAAGTCCCCTTAGATTTTCATATGCATATTAATTGATTCTACCATTTTATCCTCTTGCAACTCCTGTGCATTTACTAGAATCTCCTTCTAAACCACACATGTTTTAGTTGCTTTGACATTCTCAAGTATCTGTCTTCCTCTAAAAGCATGCATTTATTTTAGAAATTACTCGGCATCCTTAATTTTTTTTCTTGCCTATCTTATTCTCACATGCCAGAAACTGAGTTTTGTGTCCATGTTTATACATAGTACTGTTGAAATGGTGCTTGCATAAAGAGTAATGGGCCATTATACCTGTTTAGCTGCTTAGATGTCCATATTGATAGTTAACATGGTCATTAGTTCTTTTTTCTTTCTTTCTTTTCTTAGTGCAAGTCATTAGTTAATTTAACCATTTAAAGGATGAACTGATGCTTCACCAGGAAAAATATTGATTGGGGGATTGAAGAGGTAACTTGTACAATGATCAATGAATTGGAGCTTTTAGTTTTTGACTGTCAACTTCTAACTACTTTTAAATAAACTGAGTATATCTTTTATGTGGTTTTTGTCGGTGTTTTCTCTCTGTTAATGAATACATGTTTTTCTTATGTATCCGCACATCCATATGCTCTTTTATGCTGGGATTGTAAATGTTGCATCGAATGTGTCATGACAATCTTGACAGCTCAAAAGTTTTTTTTCCTTAAGATTACTGCTCCCTGTGATCAGTCGTGAATTGATGGTGTCATATTTTCTCTGGACTTTTTTTTTTTTTTTTTTTGTATAATGAAGATTTTCTCTATTTATTTTTTTGTAATGGTGACAAAATAATGCATGCTTTTTGCTCCAAGTAATGTTATGGTTGTTGGTAGGTTTGATTATCATTCTGATTCATTGTACTTTCAGATGTAACAACTGCGGCAGTTGCCAAAGAATCTTTGGAGGGACACTGCATCTATGAAGGTGGTTATTGTAAGCTTCATCTGTCATACTCTCGTCATACTGATCTCAATGTAAAGGTATAAATATGATTTTTGGGTTATATAAAGTAATAATGACTGTTAAAAGAAGTTTAGAAAAAGTGGTTTTAGAAGAAGAAACCTCTGTTATCCATCAGGAAAATTAAAATTGTTGGGTTGTTGATGTCCATTTGTTGACTGTCCGACTGTGTATGTTCCTTGACACCACATTTCATTTATATAGTGCTCTTCTCGTACTTGATTGTATGTACACAATTTTGTTTTCAGGCGCATAATGATAGAAGCAGAGACTACACGGTCCCGGACACAGGTATACTTGCAATGCCCCAAGCTCCTGGTTTGCCGAGTGCTTCTGCTGGTTGGCAGCCTAGTCCCCAGGCTGCATCCATGTATGTTGGTAATGAATATGCAGTTGGTGCACGAGCACCAGTTCATAATGGGCAAATGCCAACTTGGGATCCTAGCATGCAGGGGGGGGCCTATGTCTCTCCAAGCACATACCCAGGTCCTGTTTCTCGGTACCCTACTTCGGCAGCAATCTCTAATGCCCCAGCTGAATCACTTCAAGCTTCACAGTCGATGCCTCCATATGGTATGCCGCCAAATGCACAACCACATGCTGCATCAGCCAGTCGGCCTCCGTATTACCCATCGTAAGCTGTATGTTCCCTGGCATCTTTTCGAATCCATTGCATCTGTTACAAGTATTCCATGAGTCCTGACTCTCCAACCATGATCTGGTCATACTTTGAAATGACTGTTTTTATTGTATGTTGCTGGTTTTCATCACAGCTTCTCTATGTAGCCTTGAAAAAAATTGCCGTAGTCAAATGTTGTCTCACCTAAATCTGCCCTTTTTTTTCCTGGAAAATGTTGGTTATTTGTTGTTGGCATGTGATAGCAAGTTAACAGATTACATTAGCAAGTGCTGTAATGATCATATTTGAAGGAACCAATGGCATTCAAGTGGGCTTGCATCGCTTTTTCGTCGGTTTCCCTTGCAGTGAGTGAGTGTACATAGACCTCGAGGGCCCCTTTGTAAGCTTGTTAAACTCTCTCTCTCTCTCTCTCTCTCTCTCTCTCTCTGATAGTGCAGGATCCATGAAGAAAGACAAGCCTTAAGGAGGTGGGGGGGGGGGGGGGTGCATGTCTTGTCCCATGGATTGGATGTTTCTCCCCTCTTTTCTCCCAGTATTGAGTCGAACGACATGCATGTCGGTTGTTTATTGAATGCTGCACGGACATTTTGAACAAAAGCAGATTTTGACTGGGGATTTTAGTCATCGAGGCTCCTGAAGAGTTGTTGCACCTTATTGTTTCCATGCTAACGGCTCAGGTTTCCTGGCTGCCGAGTTTCGCGCGACTTCTGGGAATGACGTTGCCTGATGTAAATATTCTGAGTTTTGAAAAAAAAAAAAAAAAGTGGAATTTTTAAGGAAAGTTGGAAAGTACACGGATAACTAGAAGTCGGGAAATTTTAGAATAAAAGGAATGACTCAAATTATCTAAGTGTTCGTCGCAAATTAGTTAGGGCTGGTTATATTAATTATTTTTCACCATTCTTTTCAATTTAAAATATTCTGGGAGATACAATGTACCGTACATGGCCGACTCCAAGCTTGAATGAAGGAGAGTTGTGGTTGGCTGATGGTCGGCATGAAACTAATCATATTCACAATGGAGGATATGTGGTTATTTAAAAAATTTCTTATAGGAAACGAAATGTGCCGTAAGAATATTAAAAAAGCCAAAACATCACTGCCAAAATTTTATTATTGTTTTAAAAATCAAGCACAAACTTAATGATCCGTTCGAAGAATTCTTGTTAAGTTTTTTTTTTTTTTTTTTTTTTTTGTAAATTTATTTATCTAAGAGTAACTTGCAGAAAGATGCGAAAAAAATGGAGCTGCTGCTAAGTGGGCCTTTTTTATTTTTAATCAGGACAATGTTGTTGCTGCTGGACTGGAGATTTGTCGGATGGAGAGCTAACTTTTGTGATCGAAGATTACCGACTTAGAAATATTAGTTCTTCAGTCATCTTGACCTACTCTCATCTCGATCATAAGTTGTACGGTCTAAAGTTTCTTCCCCTTTTTCTTGATGGAAATCCATTACGGGTAGAAGCTAGCGGTCTAATCCTCGAATGTTTTTATAATGAGCTCAAATCCTCTGCGTGGTGCACTTCACTGTACGCAGCGTCTATTACGTGATGGATGGCTGCACGCTGGCATGGAATGTGCATGCTGCATGTGCCCAAGCAGAGGATGTGCACGATACACTGCGGTGCATCGTGGGTATTGCAGGAACCGCCCTCTTTCATATTCTTCACAAATTCAAGTGAAATCTATGATAACTTGTCATAGGGAGTGGATGGACATGAGCCAGCCGCCACCATACTTGAAATGGAAGAAGATATGAGATACCCACTTTCACAACCTAAGCAATAGAAGGGAGCCTATCCAAAGTTTCCAATGGAACATAATAATAATTATTATTATTCAGATTGAATGGTAAAAGATATACATGATAGAAGTGTTATAATCGATAAATTTTCCTTCATAAAGATAAAGCCATACGGTATTGTCGCTTATCGCCGATGGTTTCTATCATGCTCCAAATCCTAGAACATCGTTCTATAATTATGCTAGACCTAGAATACATAAAATTCTTAATATCTCCAGAAATTTAAAATAAATAACCATATATCGACAAAATAATAATCAAGTGATCAACTTGTTCAATTACAAATAATCCAGTATTTATTAGTATCCGAAATTGAACTAACTAATCAATTTAATAAGTCTTACACTCGAATTTCATGCCCGATCCGGCCAACTCTATACATCATGCGACTTTGAAAGGAAGGAGAAGTGGGGGATGAGTTTTATAGCCTAGTTAAAATCTCTATACACTCACACCAATAACAATATGATTTTAAAAAAATATAAAGAAATAATAAAAGAACTATAAATCATAAAATATCATGTCATGTATCCAAAGTAACTCAACATCTATATATAATAAAACCATGTCTCATTCTTATATTCCAATTCAATCAACAGTCTTTTTAGAGTTTTGGACTAATCATGATCATGTTTTAGTCCGTAATCGGTAATCTCAATATATTTACCCATGGTAGGCCATCCTTAATATATATATACATACAACGTATCTGCTTGTGGCTAGCCATTCTTAATATATATACAATGTATTTGCTCGTAGTTAAGCCCTTTTTAATATATATACCTCGTATTTACCTGCAGCTAGACCATTCCCAATATATATATATATATATCACGTATTTACTCGCGGCTAGGCCATCCTTAATATATATACAATGTTGACCATTCTCAATATATATACCATGTATCTACTGTGGTTAAGCTATTCTCTATTTAGCATGGCTAGTCCAAATACCCATTCTTGATTATAACAATTTATCAAGTTTCAAATATGTTATCAAATCATATTCTTTTCAAGATTTCTAATAGCTGGTATCATGATCCAAATCATCCAAAAAAAATAATCATGTTTGATATAAATATATTATATAAAAAATATAAATAATCATACCAACAATCATAAATATCTATCATGAAAAATCAAAATCATATAGTACATAAATAATCATACATGCCAATGCTCATATCTAAGGATCAAAATCATGTAGTGTAAAAATATATTTATACAAACTGGTGATTATGTTAAAAAATCTTTATTTATATTGGTAACAAATTTAACATACCAGATACCAATCCCACCTGGATCATCGATCTAGGTACTTAGAAACTTGCTTGATATTCTTTTACCTAGAAAATTGTCCTCATACATAATATATCTTAATATCAATAAATAATTCAATGATATAGCAATTATAGATCTAGAGCTCTCTACCAAGATTCATCAAGGGTTTACTCATCAAATCCTTGATTTCACCTTTGCAACTTCCTGATCCATAAGAGAGAAAAAAATAGCTATGGAAAAGAGAGGAAGGTTAAAAAAAGAAAATATAGAAAAAAAAAAAAAAAAGAAGAAGAAGAAGAGAGATGGTCTTGCCTCCACAACAATTTTGTTTTTGTTATTTCAAGCGGGCCTACGCCCACGGGTCGATTATTACAGTTTCTATTGATAAAAATAAGAAATTCTTTATACACCAGGGGTGATGTAGAAAAAATATACTGCTATATATGAGCGGGCCATGTAACTTCCACTTTTCAACATGCATTCAATGCCTGTAATTTTATTTTTTTATTAAAAATTTGAATGATGAAAATATCACTCATGAAAAAATTATGACATCCCGTAACTTGGATTATGATATTCCATGGCTTGGGTCATAACACCCCCATGGCCAAGTTGTGAACAAGATCACATAACTATGTTTTAATGATGTCATCGAACTGGAAATATTTTTATAATTAAAAAAAAATAAATTTTTTTCAATGATAAAAATATCTTTCAACATTATGACATTATGTGAACAGAGTTATGGCATCATGTTCACAAACTTGGGCTACATAATGTTATAAAGGGAAAGTTATTTTCAATATTCAAAATTTTCAATAAAAAATAAACCGTAGGTATTAAATACGTATTTGAATAATGAAAATGTTCCTTCTTTCTATGACATCCCATGGCCAAGTTATAAACAAGGTATCACAACCTTATATTCACAAGATATCTTAAGACCAAAGATACTTTTTTACAATTGAAATTTTTTTAAAAATCTTTTAATAATAAAAACATCCTTCGGCTTCATGCCATCCTATGAACGGGATTATGATATTATATTCATGACTTGATCATGAGATATCATAATCTTATCCATAGAATATCATAATTTTTTATAAAAAATAAATTTTTTTTATTTAAATTTTTTAATAAAAAAATAAAATTATAGAATTGAATGTGCGTCGAAAACTCTAGGAGCTGTGTGCATAGAATTTCCCTAAACAGATTGCACCCAAATGACCATCCGGTTCTCATGCTCTTGGACCATCTATCTATGCGTACGGTTGAAGTAACACTGGAGCCAAGTGCACGCTCGCCGTGCCGCATGACTCGTCGCCAGTCCGTGAATGGACCTGACGATGCCTGGCAGCATGCAGTGCAGAACCTGGTTGGTGTTGTCTACCCCTCCTTTTTTTTTCTTTTTTTTTTCTTTTCTTTTTTTTTTTTTTGACTTTGCCGCATCCTTCATCCATGTCTGCCTACGCTACGATCTCCATGCCAACTCAGGACGATTTTTTTTAAAAAATAATATTAAAAATAAAAATATTTATGGATATAGATATTCAAAAATATATTTATGAAAATAGTTATTTTTGGATTACGTGGCAAGGCAATAGATGTTTTTGGAATACGCAAGCATGGCATGAAATCGTTTTTGGCAAAGACGATTTGAAATTGATTTGAAATCATCTTTGCCGAGAACGATTTCAAATCAATTTATTCTTTTTTTAATTTAATTTTTATTTTTTTAATTTAATTAAAAATTGATATGATATTTTTAATTAAATTAATATGATGTGATACTTGAAATCTTTTATGGTACAAACGATTTCGAATGCATTTGAAATCGTCTGTGCCATAGACGATTTCAGCAGCTTTTTTTCCAGAACTTTTATTTTTCTTTTCAAATTCTAATTAATAAATTTTAATTATAAAAAATAAATAATAAGTAATAAATCAATATTAATTAAATTATATATATTATTTTTTGATAATATTAATTATTATATTATTTTCAAATAACATTAATTAAAAATAATATTAATTAACTATATCAAAAATATTAATTTATAATTAATAATAAATTAACTAAAAATAACATTAATTAAAAATAAAATTAATTAAAAAATATTATCATATTATATTATAATATTAATATTATAATAAATATTTTATATTCTAAAATATAATAAATATATTATAATTTATTATATAATATAATATAATATAATACAATATAATTTTTTTAAAAAAAAATTAAAAAAAATTAAAAAAATATAAAATTAAAAAGTAATCACTAGATGATACCATCCGGTCTCCAGCCCGGTACCAGTTCGATCGACAGCCCGGTGTTAGCCTGATCCCTTGCTCAGGATCAGCGACCAGACCTTGGTGGTCGGACTTTGGTGACCGGTGATTGGATGGATTGGATGGACGCGGATTTTTTCTATTTTTTTTGTCAACTTTTTTTCCCCACTTATTTTTTTCTCCACTTATTATAACTTTATTTATATATATTTTAATATTTTAATATTTAATTTTTTTATTTTAAAAATGGATGTGCAGGAATAAGATAAAGTCTCACGTGTATATGCAACTTCACCCGTAATTTTTTTTTTATTTTTTTAAATTTTAAATTTTATCATATTATTTTTAATATTTTTAATATTTTAAATTTTATTATATTATTTAAAATATTTTATATATTATAAATTTATTATGCTATTTTAAATATTTTTAATTTTATTATATTATTTTAAATATTTTATTATATTATTTTAAATTTTGTTATTTATCTTTTATAATTTTATTATATTAAAATCTAATTAAAAAAGAATATTTATGGGGTGCAGGATGCATTTACGAGAAATTTTTGATTTAATTTCCTAAATGCTCTTTTGAAACTCAACCATGAAGGTATTTTTGAAATTAAATCAAACATTACGAAAGGTATTTTCGAAATTAAATCAAATATTATGAAGGGTATTTTAGGAATTAAATATTCAGCTATGAAAATATATTTTCGAAATTAAATAAAATATTACGAAGGGTATTTTCAAATTTAATAAATATTTAATTTTTAAAATGCCCTTCATAAATATTTGATTTAATTTCAAAAATGTCCTTCATAATGTTTAATTTAATTTCAAAAATGCTATTCGTAGCTGAGTATTTAATTTCCAGAATATCCTTCATAATGTTTGATTGAATTTTGAAAATGTCCTTTGCAATATTTGATTTAATTTTGAAAATGCCCTTAGTTTCAAAAGAGCATTTAGGGAATTAAATCAAAAATCCCACTGCACCCGATAAATGCTCTTTTTAATTAAATCTTAATCTAATAAAATTTTAAAAAATAAATAACAAAATTTAAAATAATATAATAAAATATTTAAAATAATACAATAAAATTAAACATATTTAAAATAACATAATAAATTTATAACATATAAAATATTTAAAATAACATAATAAATTTATAACATATAAATATTTAAAATAATATAATAAATTAAAAATATAATAAAATCTAAAATTTTTAAAAAATTTTAAAAAAAGTTATGGGTGAAGTTGCATACACATGTGGGACTTTATCTTATTCCTGCAACTTTTTTTTAAAATAAAAAAATTAAAAATTAAAACATATATAAATAACTTATAATAAGTGGAGAAAAAAATAATTGGAAAAAAAGTTGATAAAAAAATGAAAAAAACTGGCGTCTATCCAATCCAGTCCAGTCACCAGTCCGGCCACCGATCACCAGGATCCGGTCGCCCATTCAGCCACCTATCCGGCCCCCAGTCTTGCCATCGTTAGGGTCCTGCCACCGGTCAGGTCGCCGATTCTGAGCAAGGATCGGACTGACACCGGGCTATCAACTGAACTAGTACTGGACTAGCGACCAGATGGTGAACTTTTTTTAAAAAATAATATAAAAAAATATTTATGGATATAGGTGTTCGAAAATATATTTATGAAAATATGTATTTTTAGATTACGTGGCAGGGCAGCGTGGCATGAAATCGTCTTTGGCAAAGACGAATTAAAATTGATTTGAAATCGTCTTTGCCAAAGATGATTTCAAATCAATTTATTTTTTAAATTTAATTTAAGAATTCATATGATATTTTTAATTAAATTAATATGACGTGACACTTGAAATCGTCCGTGGCATAGACGACTTCAGCGGTCATTTTCTTTTTCAGAATCTTTATTTTTTTAAAAATTCTAATTAATAAATTTTAATTTTAAATAAATAAATAAATAATAAAAAATTAATATTAATTAAAATTTTATATATTATTTTTTTTGATAATATTAATTATTACATTATTTTTAAATAACATTAATTAAAAACAATATTAATTAAATATATTAAAATAATATTAATTTAAAATTAATAATAAATTAACTAAAAATAATATTAATTAAAAAAATATTACAGTAATATATTATAATATATTTCTTATATTATAATAAATATTTATATTTTAAAATATAATAAATATATTATAATATATATAATATAATATAATATAGTATAAAAAATTAAATAATTAAAAATAATTAAAGAAATTAAAAAATAATCACCAGGTCGATACTATCTGGTCGTTAGCCTGATATCAATTCAGTCGACAGCCCAGTGTTAGTCCGATCTCTTGCTCGGGACCGGCGACCAGACTGGCCAGACTAGTGCCTAATGTAAAATCATAAATTATCATCTTAATAATAATATAAAATATTAATATTAAAAAATAAAACTTATTATAATATATAATAAATATTATAATAAATATAATAAATATATTGAATTATAAATACTATATTATATTATAAATACTATATTATATTATAAAATAGAATAAATATAATAAATATTTTAAGACATAATATAAAATTTATAATTTAGTCGATCCGATCTAGTTGCCAGTCCATCACTAATTTACCTGTCGAGCTGGTGCCAATTCGACCATCAACCCGGTACTAATCTGGCCGCCAGTCCGGTCACCAGGCCGATACCAGTCCGGTTACCAGTTTAATCGGTATCAGTACCCGATCGTATTAGTGATCGGATCGGTGGCCGGAACTGGCCTGACTGGTGACTGGTGACTGGACTGGATTAAATAGATGCGGGTTTTTTCCACTTTTTTTGTCAATTTTTTTTCTCCACTTATTTTTTTCTCCATTTATTATGACTTTATTTATATATATTTTAATTTTTAATTTTTTTATTTTAAAAATGGAGGTGCATGAATAAGATAAAGTTTCACGTGTGTATGCAGATTCACCAGTAACTTTTTTTTTAATTTTTTTAAAATTCTTTTAAAATTTTAGATTTTATTATATTATTTTAAATATTTTTAATTTTATTATATTATCTTAAATATTTTATATATTAGAAATTTATTATCTTATTTTAAATATTTTTAATTTTCTTGTATTATTTTAAATATTTTATTATATTATTTTTAATTTTGTTATTTATTTTTTAAAATTTTATTAGATTAAAATTTAATTAAAAAAGAGTATTTATGGGTGCAGGCATTTAGAGATTTTTGATTTAATTTCCTAAATATCCTTTGGAAAATGTATTCAACTCAGCTGATAAGGGTATTTTTGAAATTAAATCAAATATTATGACGGGTATTTTCAAAATTAAATCAAACATTATGAAGGGCATTTTGGAAATTAAATCAAAAATTATGAAAGGTGATGTGGCAGGATCGCTTACGTGGAACACCTGTCAGTTGCCAGGATGGAGTGTGCCGCCATGGTGGATGCTGCCTCCCAGGCTCGCGCATTGCCGAGCCCCCTTGGGTAGCCGAGATCGCCTAGCAAGATTGGGTGCCGCCCTCCGCAGGTCGGACTCCGCCCAACGAGATCGGACCGCCCAGGTCTGGGTCGAGCGATCTCCCAGGTTGACCCCTTCGAAGTTGAGCTCCATGATCCGAGGTCGGACTCAGCCCTCTGATGCGTGGAGCCGCCCCCGAGGTCGAGCCCTCCAGCCCGGGGTCGCGTGCCGTCCATTTGGTCGAGCCAGGCCTCCCGACGTCGAGTCCCGTGGATCAAAGTCGAGCCCGGCAAAGCAAAGTTCTGCAGTCCAGCTCGGCGGCCACCTCGATCGAAGCGCCAACCGCCAAGGAAGTGGTGTCCCCCATACTGCAATAACTTCTCGTTACTGTCACACGTGCCGGAGGAGAAGGAAGCTCCCTGACCGGGGTGCCATGCCCTCCACCAACCGTCCGTACGGCCATAAGGCACAAACCCCAAGGACGGCGGCCCCTCGATCGAGGCGCTGCCAAGTCTCTAGGAATGGGGCGACCGGAAAGAATGTCAGAATGCACGAAGACTTCCCCCACCAAATGTCAGAAGAGACGTTCCGTCTACGACACGGCACCCCGCTGCACGCTCTGGCGGGAAGGGGAGAGCATCCCGAAGCGGGTTCTGTTAAAAGGAGGTCATTGAGGGTAAGAAAAACAGAAGCAAGATCACTCGTAGAAAACGAGCGGAGAGGAAGGCCACAGAGGAGGATCTCTCCACCTCGGCCACAAGCTCTCCCAGCTCGTACTCATCACCACTTACACTACACTCACTCTTCCTAGCGTGTAGCCCATCAGAAGGGGCTCGACCAGGAGGTCCTGTTCCCCTGAATCGTCACTAACTTGACCGTCGGAGCGCCCCCGCCGGAATTCCCGGTCCGGGTCTCTAACGATTGTTTCTTGCAGGCCACGAGGAGCGAGGAGCTCTCGGGAAGAGGGTAAGCGGTCCGACACCACCCGAAGCTACGGGCCACGACGATCTTGGTGGCAACAAAAGGTATTTTTGAAATTAAATCAAACATTACGAAGGATATTTTCGAAATTAAATCAAATATTACGAATGGCATTTTGGTAATAAATGAAAAATTAGTATTAATTATGAGGGTGCCTTGCCACGTGTCGCATGATGTACGGCTATCCTGAAATCATCTTTGGCAAAGACGATTTCTCAGTCAAAATTTATCTTTGCCAAAGACGAATTCTAGTTGCTGCCACGTATCGGCTCGCCACGCGGGGAGAGAAGCTCGGCTGAATTCGTCTTTAGGAAAGATGATTTCATGCTGAAAAATCTTCTTTTTCAAATACGAGTTCAAGCCCCGCTGGCCCCCCACCTTGCCACGTGGTAGGTACTTTTGGTGCTGACCGTCCATGTCAGCCAAAGACACCAAGATCCATAAATATACAGGTAAAAACCTAATTTCATAATTATTTTATTTTTTAATATTATTTAAAAAAATTCAATTCAGAACGGTTTCGTCCTGTCAAAATTTTTTTCAAACTGACATATTGATGGAGTTGGTGAGTGGTTAGAAAAACCACATCACCATTTAATGGCACTGGCTCAAGTGAGCTGAATGCTTAAGTAAAGCAGTTGTCGAGGTGTTTCGGGATTGTGCTTACTTTACAGTTCGATATATTTATCGGGAAGTTAACTTAGTAGTTGATTGGATAGCTTTCTACATAATTTTTCATACTGTTTCTATTATTTGGTATGACTGGCATTCTGCTTATGTACAATTTAAAAATATTACTTTTTTAATTTTTTTGATTATATTGATACTCGTTTTTCGAAATAAACGTCTTTATAAAATGAATAGAAGAAGAAGAAGAAGAAGCAGCAGCTGCAGTCGTCGAGAGACAAGGCTCGCACAAGCGTTAGACACCTATCAAAAGATGTCCCCTTCCATTGGAAGGTAGTAGCTGATGAATAGTAGTAGTTAATGTACGTCGCTTCTTTTACAAACATTTCATGGATTATTTTCTACCATGCGTTTTAGCCACCAGGCCATGTGATCCCTTCTCCGTGGTTGTAGATGGGGAGCATCGGTCCACCATTTCTGTTGGACCTCATCCTTGGCATCCAATGCCGCTTCAAGTAAACATTTTTTTTTTTTTTTTTTTCTTTTTCTCATGAGTTAACCTTAGACGGTACACGTGGAGAAATCTTTAAGAAAACAACTAGACGCTAGAATTAGATAGAGTGCTGTAGATGTCATAAGCTCTCCAGCTAGCTAATTAAAGTAGCAACTGCCCTACACTTTCTATCCCTTTCTGAATGTTGATGAAAAGAAAGAATCACCAAGATCTGATGGTTGATGGAAGAAAAATACGACTTTGATTTAATGTGGGCTATCCCTACCTTCCCGCATCTCAATCACAGAAGTATGCCAGCTTTCTCAACAGAGAAACTGGTGCGGGTAGCTGGATGCAATTGGCTACAGGGAGGTGTGCCAGCTATTGGGCACTACCAATTTCGCACATTTATGGCTTTAGTTGTCGTGCTGATTTTTTTCTTTTCTTTTCTTTTTCTTTTTGCTCTTAATAGACAGCCTATGACTAGTTGCGATGTCGTTTGCTTGCGAGAAAATGTTTTTGATCCCCCGCCCCCCCCCCCCCCCCGCTTTTAGGGTTAGTTTTGCGGCTTTTGCCATGGCCATGGTGTCTTGTTGTTTTTATTTAGAAGAAGGAAGGATATATGGGCATCTAAAATTTTAGATTCCATCACTTTTGCTCGCTGCACCGTGATCAGGGCTTTTAAATAATTATATCAGGTATCTCGATGAGTACCTAAGGATCTCGGTTTATTTCTATCCATATAAAAAACACGGAAGTTTGGATGGAACTGAGGTTTTTTTTTTATATATTTGTATTTGAGCTGACTTTTTTTTATTTTGGACTAAAAAATATTGAAATGTCCTGTCACTATAATAACAAATTAGAAAATTAAAAATTAGATTTTATTATAGTACTTTAAGAGTTTTTTTAATCCTATTTGCTATTGCTTTACCCTTCACCATCCAATTCAACATGAATAAATTCAGATGTAAGAAAGGAAGGACATAAATGCTATAGAGAACGAGGAGGGTAGGGAGCTGGCCACAAAATGAGAGGAGGTGGTGGAGGGTGGGGGTTGGGGATGGGAAGAGGCTAAAAGAGAGATCGGAACCTGTCAAAGAGGGTTAAGATATTAACTGCTGGTAACATTTGCATCAAGAAATTATTTATATAAAATATGGTTCTCTATTTTCAGAATCATGATTGTTGATATCGATATCGATACCGTAAAAATAAAATAAAATAAAATAAAGATATAATTAGATGTACATATAATATTTTACTATGAAAAAAGATAATTTACAAAATTAGAAACTTCTACTCTCTATTCTGCATAAGTCTTTCAACAAGAAATTCTAAAGTTCTCTGTATAAGCTCTCAACTAGGACTAGTAGTGGGCTAGACCGGGCCGGACTATATTCCTACCTGAGCCCAGCTTAAATTTTTTTTTGGACTTTGGGCTAGGCTTAGGACTAATTTATTTTTAAAAAACTAGGCCTCGAGCCCAGCTCGAGCCTAATTGGGCTGGCCCAAACCATGTTTTAATTTAAAGCCCAATTGGACTTGCCAAACTGAAGCTGAAATGGTAAAATAAAGTTATTTTAACTATTGATACTTATTCCAAAAAAAACCTAAAAGATTAAAATCCTAAAACCTATTCGGCTAGTGGACCGAATTCGGATGAAAATAAATGGGTTCTATTTTTAGGCCCAAGCTTGGCCTAATCTACTTCGGGCCTAGCCCAAAGCCCGACCCGACTTTGGGCTAGCCTAAGCCCAGTTCCATCCCTACTCTCAATGCACAGCTCCTACAAACTTTCTGGAGATCCTTCATCACTTTTTTGATTCTCATACAGCCTTTGCCATCTGTCTATATTTTTATAGCTACTACTGTGAAGAGTGTCTTACCAGGAGTCCAATAATCCAAACCATATCTAAATCAAAGTTTTGTAACTCTCCAAATCAGTGTTGAACTCCAAATTACTCTTAACCATCGATCAACCTTTGATCATGCCAAAAATCATACTAGATCCACTGCACACACAGCAAATCACACCGCAAATGATGTTCGTCCTCTGATCTGTGCCCCAGATGCTCTACACCACTCGATATTCTCCCTGGATCGTGTCAAGATCCGTACACGTGTTACACAAAGAAAAGAGAAAACATGGATCGGTGCTTGGGCCTGGATCGACTGTGCATCCGCCTACCTGAGCCTGGGCTGGTGCTCGCTCCAGCATGCGAGTGCGCCACTGGGCCATGTGCCTACCTGGGCTATGCTCCCGTGTGTGCACCATATGGGCCGTGCTAGTGTGCAGGCATGGGTCTGGGCCGCAGTTTGGTCTGTAGGTCGGGCCAAAAAAAAGGTGTTTTTCTTTTTTTTATTTTTCTTTCCTCTTTTGGCTCGGCTTCTTTGTCTCATGTTTGGGTTCCTTTTAAGGACCGAATTGAGGCGTTCAACCCAATAATCTTCACCTCAACTTGATATTCGACCTCTACCTAGCTTTGAAAGCTTTTTAAAAGATTCGCAACCCATGCCCTTGAGCAAATGCCTGATCATGAATGGGCAAACATAGGAGTCATGCTAGACTGCTCGATCCTATCTCCATTATATGCTGTGCTCCGCCTGACCTGAAACCTACTTGAAGAAGCCTTCTGTGGTAATAAGAACTTCACCTTATGGCATCGTCTATTATCCTTCCAAGATTTTTGTCTTGTGCTTGACTACCTACTATCGAAGCTCCACCTCGTACTGGGCTCCTGTCTATACCAGGGACTCTACCTCATACTATATTCCTATCAAAAAGTAATGACCTCCATGCTTCTTCCCTTGTAAAACGACCTTACTACCATGCAAGACCTTCATAACTCCACCACCGTCTTTCCACTTAAGTCGTTTGAGTCCAGTTTATTGAAAAAATTAGATTTCTGCGAAAACTAGGTATGCATAGGACCTCACCTAGTTTCTTCACCGTCTCATCATGCACTTCCAAGTTAACTATCTTAATGTCTGTGATCACATAGCTCAATCCATCTAACAAGTGGATAGCATCCTCTCTGCTCTCAAAGAGTCGAATAGCTCCTCTTTGTAACATATATAATGTGGACATGTAGAATCTAGAATCCACTGGAAAGAAGGAATACTATGTGTTGCCGATCTCGCCGCCGCGCCTGTAGCTTCAGAGCTGGTGATTTGATCAGGCCGTCTCGCCTCGAGGTCTCCGAGCTCCCGATCCTGCAAGACAAGGTCAGAAACCCTGGCCGGGGATCCCAGCGAGGGGGCTCCGACGGTCAAGTTAGAAAACGGCGAGATGGAACAGAGTCTCCAAGGTGGGCCCCTGAAGGAGTCCTAGGCTTAGAGATTATCTTCGTAAAGAAGGTCTCAGGAAGAGTAGAAATTGGGCCAGGTTCCTTCACCGAGCTTGCGCCAAGGGACCCCTCTCGGGATCTTGGATCCTGCTCTTGGTGCCTTCCCTTTTCCCAGCCTCTTTTTTTCTTACCTGGTCGTCCGCTCTTCCCATCCTTTTATCCCATCACGCTGCCTCCGGCTTCCCGCCCTTGGGAGGCTCCCTCTTTGCTTTCACCTCCCGTTCTCTCCCTCTCTTTCCCCTTTCACCTTTGGGTCCAAGACCCCGGCGGCCTCCTTGTCTTGCTTGCCGAGCCTAGCGAGGAAAGGATAGAGGGAGGACGCCGGCCAGACCCTGGGGCCGAGCGCGAGCGCTCTCCTTTCCAGGCACCGACAATGCCCGTTACCGAGTCCTGCCTTGCCAGGACTTCGCCTCTCGGCTGCGGAACCTATTGGGCCGATGTAAACAAGGTTTCGCGCATTGCTGCCGATCGTACTGGCGCTCCTCCCGAGGTGCGATGCGCGCTGCTCGAGGGGCGGTCTCGGAACTCGTGCTCCTGCTTCTCGGTGACCTCACCATGCTGGGTAGCCGACCTCGGCCAAGGTGGGCCCCTCCTGGATGGACACCTGGCAGGGTGGCAGAGGAGCGCTCGACTTCGGCCGAGGTGGACCCGTGTCCGGGTGCCACCTGGCGAAGGAGCAAGAGGGCCCGGCTCGACCTCGATCGAGGTGGAACAGTCTCAGGGTGCCACTTGGCGAGGGGGCAAGGGGCTGCCGGCTTTGACCGAGGTGGACCCCTCCTGGACGGACACTTGGCGGAGCGGCAGAGGGGCGCTCGACTTCGGCCGAGGTGGGCCCCTCCTGGGCGGACAACTGGCGAAGGAGCAAGAGGGCCCGACGCGACCTCGGCCAAGGTGGAACCGTCTCAGGGCGCCACTCGGCGAGGGGGCAAGGAGCCGCCGGCTTCGACCGAGGTGGGCCCCTCCTGGGCGGACACCTAGCGGAGCGGCATAGGGGCGCTCGACTTTGGTCGAGGTGGACCCCTCCTCGGGGGACACCTGGCAAAGGAGCAAGGGGGCCCGGCGCGACATCGACCGAGGTGGAACCGTCTCAGGGCGCCACTCGACGAGGGGGCAAGGGGCTGCCGGCTTCGACCGAGGTGGACCCCTCCTGGGCGGACACCTGGCGGAGCGGCAAAGGGGCACTCGACTTCGGTCGAGGTGGACCCCTCCTGGACGGACACCTGGCGAAGGAGCAAGAGGGCCCGGCGCGACCTCGACCGAGGTGGAACCGTCTCAGGGCGCTACTTGGCGAGGGGGCAAGGGGCCGCCGACTTCGGCCGAGGTGGACCCCTCCTCGGCGGACACCTGGCGAAGCGGCAGAGGGGCGCTCGACTTTGGCCGAGGTGGACCCCTCCTTGGCGGACACCTGGCGAAGGAGCAAGAGGGCCCGTTCCGACCTCGACTTCGGCCGAGTGGAGCCACATCTGACCTTGCTGGACTGCACCCGTTCTGCCAAAATAATCCACGTGGTTCGGATCACGCCCGGCGGAATCTGAGATATGCCACGTCATCGTAACGGCTGTAACACAATGAATCGTGTCGCAAACGATGTCCACCATCTGATCCCTGCACCAGATGCTTTACACAACTCGATCTTCTTCCTAGATCGTGTCAAGATCCGTATATGTGTTACACAGAGAAAAGAGGAAAAATAGGTCGATGGTTGGGCTTGGGCCGGTCACGTGCTTTCTTGGGCTTGGGCGATGACCGTGCTCGCTTAGGGGGGGGCACTCATCATTGCTGCCTCTCGTTACCTCCTCTCCCTTTCGGACGATACCGTTGCTACCACCTCTACCTTAAAAAAATTATTAATTTATAATTAAAAAAATAAATATCCTAATTTATTAGGCGGTCCAAATATCTTTCAATATTTTATAAAATATTATAAAAAAATATCATTGCAAAAGCATTAAAAATATATTTAAGTGTTAATTTCAAGACCTATTAATTAAAATTTTTATTTTAAGCGAGAAAAAAAGTATCGTTCGATATTAACATATAGCATCGGCAGAAGGACCAGATTTTTATATGTATATTCCCATACAAGCCGAGATCAGCATATCCTTAGAAGAAAACCTTGATCGTGCAGGGAACTATCATGCTTATAATAAAGATTGGAAACTTGATTCTGGTGTTGAAAGTTGAAACGGAATGATTACTTGGCTAGTTTTAAGAGCTATCCGAGTCTTGCTAAATAAAATTAGTTTTAAAGTTTCCAACACGATGCCACGGGATGGCATTTTAATCATCAGCTCACGGGCTCTTTTATTATTATTATTTTTTTAAATGCGATCCCACGACCTGTTGACAGGCATGCTCTCATCCAGTAATATCCTTGTTGACTTGTTTGTTTCCAACGATCATTTTGAACAGAATAATCGCGATTTGAAACTTGAGCTTGGATTACTTTCTTTTCGCATCAAGCGAACATCGATTAGAGCGTGGGATGGGACAGAAACAACGTATAATATATCAAATTCCTCCGACAATTTCATGTGGACGGAGTCATGATCCATAGACGCTTTCTCATGGTCACTTTGTGTGGGGCTTACCGATGCGCGCTCGCCGCTCTCGATAAGATTGGCCGCGAGTCAACCAACGATATTGGCTCTATTGGATTTGAAAGGATGCGTGCATGTAAAATTACCTGCCATGTTGCCCATCGAAGTAACTTCTCATATCTAATGAATGTATATATATACTGCCACCTGGCTTTTATTGCATAGACTAAAATAAATATAGGGTGCAAACTAAAAGCAATAAAAGTAGTCATATAACAGGGGGAAATAACAACCAAAACAGGGAAATTAAAAGCAACATCATTTGAAGACAAGAAATACATTAAAAATAAGATGACAGCATTTATCTTTAGCTGCTACTTCTAACATCCATGGTTGCTGAAGGGGGTATCAGGCTTTTCAAAGCATTCCAAAGGCAGTTATGGCCAGAAAGAGACGCACTAGAACATAGGTTTCTTCGCATAAAGAAATCAGGTATTTTTTTTTTTGTTTTGGAGAACCAAAGAAAACATAAGAGGGTCAACCCTTTCTCTCCAAATTTGTAAACAGAAAGTTTTTGTTTCAATCTTATTTAAAAAGTAGGAGCATGGTTGTGAAATAGGATACTACGAGATTTCTTGGCTGAATTAACTTAGTGGGTGAAAGACAGGCACCATATTTCTTCTCCGTATTTTGCTACGGTACTTTAATATATATATATATATACTGCTTTCTTATTTCAGATCATTGGATTAAATATAGATTACTTACTGTCAAGGTGGTAACCTAGCTGGTTGGGATCTTGCTTCACAACCAAAAGACCACGGGTTCGAGACATGACTTTGTGAAAGATTCGATTAAATCTAGGGATTATACCTGAGGCCTGTGACGGTTGGATGAATGAGAGGCCATGATCCTTCTTTCCCGCTCTAATTAGCTAGCATCTTGATGGCATTGGATTGGATGGGAAAATGCTGTGAAAATCCAGCACCTTAAATCGAACATTTCTCGATGAAGTGGGGCCTGCGGGGATAGCTACACCGGATTATCCCCTTATCCCTTTTGTTTACCAATATATATGGCTAGTATAGTAAATATTTCAAAGGTTAGAATTATTTCAATATTGAAATATACAACAAGTCCCCTGATTAAATTAAACTTCAAGTTTTTTTAATTTTTTAAAGTCTTTAACATAGCTGAGTTGCCATCGAAGGTGAAGCAGCCATGGGTAAAGGAGGGTGGTGCGGAGGAGCCATGGATCGTCGTCAAGGATGGAGGGGGAAGATGCGGGAATTTTAGAATCTCTTGTAATGGCATAGAGATAGGAGATGGAAACTTATGAAATAAAAAAAACAAAAAAATATATAAAAAATTATGATACTATAAAATTTTAAATATTTTTATAATAAAATATTAGGAGTACTGTAGCAAAAACTTTCTTGTCTTGTATGGTAACGAGAAAAGTTTGTTTGGAATTTTAAAAATAATATAAGTGTGACGTTGGCCCTGCAATTCCTAACCGGTTGTCTCAGCTAAAGTTTAATCGCAAGCAGTGCAATTCTTTTTTTTTTATATACATAAAAAGGATAAGAGAATAAATCCGGTGTAGCTATCCTTGCAGGTTTTTATTCTACCGAAAAAATTCGATTCAAGATACTAGACTTTTATAGCCTTTCTCCCCTTAAGCAATGCAATTCCTTTTTTTAATACAGAAAAGGAATAGGAGGATAAATTCAATGTAGCTATCTCAATGTTATTAAACTCGGCCCGGACATTGATCCGGACAAGATACCAGATCACCGATTCAACTGCCAGGTTAATAGTTGAACCGGTAGGTCAATGCACAGAACAAAAAATTTTAAGATTCATTAACTTTTTATGTTCAATAATGCATTAATAACCCTCATAATATATATTTTAATATTATAAATATCAAAATACCAATAAAACATAACTATGATTCCACAAATATAAATAATTAAATTAAAATATTCATGAATATAATGATTTAATTGCATAAAGTCACAAACTAATAATAACAAGTAATTTAAACTTTAAAAAATAACATTCCATATCTGCTAGCAAAATAAAAAGTTTTAATAAATAAATAACTATGTTATGTCTAAGTCCAACAACCAAATCAATGTCTATTAAAAAAAAATTGAAGTGACAAACAAGTATATAATATAAAGATTCAAGTTCATGGACTAAAACTTATATCAATATTTAGAAAAATATCTCCTTGAGTTGCAATATTCCTATCTCTTCTATCTTCCCTTACATTAAAATTATTTCCATTACTTTCACTATCATCACCCTCTAAATCTTTCAAGTTCAATATATCTACAAAGTTAAAAAGATAAATCACATCTCTTAAAATTATAATAACATTTTATTCATAAATTATATAATAAAATAATTTTTCACCATCATTATCATTTTCTTGAATAGAATATGATGCCAATTCATGATAAAAAGTCTCCAATTCCTCACTAGTTAACCCTGATAGCTCATCAACTAACATCCATACATCATTGTCACCAAATAATTCAAAGTCAATAAGATCATAGTTTCGACCCTTGAAATAAAACTTGTGTTTAATATTTATTAGTTTGAAAATTATAAAACAACAAGTAAATAAAAATAATCATATATCATTTATAATAAAATTATCTATGTTGTAGTCTTAAATTGTAGTGCACAAATACTAGATCATTAAACCTTTGGTGCTCTAACATCTTTCTCTTTTTAGAATGAATATATTCAAAGATGCTCCAATTTCTCTCACACCCATATACACTACAAGTTTGGCTTAAGACACAAATAGCTAACTTTTGCAAATTAGGTGCACAACTTCTATAGATGACCCACCATTCATCTGAATACAAAATATTATATTTATTAAAATAGAATGCAATTGAATAAACTTTATATAAATGAAAGTATAAAGACAAAACTAATAAAAAAACTTACCTGGAGCCAAGCGTTTCGATCATTTATAATCGATGAGCATCCAAAGTCATCCTCTGCATTTCTAATTAATCTCATCTCATCCATTAATTTTTCTTGCAAAATTGGATTACTAAATAAATACCTCTCTATAACATCTAAAAGTCCATAAATACTATAAGGGTGTTTCTCTATAATCTCTGAATCATATTGAAAATATTGATTCAACCAAAATCTAGCTGCATCAAGATTTTGGTATAATTACAAATCTCATCGGGAATCAATTATCCTTAAATAAGGTTCCACTATAGCATTTCTCCTTCTAAACTTCTTGATCATTTCATTTCTAGCTTGATGCATAGTATAATATAAGTAACCCATTGAAGGTCTATCATTACTATCAACAATCCTCAAAACTTGAATTAAAGGTTCTGTTAGTTTAACAATGGTTGCACATTTATTCCAAAAAAATAGAATTAAGTACATCATCAATGAATATTTTTCCTTTACTATCCTTAGCATAAGCTAAACTTGCCCACTTTCTAGAAGTCACCATTGCTTTTAATGTATCTTTGTGGCCAAATATACTTTGTAAAGTAATAAAATTTGTAGCAAACCATGTGGGTGTTGGATGAATTATCTTCTTTTCACCAGTAAATTTTCTCATCAAATACAAAGGATAACAATGGTTATAAATATATTTTGTAATACTCGTAGCATGGGCTACCATATCCTTAACTAAGCTAATTTTTCAATATCTTGCATGATGAGATTAAGGCAATGAGCAGTATAAGGTGACCAAAATAATATAGAAAAATCTTGCTCTAACTTTTTACCAGCAATAACATAGTTTACAGTATTATCAGTCACTATATAAACCATATTTTCATGACTAATAGATATGACAATTTTTTTGAATAACTTATATAACATATCAGTTATCTTCGAGGTATCTAAAGCATCCACACTCTTCACAAATACGGTCCCTCAAGGATAATAAACTAAAAAAAATAATTAAAATTCTCCTACACTAATCTATCCACCCATTAGTCAAATTATGCATTCGGTTCTCTTCCATGTGGCATAAAAACTTTCAACATACTTTTTTACCTCATCAACATTCTGGGTTAACAAATAACCATGAATAAAGTAAAAATTTGGAGCTTTGTAACCAGGGCCTGTACTAGCTATGGCATCTATCATGGATTGATAATACTTGAAGTTCACAACATCAAATGGCACACAAGTATCTATCATCAATTTTGCCATTGCGAGATCATACCTTTCAACTACTTCTTTATTTTGCAACAATTTTTTTATAATTGGTTGAGCACTAGGTATTATTCTTGGTATGAAATAATTTTCAATTGTCATTGGTTGTTTTCCCTTTTCACTTACTGTATTTGTCACTTGACCTTGGCTACCTCTACCAACTTTACTTTTTGCATTACTTGTATACTTGTTT
The DNA here is from genome assembly GCA_021397845.1 of Areca catechu. Lineage (NCBI taxonomy): Eukaryota > Viridiplantae > Streptophyta > Magnoliopsida > Arecales > Arecaceae > Areca > Areca catechu. The sequence continues at coordinate 7,756,359 of CM038052.1, forward strand.
GATGAGGTTAGATATGAAATTTCTTGTATGTTCATTATCTTTCCCTACTTGCCTATATACTTGCTCCTTATATTCCCTAGGCCTTGTATTAAAGGGATTGTAATCTTCATCCATTTTCTTTGCTTTTTTTTTCTCACCAATAGTTTGAATATTTTATATCATTTGATGGCGAATATCCGTCGATACCTTACGGCATGGCTCTACTTCTCCTTTTATTCATGAATGATGGTGTTTGAAGAGATTGATCCCACTACCAGCAAATACCTTTGCACAATACAAGTATGCTAACTTTATCATTTTATTATTACCACTAAGTTCAGGAGCTTCTCTACAATGATTCAATGTAGGATCACTTTTTTCTCTAATCCCGGTTGTTTGAATAGATGAAATATTACTTGAATCATCCATGGATGGTATATTTCCCTGAGAGGTCATTTTGATAATCTATAAAAAGATAAAATATAAAGTACAAGATACAAATAATTAAATAAAAAAATCTAGTGCAATAAAAATTTAAAACATAGGCCAATACTTCAATTACTATTTACTTATTATAAATTAATTTTATTATTCATTTTGTATTAAAGTATTAAATAAGTTTTTAAAGCTTAAACAATCTTGATTTGTTGATCGATCCTTTTTCCTCTTCTTTATTTGCTCACCGATTGATCCTTTCTGACTTTTTGTTAGGTCACCAGACTAGAGGGCAAGAGGGAGGGAGTTGGGGAGGGGATGGGCCAATGGGATAGAGACATTTACAAAGGGTGGTCGTGAGTCCCTGTCCATCCATGAAACATCTGAAGAGGTGAAGACCATAATAGAATAAAAACAAGGAGATTGATAAGATGAGGCACAAACCTGGTGGCGATGAGGGCAGGGAAATCATTGGAGATCGGAGGGTGGCTAGGGTTTGGTGATAAGGAATTATATGGTTCGAAAGGGAGGGGTGGGGAAGCGCTTGCAGCCAAGGCATCTCCTCTTTTTACCCGCCCCATCTGCAATGAAAGCTCAAGCCGATGAGGGAGTGTGTGATCTATAGATCGACAAAAACAAAAAAAAATCAATGACTTACCTGAACGATGAACTGGAGGAAGAAGAAGGGCGGAGCTCCTTCGTCCTTGCCATTGCTACCACCACCATCACCGTCATTTTTACTGTTGCCATCGCCACTTGATTGCCAGTTCGAGAGGAAGAGCCGAAGAGCCGAGAGCAGAAGAGGGGGATTAGGGGAAGCCAGAAGGATGGATTCGACGGAAGGAAAGATGGAACGGATTAAAGGAAAATTCGATTCGGGTTAGGCCTTTCATTCGGCTTTTGATTTTCTAGTTTTTCCATTAATCATTTCAGCCGGGTTTCCTTCGGGTTTGGACTGGGTGTGACGGTTTGTGGTTTGAACCAATCAGGTCACTGATTTTCTACTGGTTTTTGAGCAAATACGGGTTCATTTCAAACCCGAACCAGCTTTGTGCATGGGTCACTGGGTTTCCAGTCCGACTGGCCAGGCTGGGTTAATAACATTGAGCTACCCCCACAGGCCCTACCCCGCCGAGAAATGTTTGACTCAAGTTGCTTGATTTTTGTAGCCTTTCCTCATCCCATCCAAGGGTGAGTACATCAACTCAACAACACCATGGTACCAGCTGGTCAGAATGGGGAAAGACCCTGACCTCTCACTCACTCAACTATCACGGGCATCAGGAGATAATTCCTGAATTTAATCGAGTTTTTCGCAGAGTCATGCCTCGAATCCATGACCTGTTGATTGTGAGGCAAGACCTCAACCAGCTGGGCTACCGCCTTGGCAATATGCAATTCTTTCTTTTGAAAAAAGATATATATAAGTATGGGGCTGAACAAACCATGCTTTTACCGCTAAATTACAGATGCTATATATTTATTATTATAGATGAATGTGGGTCATTAGATGAACAAAAGTGTTAGACATAACCAAGAGAGTACAGTAATCATGAAAATTTTAGCATTGATGCCCCATCCCGCCTGTGGAGACCAGGAGATTTAGTTTGTGGTATTTATTCATGGAATTAGGATGGTGTTTTATTTACAAATTTAATGGGAGAAGCTATGTGTAGATTGCCAAGGCAGTAGTCCAAATGGTTGGGATCTTGCCTCACAACCAATAGATCATGAATTTGAGGCGTGACTTTATGGAAGACTTGATTAAATTCAGTAGTTATCCTCTGATATTCGTGATGGTTGGATAAGCGAGTGACCAGGATTTTTTTTTTCTTTTTTGATCAGTTGGCATCTTGGTAGCGTCAACCCCCCCCCCCCCTCTCTCTCTCTCTATATATATATATAACACCAAATTGATAAAAAAAAATATCGAACGTGACTGAGAGAGGGCAGTCGGAAACAGGGGAGGCTTCCTCACCCTTGTCCGGCCGGTATCTTCGTCGGAGATTTCGGGGGCAGAGACGTGGAGGAGAGGGGCTTTGTCGGAGGCGTATTTGGGATGATTTTGGACTTCGATCAGGTGGTGGTTACTTCCCAAACGGCGAGGGAGATCCGTTGAGAGTTTCTTTAAATCCCTTTCCACCATTGCCCAATCAAGCTTTCAACTCCTCTCCAAGCTGTCGTCTCCTCTCTCCGGCAAGCATCCAACAGTCCAGCGAGGCCGGTGAGTCCTTTCCCTTTATTTTCATTTTTTTGGAAGAATTTTGGATGGTTTTTTCTTGAGTTTCCATTCGATTTTGGGGCCGTTCGCCGTCTCCACCGATCCATGAAGCCTCTGCGACAACCACTCCTTGGTTGCCGACAAACTGAGGTGGAAGGCCGGTTTGGCCGGGTCAAGGGAGAAGTAGGGGGGATGGTTCAGAAGAAGAGAAGAGAAGAAAGAAAGGAAGAAAAAGAAGAAAAAATAAAGGGAAGAGGGCCTGTTCCGTGGAAAAAAAAAGAAAAAAAAAGAAAAAATAAAAAAATAAAAGAGGAGAGAGAATATGATGAGAGGGAGAGTGAGAGGAGAGAGGATGAGGAGAGAGAGAGGAGAGAGAAAGAGGAGAGAGAATGAAGGAAAAATAAATAATAAATAAATAAATAGAAGAGAGAAATAAGAGAGAGAATCAGGAGATTTTCTCAAAATTTATGGAAATTGAGAATTTAGATTTTAATTAAATAATTTATGTAGAGAATCAGTCCCCTGAGCAGGATGGTGTTGCGCAGATTTCGGGTACAGACTAGTTCAGGTGTAGATAATTAATTTTTGAGAGGTAAGGATTCTGGACCTGATCACCAGTATATATATATGTGTGTGTTTATTATTTTAGTTTGCCTGATTTGATCTGAATATATATATATGTTTATATGCATGGGTGCTTTCAGATAGCATGATTGATTTCCCGAAATATAAGTGGATTTGTTATTATTGTTATTTGTGTTTTATTTAATATACTATGGTTATCAAGTGATCTTGAAAATGGGTTGGACCGTGATATTGGTTATTGGAATATGACATGTTTTGACAAGATGATGTGAAAAGATAAGTGTTAACAGTATTTGGACTAGCCATGCTACAGGATCGTGGTTATATAGCCAGAGCGGGCTTAGTACGTGAGCCTGTCCATGGGCAGGTTGTACATGGTCAATTACATAGCCAGAGCGGGTTTAGTATGTGAGCCTGGCCATGGGCAGATTGTACATGGTCGATTATGAGATTGCCAGTCACAGGTAGGAGTGTAACAACAGTGTGCCAGTCGCAGGTTGGAGTGTGACCGTGGCTAGTCCAGAACCCTAAAGAAGAAGGAAAACTAATAAAAACATATAAAGGAAATATAATGAAAGGTTTTGAAATATTTGATATGTGATTGGTTTTGGTTGTGTGACTTAGAAATTATCGTTTTCCTGTTATATTATTGTGATATTGCTGCTTTCAGCTTTATATTAATACTGGTGTGATTGTAAGGGAACCTTAATAGGCTGTAGAGCTCACTCCCTACTTTTTGATTTTCAGAGACTTAAGATGCGTGACAGGATTTGGGCTGAGCGTAAGACGGAGCTTCATTAATGTTGAGTTAGTTAATTAGTTAGAGTTAATTTCGATTACTGATGCTTGTTATGAATCGGTAGACCAATTAGTGATATTGATTTAATAAATGAATCGTTTAATTGTTAATCAATTATTTATATAATATTAATTTTAGATTTTGATATGAATGATCCTTGTGTATCTAGATCTTGCATAAATTATAGGATAAAATCTAAAATTTATACAGTAGCCGATGCTGGAACTGGGACGTGATAACAAGTTTCAGTAGCAAAGTTGTCAGAGAAAGTTATATTTGCGGAGGTGGGAGTTCTCGTACATGGTCTCTTGTTCATTTATTTCCGCACGCAACCGGACAGTCTGCAGGCTGGAGTCCACTGCACTTTTTGATTCACTAACCGTGAACGATTATATATTTATAATAAATGGGCTGGTTTTCTCTGCTCAAAGTCTTTCATCCACATGCCGAGGGACATACAGGTAGGTCTGCAAGCACAGCTATTATATTTAATGAGAGGTTGCTTTACGAAGAAATATGACAAAAGAAATCTTGAGCAAACCACTCAGATTTCGTTATTAGCATCATTCATGCTTCCAAGTCATAGAACTCGGCAATAACTTCAGAACTCAGAAGATAAGTAATCTTCTGATATAATGGCTGGAATTAAGCTCCTATTTTCATCCTTACCATGTCCCCTGTGGTGCTCTGGGTACATAAGCGGTTCCATTTTAGTGAACTTCAACTATAAAACAAAGCAATTAATCAGCATATATATAAAACGAGAGCAAGTTGGATGGGCATACCCTCTTTATGAATACATGATACTTCTTCCCAAAGAAAGGAGCTTATAGGTATGGTTTTGCGTGGTGAATTAAAAGCCAGTGATGGCCAAGGTCCCTCTTTGCAACAAGAAATGATGAATGAAGAAACTAATGGTGGGACTAAAAGGAGTACGGGTTTGTTGTTGGCGTGTTGATCATCATGATCAACACTTTAAGCGAGCAAAGGATAGCTTCACGAAAATGAGGAAAGTGTATGTACGGCAATAACAAGACCAAATCCTAGTGGTTGTATCACCGATATTTTTTTGGATGACAAATTATGATTGTTTCCTGGGAGGTGTTTCTCCAAGTGTTGAGCATGATCCTTCAATTATTTCCAAAAATAAGCAGTAGTGTCACTGTGATACCCCATCATTATTCCAGAGGGACCGGTTTGATTGGAGGTATTATGATATATAGAAAAATAATTTTCACTCATCAGTTACCATGTTTGGTATAAAATGTGGATAAGAGTAATTATAAAATAAATGATAGATCTCATGTTTATTTATTTGAAAAAAAAAGTAAGCAAATACTGTCAGAAGGTGGTATTTATTTTTTCCATGCAAATGGAGGCAATCAAAAATTATCATTTTTTTAATAAAAATACCTTCATTTATATTTCATTAATATTATATTAAATAGACTAGTATATTATAATAATTTTTATAAATAATAATATATTGATATATTTATTAACAAATATTAACTATTAATAAAAAAATTAATAAATATTCATTAAAATAAATCTAACATAGGATTTTTTTTTTTTTTTTTTTTTTTTTTTTTTTTTTTTTTTTTTTTGAAGAAGAAGAAGATCTAATATAGGATTTATTAGTAATCAATATGCTTATCTGTACACTAAAATTTATTTGTAATAAGAAATATATTTTCTAATATATGTATGATTACTTTAAAAAATATTATTAATTCATGTAAATATATTTCAATGTTTGAAAAGCCAATAGCAGTAGCATTTATGTAAGTGAGCTATAAATGACAAATAAATGAATTGAAAAAAAATGTTGTTATTTGAATTATTTATTTAAGAATATTATTGAGAATTTGGCAATATTCAGTAAGATTATCCCTTCCCAAATATAGTAATTTTTTTGTCGGTGCTATTTTTTAGAATAACTTTTTCACCAATTAAATATGATAAAATTTATATTTTTATAATCATTTTTTTGAATAAATGATTTATACGAATCATCGGATTATTCGTAACCTGAAAAGATAAATGAAATGTAAGAGAGAGTTAAGTGAATTCTTGATAGAAATAGGTATTTTAATTTTAAAGCACATAAATGGCACTAATAATCGAGGAAAAATTTTAATGGTTATTTGGGCATGTTCGATTGAAATAAATCAGGCATGCCCGGTTTTTTCTGGAGCATCCAGTTGACAAGTTGAACGCCAGAGACGAGAGAAAATACCAAGGATGATTCAGATGGTATGCCTAGGAATCAAGAAACTTTGCAATTGGTTGACTTAACTTTGCAATGGGAGTAATGATCCCATAGAAGATAATTGACTTCCACATCAATGTCGTCTTGAATTGTCTGTGTTACAAACTTACAATTAAATATTGAGCCTCGAAACACAAATAGAAAGGCTGGAAAGGAGGGAGGGAAACCTACATCTAACTAAGTAATTGATGTCAAGACTCTGTTAATCCCACTTCCAAGTGAGGTTAACACTTCCTTAAGAAAAAAAGATCAAGACTTATTAATTCTGCTGATGCCTTTATGTCTAAAGGACATTTCAGGTCCCTTAAAAAGCATCATAACCAAAAAAAAAAAAAAAAAAAGAAGAAGAAGCATCATAACCATGATGATCTCTTTTTCGTCCTTCCTGGTAGTCATGCATGTATGATAATTGCCACTTGTTTTGAAAGTCTACCCTGTCTTTTGCTTCTCAAGGCTCTTCAGAAAAACAAAAGTACTCCAAATCCCAGAACAATCTACATGACCTCAAAGGCAAGTCCTCGTAACATGGCTGCCCTGTTTGCCCCTATGTAGACCCCAGAGAGTCGGTTACAGAGGTGGGTAAAAAACTGCCCACCTGCTCTTCAAACATCTATTTATTCCCTTCCCTCCCCCAAAGCACAAACAATCCTCTACTGCCCCCTCCCCGCCTCTGTTCTTGCTTCCTTTCCCTTCTCAAACTCCATTCAAGTAATCACTTCTCTCCTAGTCTTTGCTCATCATTCCCACATGGTTGTAGTGGATTAACTTGAAATCCACCACTATTTTTGCAGGCAGATGGCTTGTCTTGTGTTTCTTTTGGTGGCTCTCCTCCCATTGTTCTCTCCAGCCCATGGGTATAGGCATGGGTGGGGGTGGTCTAGAGCCCATGCCACATTCTATGGAGGTGGTGATGCTTCTGGGACAATGGGTAAGCTAACATGATTATCTGTTAAGTTCAAAGTATTTGATGCCAATTGAGTGTGATATGACCTTAATTTCTCTCCGTTTCCTTTTCATGTAATTCTTTGTTTGTAGGTGGGGCTTGTGGCTATGGAAATTTGTACAGCGAGGGATATGGGACTAACACTGCAGCCCTGAGCACTGCTCTGTTCAACAATGGGCTGAGCTGCGGTGCTTGTTATGAGATAAGGTGTGTGGATGACCCCAGGTGGTGCCTGCCTGGCTCCATCGTGGTCACTGCCACCAACTTCTGCCCTCCCAACAATGCCCTCCCTAACAATGCCGGTGGGTGGTGCAACCCACCGTTGCAGCACTTTGACCTTTCTCAGCCTGTCTTCCAGCACATTGCTCAGTATAGGGCTGGAATCGTTCCTGTTGCTTACAGAAGGTTGTTTATTGCTGGATCTTTCATACTTTCCATCTTCCTCCCATATATCTTCTCCTCTCTGATACTGCTCGTGTTCAGAGTACAACAACCACCACTGTGATGGTGAACTTTTATAGTTTTGTTGTTTCATTTGGATGTCAAGTGGTTTTGTCGACTCCATTGTGTTGCTAATTAATATTCATCTGGTCCTTTTGAGGCTATAAACTCCCTTTTGAGGTAGGCTAGAATAAAAGAAAACGATTTTTTCTGTTGGATTTCTTGACTTCATTTAGTCGAGAGCAGTTTTTAGTCTTATTTTCTTTCTTCTTTCTTCTTTTTTTTTTTTTTTTTTTTTCATCAAACAAAAAAAAAAGTTTCCAGTCTTTTTTTTTTTTTTTTCCTTTGAATTATGGCCAGCTTAGATACTAACCTTCTGGATATCTCGATTTAAATATTACCTGACAGGATGGAGGCCCGTAGAAATAGCTACACCAGAATTTATTCCTCCTATCCCTTTCTCTTACCTCTCCCCTCCAAAAAAAAAAAAAAAAAAAAAAAAAAAAAAAAAAAAAAAAAAAATACTAATCTTCTTCGTGGCAGGTTGGTCAAACTCATCTATCCCTTTTGAAGCCATATCTAGTTTTTCTTCTAGGGAAGTTAGTGATTACAATGAAGAAAGAAAATCCTGCACAAATGCTAGGGTCTCATTTACTTTAATAATTTTTTTAACTTTTTTTTTTTGTTTTTTCTTCATGTTTAATTGAAGTACGTATACTGCATGCCCATTGAACTTGTGACATATATGTGTCATCATAAATCTTGGGGGTCACCATGCTCTCTTTTTCCTCTGGTGCAACTCCACTTTTGTTCACATGCCATGCCTTCTTCTACCATCTTTTGCCCCTCCCTTCTTTAATTTTGTCCTACTATCTGGTATTTGCGAGCACTAAGTTATTGCACCTCTCTTTCTGCCTTTTTTGTGGTCTATGCAGGGTCCCATGCAGGAAGAGAGGGGGAATCATGTTCACCATCAACGGGCACTCCTACTTCAACCTGGTGCTCATCACCAATGTAGGAGGGGCTGGGGATGTGCATGCAGTGTCCATCAAAGGGTCCAGGACTGGGTGGCAGCCCATGTCAAGGAACTGGGGCCAGAACTGGCAGAGCAACACCTACCTCAATGGCCAGTCCCTCTCCTTCAAGGTCACCACCAGTGATGGCCGCTCTGTGGTCTCCTACAATGTCGCTCCTCCTAGTTGGTCCTTTGGCCAAACCTTCAGTGGTGGCCAACTCTACTGAACCCTCTTAATGACCCAGCCATTACCTTAGAGAATTGTAGTAATTAATATAGCTACCAGTAGTAGGCCATACATGCATATTTGGTATATACTTGCAAGTCTACTGTCAGTAATCTGGTGTCTTAGTACGTAGTATACCCCATAAGAGGTCGTCAGGATGAGAAAGGGTTTATTTTAAGGTGGCCCTTTCTGATCATATTATATAATTGGATTGTGGGATATCTTCCATTTTAAAAGGTCTTTTTTGTGGGCCTTGTCTCTTTTTGACGGTGGAGGAAAAAAGAGGCTACGTCCTGCTTTCTCTTGCTAGGAATTGGCAGAGGTGGACTACTTAACTACCACCCGCCAATAGGCATGTAAGGAGCTCGCTGTAGGCATTGCTCTTTGAACTTATCTCCTTTGTTTGTATTTCGTTATTTGGAATCTTGCTGTAGTTTGGCCAGTGGTGATTGTAACCAGCTTCTAGCTGGGTATGTACCTGTTATTTTGAGCATATTAATGAAAGTAATTTCAAATTTTATATTTGAGAAAAGCAAGTGGATTCTTGATGTTTATGACGCTTTAGTTCTACCTTTTGTCATTCCAAAGTAGCACTTGTTGGCACTCGGCCGATTGGTATAACCTTTGCTTCTTTAGAAATTCTTTTTATTTGATTTTATGGATGGGGCTCCTGTATCTGATTTGTTTGAGCGCCGTCTCAATCAAAAAGAAAAAAAAGAAAAGAAAAAGAAAGTAGCACTCGTTGGAGCTCTGTCTAATTATACAGACCTGGGCTCGTTTATAAGTAGTGGAAGGTTTCAGATATGGTCAGGTGGGGCCTCACCTGTCTATTTTTATCGATGCAAGGCTACAATACTTAAGATCTTAATTGTAATCTAGCGGTACCGAGTAAAGTTTAAATATAGGAAGGATGAAAAAGTTTGAATGTCAATGGAAAAGAAAGGCTTTGAGTTATAGAATTTACCAATGCTCGAATTATAGGATGGTTCCCATCCAAATCATTATAGAATAAAATTTTCAATATAAGAGGCGATTAAGACAGCGGCCGGGCTGCCTTCACTTTGATGTTTCTACGTCGACTTGGTTATCATGACATTAAGATTTCACGAATAAAATATCACCAAAACCTTAAACAATGGGTTTGTTGTCTGTGAGAAACGAGAGGAGACGTCAGCTCTCCGTTTGTTTGATCTGGTGCAATTATCCCGCTTACCACCTCACACTTTGAAGTGGTTTCCATAGATTATGTCAGGATTATTTTTTTTCAAAAAAAACACCCTCAAGGTTTAGTGTGAGGCCCAGTTTTTATTGGACTGGTTTTGGGCTGAAGTCGGCGGCCCTTGCCGACTTCGGTTCAAAATTCCTACGGGTTCGGAAGATCGGATTTTCCGGCGAGAAATCCGGACAAATCCAACGACGCCGCCGGAGGTGGTGGAGATAAGGTTCTTCCTCGGGTTTATAGGGACTGGGGTTACCACTGTCGATCCAGGAATATCTCCCTGTGGTGGAGCGTCGACGGCTTGTTCGAGTGCCCCTGCCCTCGCCGGAGCGCTCTTCGCCGGAGGTCGTGCGATCGGAGCCACCCTCGCCGGTAAGTCCTCCCTCCTTGGAATGGGTAGTAGGTGTTCGTGCGGCTGGACGGAGGGGAGAATCCGGTTGATTCTTCCTCTCCGTTGAAGCCGTGGGTTATGGCCGGCAACGAGAAAGCCACCGCCGGATTCCTCCTCTCCGGCAACTGTCTTGGGCGGCCGATCACAGGGATCGCCGCCGTCCCTTCGCTTGCTCGGGGGGGGAGTGAGAGAGGGAGAGAAGGATTTTGGTCGACAGATTGTCCTGTTGCAGGCGGCAGTCACCGACTCAGTGCTCGCCGGCTGTCGATCGAACGGCCATCGTAGGGGTCGCCGGACCTTCTTCCTTCTCCGACGAGAACTCCGTGATGGTCGGACGGGAGGATCGCCGTCGATCCTCCCTGCTTCTCCCATGGGTTCGGGCAAATGCCATGGCCGTAGGAGGCTGGGCTCGGTTTGATCAAAGCTTGGCTGGGCCAAGCCTGTTATGGGTTGGGTTTGGATGGGCCGGGCTTGGCTGGGCCGGGCCGGGCTGGGCTGGCTTGGCTGGGCCGGGCCTCGTTGGGCCGGACTTGGTTGAGCCATGCCCTGTTGGGCTAGCCTTTTATCTTGAATGGGCCGACCCAGTACTGGCAAGAAGGAAAGTATTGTTTGGGGTTGCCCCAAGGAATTTATTTTATTTTATATTTTTTTAAATTAATGATATTAAATAATAAACAGAATAAATTGTGATGCAGGATCGTCATCCTCCTTGGAAAATCAGGATTAGTGCTGAGTTGGTGAAACAGTAAGTTATCACTCACCGATAAAATTTTGCCATGCATGCTGTGAACCCATTACTTGACTTGTTAATAAATTTTATTGTTTATGTTCATGCTACATACATATATCTTGATGTGTTATGAAATTTAACCTTAGGCTAAAATGTAACGAGTCATGGGGTGAGTTGGTTGTATTTGCTCCCTAGTCCGACTATGATCACACGAGGATCTAGACTCCTTTTGGGCCTCCAGCGGGGCTATCGCTGGTACATGACCGACGTGCGGTATGTGACACAGGAGTTGTTGTTTTATTCTAGCCCATGCTAGGAAGCATGTCCCTCGTGTGATACTCAGAGCTAGATTCCTTTTGGGCCTCCAGCGGGGCTATCGCTGGCACATGACCGGTGTGCGGCATGTGACACAGGGTCTAGACTCTTTTGGGGCGAGCCACGGGCCGATCGTGGCCATAGTATGAGGGACTAAGAGTGTGTTTGGATGGCCATCCTAAAAATTTGTATGATGTCAGAAAAATAAATAAAAAGGTTAATAATGGAAAATGGCTTATATATTCTGGTTGCTTCTATGTTTGGAATTACTCTAGATTCATGGTAAATTTATATTTGTGACATATGATGACTTACTGAGTTTAAGGAAACTCATTCTTTTCCCTTGCATTTTTTTCAGGATCAGAGGAACATGTGGGCCAGGGATTCAATCAGTGAGGCATAGGATCTAGTGGACACTATCATATCTTTTTTTTTTTTTTTATTTTATAAATTAGATCATGATAAATGTATGACGGTTAGCTTTATGACAATTGAATCTACTTGCCTACTTTTGCTTTATTAATATAATGCCTGGTACTCATTTTATGTAAGAAATGGTTGGTACAGGCCTGGTATGTTCCTGGGAAATATTGAATTCCCAGAACATACGGCCGTTTGTCGCACTTCTGGCCCTGGTCTTGGGTTTGGGGCGCGACAGATTTAGTGGTATCAGAGCCAGGCTTGTCTCAGAAACTAAAATGTTTTAGATAGTGAGAGCGGGGTAGAGATAATTAGGGCAAGTTTAAATTAATAAAGTACAAGTAAGGTCATATTATTTAACTAACTAACATTTGTGGTATAGGTTTAATGGCTCGGACCCGATCCATGAGGACATCGAATCAAAATGATCATGCGTCTCGAGCTCATGATACTTCGCAGGCAGCGGGTCCATCTCGGGCGGCCGGCGCTTACATGACTCGTAGCCTATCACCTGATCAGGGCGAGAGTCGAGCAGTTAGTCCTCCTCCTCTACAGCATGATATGAGGACAGCCAATTCTGATGGTCAGGTGGTAGGTCTTATCCAGGCTCTAACTGGACTTGTGCAGGAATTGAGGCAGCAGGGGAATAGGGGTGGTCAGTCATCTAAAATGGATCGGGGGATCACTGAATTTAAGAAGTTGGCGCCTCCTACATTTGAGGGTTCTACTGAATCTACTGAATCTTTGAAGTGGCTGAAAGAAATGGAGAAGGTCTTTGTCAGCATGGACTGCACGGATCGGGAAAAAGTTCGCTTTGCAGCTTATCAACTGCAAGGCGAAGCTTCGGAATGGTGGGATGCTGTCAGAAGACAATATGGCAATGAAGAGCCGATAACTTGGGATATTTTTCGCCAAGAGTTTTTGGATATGTATTTTCCTGAAAGTCTCAGATTTGAGAAGGAGAGTGAATTTACCAGATTAATACAAGGAGGCTTGACCGTGACACAATATGAAGCCAAGTTTATTGAACTGTCCCGCTTTGCTCCGGAGTTGGTGGCCACGGATTATATCAAGGCACGGAGATTTGAGAAAGGGCTTAAACCCAGGATTCGTGCTGGAGTAAGACCCATGCAGCTGGCCTCATACCGGGACGTCGTTAGTAAAGCAAAAATTGTAGAGCAAGAGGTTGATAATATGCAGCAGGAGAGGGAACGGCAGCTGAGGAAGAGATCTAGACCTGATGGGCAGTGAGGGAACCAACACTCTGGCAAACAACCTAGACAGAGGGGAAATCAAAGGCAAGATCCAGGTCCTCAGCAGGGTAATGGTCCTCGTTGCAGAAGATGTCAAGGTTTTCATCTAGAGCAGGATTGTCGTTGGTTTTCTGGGGCTTGTTTTAATTATGGTCAGCAGGGCCACAAAGCTATGAATTGCCCACGTTCTCAGAATCCTGGAAATCAGTATACCTTTCAGAATGCACCGCGACCGCCAGCACCTCCTCCTCCAAATGTACCAGCTTTTATCCAAGGACAACCTATAGCTTATGGATCTGGTGAGCGCCAGAAGCAGAAGACCCAGGCTCGTGTGTATGCTCTAACTCAGCAAGATGCTCAGGCATCGAATGCTGTGGTGACAGGTAATTTCGCAAGTTTTTTTTTTTTTAGTTGATTTAATTGAGTGCATATAATTATAAGTAAGAATTATCTGGTAGGTACCATCAAAGTAGTCTCTTCATATGCCCGTGTTTTATTTGATTCCGAAGCAACACGCTCTTTTATCTCAACCGGATTTACTAAGAAGGCTGGTATGGAACCAGTACCTCTAAATTTCGAGATCGGAGTGTCCGTTCCAAATGGGGGCATTATCATGGTCAACATGATTTGTCCATCCTGCACTCTAAGCATTGGAAACCATGAATTTTTATCCGATCTAATGGTATTGGAAATGGAAGAGTTTGATATTATTTTGGGAATGGATTGGCTAGCTTCTTATCATGCCACAGTAGATTGTTTCGGGAAGAGAGTAGTTTTCTACCCTCCAGGTCAGGAACCTTTTGGTTTCTTTGACAGTGAAGGGAAGACCCCTACTAGAATGATTACAGCTATGCAAGCTAAACGGATGCTGAGGCAAGGTTGTGCAGGATATTTGGCCAATGTTATGGATCTCCAGCAAGAAGGAAAAGGGTTGGAAAATATTCCTATTGTGAAAGAATTTCCGGATGTATTTCCAGATGAATTGCCGGGATTACCTCCTGACAGAGAGATGGAATTTTCTATTGATCTCTTACCTAGTGCAGAACCTGTGTCTAAAGCTCCCTATAGAATGGCACCAGCTGAATTGAAAGAACTTAAGGAACAACTCCAGGATCTGCTAGATAAGGGATTCATCAGGCCGAGTGTTTCACCATGGGATGCTCCGGTACTATTTGTCAGGAAGAAGGATGGAAGTTTGAGGTTGTGTATTGATTATCGAGAATTGAACAAGTTGACAATTCGAAATAAGTATCCCCTTCCCAGAATTGATGATCTTTTTGACCAGTTGCAAGGCGCTCAGGTGTTCTCAAAAATTGACTTGCGGTCCGGATATTATCAGTTGAAAATTAAGAATGAAGACATATCCAAAGCCTTTCGGACTAGATATGGGCATTATGAATTTCTGGTGATGCCTTTCGGACTGATGAATGCTCCGGCAGCTTTCATGGACATGATGAATAGGATATTCAAATCATATTTGGATCAGTGTGTAGTAGTTTTTATTGATGACATTCTAGTTTATTCCAAGAACCCGGAGGAGCATGAAGAACATTTAAGGAAAATCTTACAAATACTAAAGGAGCAGAGATTGTATGCAAAGCTGAAGAAATGTCAATTCTGGCTTGATAATATTTCTTTTCTTGGCCATACAGTCTCTAAGGAAGGAATATCTGTTGATCCAGCAAAGATTGAAGCAATTGTTGAATGGAATAGACCAACTAATGTGACAGAAGTCCGTAGTTTTCTGGGTCTAGCTGGTTATTACCGAAGGTTTGTGGAGGGATTTTCCCGTATAGCCTTGCCACTGACCCAGCTAACCCATAAAGGGATTAAATTTGTTTGGTCTGATGATTGTGAGAAAAGCTTTCAAGAGTTAAAGAAGTGCTTGGTATCAGCTCCTATTCTTACCTTACCAACTAGAAGTGAGGGTTTTTCTATTTACAGTGATGCCTCCAGAAAAGGGTTAGGATGTGTTCTTATGCAAAAGGAGAAGGTGGTGGCCTACGCATCTAGGCAGCTTAAAACACATGAATTAAGCTACCCTACTCATGATTTGGAGCTAGCTGCTGTAGTTTTTGCCCTGAAAATTTGGAGACATTACCTGTATGGTGTATCTTGTGAAATTTTTACTGATCATAAAAGTCTTAAGTATTTATTTACTCAGAAAGAGTTAAACTTGAGGCAAAGGAGATGGTTGGAGGTGATCAAAGACTATGATTTGAAAATAAGTTATCATCCGGGAAAAGCAAATGTAGTGGCTGATGCGTTGAGCAGAAAGGCCGGAGGTAGCTTGGCAACCTTAATCACTTCTCAAGGAGAAATTCTTCAAGATCTTGGAAAGCTGAATTTGGAGATCCAGATGCGTAACTCTACATTCTCACTTGCTACTCTTAAGATACAATCTACCCTGATTGACAGAATTAAGGCATCACAGATGACTGATTCAGAATTTCAAAAGATTAGAGAGAAGATACAATCTGGGATAATCTCAGAATTCCGAATTCATGAGGATGGATCCTTAAGGTTTGGAAACAGGTTGTGTGTTCAAGGAGATGCAAGTCTAAAGAAGGAAATCTTGATCGATGCCCACAATGCTATTTACACTATTCACCCTGGAAGCACAAAAATGTATAGAGATCTTAAGGAGAACTTCTGGTGGAAAGGTATGAAAAGGGAAATAGCCATGTTTGTGGCTCAATGCTTAACTTGTCAGCAAATAAAGGCTGAGCATCAGAGACCAGCAGGACCTCTACAACCCCTAGCTATCCCTGTATGGAAATGGGAGAATGTCACAATGGACTTTGTTTCAGGATTGCCGAGGACTCTCAGAGGATTTGATGTTATTTGGGTTGTTGTAGATCGATTGACAAAGTCAGCTCATTTTCTACCTATCAAGGTCAATTTCTCCATGGAAAGGCTAGCAAAATTATATATCGATGAGATTGTTAGATTGCATGGTATTCCTGTATCAATTGTATCTGATAGGGACACTAGATTTGTTTCTCAATTTTGGAGGAGTTTGCATCAAGCTATGAAAACCAAGCTGGAGTTTAGTACAGCCTTTCATCCTCAAACAGATGGGCAGTCAGAGAGGACGATTCAGACATTAGAAGATATGTTGAGAGCATGTGTTCTTGATTTAAAAGGGTCTTGGGATGATCATCTGTCACTGATAGAATTTGCATATAACAACAGTTATCAAGCAACCATTAAGATGGCACCTTTTGAAGCTCTCTATGGGAGGAGATGTAGGACCCCGGTATGTTGGGATGATGTTGGCGAGAGGAAACTTTTGGGACCGGATATTGTGCTGCAAACCACAGATAAAATCCAACTTATTAGGAAGCGACTGTTTACAGCTCAGAGTCGACAAAAGAGTTATGCAGATAATCGGAGAAGAGAACTAAATTTTCTGGTGGGGGACCATGTGCTTCTTAAAGTGTCCCCTACTAAAGGAGTTATGAGATTTGGGGTGCGAGGGAAGCTAAGCCCTCGGTATGTGGGTCCTTTTGAGATCTTGGAGAAAATTGGAGCTGTGGCTTATCGGCTTGCTTTGCCACCATCTCTTGCTGGTGTACATAATGTTTTTCATGTTTCTATGCTGAGGAAGTATGTACCTGATCCAAATCATGTAATTGAATTGGGACCACTTCAATTCAAGGAAAATTTGTCTTATGAGGAACAACCAGTGAAGGTGGTGGATAGAAAGGAACAAGTCTTGAGACGACGCGTCATTCCTTATGTTAAAGTCCAGTGGAGTAATCATTCAGAACGAGAAGCCACTTGGGAGTTAGAAGAAATCATGAAAGTTAAATATCCTCAACTTTTCCAGAACCCAGGTATGTAAATTTCGAGGGCGAAATTTTTTTTAGGGTGGGGAGAATGTGAGGCCCAGTTTTTATTAGGCTGGTTTTGGGCTGAAGTCGGCGGCCCTTGCCAACTTCAGTTCAAAATTCCTACGGGTTCGGAAGATCGGATTTTCCGGCGAGAAATCCGGACAAATCCGACGACGCCGCCGGAGGTGGTGGAGATAAGGTTCTTCCTCGGGTTTATAGGGACTGGGGTTACCACTGTCGATCCAGGAATATCTCCCTGTGGTGGAGCGTCAACGGCTTGTTCGAGTGCCCCTGCCCTCGCCGGAGCGCTCTTCGCTGGAGGTCATGCGATCGGAGCCACCCTCGCCGGTAAGTCCTCCCTCCTTAGAATGGGTAGTAGGTGTTCGTGCGGCTGGACGGAGGGGAGAATCCGGTTGATTCTTCCTCTCCGTTGAAGCCGTGGGTTGTGGCCGGCAACGAGAAAGCCACCGCTGGATTCCTCCTCTCCGGCAACTGTCTTGGGCGGCCGATCACAGGGATCGCCGCCGTCCCTTCGCTTGCTCGGGGGGGGAGTGAGAGAGGGAGAGAAGGATTTTGGTCGACAGATTGTCCTGTTGCAGGCGGCAGTCACCGGCTCAGTGCTCGCCGGCTGTCGATCGAATGGCCACCGTAGGGGTCGCCGGACCTTCTTCCTTCTCCGGCGAGAACTCCGTGATGGTCGGACGGGAGGATCGCCGTCGATCCTCCCTGCTTCTCCCATGGGTTCGGGCAAATGCCATGGCCGTAGGAGGCTGGGCTCGGTTTGATCAAAGCTTGGCTAGGCCAAGCCTGTTATGGGCTGGGTTTGGATGGGCCGGGCTTGGCTGGGCCGGGCCGGGCTGGGCTGGGCTTGGCTGGGCCGGGCCTCGTTGGGCCGGACTTGGTTGAGCCATGCCCTGTTGGGCTAGGCCTTTTATCTTGAATGGGCCGACCCAGTACCGGCAAGAAGGAAAGTATTGTTTGGGGTTGCCCCAAGGAATTTATTTTATTTTACATTTTTTTAAATTAATGATATTAAATAATAAACATAATAAATTGTGATGCAGGATCGTCATCCTCCTTGGAAAATCAGGATTAGTGCTGAGTTGGTGAAACAGTAAGTTATCACTCACCGATAAAATTTTGCCATGCATGCTGTGAACCCATTACTTGACTTGTTAATAAATTTTATTGTTTATGTTCATGCTACATACATATATCTTGATGTGTTATAAAATTTAACCTTAGGCTAAAATGTAACGAGTCATGGGGTGAGTTGGTTGTATTTGCTCCCTAGTCCGACTATGATCACACGAGGATCTAGACTCCTTTTGGGCCTCTAGCGGGGCTATCGCTGGCACATGACCGACGTGCGGTATGTGACACAGGAGTTGTTGTTTTATTCTAGCCCATGCTGGGAAGCATGTCCCTCGTGTGATACTCAGAGCTAGATTCCTTTTGGGCCTCCAGCGGGGCTATCGCTGGCACATGACCGATGTGCGGCATGTGACACAGGGTCTAGACTCTTTTGGAGCGAGCCACGGGCCGATCGTGGCCATAGTATGAGGGACTAAGTGAGTGTGTTTGGATGACTATCCTAAAAATTTGTATGATGTTAGAAAAATAAATAAAAAGGTTAATAATGGAAATGATTTATATTTTGGTTGCTTCTATGTATGGAATTACTCTAGATTCATGGTAAATTTATATTTGTGACATATGATGACTTACTGAGTTTAAGGGAAACTCATTCTTTTCCTTTGCATTTTTTTCAGGATCAGAGGAACATGTGGGCCAGGGATTCAATCAGTGAGGCATAGGATCTGGTGGACACTATCATATCTTTTTTTATTTTTTTTTATTTTATGAAATTAGATCATGATAAATGTATGACGGTTGGCTTTATGACAATTGAATCTACTTGCCTACTTTTGCTTTATTAATATAATGCCTGGTACTCATTTTATGTAAGAAATGGTTGGTACAGGCCTGGTATGTTCCTAGGAAATATTGAATTCCCAGAACATACGGCCGTCTGTCGCACTTCTGGCCCTGGTCTTGGATTTGGGGCGCGACATTTAGGCCGTTAGTTTGAGAAAATACTTCCATTATTCCGACCATCCGAGAAATTGGTTTCCATTTGATGGAACCCTTATTATCTTTTTATTTATGATTTTTGAACGAAAAAAAAGAAAAATAAAAAGAGTAAAGAAGGGATTTCTTACATGGCTATTCTTTCTAAACATGACAAGAATTTTTATTTTATTGAAAAATATTCGATGCAAGATCGATAACAAAAATGGCCGAATCCATTCTCATCTCATTCTAAATAGAATGGATGGGTATGTCAATTCAATCTTATCAAAATATTATGCGGATCAATAATCAATTTCGTGCATCAATTTTTAGATTCCAAGAATAATCTTCAAACTATTTAACATATCATCCATCAAATTTGAGATGTATGGGATATAAAATTATGGTCAGTTTCAACTGGGCTATCCACCTTCGTGGTTTTAGGAATCTCTGATCAGTGGGCAGTTGAAGATAGGGGACATGGGTCATTTGACTGGACTTTAAACAACAGCCTTTATTTCTTCTGCTTTTTTTTTTTTTGATAGATTTATTTCTTCTGCTTGGATGTTATATTCTGGAGTGGGGAATCACCTCAGTGCGCATTTAAAGATAGGAGACATGGGTCACTGGACTTTAACCACCAAGTCTTCATTTTCTACCAGACAAAAAAAAAATAATAATAAATAAAAATAAAAATAAATAAATAAAAAATCTTACCAAGTCTTCATTTCCTCTGCTTGGATATTGGTGAAGCACGGGAGTGAATCAAATCAACGCCAAAGGAGTGCAGTTGGCCCGCAATCATGAATGACAGGAGGCATAAATGAAACTTTTAGGAAAATAAGGATCCGTTTGGTTTGCAAATAATTTTATAATAATATATTTTTTTTAAAAAAAGTAATTTTGAAATATATATATTTTTTAAATTTTTTAAATATATTTAGTTGATTATAAAAAATAATTTATTTCAGAATAATTTATGTTTGATTAACTATTTACTTTTAAGTAAAATACTAAAAAATACCTATTATATTTTTAACATGAGAGGACAAATTATCATGTACTATACATTACCAATATTTATAAATAAAATGTTACAATGGTTAAAGGTATTTTTGATATAAATTGTAGCGGATGATTTAAGGTGTTGTAATAGGAGGGAATATTTATTTTAACCGTAACTTTTTTGATTATCTCAAAAAAATATTTTTTAAAAATAAATTTAAATTCTTTATCATAAAATTTTTAAAAATTATATGTGAAATTTTTTTTTTTCATAGTTCGACCTTTTCCTGATCTATTTTTTTAAAAATCTTAATCTAAAATAAGAGAATTTTTTTTTATTTTTCATTAACCACATTTTATCTATCCAACAGTCTTCATGAGCAAAACGTGTCCTGAATGATATTTTCCGATATTCATCATGTTTAAGTTTTACTGGACTGCATGTGAAATTTGTGCGAAGGATGTTATATATATAAATATATGTGATGTATAGTTGTGATACTATAATTAATTAGACCAAAATACATGCTCTTTTAATAAAAACATCACGAGAAAATTTAAGAAACAACATAACTGTGGACTATTTTTAAAGTAAAAAAAAAAGTATGGACCCCATATGCTTCCGCTACAATAGGGCAACTATTTTTGTTATTTTTAATTTTCCTCACGGGATTATGTTATAATTGGGTTTTCTATGCAATCCAGCTTTCAAGCCATTATGCTGCCAATTCTCTCGTAAGCTGAAGATATTTCTAAAGTTGCTTGGCCTTGTATTGCTTATACTCTCGTGGGTTGAGGATCTTTGCACTACTTCTCCGTATCAGCGGGAGGTTCTTTGATACGAGCATGCACAAGGCTTCAAACTACACATTGATACTTATAGCTGCACCACATGCTGGATATAGGGATTGAAAGGAAGCCTTTCGGCTAACTTTTTTAATATCATGTACTTACTTTCTCGTAGGCTGATAAGTCGGGCTCCTGTTTTTTTTGAGCTCCTTCGCCGGGTGGCTCCCTCGAGGTCGAGTCCATCTCGGCCGAAGTCGAGCTCCTGCCCTTTTCGAGCTTTTTCGCTGGGTGGCTCCCTCGAGATCGAGTCCATCTCGATCGAAGTCGAGCTCACCTCGATCGAAGTCGAGCTCCTGCTCTCTTCGAGCTCCTTCACCGGGTGGCACCCTCGAGGTCGAGCCCACCTCGGCCGAAGTCGAGCTTCTGTTCTCTTCGAGCTTCTTCGCCAGGTGGCTCCCTCGAGGTCGAGCCCATCTCGGCCGAAGTCGAGCTTCTGCTCTCTTTGAGCTCTCTCGCCAGGTGGCTCCCTCGAGGTCGAGCCCACCTCGATCGAGGTCGAGCTCTCGCCCTCCTCAGGCCAAGCTCTCCCCGGGCAATGGGTTGGTCTGGCAGCCGAAAGTCAAGGCCCCGCGGTGCCGCCTCCCTTAGTTGGCGGACCGCCGCCCAAAGACCACGGAAGGGCACCCTCCGGGATGCCATTATCACCCTCGCTGCTACTTACACTAGATAGGAAGAGTGCCCCGACCGAGGCATTGTACTCCTAACCAACCTTCTGCACCACCCGTGAGAGGATATCACCCCGGAGGATTCAAATCCAAGGGGTGGCTGCCCCCCGATCGAGGCTCTGCCAAGTTTTCCAAAGTGGAGCGACCAGGAGGGGGGCCAGAGCTGGCAACATAACTACTTATCACGAATAAGGGAGGTACTTGAGTGCACGGAATGAAGCACTATCAGAAGTTGACCTTCCGGTGCTTATAGAGGAGGAAGATCCCGAGGTAAGCCGCTTGGAGGAAAGCTGGCTTAAAAGGACCCTCCTAAGGTTCTTGGGATGAGGTAAGCAAGTCTAACCCAAGCGAGCATGGGAGAGGGCAGTACATAGGAGAGCCACCGAGACACCAAGCATTTTGGGCTATCGGAGACTCACCAAAAGGGTCTTGACGGACACAGCCACAAGGCTCGAGTTCTCCTCGGTTGCTCCTACCCTAGCTCCGTTATCTTTATTTCAAACCAAATCTTCTCCTCCAAGTATGGAGTCCGAGCAAAGGGGCCCATGGGGGAGGACCTGTTCTCTTAGATCGTCACTAACTTGATCGTTGGAGTGCCCCCGCCGGGATCCCCGGCCCGAGTCTTCCTTGTTTTGCAGGTCCGGGCATGCAGGCAGGTTCCTGTGCAACGAGGTCGGTATTCGAGGTCGGCTTCCAACTACAGGCCATGACGGTGTAGGCGGCAACATATAGAAACATAGACCCATCAAGTGATTAATGTACATATTCTATAGCATCTGTATATTTATTTTATTTTTGTACGGGTGGAAGAATTATATATAGTGGTCAATTGATTGTCCAGTTTGGATAGTTTGAGAATTACAAATAATTTTATAGGTACTTACAGTAATCAAGTGATACGGATAGAGTTTTAGATATATTTTGAATAGTATTTTCTTTTAGTTCTCCTCATACATCTTTAGTCGTGTGGGGAGAACTAAAGAGAAATATTGCCAAAATTTTTTCGGAGCTCTTGTTGTATATCATTTGATTACTATAAATGATCTATATAATTAATACAATTCTTGAATGGGATATGACATATTTTATCTATTAGTTGGTGATAAGATGCATTTATTAGTTAACATATGTTATTTTTTATATAATTTAAAAAAAAACTTACTTGGTGCATTGTTATTGACTGAAGAATTTTTTCTGTATTTAAATAACTTGAAAGCTCAATTATGTTATCCTAAAATGGATAAAAGCTGGATAAATAAACTGAGAAATACCAAAGAATATTTAGATGGAGTTCGTGATTTCATTAAATTTGGTATGGACAAAAGTAGTTTGAATGAAAAGATTTTATGTCCATGCCGATGATGTGTTAACAGTTCCTGTCTAAATCTACAAACAGTTTAAGAACATTTGATATGGAATGGTTTTGCAAGAGGTTATACTGAGTGAATTTTTCATGGAGAACTTATGTTGCTAGTTCAAGTAATCAATCCTCGTCTGATTTTGGATCCAGTAATATGCAAGAGAATCCTATAGGAGATGATGATATAACAGGTTTGATCATAGATGCTTTTCGACATGGTGTTTAAAACTTTGGAGGTTCAACTGATACACATGAAATAACTAGAATATGTGAAGGTTCTACATTCATTAAATGAACATATATCGAGGGACAGATACAACTATCAACTTCTGAGTCAGCTCGGTATTAAAATTTAAAAAAGAAGCAGATGAACAATTATATCCGGGCTGTTTAAAATTTTTTAAGATCTCTTTTCTTATACATTTATTTCATATAAAATATATGAATGGATGGTTTGAAAAGAGTTTTACCATGCTTCTTAGTTTATTAAAATATATATTTTTAGAAGGCAATGGTTTACCATCCTCTTATTATGAAGCAAAGCAAGTTATCAACAATCTGGATCTTGGTTATCAAAAGATTCATAGTTGTCCGAAATACTGTATGTTATATCATGGTAAAAATGCTGATCGAGAGTCATGCAATGTTGGCGGATCTTCACGATGGACAACTCACGAAGGAGATGAGGATGACGTAGTGAATGGAACATATACACTACGGCATACAAAGAAATCGATGAAGGTATTGCATTACTTTTCTCTTATTTTTTGATTAAGGAGGCTATATTCATCATCGAAAATAGCTTCATTAATGAGATGGCTTGATGAAAGACATACGAAGGATGGAATGTTAACACATCTAGCAGATAGTTTAGCATGGAAAGCATTTAATGCTAGGCATTCTGATTTTGTCTCTGATATTCATAATGTTCAGTTGGATTTAACTTTAGATGGCTTCAATCCTTTTCGGACTTTAAATTCTATATATAGTACTTAACCAGTTGTTTTAATACCATATAATTTACAACCATGGTTGTGCATAAATAATCCTCACTTATCTTATCAATGGTTATTCCAGGTGATAAGGATCTAAGAAATGATATTAATATTTTTTTAATAGAATAATTGAAACAATTATGGGAAGGTGTTGATACAATTGATGCTTCCAATGGTGAAACATTTAAACTATGGGCATCTTCATTATGGATTATTAATGATTTTCCAGCATATGCCAATTTATCTAGTTGGAGTACAAAGGGACGGGTTGCATGCCTTTGTTGTGCAAATTCAACACATTCAATTTGGTTAAAACATAAAGAAAAATTTTGTTATATGAAACGTCATTAATGGATAGAACCAAATTATCTGTTTCATTTTTAAAAAGATTTATTTGATAGTACCATAGAAATGGGATGTGCATCTATTCCACCTTCTGAAACTAATACTCATAGACAAATGAATTCCATCAGTTATATATATGGTAAATTATTGAAGTCTTCTAAGAAATAAGAAGGAATGATCAAGAAGGATTGGCAGAAGAAGTGACTACTAGTACTGTAAATGCACAGGTATTTGAAGATCATGATATTTTTTTTTGAAAATAAAAATGAAGAAGACGTACAGGTAGCATCTACAAATCATCCAAGCAAACATTTATGGAAGAAAAAAAGTATCTTCTTTGACTTATCTTATTGGGAATATAATCTTATTCGGTATAATCTTGATGTCATGCACATAGAGAAGAATGTTTATGATAATCTGCTTGGAACATTGTTGAATCTTGCTGGAAAGACCAAAGATAACATGAAGGCATGACTGGATTTATAAGAATTAGGTATCCAACAGGAGCTTCATCTCAAAATGCTTACTAATGATAGAATTTATTTGTCTCATACATCTTATACAATATCTGCTCAAGAAAAAGATAATGTTTTGATAGTATTAAAAAATATTAAAGTATCTGATGGATATGCATCAAACATTTCAAGGTACGTGCATCTTAAAATCATCAAAAAAAAATTTAATTTCAAAAATCATGATGGTCACATATTGATGTAAGATATCTTTTTAATAGCTTCAAGATCATCAGTGCCTAAACAAGTTCTTGTAGTTATAATTCGATTATCATTATTCTTTAAGGTATTATATTCAAAAGTTACTAATCCTAGAGAGCTTGATTAGTTGGAGTCTGATGTTACAATTACACTTCGTCAGATGGAAAAAAATTTTTCACCTAAATTTTTTACTATTATGGTACATCTACTCATTCACTTAGCTTCGGAAGTCAAGTTTAGTGGACGGTACACTATAGATGGATGTATCCTATTGAGAGGTATTATTGTCAATTTTTAATCTTTATATAATTTTTAATAAAAGTAGTGTCATAATGATGTGTAAATAAAATTTTAAATATTATAGGTATCTTGTGCGATTGAAAAATTATGTACGAAATAGAGCCTATCTAGAGGATTCGATTATGGAAGGATATATTGCTGAAGAGTGTTTGATATTTTGTTCAAGATATCTTCAAGGTGTAAAGACTGTATTTAATAGACCTTAAAGGCATAGTGATTTCGTAGATAATTCAGAATTGTATAAGTTTCCTACAACTGGTAGAGTAATGGAAAGAAGTGAAAGTATTATATTGGATCAGAAATCAATTGCACAAGCACATCGTTATGTATTACTTCATAGTAAAATAATATATGACTATCGAAGGTTAGTATATTTAATAAATTTTAAATTTAAATATCATATATTATTTTTTATTCTATATTAATAAATGTAAATTTTATGCAGCGAGTTTTTTATGTCTTAGCGACAAGCTAATCATAGCACTTTACTTAATCTAAGGAATGAGTAGCGATGGTTAGTTGAGTTATTTTCTACATGGCTTTTAAAACATGTTTGAGATATATTTAAAGAATATATGTATAGATTTATCATTGAATAACTTGTTAACATTTTCTATTATTTTTTAGATATCAATAATGATGGAGAGAAATTATTCATATCAATTAATAGCCCTGGCTCGAGGACCTAATAAAGTTGTTATCAGATATAATAGTTTTATAATCAATGATTTTAAATTTCATAATAAAGATCATGAGAAATTTAGGAAAATACAAAATAGCAGTGTTATGGTGGAAGCTGATGAAAAAACTTATTATGGTACACTTAAAAATATATATGAGTTAGATTACCACGGAATCTTTAAAACCATATTATTTAGATGTGATTGGATAGATATAAACTTATCAAGGAATTTGAAAAAAGATACAAATGAATTTACATTTGTAAATTACAAGGTTGATACATACTGGTGTCTTATTGAAGGCGGATCCATTTATTTTTTTTTCTCAAGCTCATCAAGTATTTTTTGTACAAGATGCAAAAAACAAAGATTGGGCTACCATTATTAAAATAAAACCTAGGGCCTTATACAATATGGGAAAATAGCTAGAAGATGATGAAGATGATAATACTTATACGCATTCCATGCCATTCAATTTTGTACCAATTGATGATGTACATGCTACAGTATCTTTGGTTAGGACCGAATTTGAAGAAAATGCCAATGCTTGATTCTTATTGATATTAAATTTTGTAATGTATGCAATTTATAGTAATTATTATGTTAAATTAATATTTATCTTCACTAATTCTAACTCTGATGTAAATGATAGGTGACACTATACCGCGCTCGCAATGATTTGTTGGTGTGCAGTTGCAGCACTCACGGACAGAGACCGGCACTTCTGCTTTGGCATAGTAGGTTGAGGCTAGTACTTTTTCGGCACCGGAGGTTCATGCCGGTCCTTCGTCAGCATCGGACATTGTGTCCAGTCCTTTGGCACATCAGTCTATTTCAGGTCCATCATCCTTGGGATAGCATGATCCTCCCGTCGATGTAGCAGATGATGACCTACACATTCAAGATAATTTATTTTTCTATCCCTAGATAAAATTTAATTATACTTTTTATTATAGTTTACTTTTATCTATTTTTATGCAAATGGATCTGGGAGGGTTACTGTACATGCAGGCCCACAGTAGTATGGGATGTCTGGCAGATACGCGAGGGTGAGAAGATAATGGTTGAGTGCAATTAGCAGGGGCAGTCAATTAAAAAAGCCGTCAGCTTATTGAGTTCATTTTTAGGGATAGTTACACGGAGGCATCAGCTTTGTCCACTGAGTTATGCAAAGTGGAATGACATGCTTACGATGTATAAAGTTGAGATTCTACGAGTTGTGCAGGTAAAAAATTGGTATTAAATTATTTGTTATCTTGCATAGTTGATATATTATGCTAGGTTTTATATTCTTTCAGTAATAATATTTTAATCGACACGGTATTAGATGGAGGCTTGGTGGATTTTATATTTCTTTATTTTTTTAGTGTCTGCATGATTATTTCTAACATTTACTTGATTTATTATTTTCTTTTGCAGTCCAAGTTTGTACTCCTTCCATCTGCTCATGATTTTATACTGAAGTTTCTCAACCGGAAATGGAAAGAATATAAAGCACAGTTAAAGATGAAGTACAAGTTGCCGGATATGACAGAGGAGCAGGTAGTTGGTACTTGTTCTCTTAATGTACCCCCTCATCAGTGGGTGAAGTTGGTTTATTATTGATTCTCCGAGAGGGGACATGTATCCTATAATTTCTTTGAAGCAGGTTTATTAAAATATTTGGTTTATATTATACATTATACATATATATATATATTACTTTCTAGATATAAGAAGTTATCTATTTGATTTTGCAGACATATTCTGATATTGGTAGAGCTGCACGAGTAACTTTGTCTATTCCCATGCATCGGGATCCAAGAGTTACGCATGAGTCTGACAAGAGTTTGTAAGTTTCTTTAACTATAAACTTATATTTTTAATATTAAAGTATTTATACATTTTAATGAAACTAATATTATATATCATGAAAGATGTATCACGGTACATATATGTATCGCGATATATATATATATGTATTGTGATACTTAAATAATTTTTAAATTTGTTTGAATAATTTACTTAAAATTATAATTTCTCTTATAGATGGATGAGCATGGGAGGAAATTCAGTCAGGTAGAGTTTTACCGGATGAGTCATACTCATCATGATGGTACTTTTGTTAGAGATGAGTCGAGAGAAATGTATAAATTTTTATTACAATTTATTTCATGCAACAATTTAAATTTGTTTTTGTTAGTCATTAAGATATAACTAATTTTTCTATATTAATACAAGAAAGAGCTACAGCTCTTATTGTCGAGCGTGTCAATGACTTTACAGCATCTACGTAGAGTAATCGTATCGAGGACGAGGTATTTACAGAGTAGATGGGGCTGAAGTGCTACGGTCGAGTGAAGGGCTATGGAGTTAGAGTCATCCCCACTCAGTTATCTACGATCAGTAGATATACACGTGATGCTGTAGAGGGTGCTCAAGATGTACATGTTCGCAGACTTGAGGAAGAGATAGAGGAGATGTGATGGAGCCATGCCGCTGAGATAGAGGAGATGCGACAGAGCCGTGTCTTCGATAGAGCAGCGATTGAGAGCATAAGAGAGTACATTGAGCGGCTTATATCTATCGTACAGATGTTTGCTCCATATCAGATAAATATATATGATATTAAATATATATTCTTATATTAAATCAATAATTTGTATAATATATTATCATTCATAATTTCATAAATTAAATATTTTTAAATATTTTTTATAGGCTTCTGGAGCATCAGATCCTCACGGACAGGGTGACAACCTACCTTCTGTAGATCATTGACCTCGATTTTTTGTTATTTTATATCTTGTATTTCATGTATTTTTTAATTTTGTTAAATAGACATGTATAACAAACTTTGTTATATTAGATCGTAATGATTTTTATATTTAGAATTTATATTTGGATGTGAAGAATGCATGCAATAAGATTGGAGTATTTATTATTATTACATTATACAGGTTAAAAAAATTATACAAATTTTAAATTTAAAAATAATTATTTTATTTTTTAAAAAAAATAATGGAATTTTTGATTCTTTAAAGTGTTGGAAATTCCAAGGGTCTTCCCTATGCTTTAAAGCATCGGGAATTCCAGGATTTTTCCCGATGCTTTAAAGTATTGGGAATTCCAAGATCTTTCCTGACACTTTAAAGTATAAGGAATTCCAGGATTTTTTTCGATGCTTTAAAGCATCGAAAATTCCAAAATCCAGGATTTTTTTCGATGCTTTAAAGCATCAAAAATTTCTCAATGCTTTTAAAAAGTGTCAGAAAAAAGCATCTCCACTCATGCATTACCGATGCTTTTTATAACGTCGGGAAGATTTTTTTCGATGCTTTAAAGCATCAGGAAAAGCCTTTTTCAGCATTGGAAAAACCTAAATCTATTGTAGTAAGATAGCGAACACAAATGTACCATAAGAAGAAAATGCAAATGGTGGAAGAAAGCACAGCACTTATTATTTATTCAGGAGAGGATGACACCCCTTTAAGTTCCCTTCCAAAAAAGTTTCAGAACTAGAAATAGGTAAGGAAATTACATCTTTTAATATAAATATATGAAATTTATGTCTATGGAAGGATGTCATGATATATTTTTAAAAAGATTAACACTTCATAGTATAAAATTATGATACCATGCATAATTTCATGACATCATAGTTCAGAATTTATGACATCCAAGTTCAAATATTATGACGTCCTTTAGATATTCAAGATATTAATTATAATAAACCTTCCTACCAAGAAGGTCTTTCATCAATGGGATGAATTATGACACCATCAATGTCATAACATGCCACAGTAAAAAGAATCAAGAATAATTAAGCCCAAAATAATATTATGACATCCTATTTCAGGATTTATGACATCGTAATTCAAATATCATAACATATTTTAGATATTTAAGAAACTGATTGTAATAAACCTTCCTACTATGAAGGTCTTTCATCTGTGGCTTGGTTTATAACTCCCAGAGTGTCAAAAAATGCCATGAATGATAAAAGATTACTCAAATAGCCTGAAATAGTATAATGGCACCCCAGTTTAAAAACTAGGATATCCTAATTAAAAAACTATAACACCCATATAGAAAATGTAAAATAAAAGTTTCTAACCCCTTCTATCCATAATACATGTATCCATGGCATGGTTTATGACTCCCAGATTGTCCAAAAATGCCACGGATGCTAGAAGATTATTTAAATAGGCCAAAACAGTATTACAACATCCTAGTTTAAAAACTACAATACCTTAGTTAAAAAACTATGATATCCATACAGAAATATAAAATAAAAGTTTCTAATCCCTTCTACATGTAATACATATCATCTGTGGCTTGGTTTATAACTTCCAGAGTGTCAAAAATACCACGGATGCTAGAAGATTACTCAAATAGGCCGAAACAGTATTACGATACTCCAGTTTAAAAACTACGACTTCCTACTTAAAAAACAACGATACACATGCGAAAAATATAAAATAAAAATTTCTAACCCCTTTTACCTATACTTCATGTCATCTATGGCTTGGTTTATGACCCCAGAGTGTAAATAAATGTCACGAATGCTATAAGATTAATCAAATAGCTCAAAACAGTATTACGATATCCTAGTTTAAAAACTATGATACTCTAGTTAAAATACTATGACATCTATATAGAAAATATAAAATCAAAGTTTTTAACCCCTTCTACGTGTAATACATGTCATCCGTGACTTGGTTTATGACTTCCAAAATATCAAAAAATGCCCCAGATACTATAAAATTAATCAAATAATCCAAAACATTATTACGACATTCCAGTTTAAAAAATACGGCATCCACGCAAAAAATATAAAATATAAGTTTTTAACTTCTTCTACCTGTAATACATGTCATCTATGGCTTGGTTTATAACTCTTAGAGTGTCAAAAAAATACCACGGATACTATAAGATTAATCAAATAGCTTGAAATAGTATTACGATATTCTAGTTTAAAAACTACAACATCCTAGTTAAAAAACTACGACATCCATGTAAAAAATATAAAATAAAAATTTCTAACCCCTTTTATCTATAATACACGTCATCAGTGTCTTAGTTTATGACTCCTAGAGTGTAAATAAATAGCACGGATGCTATAAGATTAATCATATAGCTCGAAATAGTATTACGATATCCCAATTTAAAAACTACGACATCCTAATTAAAATACTATGAGACCCACGCAGAAAATATAAAATAAAAGTTTCTAATCCCTTTTACTTGTAATACATGTATCCATGGCTTGGTTTATGACTCTCAGAGTGTAAATAAATGCCACGGATGCTAGAAGATTACTTAAATAGACCGAGACAACATTACAACATCCTAGTTTAAAAACTACGACATCCTAGTTAAAAAACTACGACACCCAAGTAGAAAATACAAAATAAAAGTTTCTAATCCCTTCTACATGTAATACATGTCAACTGTGGCTTGGTTTATGACTCCTAGAGTGTAAATAAATACCATAAATACTATAAGATTAATCAAATAGCTTGAAACAATATTACGACATCTCGATTTAAAAACTACGACATCCTGGTTAAAATACTACGACACCCATACAGAAAATATAAAATCAAAGTTTTTAACCCCTTTAACATATAATACATGTCATATGTAGCTTGGTTTATGACTCCTAGAGTATCAAAAAATGCCACGGATGCTATAAGATTAATCAAATAGCCTAAAACATTATTACAATATCCCAGTTTAAAAACTACGGTATTCATGCAAAAAATATAAAATAAAAATTTCTAACCCCTTATACCTATAATACATGTTATCCGTGGCTCGATTTATGACTTTCAGAGTACCAAACGAATACCATGGATACTATAAGATTAATCAAATAGTTCGAAATAGTATTATGACATCCTAGTTTAAAAACTACGACATCCTAATTAAAAAACTATGATACCCATGTAGAAAATGTAAAATAAAAGTTTCTAACTCCTACTTATAATACATATCATCTATGCTTGGTTTATGACTCCCAGAGTGTAAATAAATACTACGGATATTATAAGATTAATCAAATAGCTCAAAATAGTATTGTGACATCATAGTTTAAAAACTACTATATTCTAGTTAAAATACTACGACACCCATGCAGAAAATATAAAATCAAAGTTTTTAATCCCTTCTACCTATAATACATATCATCCATGACTTAGTTTATAACTCTAAAGTGTCAAAAAATACTAGGAATGCTATAAGATTAATCAAATAGTTCAAAATATTATTACGACATCCAGTTTAAAAAATATGATACCCTAGTTAAAAAACTATGACACCCATACAGAAAATATAAAATAAAAGTTTATAACCCCTTTTACTTGTAATACATGTCATCCGTGGCTTAGTTTATGTCTCCCAGAGTGTTAAAAAATTCACAAGATTACTCAAATAATCCAAAATAGTATTACAACATCCCAGTTTAAAAACTACGACATCCTAGTTAAAAAACTACGACACCCATATAAAAAATATAAAATAAAAATTTTTAATCCCTTATACATGTAATACATATCATTCGTGGCTTGGTTTATGACTTTCAAAGTATCAAAAAAATATCATGGATGCTATAATATTAATCAAATAGTCCGAAATATTATTATGACATTCCAGTTTAAAAACTTTGACATTCTAGTTAAAAAACTATGATACCCATACAGAAAATATAAAATAAAATTTTTTAACCCCTTCTACCTGTAATACATGTTATCTGTGACTTGGTTTATGACTTCCAGAATGTAAATAAATATCATGAATACTATAAATTTAATCAAATAGCTTGAAATAGTATTACGACATCCTAATTTAAAAACTATGATATCCTAGTTAAAATACTACGATACCCATGCAGAAAATATAAAATCAAAGTTTCTAACCTCTTCTGCCTATAATACATGTCACCTGTGGTCTAAATTAAAACTCAAAAATATCATGAAGACACCCCTGATATCATAACAAGCAAGTATGAAAAGAATCAAGGATAATTAAGTCTAAAACAGGATTGTGACATCCTAGTTCAGGATTTATGACATTCTATATATATTTAAACTGGGACGGCTTATATTTTTTATAATAGTTAGTTAGAATTTATTATTCATATAGAATTTATTGTTTCATAACTTACATTTATTTTTTACTTATGTTTCGGGTAATCTTGCAATTATTCCACTACCTAATATGAAGGCTTCGTAATTGTTTAAAAACTATTGCAAGCTAGTAGTGTACGTTCAAAAAATGTGAAAGATAGGTTTTTTTATTCTTCATTTAGAATCATCCGAAAGACTCTATTCGGTGCCTTCATCGACATGCAACCATTCGTAGTCGGCAGATGACTCCTACTTGATATTATTAGATGTCACAAGAGAGATGACAAGTTTATTTTTTTTGTGGCAAGGTGTTATATTCAGCATCGAAGAGGTAGCACTGATGTTGGATCTGTCATGCCATGGAAACAAGATTGTAATGGAAGGTTAATATAAAAAGGGTAAGTTATTCCAAAGATTTGGTAGGGAATTAAATCTTCAAAATAAGGGATTGGAGAAGTTGATAGTGCAACTTCAATCATCAAACATATAAGAGGATGTTGAGAATACCGTAAGATTTTGGATTGCGTACATATTTGGGATGTTTTTATCTCCAAAATCAAATCAAGCTTGTCCAAGATATATCATCTTTTGGTTGATTTATCTCAGTTGGGACAAATCGACCGGGCTTTCGTAATGAAGGAGTTGACTGTTATGGATCTTCCAGATGTTGTTGCTTGCTTGAGATCTGAGGAGCCAGTACAATCTAAGAGAAGTGACAAGGGTAGGAGGCAGCCAACCCTGTTTGGATGTTCAACTGCTTTGGTAGTAAGGATTATTAATATGCAGCAATAGTGTAATTGCATTTATTTTAAATCTTTCATATATTTAAAGTACAAGATTATTATGTACAGGTTTGGTTTCTTGAGCATACCATATTAAGATTCCCAGCACATCCTAATAAGCTACCCAGACTATTGAAGTGGTATGACAACCAGTTGAAGATATAGAATGTTTAGCTTGCCAACATACAGCCTCATGAGTTGATAAGATAATCCATTATATCATAAATGTAATGAATAAAAAATTATTATCATAAATGTAAAGTTAATTTATTATTATTTTTGGCTTGCAGTTAGAGGAAGCTATTGAACCTATAATAATGGAGTGATGACTTATCACTTCAAAAATAGTAGCATCCTTGGAACCTGAAAATAGTTATGTAAGATGTGCATAGTAGAAGAATGAAGTAGAAGATATAAAGAAAAGACTTACCATAGTTGAGACCCTCCTAGTTCATTGCTAAAAAAGATAGCAATGCCAATAAAGAAGGGCACAAAGGGAATGAGGGAGATGATATAGAGGAGGAGGTGGAAGTCATGGGGTAAGATCAACCTAGGATAGAGAAAAAAGTTTATGACACTCCTGTGATTGAGGTTGAACATAAGATTGAGATAAAATTGAAGGACACTCCTGTGACTGAGGATGCTGAGAGGATCAAAGAAAAATCTCTGGTTCCTTTACTTATCAAGAGGGTGAAAAACCAACACAGACCGCGGAAGGCCTCGTAAATGATAACATATTCTACTTTTGAAACAGGCCAACCTAAAAAAAAGTTGAAGATAGTGGGTACATCACAATCTGATGAATCAAATTTGAATCTACAAATTAAAGATGATAAAAATTTGATCGAAACCTTTTTAAAAGAAAAGATCAACTCGTAAGTGATATCTGTTTGTTCTATTATATATGCTACTTTATGGTCCAAAATATATAATATCTTTCATGTTTCTTAATTTTAGAGAGGTCGTCTATATCAATAAATTTAGAGGCAGTATCACAAGGAGAAATGTTTTTGATCTTCTTAACAATGACATTATAGTTGATGATGTAAGTAATAAAGTATTAATTTATTTTATTATTAGTCTTTATGTATATTATGATATATTTTTTAATAATTCTTATATTGATTTTTAAAATTTTATGAAATCATGTTACTTTTTATTAAACAGTTCATATTGTATTGTTAGATAATTGATGCCGGGCAGGAGTTCCTTAGAAATAACTGGATAGAGCATCCGGATAGATATCATAAATGCATCATTGCACCTGTAATAACCTCCGACATATGTCTGACATCAGTATCACCATTTCAATAACTTGCTGGAACTACCGGGAGTATGATATTTGAAGGGGTTAGTGATTAAGATAAGAAGGAATTTTGATTTCTGTTCACGATCATCAACTCAAACAATCCGCACTGGCACCTGGTTACGGTTGACATGTAAAGAAAGGTATTGATGCATCTGAATTCCATAAAATATAATTCTAGGTACAAAGTGAATGCAAGAAAGTGGCAAAATATACTCGGACTAATATTTCATATCTACTGTGACAATGGAGAGGTGAAGAATTGGTCCATGCTAGAGATTATTGAATGTCCTTCTCAACCGCAAGATCACTAGATTATGGATTGTATTGTTTGAAATACATGAAATTTCTTGCTCATAGGGATAAGCCTGATTATTAGAATTTTACAGAAAAAGATATCAGTGTCTACCGGCGATAGTTAGCAGCAAAATTATTGAGAGCCTTAATCAAAAGATAGATAGTGATGTTAAAATTTAGCATGTAAAAGCTATTTTTTTAATATACTTATTCTCTTCAATTCATTCACTTATATAATATGTTATAGAAATTTGTAACTCAATTAATGTTATATTTTAAGCATCATTCCAAAATAAAAATTATGTAATTTATTCAAACAGTAATGTTATAAATATCATTTTCTCATTACATTAAGGTTTTTTTATATTAGATATTATGTTTACTTCCAGAATGTTAAATTCCTTAATTGATGTGATGATGTTATAAAGGAATATTATATTTCTTGACAGAGTGTCATAGTTTTTCAATTGGAATGTCATAAATATAGAACTAGGATATTGTAATCATGTTTCAACATTTACTTAAAAATTATTTCTTAGAGGTCTATCATGATATTCTAAGAGTTTTAATTCAAACCACAAGTGATATGTATTATAGGCAGAAGAAGTTAGAAACTTTGATTTTATATTTTTTGCAAGGGTGTTGTAGTTTGTTAACTAGGATGTCGTAGTTTTTAAACTGGAATATTATAATAATTTTTCAGGCTATTCGATTAATCTTGTAGCATCCATGATATTTTTTGATACTCTAGAAGTCATAAACCAAGCCATGGATGATATATATTATATATAGAAGGGTTAGAAATTTTTATTTTATATTTTCTGTATCAATGTCGTAGTTTTTTAACTAGGATGTCATAGTTTTTAAATTGGGATGTCGTAATACTATTTCGGGCTATTTGATTAATCTTATAGCATCCGTGATATTTTTTGATACTCCGAGAGTTATAAACCAAGTCAGGATGACATGTATTACAGGTAGAAAGGGTTAGAAAGATGTTGTAGTTTTTAAACTGGGATGTCGTAATACTGTTTTAGGTTATTTGAATAATCTTCTAGCATATGTGGTATTTTTTGATATTCTGAAAGTCATAAACCAAGTCACGGATGACATGTATTATATGTAGAAGGGATTAAATTTTTTTTTTATATTTTGTACATGGATATCATAGTTTTTTAACTGGAGTATCGTAGTTTTTAAACAAGGATATCATAATACTGTTTTGGCCTATTTAAGTAATCTTCTAGTATTTATGATATTTTTTAACATCTTGGAAGTTATAAAACAAGCCACGGATGATATATATTATAGGTAGAAGGGAGTAGAAACATTTATTTTATATTTTCTGCATGAGTATCGTAGTTTTTTAACTAAGATGTTGTAGTTTTTAAACTAAGGTGTCGTAATACTATTTCAGCCTATTTGAGTAATCTTCTAGTATTCGTAACATTTTTTGATACTCTAGAAGTCATAAACTAAGACATTGATGACATATATTACATGTAAAAGGGATTAAAAAATTTTATTTTCTATTTTCTGCATGGATGTCATTGTTTTTTAACTAGGGTGCTGTAGTTTTTAACTGGGATGTCATAATACTATTTTGTCCTATTTGAGTAATCTCCTAGTATCCGTGATATTTTTGATATTCTAGGAGTCATAAACCAAGCCACGGATGACATGCATTACATGTAGAAGGGGTTAAAAATTTTTATTTTATATTTTCTACAAGGGTATCGTAGTTTTTTAACTATGATATCATAGTTTTTAAACCGGGATGTCGTAATACTATTTGAGCTATTTGAGTAATCTTCTAGCATCCGTGGCATTTTTTAACACTCTAAAAGTCATAAACCAAGCCACGGATAATATGTATTATATGTAAAGGGGGTTAGCAATTTTTATTTTATATTTTCTGTATGGATGTCGTAGTTTTTTAACTAGGATATCATAGTTTTTAAACTAGAATGTCGTAATACTATTTCGGCCTATTTGAGAAATCTTCTACTATCCGTCGCATTTTTTGATACTCTGGGAGTCATTATTCAGAACATGGATATTGGAAAGTCCTATTAGGAGTAGTTATTTCCTTCAGTTTCTTGTTTCATGTTAGGGTATTCTAATTTTGTAATTGGATGTCATCCATTATATCAAGGGATGTCATAAATCTGTTATCCCTATTTTAGTTTTTGAGTAGAAAAAGTAGTCCTAAAATTTATATTTTAAATAAATATATTCAATCACATGTCCAATACATTCTGTTTTAAATTTTTTTGGTTAATATAAATATACACAAGACTGTAGGGAAGTTCAATATTTTATATCCTCTCTTGTGTTAGTATTTTATATCTTAAGACTGTAGGAAAGTTCAGCATTTTATATCCTTTCTTGTGTTAGTTAATTGCATACATAGCATCAAATTCATCTAAAAAGGATCGATAGATGGTATAGTGGGTTCAATTACTTGTTAGAGTACTTCCACTATATTATGGAAAGTCTATCTCTTGCTTGTACTAGCTCTTTTTTCATTTTACACAGGAGTGTCAACGAAAATCTTATCCATATTTTTTCTTGATCTCTTTGACTTCTTCTCGACTCCATTATTAATTATATTCTCTCTTAGACGATCTTTCGTAGTAACTTGATCAGAATTTTGGATTAGAAGTTGTGTACTTTGCTTAGCTGCACAGTTAGCATTTACAGCTCTTCTGAATAATGATATAAGATCTTCCATCACTAAATTAAATGCATCTCAGACACGGAGGCTATCTCTGCAAGTTTCATCATCCGATGATTCATCAAAGTAGATAACCAATTGATGATATAGATAACTCATGGTTATATTCTAGAAAAATATCATCCAATATCTACTTACTATTTTTAGAATTTAATCTTACTTTTATCAAAGCCTTACAATTAATTTTACCAGTATCCTAAGATTCATGAAGTTATCATTTTCTAGATTTTCCTTGCCTCCAAATGCCAAGTACTTGAAGCATATTTCTTTGTCGTTATTGGACTTATCATACACTGTTATGATTTCAAAACCTACTCTCATTGCATATCCATTGTAATAATTGTATACATTATTTACAGAATTAAACTCCATTCCAAATTGAGGATCAACAGACCGTTCTCTGCACTCGGGGTGATAAGAAAAGGTTCATTCTTATGAACAATATCAGCAACCTCATCCAAGTGATCATGTTCAATTTTTTCTAAATATATAATTTCAATGCCATATGTAGAAATATCTGTAAAAAAATTATAAATATTGATATCCATAGTTTTAGACGACATTTTGTGTAGAGTGTAATAATTATTATGTTATACATTGGATAGAATATGACACGATAGTATAATAATATAGGCAGGGAATCAAATATTTCTAAAAAAAGATATTTAAACTTATGACATCCTAGTTTGGAAATTATGACATCCTAGTTAAAAAAATATGATACCCGATCATAAAACATGAAACTAAATATATTACCCCTCTTACCAGGAATACCTATCACTTGTGGACTGAGTTATGACTCCCATAATGTCATAACATGCCACGGATTCTAAATGATCATAAATATATACCAAAACAGAATTATGGCATCATAGTTTAAAAATTATGACAATCTAGTTAAAAAACTACGACATTCTTGTATAAAATTATAAATCGAATATTTTGATCTTGCGTACTAGAAGTATTTAAGTATGTATTGCTGAAATATGACACCCACATTATAACAATATGCTTCTTAAAAAATTTTAATATCAAAAATTTTGAAATATGAACAACTCAATACAAAACAGAAAATGAAGGCTTTTGTCTTCCGTGATAAGACTTTTCAACCATACATTGTCTTGACTAAGATTATCAGAGTATGATAAAAAGATTAGAAAAAAATAAAATTTTTAAATATGATATTTGAACTTATAATATCCTAGTTCAGAAATTATGATACCTTAGTTAAAAGATTATGACACTCGAACATAAAATATAAAACTAAATATATTAACCCCTCTTACCAGGAATACCTATTACTTGTGGACTGAGTTATAACTCCTAGAAAGTCATAACATACCAGGATGCTAAAGGATCACAAATATATGTCGAAACGGATTATGACATCCTAGTTTAAAAATTATGATAATCTAGTTAAAAAACTACGATATCAATGTACAAAATCATAAACCGGATATTTTGATCCTGCATACCAAAAGTATTTAAGTATGTATTGCTGAAATATGACATCCACATTATAATAATATGCTTATGAGAAAACTTTAGTATCAAAAATTTCAAATATGAATAACTTAGGATAAATCAGAAAATGAAGCCTTTTGTCTTCCATGATAGGACTTTTCAACCATACATTGGCTTAACTAAAATTGTTAGAGTGTGGTAAAAAGACCAGGAGAAAATAAAAATTTTAAATGTGATATTTGAACTTATAACATCCTAATTCAGAAATTATGATACCCTAGTTAAAAGATTATGACACTCGATCATAAAATATGAAACTAAATATATTAACCCCTTCTACTATGAATAGCTATCACTTGTGAACCGAGTTATGACTTCCAGAATATCATAACACGCCACGAATGTTAAAGGATCACAAATATATGCCGAAACAAGATTATGACACCCTAGCTTGAAAATTATGACATCCTAGTTAAAAAACTACGACATCCCTGTACAAAATCATAAATTAGACATTTTTATCATGCATACTAGTAGTATTTAAGTATGCATTGCTGAAATATGACACCCACATTATAATAATATATTTCTAAGAAAATTTTAGTATCAAAAACTTCAAAATATGAATAACTTGGTATAAAACAGAAAATGAAGGCTTTTGTCTTCCGTGATAAAGTTTTTCAACCGTGCATTGGCTTGACTAAGATTGTCAGTGTGATAAAAAGACCAAGAGAAAATAAAATTTTTAAATGTGATATTTGAACTTATAACATCCTAGTTCAGAAATTATGACATCCTAATTAAAAGATTATGACACCCGATCATAAAACATGAAACTAAATAATTAGCCCTCCTACCAGGAATACCTATCATTTGTAGATTGAGTTATGACTCCCAGAATATCATAACATGCCACGGATGCTAAAGGATCACAAATATATACCGAAACAGAATTATGACATCCTAGTTTAAAAATTATGACATCCTAGTTAAAAAACTAGGACATCCCTATACAAAATCATAAACTGAATGTTTTGATCCTGTATACCAGAAGTATTTAAGTATGTATTACTGAAATATGACACCCACATTGTAATAATATGCTTTTGAAAAAACTTCAGCATCAAAAATTTTGAAATATGAATAACTTGGTACAAAACAGAAAATGAAGGCTTTTGTCCTTCGTGATAGGACTTTTCAACCATGCATTGGCTTGACTAAGATTGTCAAAGTGTGATAAAAAAAATTAGGAAAAAATAAAATTTCTAAAAAAGATATTTGAACTTATGACACCCTAGTTCAAAAATCATGATATCCTAGTTAAAAGATTATGACACCCAATCATAAAACATAAAACTAAATATATTAACTCCTACTATGAATACCTATCACTTATGTACTGAGTTATGACTCCCAAAATGTCATAACATGTTACGCATGCTAAAGGATCACAAATATATACCGAAACAGGATTATAACAACCTAGTTTAAAAATTATGATATCCTAGTTAAAAAACTATATCCTTATACAAAATCATAAACTGGATATTTTGATCCTGTGTACCAGGAGTATTTAAGTATGCATTGCTTAAATATGATACCCATATTGTAATAATATGCTTCTGAGAAAACTTCAGTATCAAAAACTTTAAAATATGAATACCTTGATACAAAACAGAAAATGAAGACTTGTCCTCCATGATAGAACTTTGCAACCGTGCATTGGCTTAACTAAGATTGTCAGAGTGTGTTAAAAAGATCAAAAGAAAATAAAAATTTTAAATATAATATTTGAACTTACGATATCCTAGTTTAGAAATTATGATATCCTAGTTAAAAGATTACGACATCCTAGTTAAAATATTATGACATCCCTACAGAAAACGTGAAACTAAAGATATTAACCCCTCCTAAGAGGAATACCTATCACTTGTGGACTAGATTATCAGAATGTCGTAACATGCCACAAATATTAAAGAATTACAACCGCTGCAAAAATCGGATAATGACATCCTAGTTCAGAAATTATGATACCTTAGTTAAAAGATTATGACATTCCCGTAGAAAATATAAAACTGACTTTATTAACTCCTCCTACTAGGAATACCTATCACTTGTGGACTAAGTTATGACTCCCAGAATGTCATAACATACCATGGATATTAAAGGAGTATTATATGGTTTTCTAATGTATTAACTTTCTCTAACTACCAAAATAGTTGGAGTAATAAAAGAACTATAAAAAGAAAACTAAACAATATCCAATGAAAGATTTTTTAGTTCTGGTTGGAGATAATATTTTGTCTTGAAGTTATAAAAGTTTTTGATTACTTATTCCAACCTCGGACCAAAAATTTTTTCTTGTACCCGTAGCTCAAAACACTTTTCAGATCCAGGAAGAATCTTCTTCATCCTCAAATATTACCTGATACCTTAGACTGAAGATGCATAGCACTTTTTCAAAGCAAGGAAGAAGCTCATATTAACGTTTGAAAATTAATTCCTTCGACTGGACTCCCAGAGAACATTTCAAAGCAAGGAAGATTCTTCCTTCAACATTTGACTAATTTCTTTGACCCTAAAGCCAGAGCATGTTTTAGACAACTGAAACATTTATCTAGAAGTACCACGAATAATTTTTTAGAATCAGCAAAATCCAAACAAAATGGCAAGGAAAAGTAGGCCGGAGGGAAAAAATATTTTAATCTACACAAAAAATTTAAAAAAAAGCTGAACTGGTATTAATGAATATCACGCTCAACATTTAACCCGTTATCCCTACCAATGATACGGACTCCCGTCCCGTCCCGCCAAGCCATATAGGATCGGCATGGATCAATAAGAAATAGCAATGCAGGCCAGATAGAATTTCCTACATCGCATGCGGTGCACAAAGACTTGCTCCCGCTTCAATTCTCTTCGACTCTTTGTACGAGACAAGGCTATTGGGTTTCATCCAAGTCTGGCCCCGCAAAGCACTAAACCACGTGCATGGTGGACTGGGCCAGGGTCTCGGCAGACTAGGCTGCTTTAGTTATTAAATGCACCAAGGCCCAACACTTTTACTGTGGACTATGCTGATCTGGAATTGGGACTCGGAGGCCTAGTCGGGCTGGGATGGCCTAGGCGTTAGTGAGTGATGGAACAAATCCACTCATATGGGGTCCAGTTATGAGAACCATAAAAGCAAGTTCATGAACACCCTAAACAGTTAGCTGCGCTTCCTGGTTTGACTTCCCACCAATAGCATTACACCACAGAACTGGTGGGTCCACAACATTTTTCTAGCCCAACCCTTCAGCAAGAAGAAGAGCTGGAACCAATCTCTGAGTTGTCCCACGTAGCTTTCTCCGGCCAATAGAATGGCTTAAACTGATATTTTGGATCCTGCAATTAGATAAGAAGGGACAAGGACCAGCAGGTCTCATCGGTCCCCTCAACATCCCAGAAGATCCCAACCATCAATCTCCAAAACTTCGAACCATCAACCATCTACTCTATCCATGAATTCAGACCGGCCACGAGGATACCTCTCCACTGAATTACAAAGGAATGAAGGGGCGATGCAACACCCACCATCTGTTTCATCTGTTTCCTATTGGCTGAAACACCATCATCGGGCAGTTCCTATCCTCGCTGGAGCTCATTGATTGGTTGGCCGG
Source organism: Areca catechu (assembly GCA_021397845.1). Classification (NCBI taxonomy): domain Eukaryota; kingdom Viridiplantae; phylum Streptophyta; class Magnoliopsida; order Arecales; family Arecaceae; genus Areca; species Areca catechu. The sequence goes on from CM038052.1 coordinate 7,799,781, forward strand.
AAAGATGGCAACAGTCACAACTCAGGCTTCAGTTGCCGTCTTCCAGCCCCAGACAACAAAATCCAGTTTTCTCGCCGGCTCTTCCAGCAAGCTCACCAGAGAATTCGCCGCCGGAACCGCACGCTCCAAAACCTTGAACTCATTCAAGGTGGAAGCAAAGAAGGGCGAGTGGCTCCCTGCCCTGCCTTCACCTGCCTACCTAAATGGCAGGTTAATATCATCATGGCTCCAATCCAATTGCGAATTCGATCATAATTACTGTCAGTTACACCATCAACCATCTTTAACAGTCTTCTAATATTGCAAACTCCCTGGGGATAATGGATTTGACCCACTCGGACTAGCTGAGGATCCAGAAAACTTGAAATGGTATGCGCAGGCACAGCTTGTCAATGGCCGGTGGGCGATGCTCGGTGTTGCAGGAATGCTCCTTCCAGAGGTCTTCACCAAGATTGGGATCATCAATGTTCCCAAGTGGTATCATGCCGGCAAGGCAGAATACTTTGCATCATCTTCCACCCTCTTCGTCATCAAATTCATCCTGTTCCACTACGTGGAGATCAGAAGGTGGCAGGACATCAAGAACCCAGGCAGTGTAAACCAGGACCCCATCTTCAAGAACTACAGCTTGCCACCAAATGAGGTTGGGTACCCTGGAGGCATCTTCAACCCCCTCAACCTTGCTCCGACGCTTGAGGCCAAGGAGAAGGAACTTGCAAATGGTAAGTTACCAAAATCATCAACCATCTGAAGTTTTTTTATATAATGGATTGCTAAATTCTGGCTGGAGGAAGGAGTTTACCTGCCTGATGCTGTCCCTTGTCTTGTGATTGATTTGCAGGGAGATTAGCAATGCTGGCATTCCTGGGTTTTGTGATTCAGCACAATGTTACCAGTCGAGGTCCCTTTGACAAACTCTTACAACACCTTTCTGACCCATGGCACAACAGCATTATTCAAACATTCAGGGGCTAGGTTCTTTTCTTTCACAATGAGGATTATTAGATGGCTTTTTAAGGGAGAAGGGCCCCGGTGTAAAACATAAGAAAAGTAACTGCCATGTACAGGGGTTCCCTTGAACATTATTGTAATGCCATCTACTTTGTCTTCCCTAGGTTTACCTTTTGTTTTGTTTTTTTCAGAGTAAATTTGTTCATGTTCTTCTCCAATGACAAACTATAGTTAACACAGAAAGAAGCAAGTGCAAGATTGTAATGGATAATTATCGAAGAAGAAATGAGGAAAACTAATTGATATAAGGTGTGGAATTGCAAGGGAAGAGCATCGTCAAGATTTTACATGAAGCATTCGTATGTTAAAAGAACTGAAAGAGAATTTGATATTTAAATTTCAGTAACATCTGAATTTAAGTTTACATCTCCTCTCAATCTGGGGTATCTCTTTTTACAAGTATTACAGTCTTGAAGCTCTGCTGCTTGTGTATAATTTACAAGAAGAAAAGCTTTCCGACCATGCAAACAGACCAAATTGAGAGAGTCATAATATAATTTACAAGGATTTTGCTGTATGAGTGGTAGATAGCTAAGATGATCCAAGAAGCATCACATAAAATTTTTTTGATCCTAGCCAGGTTCCTGTACAAGTATAACAATAAAAACATAGTTCTCATTTAGTATATGCACCTTTTCTTCTTAGGATTGTATGAAGAAGAAGGGGGAAAAAGCTTGACAGCAACAAGAGTGTTGTTCCAGTCTGCAGACGTAAAGGTCAGCAAGCCTGCTTATGCCAAGTTAGCACAGCAAAAATGCTACGAATCATGAAGTCCGGTTGGTTGCTGCTAGAAAAGGTAAAAAGAACCTCAATACAAACTGAAATTACAGACCTATTTGCAGATTTAGTAATCATTAGCAACAAGAAGATTTTTGAGACACTATAGTTCCTAGAAATCGGTCTTTTGCATGCATTCATAGGGAGCGGTTTTGTAGCTATCTTAATTATGCTTCCCAAAGAGTTACAATAACTTTGTAGATCACAATCACCTAAAGATATTAATTGCAAATGGTACATATAAGTCTATTCAGTTTCAAACCTAGTAAGTCTGAGCATAAGACATAACCACAAAGATATGCAAAATGCAGTATTAAGAAAACAATGTGTGGATGCGAATACATGCACACATGCATGCAGAGATTGCAAATATGTTAAGATCTCAAAAAAAAAAAAAAAAAAGCCTAAGCATGTGGATTCTGAAACTGATACAGCAGCAAGGAGAAAATTTTGTAAGACTTTAAAAACACAAGCAAACTTGCACATTACACAAGATTACAAACGCGTTGCAGAAGAACTACACATTTGTAAACTTGGAATCTCCACCCTTATCCACATTTAAACAGTCATGCCAATATTTTCCAATTTATCATTAAAAGGGGTGCCATATTGAAAAATGCTGATAGAGGTATATGACAAGGAGTGGCAGACAGAAATTCTCGCCATTTCATGGTGATGGCCATGAGACAACATAAATTGGCTTCCAGCAGAAAAAGGGCACAGCATCTCATCTGTGCCAACAGCTGAATTGCATTTTTGCCAACACCAAGCCACCAGCAAAATCACACTTGCTGAGTTCACCATCAAAAAAAGATTGCCAAGCATGTACTTCTTGAATGAATTATTTCATTGGACTCTCCTTCCTGTACTATATTAGTTCAAAAGCTCTCGTTTCTCCTGATACCATATTATTTTTATGCTTAATGTTGCCACCATGCATAGTTCACCATTTTAGTTATTCATATTACCAATATCAACTGATCTTAGCAAAAGATTAGCATAAACAGAAACATAGAGTAAATCCAAAAGAACTTACTTGGCAGTTAGTGGTTAGAAAATACGGGGACACCACAAGAACCAGATGTAGATGCCCATGACTGAATGCTGGCATCATATCTGGGCCTGGTCAGCTCAAAGATATTCATTTGGTAATCTACAGTTGCTTCTTGTAGGTTAACTTCTGCTTGAGGTTCTGACTTCTTTCCATGAAGCATATTCAGACCATACGAGCGATAAGGGTAGTGGTCTGCCAACTGAAGCCCCAAACATGCATTATGGCCCAACTGATTCAAGGTATCATCATTGATTTGTCCATCAGCTTCTGTTTCCTTCCCTGTGCTAAAGTAGCCAGGAAAGCCTTGAAGAGAAACCTCTGTGGAACACTCTCTGATCCACAAAGAAGGAAAAAAACATATCAGTAATAAAATGGATATTTGGCAAACACCTTACCTGAAAAAAAGAATATTATAATATCCTACTTAGTAATACAGGAAATATATATTCTTTAAACATGGTTGGGACCATAGTGCCAATTGGTGAAATGCATATTAGCATGCCCCAACCCCCCAAGCTCAAGTTTTCGTCAAATCAAAGCTTAGCTCCTGAAAGCTGGAAAGTGGCCAGTAATCGGCTTCCAAATTTTGAATTCAATCATAATTAATAACTACTGTAATTTTGCAAGGCTGAAAGTACGGACTCAATTCGGGATACATCCATTTTCTTGATAAAAAATCTTTGCACATAATTTAAACATCTAAGATGAACTAAACCAACAATTTACTATATGAAAATTGGAGACTGAATATGGTTATCAACCAAAAAAAAATAAGCAGGCTTGCATGTCGACCAACCAATTTTGATTACTGAATTTGCAGAATAAAACAAAAAAAGTTATGATCATTCATAAGGAATGTTAAGTCAATCTGAAGGCTTCTACATAGTGTACTTGGATCATTATATTTTTCAAATACGCTCCCAGTTGATTTCATGCATTAGGGAACCAAATAAAAAACAGAGATTCATAGGAAAATAGAAGAATATCATTAAAAACAAAGTCATCATGAATTTGCTCACCTCTGTGGTTGCAAATTAGATTCTTCTGGAAGCATCATGGGTTGACATTCATTATCATGAAGCCAAGATATATTTGAGGATTGCTGTTGGCCACCTATTTCCAAGGGTAAATGGATGCCATTCTGGAACTACATATCAAGACAAGATTGATATTCTATAGATATCAATGTATGACCTGCAAATTTTCATAATCTGAGGAAGGAAGTGGAAGCAGATATTTATGCTATTAGACAAGTGCTTTACCTGGCTAGCGCATTCTAGTGACATAAGTTGCTTTCCAAGGTTCTCCTGTTAGTACTGACCATCAGCTTATGTTATGGTGAAGAAAGAAGCACCAAGTGTATAAAATAAAATTAATCAACATTGATTTTTCAACTGATAGAACCCCACATTCACTTTATACATAAACTAACAACTTTTAAACATAGCTTGCTATGCTAACTTCTAAAAATATTACTTCAACCAATTTGGATGTCTCCAAGTTTATATAGATTTCTTAAAAAATGGGTTTAGTGGAACATAGACATATTGCCATACACAAGAAAATATCCATAGAAGGTTAAGATTGGATCATAAAACCACAACTGGCCATGGTTGACAATTCAAAGCATCTAAAAAAGAGGAGGCATCAACTTAAAAGGAAGAACAGGGAAAAATGTGACTACAAACAAATCTCAAATCTACAGTAAGCAAGCAAATAAGAAACATTTACAATATGTAAATTAACTTGTCAGTTTCTCCAACAACTCCAAAATAAATGCAGCCTTGTATTTCTCATTTTAAGAAAGAGAAACAGTCAAAATGGCATTGTGTTTGATTCTTATGGAATAACAAGGGAAGAAAGTTTTCATGAAGGATTCAGATTACAATTTTCAATATATTAAGGATTTCAGAGCTACAATGTTGATATGGCCTTTGGGATGTTACTGCACCGACTGTAGGCAGGTACTGTGCAAACAATGATAAGGTGATTGAGCTGTCCATTGCAGACAATGTATGGCTGCTTTGTACTATGAAGTCTAAATGATCAAAAGGTGGCAGCTTTGATGATGTCCAAGAGAAAATTATTCAATATCTTCTTATTTGTGCATTCATGCTAAATTATGCATACAAAATGGTCAAAAAATTTATGCATGTTATAGACCATAGGAACTATAAGATAAGTCCTAAAAACATGTACCTTATGCAATTGAACTTGGTTAAGAGAGTGCTTTAGAGATTCTTCCATCGCCCTAATGTGATCAATACTATTGATTTTTTCAGGTTCAGACCAGTAACTGAAAAATTAATAGAAAAAAGTAAAACCTGAGACAAGTCATGAATGAATCATAAGAACAAATTGAAATGCATATTTAATGCTAATGTATATTCATTCATGTGCCTAATCAAGATTAGAATCATCCAGCCTACATCTCACAAGTCCTTTGCTAAGATATGCATTGAGAGAAAAATACATCCTAGATTAATGGTCATTACTAAAATTCCTATGGACAATCAAATTTTGTACTATTCTTAAAGCCTGAATTGGGCTTGGCTAGCTCGAGGGCCACCAGGCCAAGCCTGTTTCAAGTCAACTTTTAGGCTTGGTTCAAGAGGGTTTGGACTTAGATAATAAAGCCCAAATAAAGATCAAGGTTAGCCAAAATCCGACCGAAAGCTTGACTTAGCTCCCACCTACCTGCTGCCTAACCCCCTACCCTCCACCCCACACTACAGATTCGCCTCTCTCTCTAGTCTCTCCCTCTCTGGTTGCCCTATCCCTCCCCTCGCTCCTACCCATCCCCCTCCACCTATCCCTCCCCTTGCTCTTGCCCATCCCCCTTCACCTATCCCTCCCCTTGCTCCTGCCCATCCCCCTTCACCTATCCTTCCACTCCGTCTTGCATATCATCTCTCCCCCCTTCCCCCACCCTTAATCTCCACCTCCCATCTCCTCTCTCCCTCCTCTTGCTCATCCCCCTCCCACCAACTCTTCCTCTTCGCATGCCCTATCCCTCCCCTTGCTCCCGCTCATCCCTCTTCCTATACCCTTCCTCTTCATCTCGCATCTCTATCTCCAACTCCCCACCTCTAATGTCCTCTCTCTCACTTCCTATTGTGCATCCCCCTCCCCTCCCCTCCCCCCCTCTCTGCATACCTTGTCCTTCTCTCTCCCTTTTCCATCCCCCTTCTCCTACCCTTCCTCTCTATTTAGCATCTCATCTCTTTCTCTCTCTCCCCTATCCTTCCACCTTCTCAACCCTTACTCTCCACTTCCCATCTCCTCCCTCTCCCCTCATGCCAATCCACCTTCCCCCCCTCTCTCTCCCCCTTCTTATTCCCCACTTGTCCCTTTGCAAGAGCCCTAGCTGGTCTTGGGTGCTTCCATCCCTACCATGCCAAGCATCAGCTTGGGTTGGGCATGCTTAAGCTTGATTTTGGGTCAAGCCCATTTGGATTTGTGGGTGCGCTTGAGCTCAGGTTGGGCTTGAGCCTAACTTGCTAAAAAATGTCAAGATGTTGGGTCTAAGTTGCATGGAAACCTAACCAGACCCAAATCAGTTCTAGCCTATAATGGAAATCCCTAAGTTTTTATAAAAGTAGACTTGACTAAATGCAAGAAAACCAAATTACACAACTATAATGGATATATGAACAAGAAAAAGGCTTCAACATGTTCGTTATAGAGCTTATGCATGGTCTATGATATACAAGCATGGGAGGAATCAGATAGAATGAAAGAGCAAATATTCATAGAACAAACTAGACATGTCATGTGCTCTCTTTCTCTCTCTACACACACACACACGCATAGAGATGCACACTACTAATAGTTATTAGTTGACCTTAAGCTATTGTAAAGAATAAATGAAAAGAAATGAAAAGCAGTTACTATTAGAAGTTTCAAAACATTACCTCGATCTTTTTTGAATTTCTGATATTTGAGCTTGCAATAGCCTTGAGTGATTGGTCAACTCCTGTGTTAAAACTAAAGTCAAAATCTAACACATGAAAATTAAAAACAGCAAGTTAAAAGACCAAATCAACATCTATACTCATAATCACTCTGACATTACCTCAACTGTTTGAGCACTGCAACAAAAAGAGGAGAATATCAGAAATTTCAGTTTCAGGTTTTGGGTATATCAAACAACTTTAAGGGCAAGCCTATACCTTGAACCCAAAAAATCTTGTATATTGACATCATGATCCAACTTCTTGAATGTCTTCTTTAGTGCCTGTTTCTCATAAAGAAAAACAACAACAATTTTACACATAAGAACAGTTTGGTTTATTCATATATTTTCCCTTACTTCCTGGATAAACATAACTTAGCATCATCGAAATGTACATATAAAACCCACAAACATTACTTGGGCAAGGATTTAACCCCAGAGTTGTTTTCTACAATGAATTGGACATCCAAAGCTAAAGGACTTATATTTTATGCCATGTGGCTGTCACACTTCTCCTCAACTGCCTCTCCACTACTGCCTTTCAATCACTATTCCAAAACCTGGTCATCTCTTCATCACAACTATTACACCTTGACTGTTATTACTGCCATGCCGCCACTCCCCAAGCACCCTCGCTCATTGCTGCTGAACTTTACAAGCCCATATCACCCCCACTTATTCCTCATGCAAACTGAACAGCACTTGCCCCCACCACCACTGGGTGCTCCAAAAGGATGATGGTATTGGTGAATGATGAAAACACAAAGATTTTGGGATGGTGGAGGAAAAGGTAATAAGACTAGACTACGGTTGGATAAAAAGGAACAAGATTCTAAATACAGATTAACTACATTTGAGCTTTCCAGCCAACATACCCCATGCTTAGACATAAAAGGCATATTTCATCATGAATTCTGGTAAAATAAATAGCTTATACATGCAGGGGCTTTAAATGTTGTAGCCTATTATTTTTAATTTATGTGAACAACGACACTTAGGGAGTTTATATGGAATTCCTGATATTACTAGAGGCACAGTTGCTAAAATCTTTATATTATCCGATAAATATTTAGAATAAAAAAAAAAATCCAACAACTACGCATATTGTGTATGCAAATCAAAATGAAATGATAAACAATCTTACTTCAAGGCTCTCCAGCTTCCTATTCAAAAAATGAAAAGAGCACTAGTCAGTTAGTTATTAAGATTTATTCCAAAGGCAAGCAAAAAGAACAAGCAAATCAAGAAAGAGTTCTCCCCCACCTCTTTGCCCTCTCCTGCGGAGTTAGTTGAGCAAACTTTGCAACCACATCCTCTATATTGCTGACAATAAAGTAAATAATTTTGGAGTCAGAAAAAATATTTATTTTTGAGAGAGGAGTCGGAAAAAATATTAAAAACTTACGATATCATATAAAAGAGTAAAAATATAATCACAAGAAGATATTAAGGAAAGATGTCATCAGCTGGTAAATATTTCCAACCCACTATAAGAGAATTTCCTTCAATCATGTCCATGATCAAGACTGTCTATTGGTCAAGAACTGAAAAAAGGCTAATCATTGAAACGAGCTTGTTATGACAACTGATCGGACCGGGTGACCAATTACAATTGACTAATTGATGGAGAATATTAAAATTAAATGGCCAAAGAACTTAAAGCAAGATTGATGATATAAAAAGTCCGATCAACTCTCCTTCGAGAAATTAGACAATCAAAAAATAAAATGGCCAATGAACCAACCAATTACCAAGGCTTGCTGGTTGATGAACTGGAAATATCCGACGAAGTGGCGGACGAGAGAACAGTTGTCGCATCGGGAATATCATTACACCAATTGTTCGTTATAACAGAAATAAGTTAATCCCAACAAAATGTCATTTAGACTAACTGAAAAAAGTTTCTCCTAATAAAATTCAGCTACAACGAATGTCTATAAATACCGATAAAAAAAGATCTTCAAGGATAAACCAACACTATACTTCGAAAAACTCTGGCACTAATACTTTTGTAAAATTTTTCATCCATTCACTAGAATTTTATTGACTTAAGTATCGGAGGGTCCTCCACCATAAAACCTCCGGCCAAGACTTATTTTGCAGAATTGAAGGTGACCGGACAGCAATTCTATCAAGAGAAGTCAATCAACAGGGATTCAGTATCAACGGAGCTCATGTTGCTATGCTTGTTCAGCAAATTACACCATAATATAATTCCAATTTTCCACTGTTCTCCTTTGTTTTTATTCCTTCAAGGAGAAGAGCAGGGAGTTAAGATTCTTAACTTTTCATGTAATTTTATTTCAATAACACCGTTTTGGCTTTCAATATTATGAATTTGCAAACATGGTAAAAAGGTGCGTTAAGAGATGGAAGACAGCAATATACCTGCGTTCTCCGAGATAAATTGTGGGTTTTCCGGTGGGCGAGAACATGAGAAGTATAATGTCTATGTCACACAAAATCGACAGTTCCTTAGCCTTCTTCAGTATCCCCGCTCTCCGTTTCGAGTACGTCACCTGCCGCCCGCTAGTATTTTCCAATCTCTTAATCTTCAGCTTCACCCTTCCCATCTTCCAATCACCTTAATTCTTTATCACTTTTTTTTATAGAATTCCCAAATCCAGATATCAAGATTTGAATACCGTGTTCTCTCCCGAAACTCAAGAATCCATCTACAAGAACAAATCGAACCCGAATTCCATATTTAAAAAAATAATTATGAAACATGGATTCAAAAAATTTAACCAAGAGAAGAGAGATCACCGGAATCAAACGTAAGAGAGCCATAACGATAACAAATTGGGAAAGAAACGGGGGAGGGGAGAGGGAGGACGAGAGAGAGAGCGGGGGAGGAGTTAGATGGGAAGGACCGGCGGAAGGGCGAGAACGATGGGGGGAGCGAGAGAAGCGGGAGCGCTGCCTTCGACCAGAGAAGGAAGGGCCCCGCTTACTTCTCCACCCCCCACCCCACACCCCCCCCCCCCTCTCTCTCTCTCTCTCTCTCTCTCTGCTTAGGCCACAACCACGCGCGAATTAAAAGTAATGGGCCCATTTAAGGCCGGCCCTCTTGCTGCGCCCATAGATAGCTTGCGTGGGTTTTTATAAATGCGAAGATGTTGTAATTCTCATTCATCCATCGAGGGACTCGCCTCTCATTCAAGCTTGCGCTACTGCATTCTGAATGGAGGTTTAATAGACTATAGTTGATCCGAAAAATAAAAAGACACAGACAACCAGAGTGCAACCATAGAAGTTGGTAACGTAGGGCAATGGTTTGTTTCTGCAACTGGAAAGATACATAAAATTAGCAATAACAACTGCAACGATTCTTGGAACAGATGTTGCTAGCAAGGTTCTTGTAGTCTGGTGTTTTTAGATAGAAAAGAGTCAAAATATGGGTCATCAGGTTCTACAAGCCAGAGACATCCCGCAGTGGGATTACAAGCAGGTCGGAAGCATAAGAAGTTCTCCTTGCACTGAATAAAACAACAATATTCATTGATATCACTATCATGTAGTACATTCATAGACAAGGAATTGATTATTGAATCCATGGAAGGTAACGATGAGCGGTCAAGGACTATGTCTTTCAATCTTTACATACGACGTCGTGGTAATTAATAACTCATGGACGATGCAGATGAAATAAACCAAATAAATAATTCACTGCTGACACATGCAATCTGGGGCAGGATATGTGTAGATGGATTGTTTTGGCTTCCTCTGCCGAATCTGCCCTTGTCTATTCTTGTGCCCCACTTGGATCAGCTGTTGGAATTCAGACCATTCCATGCTTTTGTTCAGAAAGAGCTGTCCTAACAAAGCCATGCTTGGTCTTATGGTCTTCAAGTTCAAATAGGTCCTATAGCCCACCTAAAACCACCACCAAGGCCCCAGTAAGGAATTTTGGCACAACGAGACCCAACAATCAAGAGTAACAATAGAGTAAACGAAAAATATTACCACAGCATTGTGCATATTGCCAGGAGATGCAGAAATGAACACATCGCTGTGCATGCTCACATAGTAATCTACAGCAGCTAGGAGAGAAGCCTTCCCTTCAACCTTAGCCAGTTCCTCTTCAGAAGCAAGGCTCTTCTTGTCCTCCATCAATGGGAAAAGCTTGCGCAAGCTAGAAATTCTGGCTTCCCCACCATATACCTATAGTATATGACATATATTAGCATTTGGATATTCCATTTAGAAGGGAAAAGATTTGTTGTAACAAGGAGTTAGCATGTCATACCTTATGAGAAGCAAGGTAGAGACGAGTTTTGCTGTCGAAGCCTAAAGCTGCCAGAAGCAATCCAATTTCTTCAGGAGTCAATGGACACTTACCCTGGTTTCGCAGCTCCTCATCGGTGAACTGGGAGTTCAAGACCCTCCCTTGCCAAATCACTTGCCGGTACTTTGCTAAAGCAAGCCTTTCAGCTTTACCACCACCAAAATCGCAGGCTGAATGTGCAGCCATGTCCTGAACATTGTCATTATGTTCATAAATTTCACTGCAGAACAGACTTTAGCCTGCAGTTGAACTTAATTATACATTATTATAATCAGGACCAACAAGCCATATGTGATTGGTTTGCCTAAATATGTGCAAAAATTCCAATATTTCTTTTGAATGTATTTGAAAACCTATAGCGACGGAATATGCATTAAGAATACCTCATCAAACTGCTCTCAAGAAAACAATACCTTATCAAACCGAAGGTGTAACACCACAAACTTTCCTGATGCCGCATGAACATTTTCATCCACAAACTTTCCTGATGCCACATGAACATTTTCATCCACTACCTCTCGTATGTACTCATCAGAGTGAACACTGATTGGATACCTCAATCGTTTAACAAGGGCCTCCCCCAAAGCATTGATATGAGGAACAAAAACCAATGCTTGGAAGTTGACCTTGCAACGTAGCCATTGAATTTCCCCAGGCAAATTGTCAAAAGCCAGGCGGTGTGAAAAGGGGGCAATCGCAGCAATCCCATAACTGAAGAAATAGCAACGGGAGTAAGCTAGCTGACACAAAACCATACTCATGCAAGAAACAAATAACCAGCTTGCATGCAATATAAGATGGACATCTCATATGACAAGAACTTTTGTTTCAGCTACAGCAAGTGAATCAATCAACTGCAACCTAATAGTAGTAAGAAGTAAAAGTTATTATGTCTATCATCTTTGCTTACAAAATTTTATTATAGTTCTGGAATATAATCGATTGATGCAATATAGATTATCCATTGAATTTAACAATTCTAAAAGTCTAGAACTGGCATATGAAATGCAAATGATTTTTATTCAACAAGGAATATTTAATGGGCACCTGTTATTATCCCATCAATCAAGATTTTTTGCAGTAAACATGATAAATGCATTCCATGTTTGAGTTTATGTAATTTTTTTTACCAGTCACCTATTAGAGACTGGAAAGTGAACACGAGGGACCATATTTAAAGACAGAAGAATATATTTATAAGGGAATTCATGGGCATTTGGATTAGGGTATGGGACTAGGGTTAATACTCAAAGGGGTGTGTGTTATAATAGTAGAGATTAAGACTTGAATGTTTAGAAATAGCATGAAAGTTCCCATCCAAGAGGTACTTGTTCTAAAGCTGACTTCAAAGCAAACAATACAGTGAGACAAACAGTACAGGTGATTAATGATCATGAGGCAAACATCAATCGTTGTCAGGTTTGCTTCAAGAAACCTTCATAGGTGTTTTGATCAGCAAGTAATGTATTTGTTTAGGTATTGATTTAGAAGGCAACATATCGGAGTAGTAACTTCTACATTATTAGCTATTTATTTTATCACAAGCATGCAGTGAATTTAATTGTTTGTGATGGATTCCTTTCAAATTAAAACCCGAGGTGAATTTGTTCCCTTTTATCTCTTTAGATTGAATTTTGTCTCCTTCGCATACTTCGAGAACTGCACTAAATATGGTTGCTAATAGATCATGTAAAACAGAGCTCTGTTAGAAAGAAATCCACAGTTGGTGTCACATGTAGCAAATGCAATGGGGCAGAATGACATGAGAAAGCTATGAAAGTATCCCCAAGGGTGAGGCATCAATACCAGATGAAACAGAATGAATACATGAAATTATAAAAGTATGAGTGTAAATTACATAGGTGATATAATGTCAAAATAAAGGAAATGTCAAAAGAATGGATTGGTATAAGAAAGTTTTGGTGCATGGTATTGTTATTATCTGAAGACTTATTGGCAGCCTATACTGTAAACTGATGTCCTAAAGGCCAACAAAGCCCAGTGAAAACATACAATTCCATGCGTACGCTGTAAAGTCCAATCTCATTTTGTTTGGGCAAGCTTTAAAAATGGAAGGACAGCTTCTTTGTGAATTTTGGGTTTAAGAATGCAAAGAAACTGCAGCCAAGTGAGCTCATTGATCAGTGTGCTAGGTGACAAAAAGGAATCCTATACTATGAAAGTATCAGATGAGAATGTCAATACGGAAGCTTTTAAAGGAGAAATTTAGAAAATAATCCATGGCAGGGAGCCAATCAGTTCATCAACTTAAGTGAAGGGAACCAAAATTAATTGAAATGGTTTAGTCATGTGCAAAGGAGACTGGGAGATTAGCCAACAAGGGGGAGTTTGAATTTATGTAAGTCAAAAGTAGAATAGAAAAAAAATAGAAGGGAAAAAACTTGCCTAAGCAAACCTCAAAGAAATTCGCACGAAGAGATGTCATAAAGCTATTTTTAACTGAACAATCGATGTTTGATGCCCGTGAGAGGCAAAGCAGAATTACCCAGAGCATTCTCAATACACGATGAAGTCATGTTAGTGATGGGTGTCAATGGATGATGAACACTATAACAGCATCAGCATGAACTTATGACAACAAAAATGAAGCAAAGAAGACCATATTAGGTAGTGCTAAAAACCAAGCAGATGTTTTTCTGAAGGTCAAGCTTTAGACCTCACTGCATAAAATTCACTAACTTGGATAGCTAAGGATCCAACCTTCTTCTTGATGAATAAAAATGTTGCAATCCACAATACAAATATGACAAAGCTCCTAACTTCCAAAATCAGAGGGCCCAAATAAATCATAATAGTAATTTTTGTCATTTCCATCATCAACCAAACAGTAACAAAAATGGCATCCTACAACATCTGGCAAAAGAGAGTTAACATCAAGAATGATCAAAACTATAACAAAATGTAATGATACAAACATAAATTTTTTTATGACCATAGAAGTTTTATCAGTAACTTATTTGTCAGCAACCAATATTAATCTTCTTTACGAACCTCTGCATAATGGGAAGAACATTCTCAAGATACCAATTAGCTGAAGCATGTACAGGTGCAGTTTTAACTCTAGTAGCTCGAATAGCCACAGCATAATACTCTCTTGTGCTCCAGGAGAATTCTTGAGGTAATTCTCTAACTATTGATATCTCATCTTTCAAGACACTAATGAAATGATCCACATCATAAATTTCCTCAAATGAACTGCAAAAGCAAGTGCAAATCAATTTAAAGGCTTTTCATCCGGATGCCATACTTTGCAACTCAGAGAATCAGGAACAAAGTGTTACTTAAGGGGTACCTTGAATCTTTCCAAACAGGATTCACTTCAAGGTGAGGTATCACAAGGGTTGCATTTAGAATTTTAGCAACAGCAACTGCATCACAAATCTATGAGACAAAAATTTTCCAAGAGTAAATCATGGTTTACTTTTCAGAAAAATAGCAGCTCTATGGCTACTGTTATACAAAAAACCTATGTTCATATATAATGTCTGCTTAGATGACCCAGATGATGTAAATAGCCTACCCCCATTCTCTGTTGGTTCAACCCGCCATCAAGGAATACTTGAATATGTCCTGTTGACTTAGCAGGCAGTGAGACTGCAAATTGATCAAAAAAATATAATAAAATGTCTGAAGAAAGATGAGAACTTCATGAATATCAAATGCATCATGTTTACAAACAAAGAGAACCTAAACTACATCTTTTCTAACTCATCACTTAGGGTATGAAGAAATTGAGTTCTTGCTATTGGCAAGCACTTACCAGGGTTATTTACAGATTCAATACATGGTCTCCATCCTTGGTGTGCCAAGGGAGCCCACAGCTCAGACTTCTGCTCATCAGACTAAAGAAGAAAGGGACAAAATCAGATCCACGAGTACAAAGTGATGTATAAGCTCAATGGAAGAAATCTACTGCTAATTCAACGGCTTCTACTCACTATTTGACCTTGTAAAGCACCCTTTAGAAGAGACATATGCCGAGGTTTAGGAGCATTCCACTCCTGCAAGAAAGAATTCCTCCCATAATATGAGAATCCAAAGTAGAAGAGCATAAATACTCTTGTGCAAGGAAAAATCCATGCAACTTACAATTGCAAACAAAAGTGCAACCTACTAAAATCTTGGAAAAAGAGTTAAACAACTCAAGCCACTGAAACAAGAGATTTGAGCATTTAACATTAAGTGCATGGTCCACGCAATCTTCAAAAATTAAAAAACAAAACTATATATACACATTTAAGCACATTAAGTGCATGGTCCATGTAATCTTCAAAAATTAAAAAACAAAAAATATAAACACTTAGCATGCAAAGCATGCATGAGAATCACTGAAATTCATTTTTTTCCTTTTTATGTGCTCTGAGAACTGTTAGCAAATTAAACAACAAACTGAAAGCACAGCATAAGATACAGTTGGGATCACATTGTCAACTAGCACAATGTTTACTGAAGCTGGGTCCGGTCCAAAAATACATCTAGACCGGAACATGAACAAACTGCAATCTCTCCCACAAAGTCAACACCTAACTGCATGGACCTAAAGCCAGTTTACCTAACATATGCTTAAATGGAAAAAATCTGGACCCATCAAACCCTAGATTAAAAAAAAGCGTGAGATGCAAAATCAAATTTCCACAACTGAACCATCAGGTTTGTGATTTGCCACTCAAAGGCACTGACAACCAAACCTTTACAAAAATAACTAGTTAACAATGGCAATACATTATCTGAGAACTTTAATCCTTTACAAAATAACTCGTTCCATTAATTTCACCCACGACCAGATCAAATCCTTCTCAAACATAGTATATTCATTGCAAGCCATTAGATCAAATAGATTAAATGGAGCCCCAAGAAATTCTTATCCTCGGATCACCCAGCTCTTTGAATCTGCTTGCTAACCACTAATTAACAATCAACCAGGCCCAGATACAAATATACAAAAGTTTAGTGTGCATAAAAGGTAATTGATGGTTATAAGACCTAACGGGAAATCACCACATTCAAGCTTTAGCCCTACTATTATTGTGCATTCAAGCTAACCGAAGGTTATATGGTCCAGTACGAAGTCACCATCATTAAGCTTTAAATTTATTATTCTTCCCTACTGACTAACATACTCTTCACCATATTAGAATTGCAAAAGTGACGCTACACCAAACCTACTAACACTTCCCAAACTCAAAACTGAAGACAGCATTACAATTATTAGCATATAAAAAATTATATAGATACATATAACTGCTAGTATAGGGAATAAATTCATCACCTTTATGACCACAGAATCGCCGACAACCCCAAAAACGAAGAAATCACATCAGATAAAAAAGACTACCGTCCACTAAATTTCTGGATCGGATTCCAGCAAGGAACAAAGAGGGTGATAGAAGACAGAACTCACCGAGAACATGGAAGGGGAGGCGTGGCCGAGTGGGGAGAAGAGGGAAGGGCAGAAGACCGGGAGGAGGAGCACCAGAAGGGCGGCGAACACCCCACTCCTCTGTGTCTGGTACTGGTACCACAACCGTAGCATCGCCGCCCACCGCCGCCGCCACCGCCGCCGGCCCCAAATACGCTCCGATCCGAGGGAATAAGCGCTGGACCGCCCGTTCCAAACCCTAATCCTGGAGCCTAGATGAGTACGCAGAGAGGGCAAGCCCATGCTGACGCGTTGCCATCCCCTCTAATACTCCGTGTCTCCTTCCTCGGATCCCGCGCACCGATGGCCGAGCAACGGAAGCCGTGAAATTGGGTAGGTGTCGCTTTCACGGGGCCTTTCCGCCAGGTCTCATGCCTTCTCAGCGTGTGACTTGTTTGATGATGATTTGTGGAGAAGTGTGTTTGCTAATTTGGGGTGAGCAGCCGACGGAAGGATGCTAGTAATCCTCGGTGCGAGCACCGACACTAGCCGTTGGCCCCTCTCCTCGCTGGAGCCGTTATTTGGGTTCATCCAGAATGATGGGGTGGTGGTGTTTTCCCAAGAGCAAATTTCAAGATGTGCACCCTCTTGAGACAAAAAAAAAAAAAAAACAGAAAGTTATCTTCCTGTTAGCATGGTCTTAGATCACAGCCACCGAGCAAGGATTTCACTATTGTTTGGGAGATCTAGAGAGTTAAGGTCACAATTGTGGGGTATGGTAATGATTGTGATACTCACTGTACAAACCTTGAACAAATGGAAGATTCCAAACACCAGCAACCTACTTGCATCACTCATTGCAAACCACCAATCCTACTCTCGGCTGGACGTGGGCCCATGCCAAGATAAGGGCTTACCGAGTTGGATTATGATCTTCTAAAATTACAGCTATCACAATCAATGCTGAACAAACCCAATTACAGGCTAAAATCTTTTTTTAGCCTCTTGAATATCGACCAGGCTTGAGTTATTGGATAGAGACTAGAGACCCAAGACAAATCAATATTGACTGAATGGTTTTCTCATGGATCCCAGAACTCATAGTTTTTAGCCTCTTGAATATCGACCAGACTTGAGTTATTGGATAGAGACTAGAGACCCAAGACAAATCAATATTGACTGAATGGTTTTCTCATGGATCCAGAGATCATACTAGAAGCTAGTTGGAGGTGAGCTCTCAAAAATATTTGCAATGTGTGGATAGATCTGTTGGATAGCATATCTTGTTCGCTTGAGCTTGTAGTTCACGATTTGGATCCGATAATGTTGTGTCTAGCTTCATTGGTCGCGATTGTTTGTCAGAGTTGCATCGGATCCGGATGTAATTAAGTTTATACACATATTGGCTTGGTGCAGTATGAACTTCTTAAAATAGTGCAATTAGGGCTCATTATATGCAGGGGCGGACCGCCAGTATTTACATATTTGATTCTTTTAAAAATAAAAATATTTTTCAGCTGACATCAGTGATAGTCAGGTTGACGTACTCATCTTCGGATGAGAAACGGTTGCAGAAAAATTAATATGCACCGTGTATCGAACATTCCCTGGTTAGGATTGGGGGACCGTCTGGGGGTGGCCACACCCGGGATCTAACTCCTCCCCCATTTTTGTTCATCAAAAAAAAAATAGAAATATTAAATATAATTTGAAAAATTTTAAAATGAAATTAAAATAAAATATATAATATTTTTTTTTACTGGGATGTTAAATCATTCCTAATTTTATTTTTTATTTTCATTATGCTTCTTCTTTTCTATAATTTTTTAGAAAAAAATAAATGATTTCTTTTTATCACTCAATCGGCATTCATTTCCAGAATCTATTGTGATCGAAACCATGCACATAACCAACACCATCCCATTCATTGCACCGATGGATGAGATAGAGTGGCTAGACCTGTCATACAGTGCAACCGGCAAGAACGCTCCCATGATGAGATCGAACGGTTGTGCATGCACAGAGCCGGATACCACTAATGCACTGGCTTACAACTGTCATTTTGATGGCCTCTATCAGCCTCGCTGCATCAACAGGCGCCATGTGCGATGAAATCATGCACTATTCTGGTGACCAGACTCATCGTATAGTACGATCGGATCTTGGGAGCACGAACGGGCGGGCAGGCGCCCGTCATGCTCTAGGCTCCCACCGATGCCATTGCACTCTTGTCCTTTTATCTTTGGCTCTATCGTTCGACAAACGTCTCATCTCATCGTGCAGCACCAACGGTACTCGGCGCGTTGCCGTCACCACCGCAGTCGGTGCATGCATCATCTATGAGTCCTTGATGCTTATGATTTTTCATGTTTCAATTATTATTATAGAAAGAGTATTTTCAACAACAAAGATTGTCAAAATCAGAAGCGCAACAAGATGAAAGACGATTTTTTTTGTCAATTATTTAGTTACTTATATCGATAAAAAAATAGTTAAAAATTTTATAGTAAATTTTATTATTGATGAATTTAATTTTATAAAACAACATAAATACAATTCAAATAATATTTATAAAAAATATTTAAATTAATTTTAATTATTTATTAATATTTTTATTTATATATTTTTTTGATTCTTTCCGGGAAAATGCGGGTGTGACCGGTCATTGATTATAGTTATGTTTTGAATTTAAACTATGTTCACGTTTGATAGAATATCGGTTTGGATCTATTTAAAATTTAAAATTTATTTTATGCAAGTCCAGTCTATGGTCAGCTCTCAGTACAATTTAACAATTCTTATTTAGATCATATATGGCTAGTCCGCAAAAAAAATAAAAATAATAATAAATAAAAATAAATAAAAATAAAAAACTTGAAGTTTTAGCTAAAGGTGGTAGAGATGATAATGTCCCACGCTTGTTTAACTTGGTTTCATGTAATCCAAATGATATAAAATGCAAACACAATACTGAATCCATTGGAAAAAGTATGCCTCTCCGATCTCACTAAAAGGATCTTGGCAAGTTGCAGGAGACCTGAGGTCTTGACTCAACACGGTTTCTGTTAGGCATGGAGCCTTAACCCAGCGTAGAAGCCCAGCCCAAGAAGGAGAAAAAAAAAAAAAAATCGGCTCGTTTGGCCAGGCCCGGTGTAGGCGGGCGCACGGATGCGCGCAGGAGGGCGCGCAGGCACGGGCAGACGCGCGCGAGCGGATGCGTCAGGCGGGCGCACCGGCCCAAGCCCGGCGCGCGGAGCGCGGCCCAGGCCCACGCGCAGCGCGCACAGGCATGCGTGGGCCTGGCCCAGGCGGCAGCGGTTGACCCTGGAGCGTTTCTCCTCGTTTCCCACACGGTTTCCCGTGCGTTTCGCGCAGTATTTGAGTGGTCCACATAATTTTTTTTGATCATGACCATCCGATGGTGCGATCGGATGGCTGAGATGGATCCGACTTCTTTTGGGCTCGATCTGGTATTGTTTTTGGCACGATCTGGGCTCTTGATCTTCGATCGGACGGTTGGAGTTGGTTTTGGGTGTTTTAGGTCTTCTAGGACGATCTGGAGTTGGTTTCTTCTCCTGTTCGGCTCTTTAAAAGCCGTAGGAGGCCTGTGAGCGATTAATTGGACGCAGAGGATGCAGAGAGCAGCCTTGAAGACTTTTTCCAAGAGAGAAAAAAGGCAGAGAAAGAGAAAAAACTGGGGAAGCAAGAGATCTTCCACCAAGAAATTATTTTCGGGTAAGAGATATTTTTTTGGGATAATTTATTTTTTGTTTTCTTCTTTTCTTCTCTTGTTTGAGGGCTGAGATGAGCATCTTGTAAATTTCCTGTAAATCTTTTATAGTGGAGATTTGTTCTTGTGCGGCCGTGGACATAGGAGCAGAAATCTTCGAACCACGTAATCCCTTGTATTTGCTTGTGCTGTGATTTATTTTTTGCCAGGTTTTCTTTCTTCCCTATGAATTTTATATTCCACTGTGATCTGTTCTGCAACAACTGGTATCAGAGCACCAGGTTTCGGTGGGAGCAATGGCAGGAGACGAAGGAAAAGTTAAGATCGACAAGTTTGATGGAAAGGAATTCGGCTTCTGGAAGATGCAGATAGAATATTATTTGTATCAGAAGAAGCTTCGCCAACCGCTGTTGGGTGTAAAACTTGCTGATGTGTGGCAAAGTGACTGGGATTTGCTGGACCGCCAGGCTTTGGGAGTTATCCGGCTGACGTTGGCCAAAAATGTTGCGTTCAATGTTCTGGAGGAGAAGACGATAGCAGGTTTGATGAAGGCTCTGTGCGACATGTATGAGAAGCCTTCGGCCTCCAATAAAGTTTATCTTATGCGTCGTCTGTTTAATCTCAAGATGAGAGATGGTGCGTTTGTCACGGATCATATCAATAAGTTTAATTTGATTACCAGTCAGTTAAGTTCTGTCGACATCAGTTTTGAGGATGAAGTCCGTGCTTTGATCCTCTTATCATCTTTGCCCGAGAGTTGGGGTGCGACTGTGACAGCTGTTAGCAGTTCTTGCGTTAAAATTTGAAGAGGTCCGGAACCTGATTCTCAGTAAAGATATCAGGAGAAAAGAAGCCAGTGGGAGCTCTGGATCTGCCTTGACGACCCAAGAAGGCAGAGGGAGGACTGCACAACATAGCAACAACCACGGGAGATCCAAATCCAAGCAGAGGAACCAATCAAGACCTAGAGGTGATGGCTGTTGGCACTGCGGTAAAAAGGGGCACACCAGGAAAAATTGCTGGGCAAGGAAGAATAAAGGACAGAAGGAAGAGTCAGTCAATGCAGCGACCGAAAATACTGAAGATGCTTTGTTTTTCAGTGCGGACAGTCCGATGGAGTCATGGATCCTAGACTCCGGTGCTTCGTTTCACTCTACCTCACAGATGGAATGCATGAGAAATTATACAGCTGGTAATTTCAGAAAGGTTTATCTGGCAGATGATGAGCCTTTGGACATCGTGGGGAGAGATGATGTTCATATCAAGATGCCGAATCAGTCGGTATGGAAGCTGAAGAATGTCAGACATGTCCCTGGTTTAAAGAGAAACTTGATCTCAGTCGGGTAACTGGACTCGGAGGATTATGTCATAACTTTTGTTGGCGGCTCCAGGAAGATCGTCAAGGGTGCTATGGTGATAGCACGTGGAAGCAAGTTGGGCACCCTTTATATGACTGGTAACATGAAAGACGCAGTGGCTTTGGCACAGGTAGACTCGGAGTTGTAGCACTACCGTCTGGGTCACATGGGGCAAAAAGGAATGCAAGTATTACAGAAGAAGGGCAAGCTAGTTGGTTTGAAGATGATGAATGTTGGTTTCTGCGAGCATTGTGTTCTTGGAAAGTAGAAGAGAGTAAGCTTCATCAAGATAGGTAGAGTACCAAGATCGAAAAAGCTGGAGCTAGTTCATACCGATGTGTGGGGTCCCTCTCCAGTGGCATCCCTTGGAGGCTCAAGTTATTATGTGACATTTATTAACGATTCCACTACGAAGGTGATACGACCGTTATGATGACGTGGCGTGTCTCAGATTCCGCCGGGCGTGATCCGAACCACGTGGATTTTTTTTGACGGAACGGGAACGGTCCAGCAAGGTCGGATTTGGGTCCATCGTGGCCGAAGTCGAGGTCGAGCCGGGCCTTCCTGCTCCTTCGCCAGGTGGCGCCCGGACACGGGTCCACCTCGATCGAAGTCGAGCGCTCCTCTGCCGCTCCGCCAGGTGTCCGCCCAAGAGGGGCCCACCTCGGCCGAAGCCGGCGGCCCCTTACTCCCTTGCTAGGTGGCGCCCGGAGACGGTTCCACCTCGGTTGAGGTCGAGCCGGGCCTTCCTGCTCCTTCACCAGGTGGCGCCCGGACACGGGTCCACCTCGGCCGAAGTCGAGCGCTCCTCTACCGCTCCGCCAGGTGTCCGCCCAGGAGGGGTCCACCTCGGCTGAAGCCGGCGGCCCCTTGCTCCCTCGCCGGGTGGCACCCAGAGACGGTTCTACCTCGACCGAGGTCGAGCCGGGCCTTCCTGCTCCTTCGCCAGGTGGCGCCCGGACACGGGTCCACCTCGGCCAAAGCCGAGCGCTCCTTTGCCGCTTCGCCAGGTGTCCGCCCAGGAGGGGTCCACCTCGATAGAAGCCGGCGGCCCCTTGCTCCCTCGCCGGGTGGCGCCCAGAGACGGTTCCACCTCAGCCGAGGTCGAGTCGGGCCTTCCTGCTCCTTCGCCAAGTGGCGCTCGGACACGGATCCACCTTGGCCGAAATCAAGCGCTCCTCTGCCGCTCTGCTAGGTGTCCGCCCAGGAGGGGCCCACCTCGGCCGAAGCCGGCGGCCCCTTGCTCCCTCGCCAGGTGGCGCCCGAAGACTGTTCCACCTCGGCCGAGGTCGAGCCGGCCTTCCTGATCCTTCGTCAGGTGGCGCCCGGACACGGGTCCACCTCGACCGAAGTCGAGCACTCCTCTGCCGCTCCGCCAGGTGTCCGCCCAGGAGGGGTCCACCTCGGCCAAAGCCGGCGGCCCCTTGCTCCCTCGCCAGGTGGCACCCAAAGACGGTTCCACCTCGGTCGAGGTCGAGCCGGGCCTTCCTGCTCCTTCGCCAGGTGGCGCCCGGACACGGGTCCACCTCAGCCGAAGTCGAGCGCTCCTCTACCGCTCCGCCAGGTGTCCGCCCAGGAGGGGCCCACCTCGGTCGAAGCCGGCGGCCCCTTGCTCCCTCACCGGGTGGCGCCCAGAGATGGTTCCACCTCGGCCGAGGTCGAGCCGGGCCTTCCTGCTCCTTCGCTAGGTGGCGCCCGGACATGGGTCCACCTCTGCCAAAGTCAAGTGCTCCTTTGCCGCTCCGCCAGGTGTCCGCCCAGGAGGGGTCCACCTCGGACAAAGCCGGCGGCCCCTTGCTCCCTCGCCAGGTGGCGCTCGGAGACGGTTCCACCACGGCCGAGGTCGAGCCGGGCCTTCCTGCTCATTCACTAGGTGGCACCCGGACACGGGTCCACCTTGGCCAAAGTCGAGCGCTCCTCTGCCGCTCCGCCAGGTGTCCGCCTAGGAGGGGCCCACCTCGGTCGAAGCCGGCGGCCCCTTGCTCCCTCACCGGGTGGCGTCCAGAGATGGTTCCACCTCGGCCGAGGTCGAGCCGGGCCTTCCTGCTCCTTCGCCAGGTGGCGCCCGGACATGGGTCCACCTCGGCCAAAGTCGAGCGCTCCTCTGCCTCTCCGCCAGGTGTCCGCCCAGGAGGGGTCCACCTCGGCCGAAGCCGGCGGCCCCTTGCTCCCTCGTCGGGTGGCGCCCAGAGACAGTTCCACCTCGGCCGAGGTCGAGCCGGGCCTTCCTGCTCTTTCGCCAGGTGGGGCCCGGACACAGGTCCACCTTGGCCGACCGAGCGCTCTTCTGCAGCTCCGCCAGGTGTCTGCCCAGGAGGGGTCCACCTCGGCCAAAGCCGGCGGCCCCTTGCTCCCTCGCCGGGTGGCGCCCATAGACGGTTCCACCTCGGCAAAGGTCGAGCCGGGCCTTCCTGCTCCTTCACCAGGTGGCGCCCGGACACGGGTCCACCTCGGCCGAAGTCGAGCGCTCCTCTGCCGCTCCGCCAGGTGTCCGCCCAGGAGGGGCCCACCTCGGCCAAAGCCGGCGGCCCCTTGCTCCCTCGCCAGGTGGCGCCTAGAGACGGTTCCACCTCGGCCGAGGTCGAGCCGTGCCTTCCTGTTCCTTCTCCAGGTGGCGCCCGGACAGGGATCCACCTCGGTCGAAGTCGAGCTCACATCTGCCGCTGCGCCAGGTGTCCGCCTAGGAGGGGCCCACCTCGGTCGAAGCCGGCGGCCCCTAGCTCCCTTGCCAGGTGGCGCCCAGAGACGGTTCCACCTCGACCGAGGTCGAGCCGGGCCTTCTTGCTCCTTCGCCAGGTGGCGCCCGGACACTGGTCCGCCTAGGCCGAAGTCCAGCGCTCCTTTGTCGCTCCGCCAAGTGTCCGCCCAGGAGGGATCCACCTTGGCCGAAGTCGGCGGCCCCTTGCTCCCTCGCCGGGTGGTGCCCAGAAATGGTTCCACCTCGGCCGAGGTCGAGCCGGGCCTTCTTGCTCCTTCGCCAGGTGGCGCCCGGACACGGGTCCAACTCGGTCGAAGCGAGCGCTCCTCTGCCACTCCGCCAGGTATCCGCCCAGGAGGGGTCCACCTCGGTCGAAGCCGGCGGCCCCTTGCTCCCTCGCCGGGTGGCGCCCAGAGACGGTTCCACCTCGGCCGAGGTCGAGCCGGGCCTTCCAGCTCCTTCGCCAGGTGGCGCCCGAACACGGGTCCACCTCGGCCGAAGTCGAGCTATCCTCTGCCGCTCCGCCAGGTGTCCGCCCAGGAGGGGACCATCTCGACCGAAGCTGGTGGCCCCTTGCTCCCTCGCCGGGTGGCGCCCAGAGACGGTTCCACCTCGACCGAGGTCGAGCTGGGCCTTCCTGCTCCTTCGCCAAGTGGTGCTCGGACACGGGTCCACCTTGGCCGAAGTCGAGCGCTCCTCTGCCGCTCTGCCAGGTGTCCGCCCAGGAGGGGCCCACCAAGACCGAAGCCGGCGGCCCCTTGCTCCCTCGCCAGGTGGTGCCCGGAGATAGTTCCACCTCGGTTGAGGTCGAGTCGGCCTTCCTGATCCTTAGCCAGGTGGCGCCCGGACACGGATCCACCTCGACCGAAGTCGAGCACTTCTCTGCCGCTCCGCCAGGTGTCCGCCCAGGAGGGGTCCACCTCGGCCAAAGCCGGCGGCCCCTTGCTCCCTCGCCAGGTGGCGCCCAGAGACGGTTCCACCTCGATCGAGGTCGAGCCGGGCCTTCCTGCTCCTTCTACAGGTGGCGCCCGGGCACGGGTCCACCTCGGCCGAAGTCGAGCGCTCCTCTGCCGCTCCGCCAAGTGTCCGCCCAGGAGGGGCCCACCTCGGTCGAAGCGGGCGGCCCCTTGCTCCCTCACTGAGTGGCACCCAGAGATGGTTCCACCTCGGCCGAGGTCGAGCCGGGCCTTCCTGCTCCTTCGCCAGGTGGTGCCCGGACATTGGTCCACCTCGGCCAAAGTCGAGCGCTCCTCTATCGCTCCGCTAGGTGTCCGCCCAGGAGGGGCCCACCTCGGACAAAGTCGGTGGCCCCTTGCTCCCTCGCCAGGTGGCGCTCGGAGACGGTTCCACCACGATCGAGGTCGAGCCGGGCCTTCCTGCTCATTCACTAGGTGGCACCCGGACACGGGTCCACCTCGGCCAAAGTCGAGCACTCCTCTGCCGCTCCGCCAGGTGTCCGCCCAGGAGGGGCCCACCTCGGTCGAAGCCGGCGGCCCCTTGCTCCCTCACCGGGTGGCGCCCAGAGATGGTTCCACCTCGGCCGAGGTCGAGCCGGGCCTTCCTGCTCCTTCACAAGGTGGCGCCCGGACATGGGTCCACCTCGGCCAAAGTCGAGCGCTCCTCTGCTGCTCCGCCAGGTGTCCGCCCAGGAGGGGTCCACCTCGACCGAAGCCGGTGGCCCCTTGCTCCCTCGCCGGGTGGCGCCCATAGACGGTTCCACCTCGGTTGAGGTCGAGTCGGGCCTTCCTGCTTTTTCGC
Organism: Areca catechu; assembly: GCA_021397845.1. NCBI lineage: Eukaryota > Viridiplantae > Streptophyta > Magnoliopsida > Arecales > Arecaceae > Areca > Areca catechu. Next base: position 7,825,790 of record CM038052.1, read on the forward strand.
CAGGTGGGGCCCGGACACGGGTCCACCTCGACCGAAGCCCATAGACGGTTCCACCTCGACCGAGGTCGAGCCGGGCCTTCCTGCTCCTTCACCAGGTGGCGCCCGGACATGAGTCCACCTCGGCCGAAGTCGAGCGCTCCTCTGCCGCTCCGCCAGGTGTCCGCCCAAGAGGGGCCCACCTCGGCCAAAGCCGGCGGCCCCTTGCTCCCTCGCCGGGTGGCGCCCAGAGACGGTTCCACCTCGGCCGAGGTCGAGCCGTGCCTTCCTGTTCTTTCTCCAGGTGGCGCACGAACAGAGGTCCGCCTAGGCCAATGTCCAGCGCTCCTTTGTCGCTCCGCCAAGTGTCCGCCCAGGAGGGGTCCACCTTGGCCGAAGCCGGCGGCCCCTTGCTCCCTCGCCGGGTGGCGCCCAGAAATGGTTCCACCTCGGCCGAGGTCGAGTCGGGCCTTCCTGCTCCTTCGCCAGGTGGCGCCCGGACACGGGTCCACCTCGGTCGAAGCCGAGCGCTCCTCTGCCGCTCCGTCAGGTGTCCGCCCAAGAGGGGTCCACCTCGGTCGAAGCCGGCGGCCCCTTGCTCCCTCGCCGGGTGGCGCCCAGAGACGGTTCCACCTCAACCGAGGTCGAGCCGGGCCTTCTTGCTCCTTCGCCAGGTGGTGCCCGGACACGGTTCCACCTCGGCCGAAGTCGAGCTCTCTTCTGCCGCTCCGCTAGGTGTCCGCCCTGGAGGGGCCCATCTCGATCGAAGCCGGCGGCCCCTTGCTCCCTCGCCGGGTGGCGCCTAGAGACGGTTCCACCTCGACCGAGGTCAAGCCGGGCCTTCCTGCTCCTTCGCCAAGTGGCACCCGGACACGGGTCCACCTCGGCCGAAGTCGAGCGCTCCTTTGCCGCTCCGCCAGGTGTCCGCCCAGGAGGGGCCCACCTCAGTCGAAGCCGGCGGCCCCTTGCTCTCTCGCCAGGTGGCGCCCGGACACGGGTCCGCCTCGGCCGAAGTCGAGCGCTCCTCTGCCACTCCGCCAGGTGTCCGCCCAGGGGGGTCCACCTCTGCCGAAGTTGGCTCTGCGTAGTGAGGCCGTCGGGAAGCAGGGGCGCGGGTTTCGAGACCGCCACTCGGGCAGCGCACACCGTACCTCGCGAGGAGCGCCGGTACGGTTGGAAGTGTCGCGCGAAACCTCGTTTACATCGGCCCGACGGTTTCCGCAGCCAAGAAGCAGAGTCCTGGCAGGCAGGCCCCAGCAACGGACGTTGTCAACGCCTGGGAAGGAGGGCGCTCGCGCTCGGCCCAAGGCCTGGCCGGTGTCCTCCCTCTCCCCCTTTTTCGCTAGGCTCGGCAAGCAAGACAAGGAGGCCGCCGGGTTCCTGGACCCGAAGGGAAAAGGGGAAAGGGGAAAGAGAGAGAGAGAGAGTGAAAAAGGTGAAAGCGGAGAGGGAGCCTCCCAAGGGCGGGAAGCCGGAGGCAGTGTGATGGGATAAAAGGATGGGAAGAGCGGATAACCAGGTAAGGAAAAAAAAGGTTGGGAAAAAGAAAGGCACCAAGAGTAGGATCCAAGATCCCGAGAAGGGTCCCTTGGCGCAAGCTCGGTGAAGGAACTCGGCCCAATTTTCGCTCTTCCGAAGACCTCTTTTGCTAAGATAATCTCTAAGCCTGAGACTCCTTCGGGGGCTCACCTTAGAGATTTTGTTCCATCTCGCCATTTTCTAACTTGACCGTCGGAGCTCCCTCGCTGGTATCCCCGGCCAGGGTTTCTGACCTCGTTTTGCAGGATCGGGAGCTCGGAGACCTCGAGGAGAGACGGTCCGAGTCCGCCACCAGCTCTAAAGTTACAGGTCGTGGCGGTGAGATCGGTAATAGATTGGCGCACCAGGTAGGGGGGCAGGACAACACCCCCAGTGCGAGCTAGCTTTCCGTGGGACAAAACACGCTCTGGCTATGGTGGTCACACGCGGGCGCGAAGCGTCCACCAACCGAGTAGGAGAGGCCCCTTCCCCTCATGGGCCATGTAGCCCGGAGAGGGAGCTTTCTGCTCCACCTCCTCTTCCACCACAGCAGACCTCGGTGGACGGACCTTTCGCAGTTGTCATCCAACATCTGCAAACCCTGACTACAGCAGTTCGGCAGCTACAACACCAGCAGCGGTCCCTGGCCACACAGTCCCAGTCAGGGATCCCGCGGCTCGGGCCGCGGGGCCACGCGGAAGCCTGCGCTCCATCCAAGGCATGCCCTCCCAACTGCGGGCAGTCTCCAACCCCCGCGGGAGACACCAAACCCCCGCGAAGAGAAATTACTCCGGTTTGGCGGATCACGAGAGTCGATCCCCGGTCAACGATGCCGAGACGGCGCGCCGTAGTAGGCGACGTCGGGGCAAAGCCCCCAGCCAAGACCGATCGGTGCCCCGTTCGCCAGCGGCCTCGGTGGAAGATTCCACTGATGAGGCCATCAGGCGCCAGGCCGAGAGGCGCCTGGAGGAGCACGAGCACAAGCTGGTGGAGTTCGCCGGCCGATTTGCTGACCTGCAGAACTCCTCGACGAACCCGGCGGGCTATGACTCCCGGCTACCCTTCTCCCGGGAAATCCAAGAGGAGCCGATTCTGAGTCGGTTCCGCATGCCGCAGGTGGATCCCTACGATGGGACTACCGACCCCCTAGACCATCTAGAGAGCTACAAGGCTCTCATGAGGGTCCAGGGGGCCACGGATGCTCTTCTATGCATTGCCTTCCCCGCCACCCTCTGGAAGGCTGCTCGAGTCTGGTTCACCCACCTCGAGCCGGGATCTATTTGCTCCTTCCATCAATTGGAAGGAAAGTTTGTGGTGCACTTCGACGCTTGTCAAAAGGTACCGAGAGAGGTGGACAACCTCTTCTCCATCCGCCAGCAGGACCAGAAGCTGCTTCGGGACTATGATACCCGCTTCAAGACCACCGCCCTGAAAATCTACAGTTTGGACGAGCCCGTTGCCATGCTGGCATTAAAGCGCGGGCTCAAGATGTCCCGCTTGACTTATTTCCTAGACAAGAAACCCCCCAGGACGTATTCCGAGCTCCTCCTCCGTGTCCACAAGTACATCCGAGCAGAGGAGGCCGATCGCACCCGGCGAGAACTGGACGGGAGGACCTTGAAAAAGCCGGCCCCGAGAGATGTTCCCTGGACCCGAAGGCCCAGGCCACCTGCTGACCCCCATCCAAACCCGAAGCCGAAAGGCGGAGCCACTCCGGAGCGAAGTTTCACCCCTCTCCTTGCTCCCAGAATGAAGATCCTCATGGAGATTGAGGGTGAGCACTACCTTCGCCGACCTCCTCCTCAAAACCCAAGGAACACCCGCGACAAGTCAAAATACTGCTAGTTCCACCGTGAGCACGGCCATGACATGGAGGAGTGTCGCAATCTGAAGCGGGAAATCGAGGAGCTGATTAAAAGAGGCTACCTCAGGAAGTTCATGAGGAACGAAGCCCCGGCGGAGGGACAGCTGCTCGCAGCCCTCCCCCCGGTCCATGCGATCGATAACCGCACGACGGAGAAGCTAGTGGGCATGATCTCTTATGAAATCGGGCGGGCGGCGAAGAGAGCCAGGGAGGTAGGAAACCCGGAGGATGTATCCACCTTTGAGAAGGGGAATGAAAACAAGAATGTAAATAATGATGCAGTGGTGGTCGAGATGACCATCGCAAAGCATCCTGTACATCGCATTATGGTAGATAGTGGAAGCTCTACTGACATGCTTTTTTATGATGCTTTCTCCCGAATGAACCTGTCTCATGATCAGTTAAGGCCGGTGCACACCTCTCTTGTGGGCTTTACCGGGGACTCGATGGGGGTCGAAGGGGAGATCACTCTCCCTGTCACCGCTGGATCCCCACCTCGGCAGACCTCCGCCATGATAACGTTTACCGTTGTTAAACTCCCGTCACCTTATAATGCGATCCTCGGTCGTCCGGGGCTCAACCAGCTGGACGCCGTGATTTCCACGAAACGGTTGTTAGTACAGTTCCCCATGGCCTCCGGGACTAGGATGATGAGGGGGACAACCCAGCCCGTCCAGCATTGCCTTCAGGTGATCCCGGGTGCCCGAGGCACCGAGCTCGGCCCCGACGTCGATGACCTCGATTTAAGGGAGAAGGAACCCAGGGGAGGATCCGTGGAATACCTGTTGACGTACCCCCTCGGTTCGGACCCTTAGAAGACTGTGCATGTGGGGGCCCAGCTCCCGGAGGAAGTGCAAACCCGCCTGCTGGATTTCCTCCGCGCGAATGCGGATGTGTTTGCCTGGTCCGCAGCCGACATGCCAGGCATCCCCTCTGAAGTCATCACCCACAGGCTAAATGTTGACCCAATGTGTCGCCCGGTCCGCCAGAAGAAGAGGTCTTCGCTACAGAAAGGCAGAAGGCCATCAACGAAGAAGTAGAGAAGCTCCTCACCGCCAGCTTTGTGTGAGAAGTACAATATCCCAGTTGGCTGGCGAATGTGGTCATGGTGAAGAAGAGTAGTGGCAAGTGGATGATCTGCGTAGACTACACCGACCTCAACCGAGCTTGCCCGAAGGACAGTTTCCCTCTTCCGAAGATTGACCAGCTGGTGGACACCACTTCGAGGCATCGCCTCCTCTCTTTCATGGATGCCTTCTCCGGGTACAACCAGATTCGAATGCACCCGAAGGACGAAGAGCACATCGCTCTCATCACCGACCGCGGAACTTACTGTTACAAGATGATGCCATTTGGCCTCAAAAACGTCGGGGCCTCATACCAGCGGCTGGTCAACAAAGTCTTCAAGGATCAGATCGGCCGCAACATGCAGGTGTACGTGGATGACATGTTGGTAATGAGAAAGCCCCTTTCAGATCATATTGGCGACCTGGCGGAGACTTTCGGCAACCTCCGACTTCACCAGATGAAGCTGAACCCGACGAAGTGCGCCTTCGGTGTCTCCGCCAAAAAATTCCTGGGGTTCATGGTGACCCAAAGAGGGATAGAGGCCAACCTGGAAAAGGTCCAGGCCATTTTGGACATGGAGCAACCCACCTCCAAGAAGCAAGTGCAGCGACTCACCGACCGGATAGCCACCCTGAGTCGGTTCATCTTGAGGTCGGCCGATCGCTGCAGGCCTTTCTTCAAAGTGTTGAAAAAGATGAACGACTTCACCTGGACCGAGGAGTGCCAAGAGACGTTTGACGAGCTGAAGAAGATGCTTGCATCGCCCCCACTGCTCTCCAGGCCCGAAGAAGGAGAGGAGCTCATCCTGTACCTGGCGGTCACCCCGGAGGCCGTCAGATCGGTCCTAGTTCGGACCGACGACCAGGGAGTTCAGAGGCCGGTGTACTACACGAGCAAACTCCTCCGCGATGCAGAGCTCAGGTATTCCCGGTCTGAAAAACTCATTTTTGCATTAATAATGTCTGCCCAGCACCTCAGGCCCTATTTCCAAGCACATCTCATTGCCGTCCTGACGGATCAGCCGCTGAAAGCGATACTCAGCCGACCCGACACATCCGGGCGATTGGCGAAGTGGGCACTCAAGCTCAGTGAGTTTGATATCACTTACCGGCCAAGGTCGGCCATGAAGGTGCAAGTGCTCGCTGACTTCTTGGTCGAGTGCGCAGGCTTGGGCAAGGGGATAGAAGAGGACCCTCTGGACCGGTAGTTGGAACTGGGACCCGAGGAGGACATGTGGATCCTTCATATGGACGGAGCCTGGAACTTCATCGGGAGCGGAGCCGGACTCATCATCGCCAATGGCGAGGGGGTCGTCGCCGAATGTGCACTGCGTTTCCAGTTCGCCGCAACTAACAACTAGGTGGAGTACGAGGCGCTCCTCGCGGGGCTGAGAGTGTCCCGCAAGTTGGGCGTGGCCAACCTCAAGGCCTTCACTGACTCCCAGCTGGTGGCCGGATAGATCTTCGGAGAGTACGACGCGCGGGACCCTCAAATGGCGAAATACCTGGAGCTCGTAAGAACGAGCACGGTCGGATTTCGATGCTTCAGCATCTCCCACATACCCCGCGGGAAAAATGCTCGCGTGGACGCTCTCTCCCGGCTGGCCACTCTGCCGGACTCGTTGTTGGGTCGCGCTTATGTTGAGCGTCTCAAGGTCCCGAGCTACGAGACCCTTGTGGAGGTCCAACAGGTCAGCCAAGAGTCCAGCTGAATGGACAAGTATGCTGAGTACATTACCAGCGACACCTTGCCGGAGGACCGCGCTGCGGCCCACCTTATCAAGAAGAAGGCCGCGCGGTTCGTCCTGATGGATGGACGACTGTATCAGAGGTCCTACTCCTACCCTCTCCTTAAATGCCTGAGACCCGCGGAGGCCGCACTCGTACTCCAGGAAATCCACAAGGGCATCTGCGGGAACCATGTGGGGGGCAAAACACTGGCGTACAAGGCCCTCCGCTAAGGTTTTTTCTGGAAGACAATGAAGGAGGATGCCGCCGACTTCGTGAAGAGGTGTGATCGGTGCCAGTGGCACGCCGCGGTGCAGCGGCAGCCCTCCACTCCACTTTCCCAGCTCTCAGCTCCGTGGCCGTTTGCCTAGTGGGGGATGGATCTCTTAGGACCCTTTCCCCCGGCGTCCGGGCAAGAAGTTCTTGATCGTGGCCATCGACTACTTCACTAAGTGGGTCGAGGTCAAACCCCTAGCCCGGATCACGGAGGCAAACATCGCCAAGTTTCTCTGAAAGTCAATCATTTACCGTTTTGGCCTACCCCATACCATTATCACCGATAATGGACGTCAATTCGACTGTCGGGAGTATGAAGAATTCTGCAGCGACCTCGGCGTCCACCATCGCTTCACCTCGGTGGCGCATCTATAGACAAATGGAGAAGCCGAGGTAACGAATAGGACTATCTTGGAGGGCCTCCGGATGAGGCTAGATCAGGCCAAGGGCAGGTGGGCAGAAGAGCTCCCGAGCATCCTATGGGCATACCACACCACCCCAAGGATGGCCACCGACGAGACCCCGTTCAACCTCGTCTTCGGAGCTGAAGCGGTTATCCCGATAGAGCTCAGCCTACCCACCCTGCACGTGGAGCAGTACGGCGAATTGGAGAATCCCGCTTGGATGATGCTGAACCTGGATCTCCTTGAGGAGACGAGGGACAAGGCTCGAGTCTGGATGGCGGTGTACAGGCATCGAGTGGCCAGGTACTACAACTCCCGGGTGCGACCGAAGTCCTTTCGCCCAGGAGATCTGGTGCTCCGGCGTGCTGAAGCTTCCCAGTCACGGGAGTGCGGGAAGCTCTCCCCGAACTTGGAAGGCCCGTATAGGGTGACGGAAGTTCTCCCTCATGGGGCCTATTACCTGGAGGAACTAGGAGGGTCCAGATTCTCTCGGACCTGGAATGCCTCAAACCTGAGGATGTATTACCAATAATGTAAGGTTCCTCGAACTCCTGCAATGAAATTATTTTACTTCAAATACTTCTCCTCACCTCATAGGAAGAGAGACACTTAACTCTGAGTTTGGCGAACACGGCTGTGGCCGAAGACCCGAGAAGGCGACGAGTCCCGGACTTTGGTCCGAAAGGCAGGGCAGAGCCAAACTCGCCCACGCAATCACGGAGAACAGCCCGGCAAGCCGCGCAGGGTTCGGATAAAGCATGCGGCCCCGGGGTTCAGCCCGGAAGTCCCGGACTTTGGTCCGGAAGGCGGGGCAGAGCCAAACTCGCCCACACAATCACGGAAAATAGCCCGGCAAGCCGCGCAGGGCACAGATAAAGCCTGCGGCCCCAGGGTTCAGTCCGGAAGTCCCGGACTTCGATCCGGAAGGTGGGGCAGAGCTAAACTCGTCCATGCAATCACGGAGAACAGTCTGGCAAGCCACGCAGGGCTCGGATAAAGCCTGCGGCCCCGGGGTTCAGTCCGGAAGTCCCGGACTTCGGTCCTGAAGGCGTGGCAGAGCCAAGCTCACCCACGCAGTCCCAGAGGACGGGCCGGCAAGCCGCGAAGGCCTCACGCAAAGCCTGCTCCACTGACGTCTAGCCCGGAAGTCTCGATCTTCGGTCTGAATGGTGGACGGGGCTCAGTCTACCCGCGAGCTCAGCTCGGAGCACACCACAGGACTTATTCCCGGTGCTCGAAACCAACACTCGGTTCCAAAAAAAAAAAAAAAGAAAAAAGAAAGAGAAAGAAAAGCGGGAGAGAGCAAAGCTGAGATCTGGCAAACAGGGGATTTCATTAATTTAAAAGTGGGATTACAATGAAGGAGTCCCGACGAGTCGGGAGTCCTCAAAAAAAAAGAGGAAAAGAGATACAAGTAGGAAGCAAAAAAAAAAAGGAATAAGTCCGCTGGGCCGGGGGGAGCTACTTCGACGCGGTGGCACTATCCTCGGGCGGAGGTGCGCACTCTCCACCTACGCCGTCGACGGGTGGCTGCTCGAGAGTTGCAGCCTCGTCGCCTGCTGTCACTGGAGCCTCTCCACTAGGCTCTTTCCTCCTTCCGCCGAGGACCACCCCGCTGAGGTTGAGCTCAAGGTAGAAGGAGTTTACCTTCTCCCGGTACACCTGGAACCCCTTCAAGAAGGAGTCCACGGCGGCCTCACGAACCTCCGCAATGTACTCCTCGGAGGCCCGGAATTTCGGGATGGCCTCCTGCGCCTTCCGCTTCGATGCTTCCAGCAGCCCGTTGACGTATGAGCTCTTCTCCTTGGCTGCATTCAGCTCCTTCCGAGCCTCCTCCAACCGGTGCTCCAGCGACCGGAACTGAGCTCGGAGGTGAGCCTTCTCCGCCGCGTCCTCTTCCGTGCGATGCTGGTTAGAGATCCTCTCCTCAAATAGAGAGGTCTCCAACTCTTTGATGCGCCCCTCGGCGCACGCCAGGTCGGATTGGAGGGCTTGGTTATTCCCCCGCAGCTCGACCCCTTTCTCCATGAGGTCCTTCATGTCGGCTGCGAGCTTGCCGAGCTTTTTCTCCTTCTCGGCATCCTTTTTGGCATATCCTGCGAGGAAATTCCTTAGCAGCAGCACGTCGGTCCCGATCTGTGCCAAAAAAGAGAGGTTAGTCAAAATCCAACTGGAACATTAAAAGGGAGGGTTCCGAGCCCGGGACTTACCGTGAGAAACTGCGGAAGAATTCCGAGCAGGGCATCGGCGTAATCCCGGCTGCCCCTCAGTCGGCGGTCCCGGGAGGTGCAGGCCTACTCCATGATCTTCTCTGCGAGGCCCTGATCGTGGATCATGGAGCATCGGTTGGTGAGATTTGGTGACGGGGCAGACAGGTCGGCAGCAGCAGAGGCGACCGTCCCCTCGCCGGGTGGAACGGTCACCGACGGAGTAGCTAGAGCCACCGGGGGCGCCGTTAGGGTGGCGGCTGAGGTGGGCGCTGCCCGGGAGGGGGCTGGCCCCCCCTCTTTTACAGCCCTGTCGAGGTCGACGACAGGGACGTCTGGCGCCCGGGCTCGAGGTGGCCTGGATGCGGGAGCTGCGGTCACTGCACCGGAGGTGGGAATCGGCACGACCTCCCGGCTCGCCTCGATACGAGCCCTCTTCGCCGCAGGCTCATTTCCCTCGGTGATATCCCTCTGCGCGGCACCCTCCAACAGGTTCTCTAAAGAAAACTTCATACCTGAAAGAAAGTGGAGATCAGTCAGGCCAATTAAAAAGGAAAAGGGAGAAGGGGGGAGTACGAAGTAGAAAGGAAGACCGAGCCTCACCCAGCTCCCAGATGGGATTGATCCCCGCCTCGAACAAGTTCTGCTCCGAGAGCAGAATATCGAGCATCGGGACTGCATCACTCAGCAGTAGGGAATAGACCTCTTGGTCCGTCGGCTCAACTTGGGAGTTCCGGTTCGGAGACCGATCCGGCTCGCTCCATGCCCAGTGGACGTCCTCGACCGAGGCGAAAAAGAATCGGTTCTTCCAGCCCTTGATAGAGGAAGGGAGGTCGAACCTGAGGCACCTAGGCCGAGGTGAGATGTACCACTAGTCATCATCGATGGAATAGCGCTTCAGGGTGAAAAGAGCCCTGAAGAGAGAGAAGCGGGCGACAAACCCGTGAAAATGGTAGAAGACTATGAAGGCAAAAATGACCCGGATGGCGTTTAGAGCCAACTGGGCCAGGACCAAGCGGTAGTGACTGAGAAAGGAGAGAAAGAAATGATGCAGAGGAAACTGAAGACCCCCAAGGAGGAAGTCCTCGTAAAAGGCTATTCGCCCGGGGCCGCTTAAGGTCACACGATCCTCGGGCCGCGGGAGAGAAAGACTAATCGACTCCGGGATACCATAGACTTCCCGGAGCAGAGAAAGATCACCTTCGGTCATCGTCGAGTCGTGACCGGAGGGACCAGCAGAAGAGGTGGCCGGAGGAGGAAGAGAAGAAATTAGACGGGCGGAAACTACAGGAGGAGACCTAGGACCCCTAGGGATGCCTATGGTTACACCCCCAGGCTGGAGCCGCCTGTGGATCTCATTCGAGATCACCTCCCCTTCCGAGGAAGAAGACGATGGAGTCCTCGACCGGAATGGACCGGCCTCGTCCGGATTAGAAGAAACATGACGACGACGCGCCATGGAGAAAGAAGGGGTGTAGAAAAAATTGCTAAGGCCGAGGGATGGAAGAAGGAAGAAGACGTGGGCACTCATCGAAATACTCTGTGCAAAAGGAGTGGCAACCCAGGGAAGTGAAGGATAGCCCACTGCAATCGCCGGCGGAGCGCGAGAAAGGGAAAGGGCTTTGTTTCCGGAAAGTCCCCCTCCTTTTCAAATTCGATCGACAGCAGCCGTACCCCTCATTCCGTTCCAGACCACCAGATGGATGCCGCGTGGATGCATGCCCGACATCGATGTTTCGGATCCATGGAAATGGCCTCCTTTTCGAAACAACGCATTAAGTGCAGCCGGAAATGCGACGCGTGGCAACCTCTCATAGGACCTTGGGCGTAACAAAGAGCGGCGACGAGGATCGTGGAAATTATGACGCGAGATCTTCGCCTTCCCCACGTCATCTCCGCATTAAATTCCAACGTTCCAAGCAACGATGCCTCAACGGAACGAGGGGATGGGGGGCAACTGATACGGCCGTTACGATGACGTGGCGTGTCTCAGATTCCGCCGGGCGTGATCCGAACCACGTGAATTTTTTTTGACAGAACGGGAACAGTCTAGCAAGGTCGGATGTGGGTCCACCGCGGTCGAAGTCGAGGTTGAGTCGGGCCTTCCTGCTCTTTCGCAAGGTGGCGCCCGGACACGGGTCTACCTCAGTCGAAGTCGAGCACTCCTCTGCTGCTCCGCCAGGTGTCTGCCCAAGAGGGGCTCACCTCGACCGAAGCCGGCGGCCCCTTGCTCCCTCACCAGGTGGCGCCCGGAGACGGTTTCACCTCGGCCGAGGTCGAGCCGGGCCTTCCTGCTCCTTCGCCAGGCGGTGCCCGGACACGGGTCCACCTCGGCCGAAGTCGAGCGCTCCTCTACCGCTCCGCCAGGTGTCCGCCCAGGAGGGGTCCACCTCGGCTGAAGCCGGCAGCCCCTTGCTCCCTCGCCGGGTGGTGCCTAGAGACGGTTCCACCTCGGCCGAGGTCGAGTCGGGCCTTCCTGCTCCTTCGCCAGGTGGCGCCCGGACATGGGTCCACCTTGGCCGAAGCCGAGCACTCCTCTACCGCTCCGCCAGGTGTCCCCCCAAGTGGGGTCCACCTCGGCCGAAGCCGGCGGTCCCTTGCTCCCTCGCCGGGTGGCGCCCAGAGACGGTTCCACCTCTACCGAAGTCGGCCTTGCATAGTGAGGCCGCCGGGAAGCAGGGGTGTGAGTTTCGAGACCGCCACTCGGGCAGTGCATGCTGTACCTCGCGAGGAGCGTCGGTACGGTTGGCAGTATCGCACGAAACCTCGTTTACATCGGCCCGACGGGTTCCGCAGCCAAGAAGCGGAGTCCTGGCAGGCAAGCCCCAGCAACGGACGTTGTCAACGCCTGGGAAGGAGGGCGCTCGCACTCGGCCCAAGGCCTGGCCGGTGTCCTCCCTCTCCCCCTTTTTCGCTGGGCTCGGCAAGCAAGACAAGGAGGCCACCGGGTTCCTGGACCCAAAGGGGAAAGGGGAAAGAGAGAGAGAGAGAAAAAGGTGAAAGCGGAGAGGGAGCCTCCCAAGGGCGGGAGGCCGGAGGCAGTGTGATGGGATAAAAGGATGGGAAGAGCGGATAACCAGGTAAGGGGAAAAAAGGTTGGAAAAAAGAAAGGCACTAAGAGTAGGATCCAAGATCCCGAGAAGGGTCCCTTGGCGCAAGCTCGGTGAAGGAACTCGGCCCAATTTTCACTCTTCCGAAGACCTCTTTTGCTAAGATAATCTCTAAGCCTGAGACTCCTTCGGGGGCCCACCTTAGAGATTCTGTTCCATTTCACCATTTTCTAACTTGACCATCGGAGCTCTCTCGCCGGGATCCCCGGCCAGGATTTCTGACCTCGTTTTACAGGATCGAGAGCTCGGAGACCTCGAGGCGAGACGGTCCGAGTCCGCCACCAGCTCTGAAGTTACAGGCCGCGGCAGCGAGATCGGCAACAGAAGGTATGGGTTTATTTTCTGCAGAATAAATCTAATGTGTTTGACACTTTCAAGAAATGGAAAAGTTTAGTGGAAAATGAGTCTGGACAAAATATCAAGTGCCTAAGGTCAGATAATGGAGGCAAGTACAATAGTATTATGTTCAAGGAGTTCTGTGCAGCTAATGGGATCAAGATGGAGAAGACTATCCCGAGTATGCCACAACAAAATGGGTAACTAAGTGCATGAACCGTACCTTGAACGAGAGAGAGGAGCATGAGGCTCCAGGCTGGATTGCCCAAGATGTTTTGGGCTGAGGTAGTTAACACTGCCGCCTATCTGATTAATAGAGGTCCCTCCGTCCCTCTTAATTTTAAGATCCTAAAGAAGAGTGGACAGGTAAATCAGCAAACTTATCTCACCTGAAGGTCTTCAGCTGTGTCTCCTATGTCCATGCCAACGCAGAGAAAAGAGACAAGCTAGATGCAAAGTCGAAAAAGTGCTTCTTTATTGGTTATGGCACTGATGATTTTGGTTATAAGCTCTGGAACTAGGAGGACAAGAAAATCATCAGGAGCAAGGACGTGGTGTTCAATGAGAGAAGCCTGTATAAGGACCGAGGTGTTCCAGATAGAGCAGAAGAGGCAGACAAGGAGAAAGAGCAAGTAGAGTTGGAAGAGATCACTGAGGAAGACATTGCCGAGGGAGCAAGAGTTCCTGAGCCTGAGCTAAAGACACCTCAACTGAGAAGATCTATAAGGACCCCGAAACCACGTGTAAGGTACTCACCCTCGTTACATTACCTGTTGCTGACAGATGGAGGGGAGCCAGAGTGCTTTGATGAGGCCATGGAGAGCAAAGATTCGGTCAAGTGGGAGCTGGCGATGAAGGATGAGATGCAATCCTTGATAAATAACAAGACGTGGGAGCTCAGTACACTACCGAATGGAAAGAAAGCACTGCATAATAAATGGGTCTATAAGATCAAAGAGGAACCCGATGGCAGTAAGAGGTACAAGGCGAGGCTAATCGTGAAAGGATTCCAACAGAAAGAGGGTATAGATTATACCGAGATTTTTTCTCCTGTTGTCAAGCTCTCTACGATTCGAGTAGTTATGAGCATTGTAGCTGCGGAGGTCCTACACCTAGAGCAACTAGATGTTACTATTGCCTTTCTGCATGATGAGATAGATGAAGATATTTACATGCAGCAACCTGTTAGCTTCGAGGTCCCTGATAAAGAAGATCAAGTATGCAAGCTGAGGAAAAGCTTGTATGGTTTAAAACAAGCCCCCAGGTTATGGTACAAGAAGTTTGATGGATTCATGATCAATAATGGTTTTGCTAGATGCCAAGAGGATCATTGCTGTTATTTCAAGATACTCCATGACAGTTTCATGATATTACTCTTGTATGTTGATGATATGTTGATTGCTGGGCCAGACATGCAAGAGATTGAAAGATGGAAGCTGGAGATATCTAAAGAATTTGCAATGAAGAACATGGGCGCAGCAAAACAGATACTTGGGTTGAGGATCAAAAGAGAGAGCGGTGGGCATACTGAAGTTGATTCAGAGTAGCTATATTGAAAAGGTGTTGTACAGATTTAACATGTCAGATGCAAAGCCGGTGAAGACACCTTTGGCCGCACATTTCAAGCTTTCGAAGGAATAGTCACCCAAGGTTGATGATGAGCTGAAGACAATGGCCAGGGTTCCGTATGTTTCAGCCGTTGGCAGCTTGATGTACGCGATGGTTTGCACGAGGCCGGATATTGCACATGCAGTGAGAGCTGTGAGTAGGTACATGGTAAATCCGGGTAAGCAATACTAGGAAGCTGTCAAATGGATCTTGCGATATCTTAAAGATACGAAGGATGTCAGCCTATGCTACAGGAGGGGCAGTTTGACTTTGCAGGGTTATGTGGATGCAGACCTGGGTGGCGATGCCGACACGAGGAGGAGCACGACTGGATATGTGTATACCATTGGCGGGACAGCGGTGAGCTGGATCTCGTAACTGCAGAAGATCGTGGCTCTTTCCACCACAGAGGCAGAGTATGTGGCAATCACTGAAGCTATCAAGAGATGATCTGGCTACAAAATTTGCTGAAGGAGCTTGGTAGAGAGTAGAGCTGCAGTATACTATTCTGTGATAGTCAGAGTGCTATTAATCTTGCGAAGAATCCGATGTTCCATGCGAGAACGAAGCATATCAGCTGAGATATCATTTCATCAGGATATTGCTTGAAGATGGATGTCTGTCACTGGAAAAAATTTATAGCTCAAAGAATTTAGCAAATATGCTGATAAAGGTGGTCACTGCAGAGAAATTGGGGCTGTGTATGGCCTCAATTGGCCTCCGGAGCTAATTGATTGGAGGCGCCACACAAGATACTAATTTCTTTTGTTTTAGAAGTTTGTTTTGTTTTCAGGTGGATGCTGATATTGTGTCTAAGTCTCAAAGTGGGAGAGTTGTTAGGCGTGGAGCCTTATCCCAGCGCAGAAGCCCAGCCTAAGAAGAAGAAGAAAAAAAAGGATCAGCTGGTTTGGGCCAGGTCCGGTGCAGGCGGGCGCACAGACGCACGCGGGCGTGCGCGCAGGCGCGCGCAGGCAGGCTCACCTGCCCAGGCTCGGCGCGCAAGCATGCGGAGCGTGGCCCAGGCCCACGCATAGCGCGCACAGGCGTGCGTGGGTCCGGCCCAGGCGGCAGTGGCTGACCCTGGGATGTTTCCCCTCGTTTTCCATGCGGTTTCCCGTGCATTTCGTGCGGTGTTTGAGTGATCCACGGGATTTCTTTTGATCCTGACCGTCCGATGGCGCGATTGAACGACTAAGATGGATCCGACCTCTTTTGGGCTTGATATGGCATTATTTTTGACGCGATCTGGACTCTTGATCTTCGATCGGACGGCTGGAGTTGGTTTTGGGTGTTTTAGGTCTTCTACGGCGATCTGGAGTTGGTTTCATCTTCTTTTCGGCTCTTTAAAAGCCGTAGGAGGCATGCGAGTGATTAATTGGATGCAGAGGACGTAGAGAGCAGCCTTGAAGACTTTTTCCAAGAGAGAAAAAAGGCAGAGAAAGAGAGAGAAAGAAAGAAAACTGGGGGGCAAGAGATCTTCCACCAAGAAATTATTTCCGGGTGAGAGATATTTTTTGGGATAATTTATTTTTTGTTTTCTTCTTTTTTTTTCTTGTTTAAAGGCTGAGGTGGGCATCCTATAAATTTCCTGGAAATCTTTTATAGTACAGATTTGTTCTTGTGCGACTGTAGACATAGGAGCAGGAGTCTCTGAGCCACGTAATCCCTCGTGTTTGCTTGTGCTGTGATTTATTTTTTGCCAGGTTTTCTTTCTTTCCTGTAAATTTTATATTTCACTGTGATATATTCCGCAACGGTTTCCCCTTGCATGCTCCTTAAAATCTAATGCTAAATAACTTTCCCTCTCCATGCATGCTTCCTAAAATCAAATGTTCTCATAAATAACAGTCTTTATGAGAATATGTTTGTGAGAGTTTCTGCTTTTTCTTCTTATGAATTCAGTAAAATAGATGCACATATATTTACCAAAGGAAGATTCTTACTTATAAGTTATGCAAATCTGTGAACTGCAGGTCATAAACTCAACAAAATAGATGTAGATGTATTTTCTTTTTAATTTATGGACTGCAGTTCAATTCTGTATATTAATGTCATCAAATTTTGACCTATACTTTTAGATTTGTCTCATATGTATATATATAATATTTTTTAAATAATTATAAATTAATTTTTATCAATATTTTGGAGCTATGAAGCTTCTCATCCTACCAAATAAATAAATAACTGGATAAAATAACTTTCCCTCTCCGAACCCTCCCCCCGCCCCCCAAAAAAAAAAATCTGTTATGGAAGCAGCATTCCAGAATTCATTGTCTTAGACCCCGCACTCACGGTGACATTGTGGGCGCTTCCGCTGCCAACGCTATCGGCCATATTTTTGCAACATATCTTGCGACCCTACGGTGCCGAAGAGAGAATATAAAACCCTTTTTTTGGTATATATGTTTTAAGTTAATCAAAAATTAGTTTATCTATAAAAATCAAAAAATAAAATATTGAAGAACTAAACAAAAAAAATTAACTAGCAAATTTATAATATAGATTCTGTAGAGTTCACCACATAAGTAGCCATGCGAAAAATAGCTACTTTCAATTATCTAATGAAAAAAAATATTATATTGAATGGAATTTTTATTTTTTTAAATTTTTTTGGGTATGTGATCAAGCCTGCCCTTTTTAATATCTTTATGAAATTCTTCCTAGGATGGATGAAATTTGAATGCCAGAACTACTCCTGCATCGCATTAATCTTTATTATGATTTCGTTGGAGATGTGCTGATGTAGTTGCTTCATCTTGTGGCTTCGAGATTCTTTTTAGAATGTGCATGCGCTCTGGAACCTGCAAAAATAATGAAAACAAAGAAGTCTGGCCATGATAGGAGGGTTTCCTAGCGATGGACCTTCAGGTATCTAAGTCGATTATATGGTACCAATTGCATTGATACCACTCGTCGGAGAATCACTCATGTGGAATATGGATTCCTGCTTTCTAGAATCATAATTATCGATATCGATGTTGCAAGAGAAAGAAGAAGAAAAAACATACACAATCAAGTGGGTATGCAAGGTTTCACTATGAAAAAAAATAAAACTTACAATATTAGAACTCTCACTCCCGATCCCATACAGTTCTTTTAACAAGAAACTCCAAATCTTATTTTCATGCTCTCAACTCTCAGTCCCTACAGATTCTTTCGAGATCCTTCATCACTCTTTTGATTTTCACAACTTGCTTTTGGTTCTCTATCCATATTTTTAGAGCATCTCGTGCAAATAGCATCTCACCAGGAGTCCAACGGTCCAAACCACGTCCAAATCAGAGTCCGCTTCCAAACTCATGTTTGACTATAGAACACTCCTTGGCCATCCAATTGCCTCGATCGTGCTGCAAATCATGCTGATCAAGTCCAAAAAAGTGTCGAATCGAACCTGGGCCATTGGATCAAGATGTGATCAACGCTCAACTATCCGATTGCATGTTTCTCATGTGTACACCACACTCTTTCGTCCATGGATCGCTCAATGTACAAAACACTGCGTAGCAGCAAGAGAGAATGTCGCATGGGTCTAGGCCACTGCATGGGCCTGCCCGTGCCCTCACCTGCTTGGGATTGGGCCAGCCACCTGCACCCGCATGCTCGCGTGGGTCGTGCACCCATGCCTCTGCATGTTGGGCCACAAGGTCTGGGCCACAATCTAGCCTACGGGTTGCCGTGGGTATAGGTATAGGTTTTTTCTTCTTTGGGCTTCTTTTGGCTGAGCCTTTTCACCTATTCTAAACTTCTTCAATGATCGAATTTGAGATGCTTTGCCAATAATCTCTACCTCAATTCGATGTTTACCCTCCATCTAACTTTTAGAGCTTCTTGAAGGATTTTTGGTACGGGCACCAGGGCTAAAAGAAATCAACAGGTTGAACCCACATCCCTGTGGATCACTTGTAAGTAAAATCCTGAACCCAACCCTATTTACTATGTAAATATTTATTTTAAATTTTGTTATTTTGGTTTAGTTAGGGTAAACCCTTTTTACCAACTATAATTAGGATTTTATTTATTTTGGGATAAAACCCTTTTTACCAAGTTGAGTCGAAACCCCAATTGAGTCAAACCCTATTTATCTAATTGAGATCTTAGTGGTCCAATTTAATTAGCCCTTTTTACCAACTTTAATTGGATTTTTATTTGAAAGCCTAATTAAGTATGGTTGGTTCAATTAGTTATTAGTTGGTTAAATCATGTGGTTAGTTATTCATTGAGTCCATATAATTAGTTGAGTCATTAAGTCCTGTATTACAAGGAGCATCCAATTAAAGATCCATGTGCATCCAATTGAAGACCCATGTAACTCAAATCAAGATCCATGTGCTAGCTCAAGACAAGCCCATGTGACTCCATGTGCTAGCACAAGTTTCTTGCCACATGTCATCCTATTTGGTGCCACCTTTGCAAGACTTCTGGACAACACCTGCCACATCACCAGGGGACATCAATACATGGCATGTCACTTGTGTTTGGACATGCAACAAGATTGAGACATCACCACATGACAACACCCTTTGGTCGGCCACTTAAGAAGGAGTTAGCTCCTCTTATTTTTTTTAAGAGGAGTAAAGTAGAAGGAGATCTCCAAATTGGCGCCCTCCCACTCCATTCCTTTACGCCAAAACCAAAAAAGAAATCGGCCAACATTTCAAGGAGTTCCAAATCATCTCAAGTCATCCAAGTGGAGAATGTTGGAAGGTTTTCCTACTTCAAGAATTTTGATAAAACCGGTTGGAAGCTGCTTAAGTTCCTATGACTCAAGAGTCTCACCAACACTCTTGAGTCTTCTTCAATCCAAATCGAAGAGTCCACTCACACACAGAAGTCTAGATTAGCCCAACAAGCAAGAGTCCAAGATGCCCAGAAGTAAGACTCTAGGAGTTGTATTCCAAGGGAGCACATGTCTAGTGTTTGTGTCCCTTACAACACTGGTTATGGGTCTATAAACACCCCATCAACCCCCCTTTATAATCAATTATTCATCAATATATAATGAAATTCTGTCAAATTTTTTTTCTTTGCTATGTGCATCGCGGGGTGTGAGGCACTTCCTTTGTTCTACGGAACATCGCGAGGTGTGAGGCCCTACTTATTCAGCCATCAAGAAATCCAAATCCACCATTTCTAAACCTTACCTTCCTTTCATTCTTTCCTTTCATTTGTTGCTTTCTAATTTATATTTCTTTGTTGAGTATGTAGGTGATCAAGAATCGAAGCCAGGTTTTCTTGCCTCAGAACCAACTTCGCGTGGAAGATCGGAGCCCGGGTCGAGTTCTTGAAACCCTACCGTAAAGATCTTAAGAGTTATGTCAGATCCAATTCAAAGGAGTGTATCTTCGTCAATAAAATCAGAGCTTATTCCTTTCTCATAATTTCTTACTCGTTGAATAGATAAACCCTAGTTTACGGTGGTATCTCCGCCACAAAGTCCTATTTTTTCTAGTTTACTTTGTTATGTTTACTTTGCGAGTAATAGCTAGCAGACTAGTCTTTCTTTATTAAATGCTTTGAGTCTCTAAAACTCTAAAAAAATTAATCTCTATTTTTCTCTATTAATTAGGTTTAAATATTTGTAATTTAATTTTGGTTTTTTTCCTGCATCAGTTATGGTATCAGAGCATGGTTAAACTAGGGTTTAATCTCTCTTGTGTCGACTTAGTTCTCTTTAAGTACTCGGATCGGGTGCTTTACCATGGCCGTCCGGTCATAGAAAATAGTAGGGCTGAAAGACCCTCACCTCCCATTCAAACAGGATTTTCTATGGCATGTAGGGGTGTAGCTGTAAATTGACCCTTGAAGAAGAAAACGAAGAGATAGGCATCTTTAGGTTTTAATTTCTGCATCTCAGCTATCTTAGTATATAGTCTGTTGTTTTAATTGTTTCTATATGTAGATAACTCAAAAAAATCTGATTTTTATTTTGTTGGATTCCTTATAATTGAAAATATTCTTCATAATTTTTTTATGAATTATTTCGATATGTAGATTTTCTGCCTACCGAAATACTACCTAAAAATAGTTTTGTCATGTTTTTCAGCAAAGCTAATTTCAGCAAGTTTAGGGTTCTTTTGGTAAAGATTTTTTTGCATATTTTAATATTTATTGCATATTAGATACTTATTTGTAGAATATATCCTTGTTAAAAAAAAGAAATTAATTAATTTTCATTTTCTTTTATTTTTGCTTATTTACATATTAGGGTTTCATCTTATGTGT
Source organism: Areca catechu (assembly GCA_021397845.1). Taxonomy (NCBI): domain Eukaryota; kingdom Viridiplantae; phylum Streptophyta; class Magnoliopsida; order Arecales; family Arecaceae; genus Areca; species Areca catechu. The sequence goes on from CM038052.1 coordinate 7,846,106, forward strand.
GCATCATTTAAACCTAATTTTAAGGGCATTCAATATCTACATAAGGGAGGGATTTCATCACCCATCCTTAGCCCACAATCACCACCTTTGTATCGGTCCTAGCCCTAATTAAAATTAATTAGAATTAATTTGCTCTAGTGAGCTAGGGACACAGGTCGGGTTCTAAGTATTATGTGTAAGCTAGTTTACCCAATCCTTTAATTATCACTTGAACCTGGTGTCTAAGGCTAGAGGTCCAGAGGCAAATGCCCTAAGCAGTTTCGTGGTTTTTAATTAGGACCCTACGAGAGCAGAGGGAGCCTCCCACGACCCCACCTCTTACCTGGCCAGTGGACAGGATAATTATTGAATTGGCTGTAATTTGAGTTGACCCATTCTACTTGAGTTCTAGGTATAGGAAACCCTAGTCCGAGTCGAGTTCGATATGTTTGCATTGCATAACCCCTAAATTAGGAGACCAATACTTGTAGCCTCAAATCCAACCCATTCTGGTTTGACCATGGAGTCCACTATGGAAACCTTACTAAGGACCTTCACTGAACAATGTACCCAAATAAATAATAGGTTTGACTGACTAGGTAACCTAGAGAAAATCCGTAAGACCCATCCTAAACCTAAACTTGAAACACACCCTGATCCATTCCTAGAACCCAACCTTAGGATAGCCCCTCGCCATGACCCAATCTGGGATCTTAGTTCGAAGAGACCCAATTATGATTTCATAAACCAGGTTGAGAGAGCCACTTGGTATATTAGTTTACTAGCACTTACTTTTGGTGGCGATCTTGATTTTGAGGATTACCTTAATTGGGAAAGAGGTATGGATGAGTATTTTGCTTAGGAAGTAATGTCAGAAGAAAGGAAATATAAGTTTGCCAAAACCAAGTTAGTTTGCCAGGCTAGAACCTATTGGGATAAGTTTGAAAGGATGATTAGACTACAAGTAGAAATCCCCATAACTACCTAGAGAGCCATGAAAAGCAAGCTTAGAGAAATGTACCTTCCAGCACCCTACCATCAGGGATCCTATGAACCCAAACTATACAAACCCAGATCTATAACCCATAGATCCAAACCCATATCCTATGAACCCATAGAACTCATAACCCCTAGGTATCAACCAAATGTTAGTCAAGTTTCTCTTAGTCAGCTAGAACCCACTAGGATTAGTACACCTAGTCAGAACCTCTAAATCAATCTACCTCTCCTTAATCGACCCACCTCTACTACCCCATTGGTTCACCAAGCTACCATTGTAGTGAAAGTTTATGACGCTGATGTAAGCTTAGTAGATGAGTATGTAGATGAGGAGATACAGGAGGTAGACCCAGAGTTAGATAATCTTGACCATACCCAAACTAAGGCCAACCTAGAATTAGCTGACCCGGTAGGCACCTAGGCTGAAGGCAGCCCTGAGTTAGTTGACCATGATGTACCCTGACTGAAACATACTGGTAGGACCCTTAGAAAGAGAGACCCATAAGGAGCCTAACCCTCATACTAAGACTTTACCTTGAGGAAATACTAGAAAAGTGTCAAGTCATAGAGCCTAGTCCTAAAATTCAGAAACCAGAAGAGCTTATTGAGGATTTGATTTTTCCAAACCAGCAACCTCAGGAAGAATTTACTCCATCAGTCCCAATTGAAGATCTTTTTCCTGAAATTACTGACCCATTCTTCTATAAGGCAGACACTGTAGATATACCCAAACCTTTAAGGTCAACCCCATTAGTCTAGGATTAATCCTCGAACCCTTTTCCTATTTCCTACCCTACCAAGTCAACCCCGAACCCAGTTCCTATTTTTTACCTTTTCCTGAAGCTTCCAGCATTTTTAGGACCATTAGTTTGCATTTTATAGAAGTTAGTACATTGCATAAGCCCATTGAGCATGTTAGGTTTACAACCTATTTCTGGTGGACCCTATGGCATTTATTAGGAGTGCATGTCAAGTTTTCATCTGCATGTCATCCACCGACCAAGGATCAAGCACAGAATTGAAATTAAGGACTTAAATAGACAAAATAATAATAATAATAATAAATAAATAAATAAAATTTTTTTATAAATGTATAGTTGAGTCTATTAGACATTTGCAGTCATATGCATAATATATTAAAGAATTGTATAAGAATCATATGGCTAATTCAAGAAAAAGACTCAAAGAATTCAATGGAGGAGACTTTATTATGGTTAGGCTACGACTTGAGCTAGTTATATGCCCGTAGTAGTGGACCATATAAAGTAATTAAAAAAATAGGACCTAATGCCTACATGCTTGAATTGCCACCTGAACTAGGCATTAGCTCTACTTTCAACATTTCAGACCTTATCGAGTATAAGGAGCCAACGTTGATTCCTAGTGAGCCATTTGGACCTAATCCTGTCCTTGAGAGTGAACCAACCCAAGTGTGTCCACTTACCATACCACTAGCCTGGAAAGACAAGATCGAACGGATCTTAGATGACAATATCATCGCTACCTAGAGCAAAGATTACCAGTGATATCTAGTTCGTTGGCAAAGATGACTTGAGACTAATGATTCTTAGATCACCAGAGAGGACTTGCAGAGAGTTGCCCCTGACTTACTAGAGTATTATAACAGTGGAATTGACCCAAACTCAATAGGGTCGAGTTCCTCCTACCCGGGAAGAATTGGTGTGGGCACCAGGGCTAAAAAAAATCGCAGGTTGAACCTACATCCCTGTAGATCACCTGTGAGTAAAACCCTGAACCCAACCCTATTTACCATGTAAATATTTATTTTAAATTTTATTATTTTGGTTTAGTTAGGGTAAACCCTTTTTACCAACTGTAATTAGGATTTTGTTTATTTTGGGATAAAACCCTTGTTGGCTCTTCTAGTGATTTTGATAAATACCAAAACCTTGAGTACATATTGTATACTAATGCTTACTTTTAGTTATGAGTTTTCAGGAAGCAAGTATCTCAAATTCTCAAAAATTTAAGTATCATGGCACGCCGTGGCATGAAATATTTTTCGTAACTTAAGACATCTTCTTCGTGCAAAAAGGACTTTTATATGTTCAATTATTGGTTATTTATGTTACATTTAAGTTTCAAAATTGATGCTTGTGTTTTGGGCTTTATTTGCACTTGATTATGAATTTTTCAGAACCAAGTGTCAATACCTGGGAAGTCAAGTATCGACACTTCAGCATTTGGCACGCAGAAAAACTCCTTGGCACGCTAAGTGTCGACACCCAGGACTCAAGTGTCGACACCTGAAACTCAAGTGTCGATATTTAATTTTCCAAGTGTCGACTCAAGGTCTAAGACTTTTTGAAAATCCAGAACTTGGCCAATGGAGTATTTTTGTGTCAAGTGTCGACACCCGTGAATCAAGTGTCGACACTTGAAAGTTCAAGTGTTGACACATGGAAGTCAAGTGTCGACACCTGATAGCCAAGTGTCGACACTCGGGTTCTGATAGGCCTAACAGATCTATTTTTCTGACTTGCAGAAACGTCTTTTCAAGCTCCCAACGACTAGATTCGATGTTTAAACGGTCACAAACCATTTTTTGAAAGTTTTTATCTGTATTTAAGCTTCACCAACTTCATTATAAAGGTATTGAAGTGTATTAAAGTCCATTGAAAGCCAAAAAGTCAAGATTCTCTCAAGAACTTCACTTCAAGAGCCATTTAAAGTTTGATTCCCTGAAAAAGCTTACAAGCCCATCCTTACATCATTCCAAAAGAAGAGTTTGAAGGATATTCCATGGAGGAGACAAGACAAAGCATCAACTTGATCTTCAAAGCTTCTATTCTACTCTTGAAGAGAGTTTGCCTTATTTTTGAAATTGCATATCTGATTTTATCTTGTGATTTGACCTTGCTTTCAAGGGTATCTTGAAAGAAGGTTGTTATGGTTTGTTGGTAAGCCAAAGGGATAAAACCAACTAGGGTTGACTTGTGAGCCTGAAGACACAACAAGTGTAAAGGTTTGTTGGTGAACCTAGATGATAAAACAACATAGGTTTTGACTTGTGAGCCTTTTGAAAAACAAGTCGGCTGTAATCTTGGTTGGATTATAGTGGAATTCCCAAAGATGGCTTAAGGAGTGGATGTAGGTGCTAGGTTTGCACCGAACCACTATAAACTTTGTATTTGTGTGTGATTACCTTCTCTCTTTCTTGCTATTTGTTTATTGCAATCCATTTATTACTTTCTGCTTCATTTAATCTAATGCATTGAATTTCATAACTCACAAATACAACAAGGCCTGCACATTATTACTTCAAATTTTTAAAAGACCCAATTCACCCCTCCTCTTGGGCTCCATTTTTGGGCAACAAGTGGTATCAGAGCACCGGTACTCTCTTGTAGGTCCAAGGATCTTGAGTAAAAAATCATGGTAGCCCCAATAAAAATGGGTGTTGTTGAAGGTCAAGCTTCAAATTATCCCCCACTCTTCAATGGCACAAATTACACATATTGGGAAACATGCATGCACATATTCATTCAAGCTATTGATTATAATCTTTGGAGGACAATTGTAAATGGTCCTCATCAGCCTACTATGTTGGTTAATGGCATTCTCACTCCAAAAATGAAAGATGATTGGGATGAGAATGACATTAAGTAAATAGAGCTTAATGCTAAGGCTATGAATTTGTTATTTTGCTCTCTTGATCCAAGTGAATTCAATAGAATATCTAATTGTCTCTTCGCTAAGAATATTTGGAACACACTTGAGGTTACCCATGAGGGTACACACCAAGTGAAACAACTAAGGTTAACATGTTCATTCATACTTACGAAATGTTTAGAATGGAACCTACTGAGTCTATTAGTGAGATGTATACTAGGTTCACAAATATTGTGAATGGCATGAGAAGCCTAGGAAAAATTATTTCTAACGGTGAACTTGTAAACAAACTTCTCAGGTCTCTACCGGCTTTTTGGGATGCAAAGGTGACAGCTATTGAAGAAGCCAAGGATGTCAACACTCTTCCACTTGAGCAATTGTTAGGCTCACTGATGACTTATGAGCGCTCCCTCAAGCAAAAGAATGTGAAAGTTCACAAAAAGAAGAAAGTAATCACTTTCAAATCCACTGCAAGAGAAGAATCAAGCGATGACTCTGAAGAAGATGATGAAGAAGATGAGACGGCTCTAATGGCAAGAAAATTCAGAAGGTTCATGAGGAAGAAGAAGTTCAACTTTAAAAAGAAATTCCTGAAAGGTGAGTCAAGTAAAGAGAAATATAAAGAGAAGGATAAGGAGCAGTCCACGTGCTTCGAATGCAAAAAATCGGGCTACTTCAAGGTAGACTGCCCCTTAAGAAAAGCAAAAAAAAAATTAAGAAAGAAGGCTATGATGGTAACCTGGAGTGACAGCGAGGACTTCAACTCCGAGAAAGAACAACAAGAAGTTGCAAACTTCTGTTTGATGGTAGATCATGATGAGGTACAATCTGAAACTGAGAATGAATTTACATTTGATGAGTTACATGAAGTTTTTGATGAATTAGTTATAGAATTTCAAAAACTAAAGTCAAAACATAAAGATTTGAAAAGGCAAAATTTGGATTTAGTCAAAGCAAATAATAAGTTTTCAAATAAAAATGATTGTCTAATTCTTCAAAACAAAAAATTAAATAATAAAATTTCTATTCTTGAAAAGGAGAATGACATTTTGAAAAAGAAGAGCCTTTCAGCTTCAAATGAAAATCTTTCAAAACAAAACAAAGAAATTTTGGATGAAAACAAAAAATATAGAGAAGAAATTGAAAAGCTAAAACCTTTTGTAGATAAATTTACATATAGTTCTGAAAAGTTAAACATGCTTTTAAATAATCAAAGGGCTGTTTTTGATAGAGCAGGTTTAGGGTTTAGAACTCAGAAAAAAAAAAACTTTTCAAAAATTTCTTTGTGCCTGCATCTTCATCCGTTACCTGTTATGCATGTGGTACTATAGGGCATAAGTTTTATATGTGCAATAAAAGAAGATTGAGTAACATTAAGAAAGTTTGGGTTCCAAAAGGAACCAATGTCACTAACCTAAAAGGACCCAAGATGACTTGGGTACCTAAAGTCTCCACTTGATTTTTATTACAGGTATGCCTTGCAACCAATAAGAAAAGAATGTGGTACCTTGATAGCAGTTGCTCAAGGCATATTACCGGAGATGTGGAGCAGTTCTCATCACTCGAATATCAAAATGATGGCAATGTGACATTTGGTGATAATGGAAAGGGCAAAATTGTTGGTATTGGTAAAGTCCATATCACCCCCTCTACTTACATTGATAATGTCTTATATGTTGATGGTTTGAAACATAACTTGCTTAGTATTAGTCAATTTTGCGACAAGAATTTTAAAGTTATTTTCGAATCTTCTATGTGCATTGTTTCTAGTTTAGATGACAATGACATCAAGTTCATTGGTCATAGGCATGGTAATATTTATATGGTTGATCTTGATGATCTTCCTGTTCAAAATGGTCAATGCCTAGTGGCAATGGAAGCCAAGATCAATGAAACTAGTTGGCTTGGGCATCGTAGACTAGGACATCTAGTATGCATTTGATTTCAAAACTTAGCAAAAATAATTTGATAAAAGATTTGCTAAAACTCAGTTTTGAAAAAGACAAGATTTGCAGTGCATGTCAGCTTGGAAAACAAACCAAATTCTCTTTCAAACCAAAAGGAGTAATCTCTACATCTAGACCCTTAGAGTTGCTTCACATGGACCTCTTTGGGCCAACTAGAATATCTAGTTTGGAAGGTAAGAAGTATGGTCTAGTTATTGTAGATGATTTCTCACGATTTACATGGGTTATGTTTTTAGCACACAAAGATGAAACGTTTTCAGAATTCATTAGATTTTATAAACGTGTTTCAAATGAAAAAGGTGTTTCAATTATATCTTTGAGAAGTGATCATGGAACCGAATTTAAAAATACTGATTTTAATAAATTTTGTATTGAAAATTGCATTCATCATAATTTTTCAGCACTTAGGACATCTCAACAAAATGGGGTGGTAGAAAGGAAAAATAGAACTCTTGAAGAAATGGCACGCATCATGCTTTGTGAAAATGACCTACCTAGATATTTTTGGGCAGAAGCCATAAATACTGCATGCTATGTTTTAAATCGAGTTTTAATCTGATCGATTTTAAAGAAAACACCATATGAGCTTTGGAAGGGTAGAAAACCTTCAATTCGTTATTTTCATATTTTTGGATGTCGTTGTTTCATCTTAAACAATGGTAAAGACAACTTGAGTAAATTTGATGCCAAGTCAGATGAGGGTGTCTTTCTAGGCTACTCTACATCTAGCAAGGTATACAGGGTCTTCAACAGAAGAACACTTGTTGTTGAAGAATCCATACATGTAGTATTTGATGAGTCTGACCTGAAATCTTCTAGAAAAGAAGATATGCATTCTAATGAACAGGTATTAAAAGAACTGAAGAAATGAATACAAATGAAGAGCCTATCGAGGAACAAGAAGATGATCCAAACACTGAAGGAGATCAAGTACAGGGTGATGAAAACACATCTACTGTTGATCCACTATCAAAAGAATGGAGGTATGCTCATGGACACCCAAAAGAACTAATTATAGGTGATCCATCTAAAGGTATAAGTACTTGATCATCCTTTAGAAATATTTGTGATTATTTAGCATTTGTTTTCCAAATTGAACCTAAAACTATTGAGGAAGCTGAAAATGATAGTAATTGGATAAATGCTATGCAAGATGAACTTAACCAATTCAAAAAGAACATTGTTTGGACATTAGTAGATAGGCTTTCAAATACTTCAATTATTGGCACAAAATAGATTTTCAGAAATAAACTTGATGAAAATGGTATTGTTACAAGAAATAAGGCTAGACTAGTTGCCAAAAGATACAATCAGGAGGAAGGGATTGATTTTGATGAAACCTTTGCTCCTATAGCTAGACTTGAGGCAATTAGGCTATTGTTGGCTTTTGCTTGCTTTATGAATTTTAAATTATTTCAAATTGATGTTAAAAGTGCCTTTTTAAATGGTTTTATTGAAGAAGAGGTTTATGTTAAATAATCGCCTGGTTTTGAAAATTCTGAATTTCCAAATCATGTTTTCAAACTTCATAAAGCTTTGTATGGTTTGAAACAAGCTCCTAGAGCTTGGTATGATCGTTTAAGTTCTTTCCTGCTCAAAAATGATTTTGCTAGAGGTAATGTAGACAAAACTTTATTTTTGAAGAAAAAGAATGATGATCTCTTAGTAGTGCAAATCTATGTAGATGATATCATATTGGTGCTACTAATGAATCTCTTTGTCAAGAATTTATAAAGTTAATGCAGGGTGAGTTCGAGATGAGCATGATGGGAGAACTGAATTTCTTCTTTGGACTCCAAATAAAGCAAACCAAAGAGGGGATCTTCATCAACCAAGTGAAGTACACAAAAGAAATACTCAAGAAGTTTGGGATGGAGAACACCAAGCCTTTAGGTACTCCTATGAGCTCTTCTTGTAGACTTGACAAGAATGAATCAGGTAAATCTATTGACCAAAAATTAAATCGTGGCATGATCGGTTCATTGCTATATCTTACTGCCAGTAGGCTATATATCATGTTTAGTATATGTATGTGTGCTAGATATCAGTCTAATCCTAAAGAGTCTCATCTTTTGTCTGTTAAACGCATACTTAGATATCTATCTGGCTCAATTGAAATTGGTTTGTGGTACTCTAAGATTCTTCATTTGAGTTGATTGCTTATTCTGATGCTGACTTTGCTGGGTGCAAACTTGATTGTAAAAGTATCAGTGGAACCTGTCAGTTTCTTGGAATAAATTTGATCTCTTGGAGTAGCAAGAAACAGAATTCAGTTGCTCTATCTACAGTGGAAGCCGAATATATAGTAGCTAGAAGCTGTCGTGCTCAAATCCTTTAGATCAAATAATAACTCGAAGATTTTAGCATTAAATTAATTAAGACACCCATAAGATGTAACAATACTAGTGCAATCAATCTAACAAAGAATCCTGTACAACATTCAAGAAGTAAACATATTGAAATAAGATATAATTTCATAAGAGATCAAGTATAAAATTATAATGTAATACTTGAATTTGTGTATATTGATGATCAATTAGCCGATGTGTTTACCAAACCATTGAGTGAAGAGAGATTTTGTCTGATTAGAAGAGAGTTAGGTATCATTGACCATTCTCCTAGAACTCTCTCAAACTTCATCTTATCTAAGGTATTTTACTCAAAAATCACTTGCATTTAGATCCAAAAGCATTTAAATACTTAATTTTTTTGAAAATTTTTCGAATTTCTTTGGGATTTTCTTGGCCAAGTGTCGACACTTGTGTTTTGCGAAGTGTCGACACTTGTGTTTTGCGAAGTGTCGACACCTGACCAAGTATCGACACTTGACAAATCCCAAGTGTCGACACTCGTGAAATTTTTTCTGTTTTTTAGGACAAACTGAATGATTTTTTTGTCACATTTTCTCCCATCTCTCTCAAGCTCCAGTGGTCCCCCAACCTCCACAAACTTCCGAATCAACTCATTTTCCCTTTTGCCCCAACCAAATTCAGGTATTTCCCTTCTCGTTTTTACTTTAAAACCAAGAAACCTAGGAATAGGGTTTTTCCGACCGTTTTAAGGGATTTTAATCGAATTTTGATGAGTTTTGATGGGTTTCTAAGACTCCATTTTTAGGGAATCTTGATTAAAGGTATTTTTCTCGGATTTTCCATGGTTTTTGGCCAATTTTTCAACTCATTCTGTCCATTTCTCAAAAATCACTATTGGATTGATTTTTTGGCCGAAAATGTTTTTGATTTTCATCTAAAATCCATTTTTCTAAACTATTTATAGCATTTTTACTGTTTTGGGAAGAATATTAGTGTTGTTTTCATGCCATTTAATCCTCCTTTTCACTACTTTATTGCTTAATCCAAAACCCTAATCTGTTTTAACCCAAATCCCACTTGTTTAGCTAAAACTTAGTTCTCTAAATTGTATTTTATACATTTTGTATTTGACTTTCGAAACCTAAAAGTACTTTATACATTTTGGATTAACGTCTTTTAACCTAAATGTGTTTTGTAACCTGTCCACTTTTCAAACTATTAAGAGTATTTTACCCCTGATTCCTCGTATTAAAAGTTTTTACAAACCTTAATTCATTTTTTAATCCCAGTTTTTCAAAACTTATGATTAGCATATTTTAAAACTAGAATTTCTAGTTTAGAAAGACATAGTTTCCCTCAGGTTATCTAGTTCTAAGCCTAGTTAAATATGTCCCTCTAGTTTACACTTCTTCAACCCTTCTTGGTCAATTGCTGTGATGGGTCCAAGGAAGAGACTTGCAGTTAGGGAGAGACCTAGTCATGGTGCAGAGAAGAGATCCAAGGCCAGACATGACACTGGGCAGGCTAGCAATTCAGCGGCACCAGTTCTTCCCCCTGCAGAGAGGATGGCAGGGAAGGCAATGGCTTTAGGGAGGAGAGTCAACCTTGCATTTTTTTATCGGCACCATTTTTCTATCCGTCAGGTACTCATAGATGCAGGTCTAGTACCCTTCTGCACCATGCAGGAGAAGTACTACCCTCATCTTGTGAGGGAGTTTTACGGTGCTATGGATTGTCGACGACTTCTTTAGACCACTACAGTTAGAGGTGTTGAGATCTCTCTATCAGTGGAGTTGCTGAGCAGAATCTGAGAGATCCCCCATCGGGGAGTCAGTGTATTTGCTGTAGAGGACAGAGAGGCTACGTTCAGGTGTATCATCGAGCGGGAGGATGTTCGCGGTGTGACAGTAGTCATCGCGAACCAGTTATCTTTGGAGATGCGTCTGTTACACCACATCACCGCATGCATTCTTCTACCAAAGTTAGGGAGATTCGATTTTATTACAGAGAGAGAGTTGATGGTGATGACCAGCTTGATAGAGAAAAGATAGATTGATTTGCCATCCTTGATGCTTGTACATATGCATGACGCTGTGACCCAGAAGCGTCATTGTCTGCCATACAGTATGGGATTGACCCGACTCTTTAAAGCGTGTGGAGTATCCTTGGAGGGAGAGATCCCTAAGGAGATCTTGCACACGGATATGTACGATGAGAGGTCACTTCATTGCATGGGTTACAGACTAGTAGCAGGCCATGGATCCGGAGGGAGTCTGGCCAGGAGCCAGATGAGGAGGACGAGATACGAGAGGCAGAGGCAGGGCCATCAGGGCCAGTTAGTTCACCTGCTCAGGCTGCTCATGCATCTGAGACAGAGCCTATGACACCTATGGCCACTCTTTCTGCTACTCCTCCAGAGTCTGCTGGATTATCTTTTGAGGAGTATTCTCGACAGCAGTTCGCAGAGGTTCGAGATGAGCTCATTGGTCTTGGAGTTCGGTCAACTCAGATGCGGATCGAGATAGAGGGCCTTAGAGCCCACACTACTTCTGAGCTCACTGAGCTATGTCGATTGGTGGAGACTGGGTTTACACGCTGGAGGAGCTTTTCAGATCTTTTACAGCCCCTGTAGCTCCACCAGCCGATGATGATGGCGGTGATGACAGGCATGATGGTCATGATGACGGACATGATGGACATGATGGTGGTGGTGATGGTACTGGTGATGGCAGTGACCATGTTGAGGGGAGTCAGGACAGAGCCACTGATATTATTGACAGAGACAGTGACAGTGATAGTGATAATGGCACTGACAGATATGAGGTTGTTAGCCATGATCCTCCAGCTACCCCTGCAGATCTTCCACCAGCTGACTTGGTTGATTCCATGCCGGACTTTATCACACCTGCTGATCTTCTTTCACCCCCTTCCACTAGATCATCTAGGGTTGTACCTTCTATAGGACCTTTAGGCCGCACAAGGAGTCGCCGGGCTTTAGCCCAGGGACCTCCTAAGGCTTTAGCTACTAGATATAGGATCAGTGCCCCTTTGACTCTAGAGATTCCATCTGATGAGGACTAGCCTCACAGATGATTTATGATGTATGTTGTATCTTGACTGTTGATGTATCTTGATATCATTGGATGTTTCAGTATTGCTATTGAGTCAGCAAATTTTGTAACTGAAAACCTCATATTATATATATATGTGTGACTCTTTGATACTTATATTGTTTTCCTGATTGATATACTTATATTGATATGATACTCTTATCATTTTGGCTCTGATATCTGATAATGTTAACTTTGAAATCTTAACTCTAATGTTCTTGAGCTCTGATAAGTTCAGTTGTGATTGAATTTAACTCCGTTACTTTTTGTCTCCATGCTTGTTTTGAGGGGGAGTTTACTCCATTTTCTAATGACTGACAAAAAGGAGGAGTATGGTTTGTTTGGTATTAATTATTTGTGTTTGTAATTTTTCAATTTGATTTGATACCTGATTAATTAAGGGGGAGATTTATTCTTCCTAACTATGCAAATTGTCACTTATATGAACTTAAAATCATAATCATGAAATATCATATTTGAAATTTGAAAATTAATGTTAATTTACTCAAGATTTTGTCATCATCAAAAAGGGGGAGATTGTTGGCTCTCCTTGTGATTTTGATAAATACCAAAACCTCGAGTACATATGGTATACTAATGCTTACTTTCAGTTATGAGTTTTCAGGAAGCAAGCACCTCAAATTCTTAAAAATTTAAGTATCATGGCATGCCGTGGCATGGAATATTTTTTGCAACTTAAGACATCTTCTTCGTGCAAAAAGGACTTTTATATGTTCAATTATTGGTTATTTATGTTACATTTAAGTTTCAAAATTGATGCTTGTGTTTTGGGCTTTATTTGCACTTGATTATAAATTTTTTAGAACCAAGTGTCGATACCTAGGAAGTCAAGTATCGATACTTCAGCATTTGGCGCGCAGAAAAACTCCTTGGCACGCCAATTGTCGACACCCATGACTCAAGTGTCGATACCTGAAACTCAAGTATCGATACCTGAAACTCAAGTGTCGACACTTAAGTTCCCAAGTGTCGACTCAAGGCCTAAGACTTTTTGAAAATCCAAAACTTGGCCAATGAAGTGTTTTTGTGTCAAGTGTCGACACCTGTTAATCAAGTGTCGATACTTGAAAGTTCAAGTGTCGATACCTAGAAGTCAAGTGTCGACACCTGGAAGTCAAGTGTTGACACCTGACAGCCAAGTGTCGACACTCGGGTTCTGACAGGCCTAATGGATCTATTTTTCTGACTTACAGAAATATCTTTTCAAGCTCCCAACGGCTAGATTTGATGCTCAAACGGTCACAAATCATTTCTTGGAAGTTTTTATCTGTATTTAAGCTTCACCAACTTCATTCTAAAGGTATTGAAGTGTATTGAAGTCCATTGAAAGCCAAAAAGTCAAGATTCTTTCAAGAACTTCACTTCAAGAGCCATTTAAAGTTTGATTCCCTGAAAAAGCTTACAAGCCCATCCTTACATCATTCCAAAAGAAGAGTTTGAAAGATATTCCAAGAAGGAGACAAGACAAAGCATCAACTTGATCTTCAAAGCTTCTATTCTACTCTTGAAGAGAGTTTGTCTTAATTTTGAAATTGTATATCTGATTTTATTTTATGATTTGACCTTGCTTTTAAGGATATCTTGAAAGAAGGTTGTTGTGGTTTGTTGGTAAGCCAAAGGGATAAAATCAACTAGGGTTGACTTGTGAGCTCGAAAACAAAACAAGTGTAAAGGTATGTTGGTGAACCTAGGTGATAAAACCAACATAGGTTTTGACTTGTGAGCCTTTTGAAAAACAAGTCGGCTGTGATCTTGGTTGGATTATAGTGGAATTGCCAAGGATGGCTTGGAGAGTGGATGTAGGTGCTAGGTTTGCACCGAATCACTATAAACTTTGTGTTTGTGTGTGTTTACCTTCTCTCTTTCTTGCTCTTTGTTTATTGCAATCCATTTATTGCTTTCTGTTGCATTTAATCTAGTGCATTGAATTTCATAACTCACAAATACAACAAGGCCTGCACATTATTGCTTCAAATTTTTAAAAGACCCAATTCATCCCCCTCTTGGGCTCCATTTCTGGGAAACAACCCTTTTTACCAAGTTGAGTCGAAACTCCAATTGAGTCAAATCTTATTTATCCAATTGCGATCTTAGTGGTCTAATTTAATTAGCCCTTTTTACCAACTTTAATTGGGTTTTTATTTGAAAGCCTAATTAAGTATGGTTGGTTCAATTAGTTATTAGTTGGTTAAATCATGTGGTTAGTTATTCATTGAGTTCATATAATTAGTTGATTCATTAAGTCCTGTATTACAAGGGGCATCCAATTGAAGACCCATGTGCATCCAATTAAAGACCCATGTAACTCAAATCAAGATCCATGTGCTAGCTCAAGACAAGTCCATGTGACTCCATGTGCTAGCACAAGTTTCTTGCCACATGTCATCCTATTTGGTGCCACCTTTGCAAGACTACTGGATAACACCTGCCACATCACCAGGGGACATCAACACATAGTATGTCACTTGTGTTTGGACATGCAACAAGATTAAGACATCACCACATGACAACACCCTTTGGTCGGCCACTTAAGAAGGAGTTAGCGCCTCTTATTTTTTTAAAGAGGAGTAAAGTAGAAGGAGATCTCCAAATTGGCGCCCTCCCACTCCATTCCTTCATGCCAAAACCAAGAAAGAAATCAGTCAACATTTCAAGGAGTTCCAAGTCATCTCAAGTCATCCAAGTGGAGAAGGTTGGAAGGTTTTCCTACTTCAAGAGTTTTGATAAATCAGGTTGGAAGCTGCTTAAGTTCCTAAGACTCAAGAGTCCTACCAAAACTCTTGAGTCTTCTTCAATCCAAACCGAAGAGTCCACTCACATACAGAAGTCCAGATCAGCCCAACAAGCAAGAGTCCAAGATGTCCAGAAGTAGGACTCTAGGAGTTGTATTCCAAGGGAGCACAAGTCTATGTTTGTGTCCTTTACAACACTGGTTATGGGTTTATAAATATCCCATCAACCTTTCCTTTGTAATCAATTATTCATCAATATATAACAAAATTATGTCAAATTTCTTTTCTTTGCTATGTGCATCGCTGGGTGTGAGGCCTTTCCTTTGTTCTACGGAACATCGCGGGGTGTGAGGCCCTACTTATCCAACCGTCAAGAAATCAAAATCCACCATTTCTAAACCTTACCTTCTTTTCATTCTTTCCTTTCATTTGTTGCTTCCTAATTTGTATTTCTTTGTTGAGTGTGCAGGTGATCAAGAATCGAAGCCAGGTTTTCTTGCATCGGAACTAGCTTCGCATGGAAGATCGGAGCCCGGGATCGAGTTCTTGAAACCCTGCCATAAAGTTCTTAAGAGTTATGTCAGATTCAATTCAAAGGAGTGTATCTTCATTGGTAAAATCAGAGCTTATTCCCTTCTCATAATTTTTGACTCGTTGAATAGATAAACCCTAGTTTACGGTGGTTTCTCAGCCACCAAGTCCTGTTTTTTCTAGTTTACTTTGTTAGGTTTACTTTGCGGGTAATAGTTAGCAGACTAGTCTTTCTTTATTAAATGCTTTGAGTCTCTAAAATTCTAAAATTTTTAAACAAATAATCTCTATTTTTCCTCTGTTAATTAGGTTTAAATATTTGTAATTTAATTTTGGTTTTTGTCCCGCATCAATTTTGTCCCCATGCCATGGGATAAACACCTATTGATCATGGATGGGCAAAGATGGAAGTTGAGCCAGATCGCTCGATTCTATCTCCGTTACATGCTGTGCTTATCTTGATTTGAGACCTGCTCGAAGTAGCTACTTACAGTAATAATAACTTCACTTTGCTATATTGCCTATCGTCCTCCTGAGTCTCTTATCTTGTGCCTGCTTCACCTGCTTTCGGAGCTCCACCTTGCACTATATTCCTATCTATACCAAGGATTCCACCTTACACTAGACTCCCTATCAAGAAGTAGTGACCTTCATGCTTTTCTCTTGTAATATGATCCTACTGCCATGCATGACCTTCAGGATTTTATCACCAGCTCTTAATGTATAGTCGTTTGATTCCACTTTACTTAAAAAAATTAAATTTTATGAAAACTGGGCATGCATCGAATCTCATATAGTTTCTTTACTGTCCTATCATGTGCTTTCAAACTGACTATCTTGATGCTCCTGATTGCACAGCTCGATCTATCTTGGCAAGTGAACAGAATTCTCTTTACTCTATAGAGAGTTGAACATCTCCTCTCTACAATAAATATAATGTGGATAGGCAAAATCTAAAATCCACTGAAAATAAGAAAATATCGGATACGATGAGTGCATCACTAATATATTCATCAATGTCGCTATTGTCGGTCATTGCCATAGTAGCTTTCATCCGATTCTTGAGCTGTGGATAATCTCTGACATAATGTCCTAGCTCATCGCACTTGTAATACTTGATTATGTTGCATCTTTTGACCTAAACTGCCCACCTCATGATCCTCTATCGAGAGATCTTTTACCACCTGCTCCTCCAAAAATTACCAATGCTGAGTTCCCACTTAAACTCGAAGCTTATTTCTCCTACCTGAAAACTTTATTCTGGAATAATGCTGGGTGACCTCTTCCATTTTGATGGTGCTCTTTTTTACTAGAAGAGTAGTCACTAAGAACTTGAAGGACTATGATGGGGATAAAAGAAAAACTAATGCCCTGGTCCTCTTCTCAACTTTTTCACTAACACTGAGAAGATCGATGAGGATCTCACCTATAGTACTATCGAAGAAATCTCGTTCAGTATATGGATCACCATCTCATCCACCAAATACAAGTGGATGGTACTCATCGCCTACATCTGAAACTATCTCTAATCCCTGTCCTCCATGGTGGCTGGTCTTTCCTTGTATATGCAAGTATTGACTAATCTTTGCTGAATAAGCACATCTTTCATCATCACTTGCCAGAAGAAGAAAATACTTTTCTTGTCGAACTGGTTGATCTCTACCTTGATTGTGACTGTCTTCTCCATTTTTTTTATCTCAATTAATCATGGATAATCTGGGACTCTGATACTAGTTGTTGTGATACCAATTGCACTGATACCACTCGTTGGAGGATCACTTGTGCAGAATATGGATCTCCATTTCCAGGATCATGATTATCAGTGTCGATGTTGCAAGAGAGAAAAGAAGAGAAAATATATAATTAATTGGAGATGTAATGTTTCACTATGAAGAAAATAAAACTTACAAGATTGGAACTCGCACTCTCAATTCTGTATAATTTTTTCAATAAGAAATCCCAAAATCCCTCTCTTAAGCTCTCAATTTTCAGCACCTATAGACTCTCTAAAGATCTTTTGCCACTCTTTTGATCCTCACTACTCACCTATGGTCCTCTGCTTATATTTTTATAGCCTCTAGTACAAGGAGTATCTCACCAGGAGTTTAACGGTCCAAATCGCATCCAAATCGAAGTCTAGTAGGTTTCCAAACTTGTGTTTAATTGTAGAACACTCCTTGACCATCCGATCACCTTGATTGCACTGATCAAATCCAAAAGTGTCAGATTGAACCTAGACCATTGATCAAGGTATGATCGATGCTCAGCCACCCGATTGCACGACTCTCATGCATACACCACGCTCCTTCATCTGTAGATCGCTTGGTGTGCAAAACACCACGTAGCAGCATGGGAGAACATCACATGGGCCTGGGCCATCGTGTGCGCCCGTACCCGCCCAGGCCTGGGCCAGTTGCCTGCACGCCTACGCCTTTGCATGCTGGGCCACGCGGTTTGGCTTGCGGGCCATCGTGGATCTGGGTCTAGTTTTTTTTTTTTTTTGGCTTCTTTTAGCTAGGCTTCTCACATGTTCTGTGCTTCTTCAAGGACTGAATTTGAGATGTTTTTCCAACATTAATCTTCTAGAAAGCAAACAGAAAAGAAGGTACTGTAGTTTCTAGGTAGTTGGAGCAGTGATAAATCACGGTGTATGGATGGAGCGGAGTATTGCGAAGTAGTGGAAGTGGCAGATGAGTATGGTGGAATGTAGGCGAAGTTCAATAAAGTGTGGGTGAAGTTTAAGGGAAGTGGGCAAGGCTCGAGAGGGAAAGCACGAGGCTCCCAGGAGAGCTGGCGAAGCTTGTAAGGGTACAGGAAAAGCTTGATACGTTCCCTATTGGGCACTTTGGTTTCGTCTCCTTGCTTCGCTTCACTTTGACTCTCGTTTGCTTGGTTCCTTCTTATCTTTGACTTAAGATTTTTTGGATGACTTAGGAGGTGTTGGAAATACTTGGAGGACTTACCCGAAGGGTCCCGAGAAATGGTATTTATAGGTGGATATATGAAGTACTTATCATCTAAGGGATGTTCTACAGTACAAAAAATGATGATTGACATGTCTTCATGATAGGCATGCTTCTATAGAGCGCATGCTCCTGTAGAAGTAGCTGGAATGACTGAAAATGGCATAGAGCATATCTTTATAGCAGGCACGTCTTTGCCGAGTGCACATTCTGGTAATAATAGATGTCAGAGAGATGTGGTGCTAGATTACCGGTCCCTTTAAGGAAGATAGGGTATGTATGGCTCCTTTCAACATAACTTTTAAGGATCATGTAGCGGGATCCAAGAAATCTTTTTTTTATATTGAGTTGACAGGTGATGTGGCAAGCCATGCTGTACTCTACATTGGCCTAATCATTTTTAGACGTAGCAATCCTCAAAAAAGAAGCTGCTAAACTCCTTAGGCATTAATCACAGGGATTGCCTCTTCTAGATTACTGCATATTTACTTCCCAATGTTCTCCCCAGTCTTCATGTCCAGCAATGCTATCTTATTATGTCTCACAAACTTCAGCTGAACCCATAATTGCTCAGGTGATTTTCAGCTCCAGATGGATCTTTATGTTCACCACTCCACATGCTCTTATGTACTCACATTACCTCCAAGTTCCTGGTCAAGACTCCTTTCCCTGTTCAGAAGCTATCACACTTTTTTTTGTTCCTCATAAGATCACTTCATTTCAACACTAGCATCGCCCACTTATGCTTTGTTGTTTTAATCTGCAGATACTTGGATGCAATATCATCTCTTTACTCCCCTTAGATGTATTTTCAGGGGGCATCTTGTGTATTTTAATCTTTCCCTACCTAATCTTTCTTTTCTGTTGTATACCGGGTCTTTCAGACTCTTAATTTATTTTGTACCTCACTTGTTCAGTTTCATAGCAACGAGGTTTCTTTTTCTGCCCAAAAAATTATTAAAAAAAAAAAAAAAAAAAAAAAAAAAAAAAACACTCTCAGGTCAATCGAAATTTGGTGCAACCAAATAAGTCCGGGAAGGTCAATTAAGTAAAGATTTTGATTTGCTGAATTAGGACGGAAAGTAATATAATATTTGATTGGATCAGATTTTATATCTAAATTTATTTATATTTAAATATAAATTTAAATATTTGATTAATATTTGTGTTCGTACTTATATTTATAAAAAAATATCGATATGAATATAGATCGATAAATATTTGACCCATATTCAAATATTTAATTTTATATAGTATTCATTAATTTTTTTAAAAATATATTAATATATTATTATTTTGATTTATCTTTAAATTAATAATATTTTTGATTTTATAATTATATAGTTTAATTATTCGATTTATATCCATATTTATATTCATATTTTTAATATCAGATTTATATCTATTTTTATTTAAAATTAATATAAATATAATTTTTATATTTAATTAATATTAATATTTATTATATATTTGATTAATAAAATAAACATGGATATTGATGTATTGGTATCTGGTCTGATTATAACCTTATGCTGGGTCCATCCATTCAACGGACAGGATCGTCGGATCAAATGATGTGTCCGCAACGGGAACTGGGTTGCCATCACCGATTCCCGCGCGAACGGTAGAGCTTTTCAAAACCCTAACCCTAATCCCAACTTTAGGACCGCTTTTCACTCCTCTTCCGCTGCGCTCCCCTGTCGTCTCCTCCTCCACCTCCGCCGGCCTCCGCTTCCGTGAGAAGCTTCTTTAGCTCGAGCACGAGCTCGGCCTCTACTCCTCGAAGGTCCTCTCCCTCAACCCCGCCCTCGGCGACGCCCCCCTCTCCTCCCTTCTCTCGGTCGTCGACTTCCTCGCCTCCTTCGGTCTCTGCCCTGCCGACTCCGGCTGCATCTCTATGTACCGCCATCTCCTTACCTCCGTCCCCGCCGCCTCCCCTCCTTCGATCTCTGCCCTGCCGACTCCGGCCCTATCTCCATGTACCCCTATCTCCTTACCTCCGACCCCGCCGCCGAACTCCGCTCCGTCTTCGACTTTCCCTTTGGCCCCGCCGCCGGTCGTCCGCTGCCCCCGCCTCTTATCCAGCGTCCCCGGCCTGGTTGAGCCCGCCCTCTACTTCCTCCGCCGGCTCGGCTTCGTCGCACAACACTGGATCACCTACCACACCACCATGCTTCTGGTGTCCAGCGTCGAGGGCACCCTCAGCCCCATGCTGGACTACTTCCAGAGGCTGGTGTTTCTTCTACAGAGAGACTAAAAAGATGGTCTTGAGGTCGCCGGGGCTGTTGCCGTTAAGCATCGTGAACAATTTCCACCAAAAGGTGGAATTTTTGGTTGGAGAGATGGGGAGGGAGCTATCGGAGTTGAGGATTTCCCGCTGTACTTTTCATTTAGCCTGGAGGGGTAGATCAGGCCCCGGCATCAGATGTTGCTGGATAACGGGTTCTCGATACCACTGTCCGAGATGATGAAGGTCTGCGTTGGAGAGTTCAGGCAATGGTTGGTGGAGATGCGGCTGAGGCCTGCCGGCAAGAAGTTGCAGCTAATAATGATGTGAGTTTATTTGACTTTAAAGTATATAATGTATGAGAATATACATGTGTTTATATCTAATTGAATTTTCTAGTGTCCTTCTTATTGGTATATGTCAGCTCAACTAAGGCTAACCCCCGGTTCAAAGGTCCGGTCGGGTTTCTTTCGAACCGGGCATCCATGCCAGAAGAATCGAAGATGACCCAACGACATTATGGCACCCCTCCAGGGTCAGTCTTTGGCTTAGGCCAAAGACACAGTCCCTGAAGCCTAACTTTCGGCTGTTCATCCACATGTGACCTGTTGATCCAAAGAAGGTTTATCTGAAGAAGGTTAGTTTAACGAAGACAATCACTTTATTTCTTCAATTGTTCCAAAAAAATCAAGTACGGAGCAAGCAATCCAGTCCACTCCGAAAAAGGCAGCTCCGATACGAGCGGTTGAGATGTCTTCAGCCTACTCTGAAAAGAATAGGTACAGGATAATCGGCCAGCTCGACTTCGGCTCTCTCTGAGGGAGTGGCTCTAAAGCGAATTTTCAATTGACCTCGAATCTCCAGACGTGGACGCGGTTTTTGTAACTAACAACGTGGTCACGGACTCCAGCTCCAACAGAATCGAAATGGCCACCTCAAGCAGCAACCACTTTTGGTTAAAAGGGGGTTAAGTTAACTAACTTCGCTTAACCAAGGACAAGTGGAGTCGACTGCAGTTAGACATAGCCATCGCTATAAATAATGGTAAGAGGGGATATTCACGATAAGTTAAGTCAAGCTAAGCTGGGATAAGTGAAGCTGAGGCTATTTCATCCTTGAGCTACTTTTCACTCTCTTCTTCTTGAGAACTCTCCATTCTGTTGCGAGAATCCTCACCGACTTAGGCATCGGAGTATTCCCCACCGGAGAAATTTCGGTCAGGGACATATTTTGTAGGGGTCACGGGAGGCGCATCGACGATCCTGCCACTCCGTCCGGTCCTCGGGGGTTCGACGTCAACACTTATTGTAATTAATAATGAATTTTTGCCTATACAAGTGTTGGTAGAGAAATAAGAGCATGTTTCAAGAATGTTTTATCAAATGCATTTAATGCTGCTCTTCAGGGATCCCTCAAAGCTCATCCTCTTGGCATTTTAATGTATGCATATTATTGAAATTTACCAATTTGAAGAGGAATAGGAAGAGAGTAAGAAGAAAGAGAGAAGGATGACCAATGAGTAGATATCTATAGGGGCCAAATTTTACATTGTTTAAAGGTTATGAGAATTCCGTGTCTGGGTTGACACTCTCTGTCAGTAGTTTGTTTTCCAACAATGGTAAGAATGACTTTATTTCCTCCCACATAACAGGCAAACACCATGGATGGAGAGAATGATTTTGATCTTTCAAGTAAAAGTTTGATCTTTAAGCTTTATGTGGAAGATGCCACTTATCTTATTTTGTTTATAGATTGGTTTGGTAGGCCTTTATCTCACTTTGGCTTTGGTGATTTTAAGTGCATCAAGAATTTCTGTTCAAACGGTTGTCCAGTGGTTTAGGCATTTGGATTGATATATAGCACACTCTTGCTGGGTTCTATTCAGTTTAGCTCCATTATGCCCTGTCTTGTGATGATTTACATCATTTGCTTTCATAGAACAGCTTAAATAGATCTTAATAACAGAACCGTGTTTCTCCAAGGAAATTATGGGCATTTTGTTAGATGTTTGGTGATGATTGCATCCATATGGTAAGGTTGTTTATATTTGGACCCTTAAGGGTATTGCTGGGTAAAAAGGGCGTCACTGAAATTTTGAAGATCAGTTAAAAAACATTGCCCTAGCCATCTTGAAACCCTTAATTTGATCAGCCAGCTAATTCACAAATAAAATATAGTAAAATTTTATCACAATTGCGAATAGGAAGGGAGGGTGTGATTTTCTTACAGATCCTGTGCCCGTAATTGAAATTCTGTAACCTAATTTATTGTCCATGAACTCCACTTTTTCCATGATGAACCACAAAAATTCCTAACTTACACTGTCATAGGTTTTCCAAAGGTAACCTTGCAAAAAATGCCTGCCTTACTTTCATTTGCCTATTGCATTTGCACCAACATGCTCATAGTTTTCTAAATGTTAAAAGTGGATTGCAAGTGGCATAGTTCCAACAAGAGGACAGTCTAATAGTGAAAGATTATCCATGCAACTTAGAATCCTCTGAATAAGCAGGTCGAGTTTTTTAACAATATGTGATTGGACTATGTAAACATATAATGGTAGCAGGGTTGATGCCATAGACCTATCTTATATTTTCTCTGAAATGACTATTCATTATATTAATCCTTATTTTTGCTGAATTAGGAAGAGCAACTCTTTGTTGCCATTCATTTGATCCCTGGTTTGATACTTACAGCAATGATCTTGCATTAGATACATGCATGTTCGGTCAGATTTAGATGCCATATTGTCACCTTTTCTTTTTTTGATGTGTGTGCATGTGCTAGCCTTGTGCTTATAGACTTTTGTAGTACTGCTTTATTGTACTATGGGCTTAAATCAGTTCATCGACTTTCTTTCCTTTGAGGATAAGGAATTTTATGGTGATGCTTATGAAACTGAGAGAGTTTCTTTTGTTGAAGTTATTGGGAATTCTCATGGTGTCACTCCTAATTCCTAAGGATATGCCATTGGATCTGGTAGAAGAAATTTAAAAAAAAGCCCAGTTCAGGATCTTCCTCTCAATTTTGAATACAACTCCCTTCCTGAACATCATATCAAATTCATCACTTTTATCTTCTATTAATTCATCTAGTTCTTGCTCTGCAATTTTTTCTTTGTTTTTATAGAACTTAAACAAAAACTATTAATATAGAAGTGAAGATACTATAGGGGCTGGAAATGACATATAGGTTTGTCATGATCACCAGAGGATACTGCCGGAAAATCTCAACTATTGCGGTAACTTTTGCTGTAGTCAAGACTGGGCACAATCTCTAAATCCATGGGTCATGCAAAACAGTGCAATCTTTAAATTGACTAGCTTTTGAAGTTCCTCCAGGGCTTCCTCCATTTCGGTCTTTCTGTGTTGCTGCATGCAGAGCAATCTGCTTCATCAGGATAGGTTTGTAATCTTCATCGGGATAGGATTGTAATCCATCACTATAAGTAGGTAGACCAACTTTAACAGTCAAAAGACTTGTTTCCCATATATGGGCCACGTAAATTCATGTTAATGCCCTCCGAGAACCACTTCCAATAGGTTTGTTGCCTTGTTTTTGGTTTGCAGATATTTCAGATGTGACGGTCTCACAGCCTTCACTGGTGAGCTCTAGCTGTGATTTGTGCTTAAAACACTATACTTATTACCCAAAATCTTGTACCCTTAGTGCTACACCATGGGGAGAAAAAAGAGAACTCTTTGGAATTTTGCTCCTGCACCTGTCCAAAAGCACTTCATGTAAATTTATTTGAGAACCTTGATTCTCCACTCTGGCTGACATGCCTGACTCGGGTAATTAATGTCTGGAATGACACCCTTATCTGTGTATGCATTTGAATTTCTATGTACTTTACATTACCTGTCATCTATAACGTGTTGATGTTAAGCTTCATTGAGTGTGCAAAGCCATACATCACAGTGGTGGGTATGCATTTGTGTTTCCTAGCTCCAAATGAACTACGGTTCCCAACAATGAGCACAGTCCAGTAATAAGAGCTTTCTTCTCATATTAGAAGCAGGAATTTTGGAGACTATGGATACTGCATGTACTTTTAGGTCTATTGAAACACCTAACCATTTCCTCAAAACTAGATATGGTCAATAATTTGAGGTTTAGCTGATTATCTGCATAAAGTCTTTCTTATAGCAAAGAATGGTATTGGATTATGATGATTATTAGCAGATGCTGAAGGCTAGAATATGTGGCATGATGTGATGCTCGAGCTCAACATCTCATCAACAGGCACAGCCCCAAAGGACTCGATTGATGATATCAACCCTATATGGTCTTCAGTTTGATCTCATTGTTTTGTATGCCCCATGACTGTTCTTGTGCACATCCAAATTATTCGGTGTCTGCACTCTTCGACTTACTGGTTGATATCAATTGAATTCATGGATTGGTGCTGAAGCATGCTGTATATGGCAGTGAATTAAGACCTCAGACTGGAAACATCCTTTTGTTAGGCTTCACAAGGTCAAAACCATGGAAGTACCTTATCGGGCATGATCACTTGTCACAATTCCTATTTCCTGTGAAGGATTCATTTGTTTTATTCCCTACCTATCTTCTGGACACTTCTGGACGAAGATTTGGAGGGAGGAAGAATCTGCAGGTGAGGACAGTCTGTTTCCAGTTGGAAAAGGGGTGTTGTCTTGCTAGGAGAGCCAGAAGCAAAACAGTTATCAGGTTAGCTCACCCTTTAACTCTTTCTCCATAGCATTGTAGATGTGTTGTAGGTGCACTCCTAAATTATGATCGATACATCATAGGTACATATAGCAAACTTGACAATGATAGCTACTGTCAATTATTTTCCAGTAATGATGATCTTGGTTAAAGTCATTGCCTGGACTAATGAATGTGCTGGAATGGGTATACTGAAAACTAGTGGTAATGTCTGGATACTGGATCTGTTTAAGGTGTTTCTATTAAATTTTTCCTAAGATATTGTGCATTGATGATGATCTTAGTTGTTGAGATGGTAAGAGCCCCTGCCCTTGTTATTTTTGTTTGTTTTTTTTTTTTTTTTTTGGGGTGGGGGGGGGGGGGGGGGGTGGGGGGAAGGGATGTGGAGGCAGAGTTGCACAGTCCGAGAATATATGCAATCAGAGGAAGTTGAGAACAAAATATCGTGGATAGGCATAGGGTAGAGGCAGAAGAGCTCCAAATCTCTCATAGCCTGAATAGTTGGCCGATGCTACCCAGTTCGCCGCATTATTTGCTTCTTGAAAGATATGTTTAACTTCAAAGGTCTCTAAGAATGCAATAATCTTCTGAATATCCCCTAACAGATGGTAAGAGATTCTGTTGATTTACTCTCTTCCACTGAGATTACTCTCTCATATGGCAGAGTAAAGTGGGTCTGTAGGACTTAACTAGCTATATTTCGTCAGAGATAATGTATGTATCACCTTTACTAAGGATGCTATAGGGTTTGGTTGGATCCGAGTTTTAGTAAACCCAGACCCAAATTCATTGGGGTTTAGGATCTAAATTTTGTTGTATACCCAATCCATTAGAGGATAGGTCGGGTTTCTGGAAACAGAAATATCATAGAACTCATCAGGTGCTCAAGTTGGGTTTAGGTAATTGAATCTAGGTTCTTATTAGGTATCAAATTGTAAGGACTTTGAGAAGTTTATCAATAAAACACAAGTACATGCTTCAAAAATTAAAACGTGAACAATGAGTACTGGAAAGTTATTCATACAACAATGGCCCATAAAAAATTAAAAATGTATACTTTATTTAAAGTCAAAGTACAAACATCCAAAAATGTTCTAGCATGCAACCACTTTTATTCTTTATATCCTATTAAATTATCAAACAAATTTCGTGTGCCAAGAGTTTAGGAATATAAGGGTGTGAAAATAGAAATAATATTATGGGCTTGTTCTTTATGGCATCAAACTTTTCTAAGAATTTTGTAGTTTTCTGGATAAAGTATTACCTAATTCTTGGACCGAAAAAGAATTCACCCATGTTTCTCTGTTGTATTACGATTTTTTGCATAAGTTGCTAAGATTTATCCATCTTTGTTATAATACCTTTATGCCTTCAGGGTCAATTTGCATATTTTTCATATATTATTTCTTTTTGATTGATGCCCAATTTTTTTATGTCAAACCAGGCCTTTAGCCCATACAAAATTAGAGGGGTTACATAATACAAGGGCATGACAAGACAATTAAAAACGTATTTAATTAAACATGGGTAAGGAAAAAAAGGAAAAAAGAAGAAGAAGCTTGAATTCATTACCAGCTAGTAAAGGCGACTGGACACAATTTGGGGATTTTTTTGTTTAAAATATTAGTACCCAAAAATATGAAATGTATCTTGAGAAACACAGGTTGAGAACATCCGTAATGCCTGGCAAGAGAAAATATCAAACTCACCAATTAAAAGAAAGAGGAGGAGAAGATTTTTAGTGGGAAAAATGAAAGGCTTACGGGAATCCAGTGGATCTTTTGGATGGAAATTAACTAGGGATTATGGTAGGTGCCTCTTGGGTTAGGGCTTGTTACCAACGAAGAGAACGAGTGAGGGATCAAGGTTTGTTAGCAGCATATCAGCATGGGAAGGGCAATATAGAAATAAAAAAAATGGCCACTTTGCCTAGCTGATGGAGTGATGGGAAATCAACTTACCCATCTTCCTGGTGGGTAATTGTTTACACACATTTTTTTTTTTAGGTAAATGCTGCCCATCAGAAATTAATTTAACGACCACATTTTTCTCACATCAGAGCATGGATTGGTCACCATAAAAGTTGACCTACTTTTCCCTAACATTTTACATCCAGATGATGGAACCTGTATATAAATAACCTAGTTGGGGGTGGGACAAGTTAAGCCTAAAAATCTCAGACTTAGCCGTGACCCAAAATAGGTCGAATACAAGGTGTGTAACAGGTTGGAGTGGCAGGCCTAGTGTTCACAGTTCACGTGACAACGCTCGTCAAATTTATGAAAAGGGCATTAAAGTTAAAAAATTTCTTCTAAGCATTTGTCATATTCTATTGATCCATGGAGTTATTACCGGTATACATATCATTGACACCACAATCGTCAACCCAAAAATCTTTTCGTCTTCTACTCTATTTTCAATCATCTAAAGAAAAGTAGAAACAATATTAGTCTGAAAATATTTCAGAGCAGGTACTAGAAAGTAATGTGGACTCCATACATTTTTCGCAGAACTTGCATATATATCATATTGTAGCACTTTATATCTGAAAATCTAGTTCAACAGAATCTCTTGGATAAGTATGAAGCCCATATGGTGGTCCTCCTCTTCCCTGAAGCTCTCCATAAACGTAGAAGTGAGAGATTCTGGACCTATGGCTCTGGTCCTTGCTTCTCAGCTTTTAAAAACATCACCATCTGTACGTCCCACGGCCTGAAGAAGGCCTCCAAAGTCCAAACCACTCTCTGCACCCTAAGACCACGTACCCTATGTTTCCATCAGCTGAAATTTTTTTTTTTTCCTTCCTCTCTAGGCCTGCTCATTTTGGGCATATATCCTTCACCCCTGCTCTGCTTTCGGGTCCCTATGTAGCAGTTCATCCTTTCGATTCATTGCTAGCAAGTTGGCCATTGTACTGACCCTACACGCATCCATGTTAAGGGATTTATCAGACATCGACCTTCCAAAGTGTTCAAGGGAATTACTAATGATCACCTAAGACCATTGTAATGGCTTCAACTGTAATGAAGATCCATCGGACTTCTCAGATTCTTCAACCAAGAGCATTTTAATATGAAGAAGTCTTGGAGCACTATATGTATTGGAGTGTGCCAACTAGGCTGTAGCCCAGTGGTTGGTGGATGTTTCATGTTTAAACTTTGGGAGGCATTTTGCTCGGCACCTGATATTGGAAATTTATCCATTATATCCTTGAAATCGTTGGTGGCGGCTCTTGCTGAAAATGTTTGAGAAGAGGGCAAGGATTTGTTGGAAGATAATCCATCACTCGTGCACCATAGCCATGGAGTGAGATATGTTTCAAGAATAAGCTGATGGTGGATTATGGGTTTGAAATTGATATGATGACTGTTGTTCTAATTCATCTGGTAAGCATTTTGTTAACAAAAGTTGGAGAGGACCTTCACCATTTCGTTAGAACTGGTCCAATATTTTGCCTTGTCGTTCTCATATAAACCTGTACGAGAAGGACCAAGTTGCTGCCCCCTTCGAGGGGGAAATGGAAGGATGAATTAATACTTGAATGTGGCATTCAGTTGGCTTGTTTCCTTGGCAATGACCGCAAGGTCTAATTTTAAATCCCATTGAGTGTGATTGATTGGACAAATTTATTGTTTGCCGGTGAATGAGAGACCAAGTTAGCTCAGTCTTCCTCTGTTCTTCGGATGCATTTATTTAGTTTTAAAGGAAGCACACGAGGCTATCATGTTTTAGTTCTTTCGATGGACCCAATGACATGCATGTCATGCATGTCCCGATTTAGTGGACCTATTAAGAGCCTTAAGGAAAGCCACGCCAGCCACACTGTGCCACATGACCCGCTTCTGATGTAAAGCACAATAAATGATGACATGCAATGGTTGACATACATGGATTGAATCCAAATCAAACATTTATATATCAAAATCATTAGACCGTTATGTCAGCCAAAATGTAGCTATAATCATGTAGTGATTAATGGTTCGGACTCTACCTGAAGCTTTTCGAGCAATGACTTGGGTTGGTATCTAGTTCTGACCACCGAACATGACAATGATGATTCAGATTATTTTTAAGTTCTTGCCTAATTTCAATCATGTTATTTTATGTACATGTAATGGAGCTGCAAGCTTCATTTAATGGAGTTGTTGCTAAATGAGTCCAAACAACTCCAAACTTCACATCTTTTGAATTTTGAACTCTCATCATATCTTATTCTCATATTTCCAGGACTCGCATAAAATGATTATTACTTTTTTATTCTCATACTTCGAGGACTCGTATAAAATGATCTATTTTCAGAGTTTTCACTATATGTATGATGTAAAAGATCTTTAATTCAAGTGCTGCATCTAATGAGCCATATTTAGAATCATATCTCGGTATTTGTTGGCATGTAAGCTGAAGTCCAAGCATTTTAATTTTCAATACGAACGAAGTGTGCAGTATGAGCACTTGATGGATCCTCTCATGAAAATTTCCTCCTCCTAACACATGGTTTCTTTCCCAAGTACTCCATTCCTCCATCCTGGGCATAATATTAATATTTGTAAGCTGACTATTGTCTTTTTAGTGTTCTAGCTTCATATTTAACACCTACAGGCCCAGCATCACCACCCCAAAATTTGCATAAATGACATTCACGTATCATGCATGCATGGGCTTCTGCCAGCAGTCAGCACTGTCTCCGCATCAGTTGGCTGTGGGGGATGAGACATGTTTGCGCCGATGGATTCGGGTAAGATTTCATGTTAGGCTTCTAGTGTAAGAGAGATTCTGCAAAATAAATCAGATAGGAAGCAACGTACGTTTACCAATTGGCTTTGAGAGCATATATATGTATATCTGCATATTTTAAGTCAAAGGTTGTTACTTGTTATTATTGTCTCGGAGACCATTACGACCACTGCGTACCACCACGATCCCCACCCCTTGTCCTCCATGGGCCATGGCGTGCAATAAACTATGCGAGTTTCCTTAAACAAAAGGATTGCTGTCGTGTAGTACGCGAGCATGTGTTTGTTGTCATCTAAATAACGATTCACCCATGTCTAACCAATGTTTTTATGGTAAGTTAGTCTTCTATAAATCTTAGACAATATTGGCTCGAAGCATGAATAATACATCAGTTTGTAGAACTATTATGCCTCGTTGGTTCATCAAAATTTGAATGCGAAGGCCAGCTAGTTGGCAAGTGCACCAGGAGATTTCAAAAGCAAATGATCTTTGTTTTGCTCGCATCCACATAGCAATCCTAGCCTCGAGGTCCTGTTCTAGATTGGCTTTATCCTGCATTGAAGGTGGCCAGGGTTTCTAACACGGAGACATATATAGGGAGAAGATAGGGGTAACATCTACTGGTTTGAGGGTGCACCAGCACCCATCCTTTTCATATAAACACAATGGGGACAGACCTAACACAATCCTATGAGTTATGGTTGGCCCATCTCACATTAACTTTTCTGTATACCAATTAGCCTCTAAAGCTTACGTGCACTAGTTCTCTGCAAAAATATGCACATACCGAAAGTTTTTGATTGCCTCAATATTCGTCATTTGCAAAGTCGCCATCAATGCACGTATTCGAAAATAACAGCTCGGGCACGCAAAGGTTTGGACTTTTCTGTCAAGCAGATCCTTTTTCCGCAATAAGCCTTTCACCTCCCCCTCTCCATGGAGGGGAGAGGGGAGAGACTCTTTCTAAGTATATCGAAATTGAATAATAAATATATTCCTATCCAAAAAACATATAAATATATTTAAGTATAGTATATATTTGATTGAATTGATGGTTTTTATTACGTAATCGAGTTCTTATATGTTAAAAGTGTTACAGATATGTGAATGCAAGTTTTTTCTTTTCTTTTCTTTTTTTGTTTGATTGATTTTTAGCACTTTGTTAGTGTTCATAGAATGTGATAGGTTGGGAAGTAATTTCACCACTCCATTTCAGAGGTAAAAAGATATTTCGCCTTACATGACCAAGTGAAATGTAGTGGTAACTTCAGTTAAAAGAAAACAAATATTGGAAAGCTACTTGTTGTTGGTGCAATCCATGCAAAAGATGTCCAACTCCAAATCTAGAAGTATCACCTAGATATATGGGATCGGAGTTGCAGACAACAATGAAGCCACCTACCCTATGCCTTGAAATCCTTTTGAGTTCTGTGATAATTAACTTTGAGCAACAACTTTAGGGGTTTTTTACCAAAATAATACAAAAAAAAAAAAAAAAAAAAACCCAAAATACCGTCAGCCCAATTTATTTATGATAATAGGTGATTTTGGCCACGTGTCAACGTTGCTTGGACACGTGGCAGCTGGTTCGGGCGCGTGGCAGGTGACGTGAAAACGCGGGTTGAAATCGCGAATTCGAGAGTGAAATCGCGGGTTGAACTCGCGATTCTTTCTTGGCGGCTCGTTGTTGCGGATTTGGACAGAAAATGTGGGTTCAACCCGTGATTTCATTAAGAAAATGCGGGTTCAACCCGCGATTTCATTAAGAAAACATGGGTTTAACCTGCGATTTCAGGCTGAAAACGCAGGTTGAACCCACGATTTCAGATCGAAAACGCAGGTTGAACCCACGATTTCTCAGTTGAACACTTTTCTTCCGTAAGCGCCCGGGTTTTTGTATTTTACTTTGCGTTGCCGAGCCCATACCTTCGGTTCGTTGCCCCACCTTCGTTCCCGGCTGCCCCACCTCTGGTTCGATGCCCCACCTCCGGTCCCGGCTGCCCCACCTCCGGTCCCGGCTGCCCCACCTCCGGTCCCGGCTGCCGCACTTGTGGTCCTCGGCTGCCCCACCGGTCCCTCTTGGCTGCCCCACCGGTCCTTTCTTGGCTGCCCCACCGGTTTTCTCTTGGCTGCCCCACCTCCGGTCCACCGGTTCCCGTTTAGCTGCCCCACCTCCAGTCCACTGGTTCTCTCTTGGCTGCTCCATCGGTCTACTCTTGGCTGCCCCACCTATGGTCCCTAGGTATTTGTTTCTATTTCTAGATGGGTAGATATATTAAATCTGAATTTTATATTCTAACCGTTTGATCTATTTTTTTTTTAGGAATTTCAAGTGTATTGTATATCCACCGGTTCCCACCTAGCTGCCCCACCTGCAGGTATGATTTATATATCTTTTTATAATTAATTTTTGATTGTATTATATTTGTGATATTTTTTATGGCATGTTAGTTTAATTTTTGTTAGTATAATTTTTTATATAATTTATATAATTATATAATTATAAATATATAACGAAGCTTGCCCAATATTTATTTTTATATAATATTTAGAATTATACATATATAAAAAATAAATATGTATGTTTAGAATTGTATAAATTATAAAAATTAATAATGTTTATTATAAAAAACATAAATATTGGGATAAATGTTTAGGATAAACTTATATTTATAAATTTTTTAATTCGATATTAAAAAATATTATATAATATATACTTATAAAAAAATAAGTATTTTTAATGTTGAAATAGACATAAAATTATAGTAGTATATAAAATGAGGTAAATAAATATTAATAAATGTGGAATTCTTAAAATTATGTTATGAAAAAATAATATATTAAATTAGTTTATTATTGTATAATTTTAATAATTAGTTATTTATAAATATATAATTATGTAGGAGTAATAAATTAATATTGATTATATTATTTAATATAGGAATACAGATAATTGATATGTTTATTAAGAAAAAAATTATGATGTAAATAATAATGACTGAAATATATTATATTTTATAGCTTATAAATAAATTTTTATTATAATATAAAGAAGTTGTGGTACAAAATTAATATATCTGTAAATTTATTTATTTTAATTTTTTAGTTGTGCAGCATGAATATTTACATTGTGTAGTATGTAGATATTGTTATTACTGTATAAATTATGTGTCAAAATTGACTGTCAAGTTAAACATTCAATTTTTTGTATATACGAATATAAAATTTGCATTATATTGAACCGTAGACCCGTCAATTGATTAATATGCATAATCTATAGTATCCGTATATTTGTTTATATTTGTATGGAGTTGAGAATTATGCACATTAATCAATTGATTGTCCAAAAATGGATAGTTTGGGAATTGCAAATAATTTTACAGGTCAGTTTATAGTAATCAAAAAGTGTACAACGAAGAGAGAATGAAATTTTGAGTATCATTTTCCTTTTGTTCTTCACATACATAAATATTTATATATGGAGAACTATGGAGAAATGCTACTAAAAATTTATTCGGTCTTCGTTGCACACCTTTTGATTACTGTAAGCTGACTTGTAATATTAATGCAATTCTTGAATGGGATAGGACCTATCTTTGTCCAGTAGTTGGTGATAGGATGCATTTATCATTTATCATTTATTATCATGTTATTTATATGGTTTTATTATATATTTAATGATGGTATTATATATTTGAGAAATTTATCTCTAAACTTTTTTGATTTATTAAACATGTAGGCCATAATGGGAGAAACAATCATAGCCTTATGCTATATCAATAGTTCTATGATTAGAAGCAAATATGGTATTGAGTACAATCAGGGACCAAAAAAGATAATTAAAATTAAACATGGCATGACATTTGAAGAATTAGAGAATAAAATATATAGAATCTTTCATATTGATAGAAGTGAAAAAAAAATTGATCATGTATAGATATCCACAAGTTGTACAGGCGACATATATTAAGTATGAACCTGTTCCATTAAATGATGATGAGGATATGGATATAATGTTTTCAACGATCAGTTCACATCATTGTATATCAGGTGCAGAGTTGTACATAGATATTCAGTCTGTTGAAGCTTCTGAACCTGTTCATGAACAGGATGATTATGAAGCAGCTGCTCAAAATATAACAAACATTCATGTAAGTGAGCAGGTTATGTCATATTATAATCCGAAAACAGTAGACATTAATGTGCCAGAAAGTAATGTTAGAGAAGCATCGATATATACATCAACTGATGATACGGTACATTTAGACAATCAACTTTTTAATGAAAATGACGAAGAAATTGAAGATGATGTGACTGATGAACATAATGAAGCTGGTCTATCAGAACCTGTGCGAAGTCCACATGATATTCCTGTTCCAAATAAACCTATGTTTGAAGCCCCCTCTGAAACATTCAATCAAATTGATTAGACTGCTACTAATATGTCCATGTACTCTACATTGCAAGAACATTCTATTGCATGGCAAAGAGATGAAGAGTTACGTAAAGGACTTCGTTTCATAGATAAGACAGAATTACAAACTGCAATAAAGCTATATTCTGTAGACAGACATCACGAGTTCAAGGTGACTGAGTCTAATCCCAATTTATGGCATATGAAATGTAAGAATAAAGAGTCAGGATGTCAATGGATACTGAGAGCTATTAAATGGCATGGTCAATTTGAGATCACACGATATATTGGTCCCCATACATGCATATCTCCAATGATGTCTCAAGATCATTCTGGGCTGGATTCAACATTAATTGCAAATTAAATTCGGAATCTGGTCAAACAAATTCCTTCAATTGCTATTTCTGGACTTGGTGCAATGATTAAAAATAAATATAATTATACACCCAGTTACAGGAAATTATGTGAAGCGAAGCAAAAAGCAATAGCCATGCTTTTTGGTGATTAGGATGTTTCATATTATATGATGCCAAGATGGTTGCATGCTGCCGAAGAATTTAATCCGGGCACTAAGGTGAAATTTATCAGCATCCCTACTTGTATTCCATCTTGTGCTCAGTTTGATCCTGTTTTTTGGGCCTTTACACAATCCATTGAAGGGTTTAAGTCCTGTCGACCGGTAATAAATGTTGATACTACATTCATGTGTGGAAAGTATAGGAAGAAGTTGATGATTGCAACTGCCGTTGATGGGAACAACTAGATATTTCCACTTGCATTTGTGATTGTTGATGAAGAATCAGCTGATACATGGGGTTGGTTCTTAGCTTGCATCAGAAATTTTGTTACATCACATCAGGATATCTGTCTAATTTCTGATCGACATGCTGGTATATTATCTGCAGTGCAAAATGAGTATCTGGGTTGGCAGCCACCGGATGCTCATCATGTTTATTGTCTTCGTCACGTGGCTAGCAATTTCAATATAAAATTTCGTGATCCAAAATTACGGGATTTGGTGAAAAAAGCGGGATTGCAAACACAACCTAGAAAATTTCAAAAATTTATGCGGATCATTAAAAAATTAAAACTAGAAGCCGCTGAATGGCTGAATGATATCCCTTTAGATAAATGGACACTTGCACATGATGACGGTCGATGTTATGGAATGATGACAACAAATTTATCTGAGTGTTTTAATGAAGTTTTAAAAAATGCTCGATTCCTGCTAGCAAATGCATTGGTGCAGTTGACTTTCTTTCGACTTGTATCTTATTTTGATGGTCGACGTGCCCAAGCAAATGATGCACTTGACAGGAATGAAATATATACTCCTTTTGTTACGGGACACGTGATCTCGCAGTAAGCGAAAGCTACATCACATACTGTTACAAGATTTGATAGAAAAAGTGGCTTGTTTCAAGTAAAGACGGCGAGGCATGGTGCAAACTTGAACCGAGGCGATAATACACAGGTGACTATACGTTCTTTTATGTTTTATAACATAATATTTGTTGCCCAGATATGGTGCCCAAGAGGGGGGGTGAATTGGGTATTTTAAAAATTAAAGGCAATATATGTGCTATCAAGTTCAAAAGTGAAGAGTGATAGTGCTTTAATAATTGTGCAACGGAAGCAACGAAATAAAATGACAATTAATGAGCTAAAGAAGCTAAAGAGCAAACCAATGCAAACACACAAGAAATATAGTGGTTCGGTGCACCCAGCACCTACATCCACTCCCCAAGCTCCACTTGGGAATTTCACTATAATCTTTAGATTACAGCCGACTTGTTTTACCAGGCTCACAAGTCAAAACCTTACACACTTGTTTTGGCTTCGGGCTAACAAGCAACCCTAGTTGGTTTTATCAATTGGCTCACCAACAAACCTCACTCACTTGTTTTGGCTTCGGGCTTACAAGCAACCCTAGTTGGTTTTATCAATTGGCTCACCAACAAACCTCACTCTAGTTTCAAATTCCCTTGAAACTAGCTAAAGACAAAAGAGTATGAATACAAGTTATGAAAACTAAACAAACTCCTTTTGAGCAATAATAAATTCGTTGAAGCTCTTGATGGAGACTCTTCAAGCCTTTTCCCTTGGAATCTTTGGACCTCACTAAATGCCAAACACTTGAATGTTGGATTCCTCAAAGATGGAAGACTTTTTGGCTAGGGAATCTCTTGGTTTTCTCACTCTTTTTGCTTGGAAGTGATTGAAGGCTTTGTACTTTGAATCAACACTTTTTCACTTTGTCTCCTTGTCTTTTTTGAAGTTTGGTGGAGGTTAAATACCTCATTCATGCTGAAACAACTCCACAAGACCGTTAGATTCAAAAATATGGCCGTTTATGGCCGTTAGAAATCAAATCAGAAGTTCAGAAAAACTAGCCGTTATGCCATGAGTCGACCTCATGAGTCGACCTCTGGATCAAGTGTCGACCTCATGAGTCGACCTCCAGTAAAGTTTAGGCAAAAGTTCAGAATACCATAGTTCTGCCTATTTGAATTCTCAGGCTATGAGTCGACCTCTGGTGTCGACCTCTGGACAGGTGTTGACCTCTGGTGGTCGACCTCTGAAGCGTGCCACTGAGACTTTGCCGTGCCGGCCATGCTGAACTTTCCTTTTCTTCATGAGTCGACCTCTGGTGGTCGACCTTTGACAAGGTGTCGACCTCTGGTGGTCGACCTCTGATCTGAATTTTTCTGAAACTCTTTGAGATGTGCGTGCCATGCTTGAGTTTCTTTAAGCCTTTGTTTCTTTTGTCAAATATTTCTTAACAAGAAGGTCCATTATTAGAATTTTGATCTTGTTCAAGGTAGAAGAGCTCATTTCCAAATCAGGTAAACTTAGTTTCATCATTGTCCTTATGATACTCTTTTTGAATAACCTAAGTCCTGAAACTTTATCTTGAGATTAAACATTAGTCCAAACATATACTCAACCTTTTGTTAATCATCAAAACTAAGGAGTCAAAGCCAACAATCTCCCCCTTTTTGATGATGACAAAACCTTGAGTATATATGCAATTAAGTCCAAGAGCAAAATATAGCAATAATTAAAAATTTTCAAAGTATCCTTTCATGCAAGAGTGTATCATAAAAATTTTGTGAAAATATTCTCAAGAGTCAAAAAGATTTTACTTTTCATTTATTTCTTTCTTTTTGTGAAAACATTCTCATAAGTCAAGAAAGATAAGAATCGTATAAACTTTATTACTCATAAGATGGAGTCTTATAAATACATATATACTACTCTACTTTTCTACTCCCCCTTTTTGTCAAGAATCAAAAAGTTTATTGTTATAGAGAAGGATATGGTAATGAGACTTATGTTCAATTATAATGAAGTATTGAATATATGCTCCCCCTCAATTTGTGCATTCAACAAAATATTCTAACTTGAGGGTTTAAGAAGTTAAATGTTAAGAGCTGGTATCAGATAAAATGGCACAAAATAGATAAAAGCAAATGTATTCAGTTACAGAATTGCTTACAAAAAAGGCACAAAACACTGATACATCAGATCATACAAAAGCAAACTATGAGGCTACTCCTCATCAGAAGGTATGTCAAAAGATACAGGAGCCATGATCCTAGATGAGGATTTTGGAGTCCTATGAGAGGAACTCCGAGTCCTCAGAGAGGGACCAGACCTAGGGGTAGTCCTACGAGATCTATAAGTCCTAGGTAAGGGCTCCACAGAAGTCGAGACAGAGGCAGTAGCTGAAGGAGTGGACGGATCTGCATGCTGAGTAGACTGAGCTGGAGTCTGCCTGCTGACTAGCTCATAAGCTGTGGGATCATCGATGTCTGTCTCTGTATGCTCATCTATGTCATCCGGAATCCCAGTGATAGTCTCAAATAGTGACTCTGTAGGCTCAACATCAACTGGCACAGCTGTGGCTGGAGGATCTGAACTCTGAAAATCAGTGGAAGGAAGATCAGCTGAAGGGGGAATCTCTGGAGTCGGCTCTGCAGGTGGGACATCAGATCTACCTGCTCCAGGCTGATCTCCATCACTGTCACTGTATCCACTAGAGTCATCAGCATCATCATCACCATCATCATCATCATCATCATCATGTGGAGGAGATACTGTCGGATCTGCAGTCCCTGATGGCAGTGCTAATCTCAATAAGCTGAGGATCTGTCTGAATCCTGTATCCATACTAGCTGAGAGAGCACTAATGCGTGTGTCTGTGTGTATCCGCAGATCATGAATCTCCTGCCGTACACCAGTGATTCTGTCCGGACCTCTGAAATCTGATCAGTCACTCGCTGCTCGAAGTCCGATATCCTCACTGAAGTCCTCCGTGGTGTAGCAGTAGGTACCGGAGCTGATGAAGGTGGTGGCGTGAATGGCTCAGGCTCCGTAGTCTCTGTCTCCGGTGCTGGGCGAGGAGGTGTACCATGATCAGTAGGCCCTGAAGGCCCTGCCTCAGCAGCTCGGATCTCATCCTCCTCATCTGGCTCCTGGCCAGACTCTCGTCGTACCCATCGATCACTGATCAGTCGAAATCCCATCCGATGTAGGGATTTCTCTCCATAAGTATCTGTGTGCTGTAGCTGACTGAAGGGTATGCCGTCGAATGAGACACCATGCTCTCTGAATATCTGAGTCAGTCCCATACCGTACGGCTGAACGAGTCTCCTGTGAGAAGCTGCCTCACCCATCTGCTGAAGCATGATCCTGGGGAGGTTGATGGGAGTCCGCTGGCTCAGGGACACCATCAACACCAGCTCACGCTCAGTGATAAAATCAAATCTCCCGCTCTTCGGAATCAAGATACGGGCGATGATGTGATGCAGCACTCTCATCTCCAGTGAAAGCTGGTTAGCGGACACTGTGGAAATGCCGCTAACATCCTCACGCTCTAGGATACACCTGAAGGCGTGCTCTCTGTCGCTGATCGTAGTGGCAGCAGTGCCATGAAGTGGAATCCTCCAGATGCGACTGATGACCTCAGGTGTCACTGGAATCTCGATCCCTCGAACTGTGGCAGACCATCTAATGCCATCAGTGGCCATGGATCCATAGAACTCTCTGATGAGGTCTGGGTAGTATCTCTCGGACATGGTACAAAAATGAACCAGACCTGCATCTCTCAGTACATCTCCAATGAAGAAGTGATGCTGATCCCAGAATGGAATATCTACGCGCCTCCCATAAGCAATGTTCTTCCGGACTAGGCTGGCTGGCACTGGTGCAGGAGCCTCTGGGGTCTGCTCACGCTCATGTCTGACTTTCCTTCGACGCTCAGTACTACCCTGCCCCTGTTCCAATCTCCTTTTCCTTACTGCCAGGTGTTTTCTCGGACCCATGTGTAGGGATGAGGGGTAACTTAGGGAGAAATGTAAAGAGGTAAGGCAGAGAGATATTCACTAATTGGAAAAAAGAAGGAGAATGTGAAATAGTGAGATAGGGTTTGAGAGATTGGTGAAAATCGAGAGTAAATGAGGAAAAGGTAAGAAACGGACGAAAGAAATATGTGTTTTCAATTGAAAAACAACCGAGATTTGAGGGTTGAAGGACTCGAGGGCTTTCGGTTGTCCAAAATCAAGAAAACGGTCAAAAAGAGAGTTGATTCCAAGAAAAGTAAGAGAGGAGGTGAGGATTTCCCAAAAAGATCGAGGAGAGGGGTGGAAATCCACTATTTGGAGGTTTAGGGAAGTTGTAGGGGGACCACACGAAGGAGAGGAGAAAAAAAAATGGGAGAAAAGGGCTTGCGGACGGGTTTTAAAAACGCAGATTTTCGTTCAAGTGTCGACCTCTGAGAATTTTCAGGGGTCGACCTCAAGTGTCGACCTCCAAAGCTTAAGTGTCGACCTCAAGTGTCGACCTCCGAAAATCTCAAGTGTCGACCTCCAACAATAAATCTTCCTAAAATAAAATTCTGTAAAATTTAAAAAAATTGACAAAATTTAGAAAAATGACCTTTAAACATATTTGAGAATTTATAAATCATTTTTGAGGAATTTTGATGAAAAAATGAAGAGATTCAAGCAAGAGGATCAATGACTCCCAGTTCTCTTCTAATCATACAAAATCTATCTTCATTCAATGGTTTTGTGAATATATCAGCCAATTGATAATCAGTACATATAAATTCTAATAACACATTAGAGTTTTGAACGTGATCTCTTATGAAGTGATGTCTTATTTCAATATGCTTGCTTCTTGAATGTTGTACAGGATTTTTCGTTAAGTTGATTGCACTAGTATTATCACATCTTATGGGTGTCTTAGTTAGTTTGATGCCAAAGTCCTCGAGTTGTTGTTTGATCCATAAAATCTGAGCACAGCAGCTTCCAGCTGCTATATATTCGGCTTCTGCCGTAGATAGAGCAACCGAATTCTGTTTCTTACTGCTCCATGAAATCAAATTAACTCCTAGGAATTGACAAGTTCCACTAGTACTTTTTCGATCAAGTTTACACCCAGCAAAATCAGCATCAGAATATGCAATTAATTCATATGATGACTCCCTAGAGTACCAAAGACCAATTTCGATAGACCCAGATAAGTATCTAAGTATACGTTTTACAGCTAAGAGATGTGATTCTTTAGGAGCAGACTGAAAACGTGCACACATACAAACACTAAACATTATATCTGGTCTACTGGCAGTTAAATATAGCAATGAACCAATCATGCCTCTATATAATTTTTGGTCTACTGATTTACCACATTCATCTTTGTCTAATTTACATGAAGAGCTCATAGGGGTACCTATTGGTTTTGTGGTCTCCATCCCAAACTTTTTCAAGATTTCCCTTGTGTACTTGGCTTGATTGATGGAGATCCCCTCTTTGGTTTGCTTAATTTGGAGTCCGAGGAAGAAGTTGAGTTCTCCCATCATGCTCATCTCGAACTCACTCTGCATTAACTTCGCAAATTCTTGACAAAGACATTCGTTAGTAGCACCAAAAATAATATCATCTACATATATTTGTACTACTAAGAGATCATCATTTTTCTTTTTCAAAACAATGTATTATCTACATTACCTCTAGAAAAATCATTTTTCATCAAAAATGAACTTAATCTATCATACCAAGCTCTAGGAGCTTGCTTTAAACCATACAATGCTTTATGCAATTTAAAGACATGATTAGGAAATTCATGATTTTCAAAACCAGGAGGTTGTTCAACATAAACTTCCTCTTCAATAAATCCATTTAAAAAGCACTCTTTACATCCATTTGAAACAACTTGAAATCCATAAAACAAGCAAAAGCAAGTAAAAGTCTAATTGCTTCTAGCCTAGCAACAGGAGCAAAGGTTTCATCGAAGTCGATTCCTTCTTCCTGGTTGTAGCCTTTAGCAACAAGTCTAGCTTTGTTCCTAATTACAATACCATGTTCATCAAGTTTATTTCTAAAAACCCATTTTGTGCCAATTACAGAAACATTAAGGGGTCTTTCAGTTAAAGTCCAAACATTATTTCTTTTAAATTGATTTAATTCATCTTGCATAGCATTAATCCAATTACAATCTTTTTCAGCTTCTTCTATTGACTTAGGCTCTATCTGAGATACAAAAGCTAAATAATCACACACATTTCTAATAGAAGAGCGTGTACTTACCCCCTTTGATGGATCACCTATTATTAGCTCTTTAGGGTGTCCATGTGCATACCTCCATTCTTTAGGTAAAGGTTTTGGTGAAGTTGCATTGATTTCTTGAATTTGATCTTGACTTTCTTGATCATCATCTCCTTTGGGCTCATCTTCATTGATTGTCAATTGTTCAAGTTTCTTTGTACCTGTTTCAACATCAATAGAATCTTCTTTTCTAGAAGATTTTTCGTTAGATTCATCAAACACTACATGAATTGATTCTTCAACCAGAAGTGTTCTTCTGTTGAAGACCCTGTATGCCTTGCTAGAAGTAGAGTATCCTAAAAAGATACCTTCATCTGACTTGGCATCAAATTTACTGATATTGTCTTTGCCATTGTTTAATATGAAACAGCGGCAACCAAACACACGAAAATACTTGAGATTAGGTTTTCGATTTTTCCAAAGCTCATATGGTGTTTTCTTCAAAATAGGTCGAATTAAAACACGATTTAAAATGTAACAGGAAGTATTAATGGCTTCTGCCCAAAAATATCTAGGTAAATCGTTTTCGCAAAGCATTGTGCGTGCCATTTCTTCAAGTGTCCTATTTTTTCTTTCTACCACCCCATTTTGTTGAGGTGTCCTAGGTGCAGAGAAATTATGACTAATACCATTTTCATTACAAAAAGTTTCAAAATCATGATTTTCAAATTCAGTTCCATGATCACTATGCAAAGAAACAATAGTGAGATCTTTTTCGTTTGAAACCTTTTTATGAAATTTAACAAAAGCTGAAAATGTTTCATCTTTATGAGCTAAAAACATTACCCAAGTAAATCGTGAGTAATCATCTACAATTACTAGCCCATATTTTTTACCTCCCAAACTAGTTGTTCTGGTTGGTCCAAAGAGGTCCATATGCAATAATTCAAGGGGTCTAGTAGTAGATACTACTCCTTTAGGTTTGAAAGTAGATTTAGTTTGTTTTCCAAATTGACATGCAGCACAAATTTTATCTTTTTCATAAGTGTGTTTTGGCAATTCTTTTACAAGATTCTTTTTGCTTAATTTTGAAATCAACTGCATACTAGCATGCCCTAGCCTACGATGCCAAAGCCAACTAGTTTCACTTGCCTTGGCTTCCTTAGCCACTAGGCATTGACCACTTTCCATGGCTAGATCATCAAGATCAACCATGTAAATGTTTCCATGTCTAAGACCAGTGAACTTGATGCCATCGACATCTAGACTAGATACCATGCACAAAGATGATTCAAAAATTACTTTAAAACCTTTATCACAAAACTGACTAATGCTAAAAAGATTATGCTTCAATCCATCAACAAATAATACATTATCTATATAAGCATTAGGGGTGATATGGATTTTACCAATTCCGACGATTTTGCCTTTTCCATTATCACCAAAAGTGACATTTCCACCATCAATTGCAGCTAGTGATGAGAATTGCTTCACATCCCCAGTCATGTGCCTTGAGCAACCACTATCCAGATACCACATTCTTCTTTTATTTTTGGTTGCAAGGCACACCTGCAAAAAAAAGATCAAGTTGAAACTTTAGGTACCCAAGTCATCTTGGGTCCTTTAGGGTTAGTCAGGTTGGTTCCTTTTGGAACCCAAATCTTTCTAAAGGTATTTGATTTTCTTCTGTTACAAACATATGATTTATGACCTACTTTACCACATGCATAGCAGGTAATATTAGAAGATGCAGGTATGAAAAAGTTTTTGTAAAGTTTTTGCTGATTGTGTGGTTTAAATCCAAGTCCAGCTTTATTAAACACTGCATGTTGGCTATTTAAAAGCATATTTAGTTTTTCTGAGCTAAAGGTAAACTTTTCTACAAAAGGTTTTACTCTTTCTAACTCTTCCTTGTAATTCTTATTTTGAAGCAATAGTTCTTTGTTTTGTTTTTCAATGTTCTCATTAGTTTTAAGACTTCTATTATTTTTCAAAGAATTATTTTCTTTAACAAGATTATCTTTGTCATTTGTCAAAGTCTTTACATGTTCTTTTAATTTCTTGTTTTCTTGAGTTAAATTTTCAATTTCACTTGAAAACTTTTCTGAATCTTTTGTAAGTTCAAAGTTTTGCTTTCTTAATTTCTTATTTTTTAATTTTAATTTTTCATATTCCATTACTAAGTCATCAAAAGCATCATGCAATTCATTGAAAGTAAATTCAGTTTCAGGTTCAGAATTTACCTCATTATCTTCATTGGCCATGAAACATAGGTTGGCGACTACCTGCTGCTCTTCTTCACTGCTGGAGTCCTCACTCTCACTCCAGGTAGCCATCATGGCCTTCTTTCTCAACATCCTTCTACTTTTTTAAGCAAAGGGCAATCCGTTTTGTAATGTCCAGGCTTCTTGCACTCGAAGCAGATGGGTGGATCCCTTTCTTTCTCTTTCTCCTTGTTGTGATCACCTTTTTGTTGCCTTTTCTTGTAGAAGTCCTTCTTCTTTCTCATGAATCTTTTAAATTTCCTAGTAATTAGGGCTGTCTCATCATCATCAGCTTCTTCTTCAGATTCATCACTTGACTCTTCTTTTGTAGTGGACTTGAATGCTATGGCTTTCTTTTTCTTGTCATTGTCCACTATTTTCTGCTTTAGTGAAAGCTCGTAGGTCATCAGTGATCCAAGAAGCTGCTCGAGAGGCAGAGTGTTGACATCCTTGGCTTCTTCTATGGCTGTAACTTTCGCATCCCATGAAGCCGGAAGAGACCTGAGAAGTTTGTTAACCAGTTCACCATTAGATATAATTTTTCCCAAACTCCTCATACCATTTACTATATTGGTAAATCTAGTATACATTTCACTTATACTTTCAGTTGGTTCCATCCTGAACATCTCATACGTATGAATGAGCATGTTCACCTTAGTGGTCTTCACTTGATGTGTACCCTCATGGGTAACCTCAAGTGTATCCCAAATTTCTTTGGCGGAAATACAATTTGATATTCTGTTGAATTCACTAGGATCAAGTGCACAGAATAACAAATTCATCGCCTTAGCATTTAACT
Source organism: Areca catechu (assembly GCA_021397845.1). Taxonomy (NCBI): domain Eukaryota; kingdom Viridiplantae; phylum Streptophyta; class Magnoliopsida; order Arecales; family Arecaceae; genus Areca; species Areca catechu. The sequence goes on from CM038052.1 coordinate 7,891,033, forward strand.
CAGCTTGTTTGATGTCATTGTCATCCCATTCTTCTTCAGATTTTGGGGTGATAATGCCATTAACCAAGTGAGTGGGCTGATGAGGCCCTTTAGTGATTACTCTCCAAATATGATAATCTACAGCTTGTAAATAAATACGCATACGAGTTTTCCAATAAGTGTAGTTTGTGCCATTAAAGAAAGGAGGACGATTTGATGCTTGTCCTTCAACTATACCCATTCCAATTGGAGCGGCCATGATCTTTCACTCAAGATCGTTGGACCTACAAGAGAGTACCGGTGCTCTGATACCACTTGTTGCCCAGATATGGTGCCCAAGAGGGGGGGTGAATTGGGTATTTTAAAATTAAAGGCAATATATGTGCTATCAAGTTCAAAAGTGAAGAGTGATAGTGCTTTAATAATTGTGCAACGGAAGCAACGAAATAAAATGACAATTAATGAGCTAAAGAAGCTAAAGAGCAAATCAATGCAAACACACAAGAAATATAGTGGTTCGGTGCACCCAGCACCTACATCCACTCCCCAAGCTCCACTTGGGAATTTCACTATAATCTTTAGATTACAGCCGACTTGTTTTACCAGGCTCACAAGTCAAAACCTTACACACTTGTTTTGGCTTCGGGCTAACAAGCAACCCTAGTTGGTTTTATCAATTGGCTCACCAACAAACCTCACTCACTTGTTTTGGCTTCGGGCTTACAAGCAACCCTAGTTGGTTTTATCAATTGGCTCACCAACAAACCTCACTCTAGTTTCAAATTCCCTTGAAACTAGCTAAAGACAAAAGAGTATGAATACAAGTTATGAAAACTAAACAAACTCCTTTTGAGCAATAATAAATTCGTTGAAGCTCTTGATGGAGACTCTTCAAGCCTTTTCCCTTGGAATCTTTGGACCTCACTAAATGCCAAACACTTGAATGTTGGATTCCTCAAAGATGGAAGACTTTTTGGCTAGGGAATCTCTTGGTTTTCTCACTCTTTTTGCTTGGAAGTGATTGAAGGCTTTGTACTTTGAATCAACACTTTTTCACTTTGTCTCCTTGTCTTTTTTGAAGTTTGGTGGAGGTTAAATACCTCATTCATGCTGAAACAACTCCACAAGACCGTTAGATTCAAAAATATGGCCGTTTATGGCCGTTAGAAATCAAATCAGAAGTTCAGAAAAACTAGCCGTTATGCCATGAGTCGACCTCATGAGTCGACCTCTGGATCAAGTGTCGACCTCATGAGTCGACCTCCAGTAAAGTTTAGGCAAAAGTTCAGAATACCATAGTTCTGCCTATTTGAATTCTCAGGCTATGAGTCGACCTCTGGTGTCGACCTCTGGACAGGTGTTGACCTCTGGTGGTCGACCTCTGAAGCGTGCCACTGAGACTTTGCCGTGCCGGCCATGCTGAACTTTCCTTTTCTTCATGAGTCGACCTCTGGTGGTCGACCTTTGACAAGGTGTCGACCTCTGGTGGTCGACCTCTGATCTGAATTTTTCTGAAACTCTTTGAGATGTGCGTGCCATGCTTGAGTTTCTTTAAGCCTTTGTTTCTTTTGTCAAATATTTCTTAACAAGAAGGTCCATTATTAGAATTTTGATCTTGTTCAAGGTAGAAGAGCTCATTTCCAAATCAGGTAAACTTAGTTTCATCATTGTCCTTATGATACTCTTTTTGAATAACCTAAGTCCTGAAACTTTATCTTGAGATTAAACATTAGTCCAAACATATACTCAACCTTTTGTTAATCATCAAAACTAAGGAGTCAAAGCCAACAATATTGTATGTTGGTTACATATTCATTTCTGTTACGTTAACATACAGGTAGTTTGACTACAGCATCGGACATGTACATGCCAGAAATGGCAGTGTTATCATTTACCCTGCTCTCATGTAATGGCTGCATGTGCACATGTTGCAATTGATTTCTATAAATACGTTGATCGATGCTACAGCTGATCGGTGGATGTTTGTTTATGGATAAATCTGGTGATAAGATGCATCTCATGTTCCTACCCCTACTTGCGGATTTCGAGAGTGTTGGTCATTATAGTTGGGGTAGTGCAGGGCTCGCCTGGTTATATAGAGAGTTGTGTAGGGTGAGCAGGAGAGATGCCACTGAGATAGCTGGTCCTTTATTGCTTCTCCAGTTATGGGCATGTGATAGATGTCCTATCCTAGCTCCATGCAGATTATTTCACCCGGCTCAGGATCCAATGATCGATTTAGATGATGGAGGAGCTGGTTTACCACAGGGTCTGTTGAGGATGCGGTAAGTTATAAATTTATTTAAATTTAATGATTACTCATATTTATTGGTATATGTAAATTAATTTATTTAATGTACAGTTGGAGAGATGATTTTGCCATTACGGAGGTACCTACACATGTTCTCTCTTCGTATCGACATTTGATAGATCACCTGAGTCTATATCAGGTAATAACTAGCACTTATCTTTGTCAACAGTTAAATATTTTTATATTACTTATTTAACACATACTTGATATTGTTCATTAACAGGTGATATGGATGCCATATACGGACGACGTACTTGCACATCTACCAGATTACTGCCTTTATGGTCAGCATATATGGCGTAGTAGAGTGCCACTCATATGTTTTTATATCGTAGAGTGGCATTTTCTTGATAGAGTGCTGTGACAGTTCGGATTTCGACAGGTTGTACCCAATCGATGTGCTACAGATCGTGCACTGCATCGTTTCGATCTTAGGGGATGACCCGATCAGGATTGGAGCAGCAGTCATCGTGCATATATTCGGTTATGGGAGAGCCATCATGATTCGATTGTAGATGGTGCTCCTGCTGATGGTGCTATGCATTATCATGATCCATACATGCAGTGGTATCGCGGCATCAGTCGACGATTTATCGATCGTGATGGTGCGATGCATGATTATGTGGTATGAATTTTTTTTTTATTCTATTACACATCGTTATCATATATTTCATATTTTGTTTAACTCATTAAATGTTTGTAACTTTCAGACCATTGGCATTGCGATGATTTATCATCTTGCTATGCCAGATTCCATAGCGACGTCTTCGTAGCATATACAGGACATATGTCAGTCCACTCTTAATGTTGTTGGTGAGTTTGCACTTGTCCAGTTACGGGGATTTGCTCGGGAGGACAACAGAGACGACGAGACTCCAGAGCCTTATCTTTATCCATATACTCTACATCAACAGCACCTCTCATGTTCAGCCTTATCGATATGTATCTACGTCTACAGCACCTCCTGCTTAGCATACACGAGGTACTCGATGATTCAGTATATTTTCCTTTCCGATGCAGGAGTACGATCCATATATGTCCGTCGATAGTTTTTTCCATGAGGATGTGAGATAGTTCATATCTACGGAGGATGCTACTGCACATTTTGAGTACGCTGCTGGATCGGACTATCCGATGCATCCTGATTACTCAGGGCATGGAGGAGGACAGCATATAGGCGATGGGTCCTCGCATGATGTATCTGCATCGTATGCATTTCCTGATGTACATGATTCGTCGGTGCATCAGGAGCCGATTGAGGCAGAGCCAGTACGTCGTCGACAGCAGCCTCCACGTACGAAGAGACGGCCACCATGCGGGACTTAGGATTTTTGTATTTTATTTTTTCACTGTTTGAACTTATTATATTGTATTATTATATTTTATAATTATAATTATCACATTTTATAATTTACTTTTTCACTGTTTAAACTTATTACACTATACGTTGTTACCGGACCGGTTCCAATCCTATAATCCTAAATTCTAAATCCTAACACGTAAATCCTAATTTCTTAAAAAGAATTGTATTACACAGGAATATATGGACTAACAAAATAATTAAAAAAAATTTATCTTTTTAAAATTTATAATAAATTATTAATTAGTGGAAAAAATTTAAATTTAATAAAAATAATATTATAAAATTATTATAATGAATTTCAGAAGGACGGGCGTCAGTCGATACATTTTGATCGGACATAATGATGGGTCGGGATCGGCTCTTTTCCGGATTTATTAGCAGATCAATATTGGATCGGTCCAAACCGAGCCAAAGGGATGCCCGATGCTGGTCCGAAAACTAAATATATCCAAAATTCGGTCCGATTTTTTTAAATACTAACCTAAACTGACCCAATTTCGGGGTGGCATGGATCAGTTGCACCCCTAAAAATTGTAAACCCTAAAAAATCTTTACCCTAAACTTAAACCTACCTAATTTCTTTTATTAAATTAATAAATATAACTCTTATTTAATAAAAAACAAAATTACGAAATATATATATTTTTAAAAATTATTATAATTGAAATCACGGGTTTAACCCGCGTTTTCCTGAATTCGCGGGTTGATCCCGCGATTTCTTTTAAACCCGTTACGAAAGACCGAAATCGCGGGTCCAACCCGTGAATTCCGTACAGTGGATTTCACTTTTCCATATGAAATCACGATTTTTTTTTTAAAAAAATTTATTTCGCTTTTCAGAAGCAATATCAATCTTTTTTTTTTTTTTTTAAAAAAAAGGTCATCATTTAGGACACCAAATGCAAATCATTCAAAACATCTTCTATGACTTGCCAACTAGACGTGTCTATTGACCAGTGCATATGGAAAAGCGAAATATGATTCAGCTCACTAAAATGATGAATTTTATTCCTGAACTCTGTTTAGCCTAATTTGTAATGGTTAAAATGATTGACATTGCTCTTTGATTAATTAATAAATATAACTTGATGTTGAATAGATGCAGCAATGCTTTATATTGATATTGCTCCCTTTTACTTTAAAAGATACCGATCCCACCAATCTGTAAATAGCATCAATTTTGGAATAATTTACAAGCACTCAAATGCATTATTAGATGCCTTTTTAGGAGGTTAGCTAACTTCTTCAATTAGAAACAAGGTGTTATCAGAAACAGCTTAGCAACTATTACATCCATGCTACCCAGAAATCACAAGAGGATTCCAATTGATGATGCAAAAGTTGTTTGGCTCCTCTCTGGACTCAAAATACTAGCATCCTCCTCATAAACTCGTTTGTCATCTTTCTCTTGTTGGTAAGATATGTGTCCACACAATACTCTCCAAATTGTTAGCCCGTGAAATTTTCTCTTGTTTGTGATTATTTGCCATCATGACTTACAAGTCAGTCAATACAACTTTAAATGCTTTGCCTCCCTGGGCAAATTAAGATCTTACTGAAGCACAAGTTATGCATGTGGCTGCATTCACTCACACGACCCCATGGTCCAAGACTTTGAGTGGGTGCAAACTAGTAACAGACTAGCTAGAACTGCAGCAGAAAGATGGCCATTCATTGGCCAAGGATTGTCATTTGCCCTGCTGATGGCCTATTCCAAGAACTCATATGGTCCAGTTAGTCCCCACATTAGTTTAGTTTGCCTGTTCTCCATATCAATCCTTCTTTAAAGCTGTTGCGTTTTTCTTTTTTTTCGGACTGCAGCACCTCAGTTCTCCTCTCTTCCTCTGCAGTGCACGGTACATTCCTACTGCACCATGGCGTACACCTCATTGAATGCAACGTCTGCAATAGGGTTGCAAATTTCCACAGGGTAGACAGTGGGCTTTCCTTTTGAAATGGGGGCCTGTGTCTCGAGGAATAGTACTGCAGGCCAGAGCATTCCTCTTATGGGAATTTGTAGACCCTTGTATTGGGTTTTCTTTGGGTGCGCACGAAGGAGGTCTGGTGAGAGTCCGGGTTATTAACGGTTAGTCTATTCTGGTGCAGTGTTTTTGTTAGGGGCTCAACTGGAAGTCTGGAATAAGGAGTGGGAATTTCCTGGAACAGGTTATTAACTGATTAATTAAGAGGTGGCTTTGAGTGAAAAGGGGAGTCCTTTAATGAATGGCCGCAGAAATTTAGGAAGTGGATTTGGTGCAAGAAAGGCCTCAATGTCACCCTGAAACTCGCGCAAGAGGGAAGGAAACAAAGAACCTTTGGAATAAAATGAAAGAAACGGGTATTAATCCAACTTGGAACCACTGATGTTCCCATTAGTCCAGAACATATATTTTCAATGCCATTCTTTTTATGGGTTTCTTTTCTTTGTCCAGTCTATTTCAGGTGGTTAGCTGAAACCGGTTAACTACTCCCTCTAGTTAAGGACTGTGTGCGTCTGTGTGCGTGGGTGTGTGTGTGCGTGTGTGTGGGAGGGAGAGAGAGAGAGAGAGAGAGAGCGAGCAAGCGGCAGCCATGTGTACTGCTTACCAAGGGCTGGGGTTGGACAGAGGGAGTTGCGTCAAAGCTTGATTTCCTGCCGCTGAAAAAGATAGGTTGTATGGTTGTAATGCCTCTGCAGGGCTCATACAACCAGACAGCACGGTAGAGTTTATTTTGCCAAGGGAGGGAGGGACAACAACTAAAGAGAGAGAAAGAATACTTACATCTCACACATGTGGTGAGAGGACATCCACACGTGCTGTAGGGAGAGAGTCCGGGGTGTTAAAGAAGGGAACGGGTTGTATCTTTGTAAAGGGTGACGACTGGGCTAGCCAGGGAAGGGTGAAAACCTGAAAGCAAGGAGTTCTGTGGGATCCTGTTAGAACACTTTTTGTTCCTTGTAAATTTTTTCCCTCACCTCCAATCTCCTCCTTCATCTAACCTCTGCTTTCCTACCATCTCTTTCCGTCTCCTTCTCTCCTTCCACTGCCTGTCTCTCTTTTAATGGCCTTGCAACAAGGTGGTGGAAGTGAAGGCATGGAAACCAGATTTGGCTTTAGGAGCTACTCTCCTTCTTCTTCCATAGGGGTGTTGGCTGACATAGGTTCTCTCTCCATCAACCCTACCACTTCGGTGGGGAGCAATCGCTGCACCAAGAGCTTTGAGAAGACCTCCTGGACCTTCCATTTTATGCAAAAAAGTGAGGTGGGGCATAAGTGTTTTGATGGCATTGATGGCCCTGGAGAGGAAGAGCCCATTGCCATCGGAGAGGAGAGCCCAGATGGAGAGAACACCAATGAGAGCTCACAAGGTGGGAAGGAGACTGTTGACTCATGCGGTCAGTCGAAGCTCTGTACCAGAGGCCATTGGAGGCCTGCAGAGGACTCGAAGCTCAGAGAGCTCGTGGCTATCTATGGTCCTCAGAACTGGAATCTCATAGCAGAGAAGCTTGAGGGTAGATCAGGTAAAACGAAAAAAAACGTTTTCATTTACCATTTTTCATTATAATTAATATCGTTCTGCTGGCTTAAAGCTGGAAGCATTGTGATTTTTCGATTGGTTTTATCTTGTTTGATATATATTTTCTTTGGCTTGCGGGTTTGAAGGGAAGAGTTGTAGGCTGAGGTGGTTCAACCAGCTGGACCCCAGGATCAACAGGAGGGCTTTTAGCGAGGAGGAGGAGGAGAAGCTAATGGCTGCTCACAGAATGTATGGGAACAAATGGGCCATGATAGCAAGGCTTTTCCCAGGGAGGACTGACAATGCTATCAAGAACCATTGGCATGTGATCATGGCTAGGAAGTATAGGGAGCAGTCCAATGCTTACAGGAGGAGGAAGCTGAGCCATGCTGTCCAAAGGAGACTGGAGGAAGGTGCAACAACTACAGCTACAGCAGCGGTCTCTGTGTTTGGTCACTGTCCATCTCCCTCCCTCACATTTGCTGCTGCCGTCGATGGCTCCATTGGCTTACATCACATGACACTTGGTGCAGGGGACTCGGTCTCAAGTCACAGTGGCTTTTATACCCAGCAAACACCCTTTAATTTCCTTTGTGGTTTGTCCCTGCTGTCCCATTTTCCTCTTCTTCCCCTTCTACGACTGCTGCTATATCTAGCTCCTACCTAGTTCTGGTACTATGACGCATTTTGTTCCATTAAGCTTTTTTCAACGTTTCACCTGTTGCATTGGTTCCGCTGTACTTAGAAAGCCCTTTCTTTTTTCTCTCTTCTTTCCAAATTGCTAGCTTTAATCATCTAGGGAACTAGCTATAGTTCCGTGCTCATTTTCCTCTTCCATGACCCAGCTCCCATTAAAGCTTGCGTGAAATGAGAAGTGTGGAGATCAAAACTAGAACCCACCAGGAATTCAAGCAAGGCAAACTTGTACAGAAGCTGTAGTTGTACATGCGTAGAAAATTACTATAAAAAAAAACAAGAAGGGGCAAAACCAAAAAAGAAAAGTACGAGAATAATCTATCCACATCAAAAACCATGGTAAAACTGGTCTAACTTTATGCCAAAGTCCAAACCAATATGGAGAAATTATTCCTTAACCATGTGAAGGTTGAATGGGTCCTCTTTTTCCTCTCTATTTGCACAACTTCAATGTGTGTTTGGTATGGGTGCAGGTATGGAGGGTCATGACAAGGCCAATTTCCATGGTATCAGCTCCTGGGATCGGCCAAGGGATGACTCCATTTGTTTTTACCACCACCCTCCTTTTATGTTGGCAATGCAACAGTCAAGCCATGCATCACACTATTCGGATTCCACAGCCTTGGCTGCATCCCGGACCTCAGCTATCGAGTCATCATCATCCCAGGAGAACAGAGAGAGCGGCCACTTTGAAGCCACCATCTCGCCACCGTTCATAGATTTCCTTGGGGTTGGAGCAACATGAACCGGACGGAAAGACCAGGCCCAAGAAGATGAGGGTTGGTTTTTTTTAGAGGTGCATATATGGTGGTTAGAAGCCCAGAAGCCATCATGGGTAAATGAGAGCACTGCGGTTGAGGTGGGTGGCAAAAGTAACATGGGAGAAATTTCCTTAGCTCGAGTTCCATGTAACTTCGGTTGAAACATAAACTTTTCATACGAAAAGGACAAGAAATGGTCTTGTAGATTACATGGTAACCCTTCTACATTTTCTCTCTCTCCTCATTTAATTGGAAGAAGAGACTCGCTGAAATAAATTACAAGATACATGCATGGAGATGGAGCACAATGTAAGGTGACATACGTGATGTTTCTTCTGACATCGAGGGAATTGTAACCATTTTATTTGAGCAGATTTTGATGTTCTTTTGATAATTTGATAAAAAATATCCATCTCCGAAGTGTAGGGTGTATCAAGCATTGACAACAAAGGTCTTAATATTCAGCAATTACTTGAACAGTAAAAACCTCCAAAAGTTGAGTGAAATAGAGAACGAGGAAAGGAGTAAGTTGGTTCCGCAAATTCATCAACCATCATAACAAGTATATATATATATATATATATATATATATATATATATATATATATAATTATAACAATCCGAGTGATCAAAAGGTTTTTATTTTAACTCAAAGGCTTCTTTAGAAATAATAAAAGAATTACCTATAAGACGGAGCTGTTCTCCAGGTTGGAACATAACTTCCCTTGTTGAAAGAGGGGTACAACAATAAAAACACAAAATCTCGCTAGTTAATAGTTATATTTTCAGAAAAGAAGAGCTTTCACTTGTATCAAATAAAAAGAAGAAGAAGAAGAAGAAGATTATATATTGACATATTCATGTCCGATACTTGGTACTTCCTTCATACCGAGTCTCAGTTCAACATTGATATATTTATATACAGTATGTCATGCACCAGCATAGCAATCTTAACTATTTTAGTTGATCTAATGATATTTTTAAGCTATAAAGTTGAGGATTAAGAGCTGATTGGTAGTGGTTTGGAATACAATTAATTAAGTTTAAGATATTACAGCCTGAAAAAAACCGAAGTTGAAGACATATTGATGCTATCATTTATTATCATTTGGACTTTATACCGTTTATATTTTATAAGAGTTATATGAAGTTAAATAACGTTGTAAACAGGAATAAAAATTCTATGGGGAGCCCTTTACGGTGTGCATTGCATAGAGAATTCTCTACGGAACACCTCGTCAGTGATTTTTAGAATCTCGAGGCATGGCTCGTAATGAGCCAAAGGAGGCTTACGTGGGCTCTATTAGTTCGTTCTTGGTCCGATGGAAAGATATATCCCAAATTCCCAATCCCATCCTCCTCCTCCTCCTCCTCCCTCCCCCCGTCCTAGATCCAGCCACCGCGATTACGCAAGCTTCCATCTCACGGGCCACCCCTGGCCCCGATTCGACCACTGGCATTACCGCCGCACAAGTACCCTTTGCCCAGCCTTTGAGCATGACCCCGTGCTTCCTCTCAGCCTTTCTCCTTCCCAATCTCTAGAAAGCTTTCGTCCAGGCCATCGTCACCTGTGGTTATCAGCTCCACTATTCTTCTTGTCACCACCACCATATCTTGCAACCCAAGGCAATGTTGATGATGATCACCAGCGTCCATTACTTCGAGCAAGCCCAACCCATCAAGCGACCTGTGTGATTTTTAGCGCATAAGGATTTGGATTTCATAGTTTTCAAATAAAGTCTTCTGATGCCTTGCACCATTAATCTCAAAAAGAAAAAAAAAGAAAAAAAAAAGGATTTAATTGTAAAATGAAGGACGGAAGCAAACGTGACCTCTTAGGCATCATTCTCCTGTGGGTTGTTAAGAAACAGGGGAAAACCACATTCCAAGAGGGGAAAACGCAGCAGGGGAAAAGAATTATCCAACGGGAGCTTGCAAATGTTTGGAGAAATTTGAAATGATGTGATGACAATGACGATGATTGCGACTACAACCAAACAATAACGTGAAACATTAACGGCATGGTAGCATGATTAGCACGTGTAGTACTTGACAAACCTTAGCGATAAATATTTTCTAGCTATAAAGCAGGGGCAGCTTCGGCTAAGCTACCTCCTACTTCAATAAAAAAAAATTAAAAAAAAAAGAAAAAAAAAAAAAAAAAAAGGAAGAAGCCCACTTCCAAGTTGTTGGATTCGATATGTATTTGTATGTTAACCATGAGAAGCAAATTAATGGATTTAGCTTTGCAAAGAAACATGTAAATGTTTAAATGTAGAACCTGAGAAGATCATATGCATCAACTAAATATAGGAAGCATTGGGCGTTTAGGCATACCTTTGGAAGGAGAGACTAACTTTACACTCTGGATAATTAAACTTGATCTCGTTTGTGTATTAACAAGGAACAAGTTCTAAATTTGAAGCAAACATTACATGCACAAGATTTTTGATGTCGATCCTATAGAATCAGGCAATGTATTCCAATGGAGCGAGTCACAGAAAGTCCTGTTTTATATGTTTTTTTTTTTCCCTTTTTCTGGAGAACTGACTCATGCTAATTATCAACATGTTTAGCTAAAATCCAACTCGACCAACTCAGCTTGCAAGTTTTCAAACCATTCCATGGTTTAAGAACAGAAATTCCCCCTTTGTTTTTTTAATCAATGCCTACAATGCATGGGACTCATCATTTCCATGAAGGTACATTAACAAAGACTAGCTACTGTCACTTGTTGCTTAGTTACAAATCCAAGCCTCCCCAGCTCAAAAGATAAATTTGATATAGAACAACAAGTCAAGCTAATTTTATGGGCGAGTCCAAACATGGCTAGAGTTACAAAGTAAAGTTAGTCTTGCTCGCAATCAATCTCCATATAATCTGCATCTGAGTGATGTTTGACCAAACCCCTTCTTTCATAGCATGCATTTATAGGTGAAAAACCTATGTTTAACTTGCACTTGCATGTCCATATCTATTAGAAATTCATAAGCTTTTAAGTGCTGGCAACAACATTACAAAAAAATAAAAAAAAAGTTTAGTGACGTGGAGAAGAGGAATAATTGTAGCCTTGGTTTGGAGTCCATGTGGCTATGTAGCTGTCTCTTTGTGGGAGTACGAATAGTTCTTTCAAAGAATGGGACTGTGGGAGTATCCAGCCAGCCTTCACCCCTCGTGGGTCTGCAGCAGAGCTCACACTTCACACTGATGCAGATTCTTTCCTCCCCTTTGAGCAGCAAATTGACAAGCATTAATGGCCAAAGGTGTGCAACTGTTATTGCTGCTCACCAACAAGGGAATCAGGGCAGGTTGTGTCATGCTTTCCTCCCCTCCTTCCCATATAGGCATGGAAGCCCTGCAACTTTTGTTCTGTACCCAACGAATGGTCAGGGCTTGGGATCTAATGCGTGTGCCGTGGGATCATACATGACACGCTTCCATTTCTCACGCAACATCATCATGAGATGATGTACACCCGCCAACCAGACACAGTTCATGATATGGTTTGTCAGACTAGGTTCCTCCCTTGCCAACGTTCACTTTCATGATGGTTCTCTTTCTATCATGTCTCCCTTGCTTTCTTCTCTGGCACCAAGCCAATTATTTCGAACCAAACCGGTTGATATGGCCCATCAGCACCAAATCGATGACCATGACCTTGGTATTATGGAGCTGCTTTTGGATGATCAAAGGGTGATTATGTAAAAGCACCAGGGATGGATTCATCTACTTGATGGCATGGATCAATGGCATTGCTGTGATGCTGATACTACTGCTAGCATGCACCATGCATGCAACTCAGTAGCCATTGCACTGCATGCTATGAAGCCTTGTCTAAAATCTAAAGTACCATTTGAGGTTGGCTACAAGATTTCTTGTATTTTGATTATAGCTACTAAAAAGGAGGTGTGTGATTGTCTCGTTGTAGTAAAAAAAGAACAGCATGGCAGGGCATTTGCATCTTTAACCGGAGTGAGAAGGTGGTGTTATGTTGCATCGAGAGAAGTATAAAACTACAAACTGGGAAAAAAATTGGTAGCCTGAAGAGGCTAGAGATCCTGCAATCATGGAAAGACTGGATACAATCAGGAAACCTCCTTTTAGATTTGTTATGATATTCGAGCACGAGCATGATTTGGGAGTCTAACAACGTCTTGTACGTCTGTTATCTGATTTCTTAAATTAGGGGAGAACTGCAAATGGGTGCAAATTAAATTCACAATTGCATGATTTCTGGAAATTTATCTACTCTTTGCTAAATGTCCTCCATCCATAATCCATGTTTGCTCCCCCCTGCATGGATTATATTAAATGCATGCAATTTCACTAAGAGGACTGGCCGCATTATTCTCATGCTCTTGGAAAGCTTGGTATGGACATGTTGGAAGGAAAGGAATGCTAGACTATTCCTAGACAAACACAAATCCCTTTTTGCAACTGGGGCTGAAGCAATTCATAATTTTAATGACCGGTCCATTCTCTGCAACGATACTGAGCTAGCTGATTTTGGTTTAATATGGGTGAAGATCGGACGGGGTTCTTCTGCTTAATCTAGTTCAATGTAACACTCACTGCTTTCCTCTCCTGGTAACACACATACACACACTCTCTCTCTCAATGGTTTTACCACTGTTTTATCCTGTAAAACTTCACTGTTTCACTGCCTATAATCTCTCTTTATAACTTTGTTTTTGTTTTCAATGAAGTTGGGTGGCGCTGTTGAGCCTCCTATTACACTAAAAAAAATAATAAATTCACTTGCAACATAGTTCAGTGTGATTTAAAAATTTAACAGTGTTTGTTAAAGTAACTCCTATATATAGCGGACTACCTCCTGTAGCTCTTGTCTATTAGAAAAATGCTTCTGTATCATTTAGTTCGTATATCTCCTTTGAGAAAATTTAGTTCATATATCTTCTTTCAATCGATCAAACCGACATATCCATAAATATTTATTAAATTAAATTAAAAATTAATATTCTTAATATGTAAAAATCTTGATATTCTTTAAAAAAATTATAACATTTTTTTTTTTTTTTTTGAGTGAAAAGATTCTGATAACATTCTAGACAAATTCAAACTTAAGGGAGAGAACAATGACGAATGACTCAATTGATAAGGTCACTGGATGTTGATACAAGATGATCAGATTGGAATCTCACCCTTACCTGATTCCAGTCAAGCTTTTACCCATCCTCTGCTTCTTTAATAATAATAATAATAATAAAAATCCACAAAGATAAAAACCACCCACCATCAGCAACGGGGCTCCATTCTTGCCAGCATCAATTAATTCATTTACATTTTGACTTTTCCTTTATATCAATGTCAATGTCAACATATCAGAGTAATGGATGAGATGTAAAAGAAGATAATAACCGTTATCGTAAATTGCACTCTTATAATAGTAGTAGAAGGATGAGTAGAAGCTGCATGTCCTTCATTAACTTAACAAACTCATTGAAGTCAATCTGGCCATCCCGGTTTTCATCATGCGTTTGTGATCATTTGTTTGCATGCTTCCAAGGACAACCCTTCCCTGTAGCCCAGATTGGAGATAACATTCAGCAGCTCCGTTGCATCAATATATGAACCCATCACGGTTGCTGTCAAACACATGGAATGCCTCCTTCACTTCTTCCAAGCTGGGCTCCCTCTTCTCAAACATGGAGTAAAACCCATCACAACCCATGTATTCCTCAAGCCACCTGCCTTTCTGACTACAAGATATGCCCATTCTCCCCATTACCATCTCCACATCTTCAGTGCTGAGCTCAAGATCTCCTTTAGCTGGACTAGATGCGTTCTTTTTCTGTTGTTTACCGAGAAACTCATTGTTCGATCCAAGCAAACACAAGAAGTGGAATCCAAGAAAACAAAGGAAGCTCCAAAAGAACTTGTGAAGTTTGATGACCCAGTAGATGGTTGTATAAGAGAACAAGAGAGAGAGAGAGAGAGAGAGAGAGAGAGAGAGAGAGAGAGAGAGAGAGAGAGAGAGAGAGAGAGAGAGATATGACTTTTCCATTGGTTTTTCTGGCTCATCTGAAGAAAAAGAAAAGGTGAAGAAAGTAGAAGGGTGAGATGGACCGCGGCTACCATGCGCTGTTGTAATAGAAGAGGATGAAGAGAAGAATCCCACACAATGAAGGAAGAGAATAATATTAATAATGGAAGGAAATTTAGTATTTCTTTTCTAAGAATTATATCATATAGTTCAAGTACATCTTCTTATATAGAGTCTCTCACAACTCTTCAATTACCTTCTATACAAAATACCAAGAGTCATAATTAAGAATGACACTTCAGTTTCATACAAGAAGAAGAATTAACAATACATTTCATAGGGAATAAAAAAAAACATCTTAAAGTCTCTTGGGAATACAAAAAAATTCTTTGACCAGCAAGTAACATTTCTTAGACCAAAAGACTTAAAGAGTTGGTCAAAGGAGTCTTTTAGGGATGTGAAAAGCAATAAATTTTGTTTATATTTCCAACATCATCTCTTAAACCAAATTTATTGCATCCTTCATTCCGAGTAGCACTTTGAATTTGAGAAAAGTATCTGCCTTGAATGGTTTGGTGAAAATATCTGCTACCTGATCTTCGGTCTTCATATGTACTAGCTCAATCTCCTTCTCTTTAACATGTTCACGGATAGAGTGAAAACGAACATCAATATGCTTGCTCCTTTCATGGAATACGGGATTCTTGGCCAATGCTATTGCCGATTTGTTATTAACTCTAATTATTGTAGTTTTTTCTTGCTCAAAATAGATTTCTTTTAACAACTTCCTTAACCAAATAGCATGTGATACACAAGCCGATGCTGCCACATATTCGGCTTCACAAGTAGAAAGTGTCACAATGGGTTGTTTTTTTGATATCCAAGTAAATGCTGTTTCTTCCAAATAAAATACAAAACCAGTGGTACTCTTTCGATCATCAAGGCCTCCGTCCCAGTCACTATCCAAATATCCAACAAGATAAAAGTTATTTGAGGGTACATAATGCAAACCATGGAAAATAGTACCTTTGATGTAACGGAGTATCCTCTTCGTGGCTTTTAAATGAGTAGTCTTTGGCTTCTCCATATATCGGCTTACTAGACCAACACTATATAAAATATCCGGTCGAGTACTGGTCAAGTAGCGAAGGCTTCCAATGAGGCTTCTATAGATAGTTGCATCAACTAAATCACCTTCATCTTTTTTTGAGAAATTAATTGCACACTCCATAGGAGTGTTGACTGGTTTGCAATCTTCCATCTTGAACTTCTTGAGAATGTTCTTTGCATATGCTTCTTGTGAGATAAAAATGCCTTCTTTGCTTTGCTTTACTTCAATGCCAAGAAAATAAGACATAAGTCCAATGTCGGTCATCTCAAATTCTCGAATCATAGTCTGTTTGAACTCATCAATCATGGCGGGATTACTTCCGGTGAATATCAAGTCATCAACATACAAGCAAATAAGAAAAATATCACCATCTTTCTTCTTCATGTATAGTGCCGGCTCATAGGGACATTGTGTATAGCCATTTGCTTTGAAGTAAGTATCAATTCTAGAATTCCTTGCTCTTGGCGCTTGCTTCAAGCCATAAAGAGCCTTCTTTAGCCGAAGAACTTTTCCTTCTTGTCCCTTTTGAACATACCCTATAGGTTGTTCAATATATACTTATTCTTCAAGATAGCCATTTAAGAATGCCGATTTGACATCTATTTGAAAAATGTTCTAAGAATTTTATGCGTCAATAGAAATAAACATTCGAATAGTTTTCATTCGAATAACAGGCACAAATAATTCTTCATAGTCAATGCCAGCTTTTTGCTTGTAGCCTTTAGCTACCAAGCGAGCTTTGTACTTCGAATAGTTTCCCACTTGCATTCTTCTTGATTTTGTACACCCATTTGACGCCGATATCATTATAATTCTTTGGAAGTGTGGCTAACTTCCAAGTTTCATTCTTCTTTATAGATTTGATTTCTTCTTCCATTGCTTTCTTCCACTTCTTGTCATGTATAGCCTCCTCAAAAGTGATTTCTTCACAATCAGCTAGTAGACATATAAGATGCAACTCATTAGTACCTTCATAAATTTCTTGCAAATTCCGTACCTTTCTTGGTCTTTCTTCTGAAGAAGATGATGCTGACGAAGAAGATGATGTCGGTGATATAGGAGGTGATGCATTAGGTGATAGCAATGGTTCCTCAGGTACTTATTTTTCTTCAACTTCTATATAAGTGCTTCCCTTTGATATATCATCATTTGCTTGCCATTCCCAAGTACTTTCTTCATCAAATCGCACATCTCTACTAATATGAAGCTTTTTCTCAACTAGATCATAAAGCTTGTAGGCTTTGGATTGTGAATGGTAACCAACGAATATGAGTTTGGTACTTTTGTCATCAAGTTTGCTTCTTCTTTGATCGGTCACATGTTCGTAAGCAATGTTTCCGAACACCTTCAAATGAGAAATATTTGGCTTCCAGCCAATCCATGCTTCTTGCGGAGTCATATCCTCCAAACCTTTTGTTGGGCACCTATTTAGCAAGTAGACGGCGCAATCTACCGCTTCGGCCCAAAATTTCTTTGGCATCTTCTTGGTTTTTAGCATGCTACGAACCATATCAAGAATAGTCCGATTCTTTCGTTCGGCGACGCCATTTTGTTGTGGAGTATACGGTGCTGTATAGATCTTTGTATGCCATGTTCTTTACAAAAATCTTCGAACGCCTTTGATTTGTATTCACCACCTCGATCCGATCTCACCAATTTGATGTAGTAGCCACTTTGCTTTTCAATATAAGACTTGAATATCTTGAAAGTGCCAAATACCTCTGACTTTTCCCTCAAGAAATATACCCATGTTTTTCGAGTATAATCATCAATAAAAGTAATAAAATAATGATGTTTACCAAGAGACATAGGTTTGATTGGTCCGCACACATCAGTGTGAATAAGCTCCAGCAGCCTCCGTGCTCGATATGAAGCTTTCTTGGGAAAGCTACTCCTTGAATGTTTGCCAAGAACACATCCTTCACAAAGTTCATTTGGATAGTCGATGTGAGGCAAGCCGTTCACCATTCCTTTTGAAGACAAAAAATTTAGGCTTCCAAAATTGACATGCCCAAAGCGCATATGCCATAGCCATTGAGGGTCCTTCATACATGCACTTAGACATTTCATCTCTTCATTTTGGATGTTTAGCATAAACATTCGATTCTTTGACATCTCCACTTTTATGATCAACTTGTTGCTATGATTTCTCATCATGAGGTTGCCGTCCTTCATAAAGAAAGTGTAGCCTTTCTCTAGTAGTTGTCCAATGCTCAAGATGTTGTTCTTCATATTAGGCACATAATAGACATCAGAGATAAATTGATGATCACCATTCTTCAAGTGGATTAGAATCTTTCCTTTGCCTTTCACTGGGACTTTTGAGTTGTCTCCAAAAGAGACTTGACCGAAAATGGATTCATCAAGTTCTATAAATATTTCTTTTCTTCCACACATATGGTTGGAAGCACCGGTATCCATGTACCACATATATTGCTTTCCACTTTCATCTTCCTTGCTTGCTAGCAACAATATTTGTTCATCTTCATTCATAAAATTAGCTTTTCCTTCTACTTGATTATTATACCAACAATTTGATGTATAATGGCCACTTCTTTTGCAAATATGACAATATGATTTAGATTTGTCATACCTTTGGCTTCTTGATGAGTCTTCTTGTCCTTCTTTTTTTGGACTTTGACTTCTCTTTTCATCTCCATTTAGTCTTCCTCGTCCATGACCACGGCCTCTCCAAGAACCGCGGCCTCTCCAAGAACTACGACCTCTCCAAGAGCCATGGCCACGTCCTCGTTTACTTTGCTTTAAGTCTTCTTTGTTCTCCTTCAAAGAAAACTTAGATTGAAGAACTTGCTCCAAAGGCTCTTGCCTCCTCTTATTGAATATTTCTTCATGAGCTTGTAGAGAACCCATAAGCTCGTCTATAGTCATCTCTTCCAGAATCTTTGACTCCTCGATGGCAACCATGATATAGTCAAATTTGACATCCAATGAGCGTAGAATTTTCTCTACTACTCTGGTGTCATCCATAATTTCACCATTTCTCCTCAATTGATTGACAATGGCTAAGACTCTTGTGAAATAATCTGAAACACATTCAGATTCTTTCATTTGTAGGGCTTCAAATTCGCCTCGAAGAGTTTGGAGACGGACTTTCTTCACCTTCTCTACTCCTTTATAAGAATTTTGGAGAATCTCCCATGCTTACTTTGAAGTGGTTGCCGCTGCGATCTTCTCAAAGGCTGATTCATCTATTGATTGATAGATGAAATATAAGGCTTTCTTATCCTTCTTTCGAGACTCCCTTTGTTGATTAGTAAGAGCCTCTCATTCTCTTGGCTCTTGATAGCCTTCTTCTATTAGATCCCAAAGATCTTGGGACCCAAGTAGAGACTTCATTTGCAAACACCAATTTTCATAATTCATTTTGGTGAGATGAGGAAAGGAGGGTTGTAGGAGACTATTGGTGGACATTATCGGCTCTGATACCAATTTGTTGTAATAGAAGAGGATGAAGAGAAGAATTTCTCACACAATGAAGGAAGAGAATAATACTAATAATGAAGGAAACTTAGTATTTCTTTTCTAAGAATCATATCACATAGTTCAAGTACATCCCCTTATATAGAGTCTCTTACAACTCTTCAATTACCTTCTACACAAAATACCAAGAGTCATAATTAAGAATGACACTTCGGTTTCATACAAGGAGAAGAATTCAAAGTACATTTCATAGGGAAAAAAAATATATCTAATAAAGTCTCTTGGGAATACAAAAAATTTCTTTGACCAGCAAGTAACATTTCTTAGACCAAAAGACTTAAAGAGTTGGTCAAAGGAGTCTTTTAGGGATGTGAAAAGCAATAAATCTTGTTTACATTTCCAACATGCGCGTAGAGAAAGAGGGAGTTGGTGGCATAATATAGGACTCTGGATTTTACTAGGATACCAAAATAAATGTCAAGATGGAGGAAGGATTGTGTTTGGTGCAAAGTCCGAACGTACGTTGATGGAGTACGTAGGAAGAGAAGTGGTAGATAAAAAAAGAAAAGAAAAGAAGCAGCTGCTGTCACACCGCTTCTGGAGCACCTGCCTATTCAAGAAACTTTCAATTTTGGGGTGGTCTTTCTCCCTTTATTTTCTACCAAAAAAATAAAAAAAAAAGTTTTCATTTCAAAAGTCATGGATAAGAAAATAATAATTAGAGATGCCAAATTTGTGGTTATTTTTAATGTATTCTTATGATTTGTACAAGTGATTTGAAGGAGTTGATGGTAAAAACCATCCTAACCTAGTGGTGGCAATTAGGTCAAATCAGATACAAGATGGATAAAAAAAATTAAGATTATGTTTGATAGGAGATAATCTATCCAGATTACCGATAATTTTAAATTAGGCCCATCAAATTATCCTGTTTAATATTTTTTTTAAGTGGTAATATATCTTGTAGTGGTATTCTAGATTACCTCTCATGTAGCAATCCAGATTATCTCAGGAAGAAGTGACTATCTAGATTATCGAAAATGTGGTAATATAGTATTTTTTTTACAAAATTATCCCTGCCCTTTCTCTTCTTTGATGAGAATGAAACCATAGCCCTCCTTCCTCTCCACCTTCATCCATCTTGCCAGCCTCTCCCTGGCATCGGCGACCGTCCCCCCAGTGGTGGTGGCACCGCCCATCACCCCCATCCCACCACTCTCCTCCGCACCTGCACCGTCGCCGCTTGCACGGACTCCGACTCCGACTGAGAGGGCTCCGCTCCTCGCCCCTCTGTCAACGATTACAAGGTCTCTGAGCAGAGTCGCCTCGCCCAAGAATTCCAGGAGAAGGCCGTCCAGGAGCTCCTTATGAAGCATCGAGCCTACGCCATGCTGTCCCCACAAATGACTCCACCGTCCGTGCCTGCCTCCGCCACCTCGGCAAGCCCGTCACCCTCTTTGGCAAGGCGGAGGAGAGATGATCTCGACAAGGACAAGGATGCCAAGGCGGAGTTCGTTGTGAACCAGGCGGGTGGTTTTGCTCTTGAATGCAGTGAGATAGGTGACAACCAGCCTCTCTCGGGGTGTTCCTTCTCCCATGATGGAACAATGTTTTCGACAAGGTAGTCATTTCCCCCTCTTATACTCATCTTCTAATGCAATTCCAGTTCCTTAGTGTCACACCCCGAATCCTGCATCGGAATCGGCTACGTGACCGGCCGCACGATCTTAGGTTTTATCCTAGAAATCATGCTAGGCCTAAACAAATTTCATTACAACTTCAATCTTCCATACTACTATTAATCACAATTCATAAGAAAAATACCTAATATAAAAAAATAATACAACTTAAATGGTTACAATTTTGGTCATCCTTCAGTCATCTGATTGGTATTAATAACTCTATGGCTATTCATTATTTCATCACGAATTCAATCCACAACCAAGTTCGAATATCCTACATAACTTTAAGAAGGGAGAAAGTAGGGGGTTGTGAGCTTTACAGCCCAGTAAGGTCTCCAAACAGTCATAACAATAATAGTATAAATTGAAAATAACTGGAAAATAATAGTTTATCAAATTATATAGCCAAAACAACTCAATGCCATATATAACAAACCTTTGGTAAAATCATGTTTTCTTTTTATATTCCATTTAATCATCCTTATTCCTTAGGGTTTTGGACTAATCACGATCATATTCTAGCCCATGACTGGCAATCTCAGTGTCACACTTCAGCCTATGATAAGCAATCTCATTATCACACTCAGCTTGTGACCGCCAATCACATTATCCAGCCTGTGACTGGCAATCTCATTATCCAGTTGGTGACTGGCAATCTCAATATCCAGCCTGTGACTGGCAATCTTAGTAACCACGATCCCGTGGCGTGGCTAGTCCAAACATCGTATTCACTTGATTAACACTTCATCAACTCGCTTCATGTAGTCAAATCATGTCATTTACATTTTTTCGATAATCGGCATCATGGTCCAACCCATCCAAAGATAACTTTACTTAATAAAACATGGTATACAGGAACATAAATAATAATGACATCAATCATACTATCTATCACGAGAAGTCAAACTATACCATGCAAAAACAACCATACATGCCAATACTCTGTGCTTGGATCAAATCTTGTCCTATAAGATATATGTATAAGACTGGTGATCATGTCCAGATATCCTTACCTCACTAGAGACAACTAATACACTTGATATTTGTTCATACCTGAAACCCGCACAATACCTTTCTGCTCGGAAGGCTGCCTCCTACAATATAATTTTTAATATAAATAAATAATCATAGGATAATTGTAAATTATAAATTTTTTACTTGAATTTTATCAGTGATCCTCCCGTTGATACCCTTACTCTCCAAATTCCCAGAAAGAGAGACTTTTCATCTCCCCCCTCACTATTTACTTATTTATTATTATTTTTCTTTTTCTCTCTTCTTTCTCTTTCCTCTTTCTCTCTATTCTTTCTCTCTCCTCTTCTCTCTTTTTTTTTTCTTTTTCCTTTTCTCTTTCTCTCTTCTCTTCTTCCGAACCCCTGCTTTCTTCCTTAACTCGATCGAATCGGCCTTCCCATGGTTGTCGACAGCAATCATGGGAGATGGTCGCCGGAAAGAAGGCTTGGCAGGCTAGAGGGAAGACGGTGGTGCGATCATTGACGATGTACAGCCCAAGGCAACAAAATCGGAAAAATCAAACTAAAAACCCTGATTAAACCCTCCCTAAAATCGAAATAAGGAAATAAAGGACTCACCGGCATTGAAGAAGCTCTCGGTCACTTGCCGGAGAGAAGGACGATGGTGTGGAAGAAGGCTCGATGGGCTCGATTTGCCGGCAGTGAGGGAAGATTTAAAGAAAACCTCGATGAGCTTTCCTTGTTGTTTGGGGAAGTAATACCTCGTCGATCGGAGTCCTATTCCACCCAACTCATCGTCGACAATGTCCCTCTTCTCCATGGCTATCCCCGCAACTTTTTTAGCAATTTTCTCGATCGGATAAGGGGAGAACGACCTTATCCTGTTCTGACTCCTCTTCCTTTTTTTTCTACGTGTTGGGTTGAAGTCGGCTGGGCCTGCCGACTTCGGCCCAAAAGCCCAGATCTCACATTTTCTTTCCGTTAAAATAATTTTGTCCTCAAAATTAGCTTGATTGAGACTTTAATTCTTGAAAGTGTCCAACCCTTATATCATTCTCAACTTCTAATTAGTCTGCCTCTTAAGGTACTTGCTTCTCAAGTCTTGATTTTTTTATTTACAATACATATCAAAATTTTTTGAGCTCTTCTAAAAGAATACTAACCTTTTGATGTGATTAATTATCCTTAATTAACTTTACAAGAATATTATGACAGTTCGAATTTTAAAAATACCCAACCTTAACATCATCCTCAAGCTTTCAATATTTTTTCTTTTAGAATGCTTTCTTCATATAGCCTTCACATAACAACAAGACAACATTTTTATTTTGATTATCACCATCTATCTATATAGTAGATTCCTTCAATTTTCTTCAAATAAATATTAATGCCTCAACCTTGAATTAAGTACACAATTCTTTGCCCCTGAGATTTATTTCTCTTGATTAACTCTACATGGAAAATCATAATCGATCCAATATATTCTTAACCAAAAATTAGAAGAAGGCTTGAGTATTAGATACTTGTCATGGTCTTTAGTATTCTTTCTTCTCTTAAGCTTCTCTATGATTTTACAATTAATTTTTTATCTTATGAAAACCTCAAGCCCTCCTTAAATAGAGAAATCATAATGTCATAACTAAAGGAGCTTGGTATTACAAATATTCTCGATCCTAGCCAGGTAAGGATTAGCACTTCTTTATTCTAGATTTAGAGATGTCCAAAATTTTTACTAGAGTGCTCTATACTAAGAGGCCTATTGATGAAAATTGCATGGCTACACTTATAAACTAGTTCAAGGATCAGTAATATTATCTTTTCATTTTTTATTAAAATCTTGTTACTGAAATTCAAAATCAATACTTCCATCATAACACTTCCAAAGTTAGAGTTGATGTTCTTAATTAATTTCAAAATAACACAAATCACTGTACTTCCACTACGCACTCTGATAAAATTTACTAAACCATCTAGGTTCACTAAATGAATCCCTCTAAAAAAAATTATCTTATTTTGGTACCAGGGAGATCTTAAGTTATTAAAATAAAGCTGTTGAGTCTCTTTATCTCATTAACATATCAGGCATATCATATCAAGGTTTATCCTGACTTAGTTTCCTTATTAAAAGTCTTTGCATACATTGTACCATCCTTTTAAGATTTTAATAACTCTAGTCCAAGTTTGAATTAACCATACTTTTTTTGATAATTTAATTAGACAATCTATATCAACTTTTTCTTGGAAAGTTATTATTAACTCTGATAAAGTAAATGACTTTCAATTAATGCTCTTATGAATAGAATCATTCATATTATCACTCATAAAACCATCTTACCATAATTCTTAGCATCAATTAACAAACTATCTAAAATATTATCTCTTATAGATTGAATCCATATAAGTCTTCCAAAACCAATTTCTTCTCTTAGTGCAATAGCAACAGTAGGGTAACTTAAATCTTCTCATAGATCTTAGTTTGACTTAGAGTTGGACACATCCAATAATCCCCAACAATTATAAGGATGATGAAGTAATTCCAACCAAACTACTAACTTAAGCCATCAAGAATTCTACCAAGCTATGCGTGGCATGTTCACATAATATAATTTAATCTGCTAATAGTAAATTGCCAATCTATGCATTATCTCAAATATATTCCTCATTACATATTTTCAACAATAATCCCTGTATAGGTTCATCATAAAATTTATCCTTTCTAATATCATTAAACTCCTGTATAATCTACACCTTAAACTTCTTTTAACAACAATCCCAAGTAATCATAAGCTAAGCTTCAATATCACTCATATTATATCTTAATCACTTACGTCACATTCCTAAGCAATAATAGCATAAGTTTTGATATCATTATGTCATATCCTAATAACTACCATGTGATTTCCAAATTACATATGTCCCAGTCTCGAATAATCATAACCTGCATTCCGATGTCGCTTATATCTATCTTAATCACTAATACTATAGTCCCAAATCATCATAACTGAAGCACTGATACTACTCTGTCATGCCCTGAATCCTGTATCAGAATCGGCTACATGACCGGCTGTACGATCTTAGATTTTATCCTAGAATCATGCTAGGCCCAAAAAAATTTTATTACAACTTCAATCCTCCATATTACTATTGATCATAATTCATAAAAAAAATACCTAACATAAACAAAATAATATAGCTTATATGGTTACTGATGTGGCAGGACCGCTGACGTGGAGCCCCTCTCGGACCCAGCTGGCAGCCATGTTGGTGGGTAGTGCCAACTGGACAAAGACTCTAAGGAACCTCCATCGGCCTGGGCCCCTCGTGCCGGAGTGGCTCTCCCGAGGTCGAGCCCCGACCGAGGTCAGGCCTTCATTCTTCATGCCCCTCGTGCCGGAGTGGCTCCCCTGTGGTCGAGCCCTGGTTAAGGTCAGGCCCTCATTCTTTGTGCCCCTCATGCCAGAGTGGCTCCCCCGAGATCGAGCCCCGGTCGAGGTTAGGCCCTCGTTCTTCATGTCCCTCATGCTAGAGTGGCTTCCCTGAGATCGAGCCCCAGGCGAGGTCAGGTCCTCGTTCTTCGTGCCCCTTGTGCCGGACTAGCTCCCCCGAGGTCGAGCCCCGGTCGAGGTCAGGTTCTCGTTCTTCATGCCCCTCGTGCTAGGGTGGCTCCCCCGAGATCCAGCCCCGACCGAGGTCAGGCCCTTGTTCTTCATGCCCCTCGTGCCAGAGTGGCTCCCCCGAGGTTGAGCCCCGACTGAGGTCAGGCCCTCGTTCTTCGTGCCTCTCGTGCCGGAGTGGCCCCCTCGAGGTTGAGCCCTGGTTGAGGTCAGGCCCTCGTTCTTCGTGCCCCTCATATCGTAGTGGCTCTCCCGAGGTCGATCCTTAATCGAGGTCAGGCCCTTATTCTTCATGCTTCTCATGCCGGAGTGGCTCCCTCGAGGTCGAGCCCCGATTGAGGCTAGGTCCTTGTTCTTCGTGCCTGCGGGGGAAGTCCCCTTCCTTGCTCGAGGCCGATCCCATGGTCAAAGTCAACCTCTCCTCGGGCGGACAAGCGACGAGGCCAGTAAGTGGCACCATTGCCCACATCCTGACATGGTTGTAGAGCTGTCAATGGATCGGGTCCAGACCCGAGACCCGCGGGTCTGGATCCAATGGATTTGGGTCTGGATCTAAATCTGGATCCATTTACCCGGACCCGGATCCGGACCCGTTTAGTCATAATTAAATGGATCCGGGTCTGTATATATAATATCCAGACCCGAAAGATCCGAGACCCGATTAAATAAAATAATATTATATATATATATATATTTTTAAAAATTCTAGAAAGTTAGATCGTGATCTAACCGTTCAAATCAATCTTGGCTTTACTATAAAACCTCTCCTCCATTTGTGCCCTAGCCCTTTTCTCCCTTCCATCGAATCCCCAAATCTCCCATCGACGATCGACACCTCCCCCCTTGATGGCCGACCCCTCGACGACCGATGCATCCCCCTCTTGACGGCCGATGCCTCCCCCCTCGATGGCAGACCCCTCCTTGACGGCCGACATCGTCCCTCGTTGCTTGCTGACGTTAGCCGTTCTGCTGCTTCGACATTGGCCTACCGGGCTACCCCTCTGGCCCTCCCTTCCTCAGCTCTGAGCCCTGCTGGTCGCTTTGGACATTATCGTCCAGCTCCAGCAGTAATGCCTTCGTCGGATCCGAGCCCCGCCGGCCGTGCTACCCTGACATCGACCCTGCTAGCCGTGCTACCGTTCTTGGATCCGAGCTCCATCGACCACCACGATCATCCCCACTCCCCTGCCAGCTGCCGTTGCCCCTGTCTCGATATCATTCCCAAGCTGTCGAGAATGATCGATGGCTTCCCCTGTCACAAAATCGGTGAGATTTTTTTTTGGGTAATGCTTGTTCGGGTCCGGGTTCGACCACCACGATCGTCCCCACTCCCCTGCTAGCTGTAGCTGCCTGTGTCTTGATATCATTCCTAGGCTACCGAGAACTATTTACGGCTGCCCCTATCATAAAATCGGTAAGATATTTTTTTGGGTAATGCTTGTTCGAGTCCAGGTTCGGGTCTGGATACCCGGGATCCATTCAGGTCCAAATCTGATACTTTAAAATTAGATCCATCGGGTATTCGAGTTTAGGTCCAGGTCCAGTAGCTAAGATTGGGTCTAGGTCTGGATATCTGGATTCGGACCCGAATCTGATCCGTTGATAGCTCACACGGCTGGGGAGACTGGCATGCCTGACAAGCGACAGCACACCCCTGGAACGTCTAGAGGAATGCCATTCCTCTAGAGCACGCCGACTGTGCCCCTGTGAAGTGAAGTTTTGCTAGGGCATGTCGGTCTGTGAGGGAGCGCCTCACCGGAGACACTGAATTCCCAGTTCATAGCCGGTGCCACTTGGGAAAGAGAGCTCTCTACCTACCATCTGCACCATCCAGAAGAGGAAGGTCTTGTCAGAGAATTTAGACGTTGTAGCATCTGCGCCCAGACCAGTGCTCTGCCAAGTCCACCCTTCAGATGATGGGATGGTGCCAGTAAGGAGCAGCATCCTGACAGGGGTGTCAGGGTCTATAGCATATCTCCCTGCCACGAGAGAGACACGTGCCCCTCCACACTCTACAGACTTAGCTGGTAATAGACCCCCTACCATCTCGGGGGGGAAGGGGGAAGGGGGCGGAACTGCATCCCACTGGTGCAGGGAGCACCTAAGAGAGATAAAAGAGACAGAACTCCGTACCTCGTTCAAGGTACAACCCGCCTATAAGAAAATCAAAAGGGGCCTCCAATAGGAGGTAAGCGAGAAGGCTACTCAGCGAAGCACAACGTACACTAAGAGCCTCTGAGAACCCCTAGAGAGAAAGGGTCTCGACAACCACCACTACTCTTGCACTCCTTCTTGAGACTCAGACTTTCACTTCATCTCTTTCTTAGAAACCTTCGAGAGTGGAGACCTCTTCGGGATCCACCGACAAGGATCTGCTCCTCTCGATCATCCTCTGACTTGATCGTCCGAGTGCCACAGCCAGGATCTTCGACCTGGGTCTCCTTTCTTTTGCAGGTCTAGGCATGTTTGTTGGACGTCGGACGGGAGTCCCACCAATCGATGCCAAGCAGGAGCTGTAGGCCATAATGATCTAGACGACAATAAATTAGCGCACCAGGTAGGGGGACGGTCCACAGTTTAAGCCGGTCTCCTGATGCTGAAGCAGTTCCTCCTGCAAAATGGTGGTCATGCGTGCATGGGAAGCCTCCACCAGCCATGCAGGGGATCCTCCCCCATGGAAGTCCACGCAGTCCAGAGAGGGAGCTCCCCGTTCTGCCACCGCCATCTCTAGCAGACCTCCAGCTCACTACTCTTGCCCAGTAGGTACAAACCCTAACTGCGATGGTGCAGTAGCTTCATCATTAGCATCGATCCTTGGCCATCCAGCAGTAGCTAGGGACCCTAGTAGCTCAGGTAGTCGGACCCTGCGGAAGCATGCATTCCCTCCAAGGAAGGCTGTCTCACCCGTGGGCCACATCTGATCATCGAGAAAACCTTCAGATCTTGGGAAAGAGGCAATGGAGTGGGTCGGTCGATCAAGAAAGTTGGTCCCCGGCCTCTGACTGTGTCATCGCCAGGCACTGCAAGCGCCATCAAGGCAAGGCCTCCCGGCACGACCCTCCCCAAGCGTTGCCTCCATCTCCTATAATAGCCTTGGTAGGAGGTTCCACCGATGAAGCTATTAAGCGCCAGGCTGAGAAGCGCCTAGAAGAGCAAGAGCGCAAGTTGGCCAAGCTATCTCGCCAGTTTGCTAACATGCAGGGCTCCACCCGTAAGCCAGCGGGCTATGACGCCCGCCCCCCATTCTCTTAAGAAATTCAAGTAGAACCGATCCCCAGTCTATTCCGTATACCTCAGGTCGACTCTCTGGATCACCGGGAGAGCTATAAGGCTCTCATGAAAGTCCAGGGGGTGACCGATACCCTTCTCTGTATTGCCTTCTCAGTCACTCTTCAAAAGGCTACTCGAGTCTGGTATACCCATCTCGAGCCCGAAAGCATCCACTCCTTCGCGCAGTTAGAGAGGAGTTTCGTGGCACACTTCGATGCTTACAAGAAGTACCGGAGAGGTCGATAGCCTCTTCTCTATTTGGTAATAGGACCATGAGTCTTACGGGACTATGTGTCCTGCTTTAAGATTGCCACCCTGGAGATCTACAATTTGGATGAGCCCGTTGCCATGTTGGTACTAAAAAGAGAGCTCAGGATCTCCCATCTGACCTACTTCCTAGTCAAGAAGCCGTCGAAGACCTACTCCAAGCTCCTCCTCCGTGTCCATAAGTACATTAGTTTGGAGGTGGCCGATCGTACCAGAAGGGAGTTAGACGGGTGGCCCCAGAAGAGGCAATCCCAGGGAGAAGCCTCCGGGTCATAGAGGCTCGGTTTGACCCTGAACCTCTGGACGGGCCCAAAGCCGAAGAATGCCCCTATTCTGGAAGAAAGATTTACTCCTCTTCTCATGCCAAGGTCCAAAATCCTTATGGAGATTGAAGGCGAGCACTACCTACACCGCTCTTCCCCGTTGAGACCATCTAGTGGTCATGACATGTCAAAGTATTGTCAGTTTCACCGCGACCACGGCCACGACACCGAGGAATACTGCCACCTCAAAAGGAAGATTGAAGATCTCATAAGAAGGGGCTATCCTGGAAAGTTCATGGGGGGCAAGGTCCCGGTAGAACCTCAGGCACTCGCGGCTCTCTCTCCTGTTGACAACCAGCCCATTGAGAAGCCTGTGGGCATGATATCCTGAGGGATAGAGCGAGTCCCAAAAAGGACCAGGGTGGGAGAAGGGTTAGAAAATGTACTCTTCTTTATGAGGGAAAGAAAAACCAGGGAGGAGAATGTAAATAATGATGCTGTTGTTATTGAGATGATGATAGCGAAGCATCCTGTAAAAAGGATTATGGTCGATAGTGGAAGCTCGACTGATATCCTTTTTTATGATGCCTTCTATAAGATGAATTTGTTCCCTGCTCAACTAAAGCCGGTTCATATCCCCCTTGTTGATTTTACCAGAGACTTGGTAGGGGTTGAAGGGGATATCATACTCCCAGTCACTACTGGATTACCACCTCGACAGAGCACCGTCATGATGACTTTTATGGTTGTTAGGCTTCTTTCGACCTACAACGTGATCCTTGGCCATCCCGGACTAATTTACTTGACGCACTCATATCAATGAGTGGCTTTTGGTGTAGTTCCTGACCCCTTATGAAATAGAAGAAATGAGGGGGGCATCTCAGTCTGTTCGGCATTGCTTACAAGCCATCCCTGGAGCCAAGAGCACCCGGAAGGATCCTACAGCTGACGACCTCGACCAAAGAACCCAGGATCCCAAGGGCGGTCCAGTCGAGTGCCTGTTGTCTTGCCCCCTAGGCAAGGATCCACAGGAGACAGTATAGATAGAAGCCCAGTTGCAGGAAGATGAGAAGGCCCGCTTGTTGAGTTTCCTCAGGGCGAATGCGGATGTGTTCGCTTGGACCACAACAGACATGCCAGGAATCTCCTTTGACATCATTACTCACTGACTGAACATCGACTCGAAGTGTCGCCTGGTTCTACAAAAGAAGAGAAATTTCATCCTAGAAAGGTAAAAGGCAGTCAATGAAGAGGTGGATAAGCTCCTTGCGGCTGGATTCATTCACGAAGTCCAGTATTCTAGCTGGCCGACGAACATGGTCATGGTCAAGAAAGCCAATAAAAAGTGGAGGATCTGTGTATACTAAACCAATCTCAATCAAGCCTGTCCAAAAGATAGCTTCCCTCTCATGAAGTTCGATCAGCTGGTGGATGCCACCTTGGGGCACCATCTACTCACCTTCATGGATGCATTCTCTGGGTACAGCTAGATCTGGATGCACCCAGAAGATGAGGAGCACACTGCCTTCATCACGGATCGTGAGACATACTGCTATTGGATGATGCCATTTGGCCTGAAAAATGCTGGAGCTACTACCAGCATTTAGTCAACAAGATCTTCAAAGACCAAATTGACCACAACATGCAAGTCTATGTAGATGACATGCTCGTCATGAGCCGGCCAGAGTCAGACCTTATTGTGGATTAGCAGAAGCTTTCCATAATCTTTGACTTCACCAGATGAAGTTGAATCTGGCCAAGTATGCCTTTGGCACAGCGGCCGAAAAATTCCTGGGCTTTATGGTAACTCAGAGAGGGATTGAAGCCAACCTGGAGAAGGTTCAGGCAATCGTCGACATAAAACACCCCATCTCGAAGAAGCAAGTAAAGTGCCTGACTGGTCGGATTACCGCTCTGAGCCGGTTCATCTCGTGCTTCACCGATCACTACCTACCTTTTTTCAAGGTATTGCACAAGATGCATGACTTTGCCTGGACGAAGGAATGCCAGGAGGCCTTCAAGGAGCTAAAAAAACTCCTGGCATCATCGCTGCTGCTATCCAAGCTGGAGGATAAGGAGGAGCTCCTCCTATACCTGATGCTCATCTTGGGAGCTGTTAGCTCAGTGCTCGTTCGCATGGATGGCAACAGATTTCAAAAGCCAGTGTACTACATTAGCAAGGTCCTCCGGGATGCAGAAATTAAGTAGACCCGCTCTGAAAAACTAATTTTCACACTCATTATATCTGCTCAACATCTCAGGCCATATTTCCAAGTCCACCCGATTGCGGTCCTGACTGATTAGCTACTGAAGGGCATACTCAGCCGTTCGGACATGTCGGGGCATCTAGCAAAGTGGGTGCTGAAGCTCAATGAGTTCGACATCACCTATCACCCGAGGCCATCCCAAAAGGCACAAGTGCTAGTAGACTTCCTGATCGAGTGCACCGGCATGGACAAAGAGCTGAAGGAAGCTTTCTCGGAGCACCAGATGGAGCCACCAGCTAACAAGGAGGTCTGGGTCCTCCACATAGATGGTGCATCGAACGGAGGAGGAAGCGGAGCCAGTCTCATCCTCACCAATCACAACAAGGTTGTGGCCAAGTGCGTGATGCACTTCCTGTTCGAGGCTACCAATAACCAGGCATAATACGAGGCACTCCTCATGAGGTTAAGGGTGTCCCGTGAACTAGGAGTGTCTAACTTAAGAGTCTTTACTAACTCACAGTTAGTAGCCGGCCAGGTCTCAGGAGAGTTCAAAGCCCGAGACCCTCAGATGTTAAAGTACCTAGAGTGGGTGCGCGTGAGTATAGCAGGTTCGTTTTAGCATCTCCCACATTCCCCGGGAAGAGAATGCTCGTGCTGATGCCCTTTCTAGGTGGCAGCTTTGCCAGACTCATCATTGGGACGCGCCTACATCGAATACCACCAGGCTCCTAGCTACGAGCTACCCCCCGGGTCCAGCAAATTGCTCCTGAACCCAGCTGGATGGATCATTATATCAGGTATATTACCGATGGTGCCTTGGCCGAGAATCGCACAGAGGCCGGCCTCCTCAAGAAGAAGGTCGCGCGCTTTGTTTTGATGGATGGGCAACTCTATCGTAGGTCCTATTCTTACCCGCTCTTGAAGTGCTTGAAACCCTCAAAGGCCACTTTCATGCTTCAAGAAATACATGAAGGGCTCTATGGGAGTCATGTGGGGGGCAGAACACTGGTGTACAAAGCTCTCTACCAAGGCTACTACTGAGAGATGATGAAGGAGGATGCAGCCAACTTCGTAAAGAGATGTGATTGCTGCCAACAGCACGCCTGCATACATCGTCAACCGGTCATATTGCTTGCTCAGCTCTCCGCCCCTTGGACATTCGTTCAGTGGAAAATGGACATCCTGGGTCCTTTTCCACCCGCGTCCGGACAGTGGAGATACCTAATAGTGGCCATCGATTACTTTATCAAGTGGGTTGAGGCCGAGCCATTGGCATGGGTCATTGAAGCCAAGGTCAGATCCTGTCTTTGGAAGTCAATTGTCTGCCATTTCAGATTTCCTCATTCTATTATCACAGACAATGGATGACAGTTCGACAACCAAGCATTTGAAGAATTCTGTTTTGGCCTTAACATTCACCACTAATTCACTTCAGTGGCTCAACCCTAGACCAACGGTGAGGTCGAGGTGACCAAGCAGACCATCCTTCAAGGGCTCCCGACTATGCTAGACCAGGCCAAGAGCTGGTGGGCCGAAGAACTTCCCAGTTTCTTTTAGGCCTACCACACCATGCCCAGGACGGTGATAGGTGAGATGTCCTTCAATCTTATCTTCAGAACCAAGGCCATGATTCTAGTGGAACTGGGCCTACCCACCCTCCGGATAGAATAGTACGATGAAGCTGAGAATTCGGCCCAACTTTTGCTCAACCTAGACCTTCTAGAAGAGACAAGAGATAAGGCTCAACTCCACATGGCGGCCTACAGGTAGCGGGTCGCCCGGTACTACAATTCCCATGTGAAGCCGAAGATCTTCCATCTGGATGACCTGGTTCTACGACGGGCTGAAGTCTCGCAGCCCGGGGAATGCAGGAAGCTCTCCCCCAACTAGGAAGGCCCTTACAGGGTGATCGAGGCCCTTCCTCATGGTGCTTATTGCCTCACTGGGTTAGATGGTGCCCAATTCACGCGAACTTAAAATGCTAGCAACCTAAGGATGTATTATCAATAATGTAAGATTTTCTTCCATTAATTAAAAGTTCATTTTCGGTGCAACACCGTTTTCACGTGTGCAAAGAAATCTTCGCTCAATCCCAAGTCTTGCGATCAAAGCTGGGAAACTCCTGAAGCCCTGCATTCAAAGTCGAGAAACTCCTGAAGCCCAGCATTCAAAGCTAGGAAACTACTGAAGCCCCGCACTTCAAAGCCGGGAAACTCCTAAAGCCTCACATTCAAAGCCAGAAATCTCGTAAAGCCCTCACTTCAAAATCGAGAAACTCTTGAAGCCCCGCATTCTAAAGCCATGATGCCCCAGAAGTCCCGCATTCAATCCATCGGACTCCCAATCCGGCGATGGTAAGCTGAGATGCTCCAGAAGTCCCGTATTCAATCTATCGGACTCCCAGTCTGGCAGCGATAAGCTAGGATGCTCTAGAAGTCCCGCATTCAATCTATCAAACTCCCAGTCTGGGATACCCCAAAAGTCCTGCATTCAATCCATCAGACTCCCAATCCAACGGTGGCAAGCTGGGACACCCCAAAAGTGCCGTATTCAATTCGTCAAACTTCCAGTCCGGCAGTGGCAAGCTGGGGTGCTCCAGAAGTCCCGCATTCAATCCGTTGGACCCTCAATCCAGTGATGCCAAGCCGGGCACTCTAGAGGTCCCACATTCAATCCATCAGACCCTCGGTCCGGTGACTGCAATCCGGGGCACCCCAGAAGTCCCGTAGTCAGTCTGTTGGACCCACAGTTTGGCAAAGACAAGCCGATCTCCCAAGTTGGCGATGGCAGGTTTGGAATTCCTGCCCCATAAATCAACAGCACTCCTGCTCGATAGGGATAACTTGCAGGAACCTCTAAGATCTTTCTAGTCATCCACCAACTCCGAATCAGGGAGGGAGCCACAGGACCTTAGAGGCCCCAAGATAGGTGGTCAACCTTGGACAAACCCCTGAGGGCCCTTGGAAAAGCTCTCGGCATGGCGAAGGCAGCTAACAGGGCCATTAAGTCCCCTTGTGTCACCAACTATCTCTAAGGGGCCACTAGGAGGAACTGGAGCCCGAGAAGTATTGGTGCAGTGGTCACAATGAAGATTCAGACTTATGCACTAGAAGAAAAAGAAAAAGGAAGAAGACAATTTGATGAAAAAGGTGGAATTCCATTAAGATGTCCTCAAACAAAAACTCTTAAGTATGCGGAGTCAAAAAAAAGAGAGAAAAAGAAAAGAGAGAAGAGAAGGAAAGAAGAGTAACCAATGAAGAAAAAGATGGATTTCATTAATCAAAATTTTCTTACAATAGAGGAGACCCCGACATGCCAGGTAGCCCCCAAAGAAGTCAAAAGAAAAATAAAAATCCTAAGTACAACTACTGGTCCACGGGTTCCTTTCCGGGATGGCAAGGGGGGTCGCTGGTGTCCCCCTGGCTCTTCGCAAGTGGGGGTGCCACCTCGGAAGCTGATGGTGGGCCCGCTGCCTCCTCCGCTTTGGCTGAAGGCTCTACTTCCTCAGCACTGGCACCAGGGGCCACTGCAATGACGATGGTGTCCAGGTCTAGCTCCGGGAAGGCCTGTGCCATCTTCGACCGGCATACCATGAATCCCTTCATGAAGGAGTCCATGATCATCTCTTGCACCTCCTCTGCAAACTTTGTCGAGGCCTTGTACCTCGGCACCGCCTCTGCCATTTCCTTCTTGGTGGCTTCCATCAGAGCCACCGCTGCGGCCGCCTTCTCCTCCACCACGGCCACCTTCTCCTTCGTTGATGATGCTCATGCCAACATCGCCTCTAGGTGGGCCCGGAGGACTCGAGACTCCCCCTCCATGCATGCCACCTTTATGGTGGACTTCTCCGCCTGATGGGCGACCTTCCCACTCTCAACGGCCAAGGACACCTCCATGTCCTTAGCGCGCTTGTCAGCTCCCACCACCACTGCCCTTGCATCGGCCAACTCGGCAAGGAGGGTTCATTTCCGGTCCTCGAGAGTCTGGACCCTCTCTGTTTGGGTCTTGGCCTCCTCCCCGAGTGCTTCCATTACACATTCTATTGAGTCTCCCGTTTTCCCCACTGGGTGCAGAAGTCCCGGATGAGGAGGATATCGGGGCCAATCTGCATTAGCAGAAGCTTTAGCGAACGCAACCCCACTAGCATGAGAGAAAGAAGCTGTGAAGAAGAAACTTACCATGAAGAGCTGAGGAAAAATGCCGGTGATGGCCGCCGAGAACATCTTGCTACCCCTCTCCTGACGGTCGCGCGATTGGACGGCAAAGTCCATCCATTCGGCCAATGCGACATCCTGGATGACCGACGAGTTCGACTGCACGATGATGGAGGCCCGGCGTACCATGGGGGCCGGCTACACTGCATCCATTACGAAACCCAAGGAAGTTAGTGGTGGAGGGACCTGGGCTGTCGAGGTTGGACCCACCGATTCGGTCGCTGATGGTGGCAGTGGACGCGGCACCCTCTTCCTCATTTTTGGCTCGGCCTCCACCTTGACCACCTCCGGGGCTTCAACTGCAGCGTGGGCCACGGACCCGGCCTGCGCCACCGTATCAGGCCCCCGGACTGGGAGTTGGGCATGTAGCCTAGGCAACGAGGAGGCCGGCCCAACCGATCTGCTCTCCCGGCCGGACGGGGCTATCAATATGGACCCCTGGCTGGGCTCCTTGTGGGCCCTCTTCGCTGGGCTTTCCCTGGACCCAGGAGATGCACCCCTCTTCCGGGTCATCTCCAGAATTTGATCCAGGAAGAACTTCATGCTTGCAAAGGAGAAGAAAGGCAAGTCAATACCAAAGCTGAGAAGGATTCAAAGAAGGAAAAGGGACATGCTCGAAGAAGGCTCACCTAGGGCCCGGATTGGGTTGACCTCGGCATTATGCAGGTTATGCTCAGTTAGCAGATCCTGAAGAGAAGGAATCTGGGAGGTGACGAGCTGGTCGTACACCTCCTGGCCTGCTCGCTCCACCTGGGTGTTAAATTTCGAAGACCGGTCTGGATTGCTCCAAACCTAGTGATCCCCTCGATCGAGGTGAAGAAGTACCTAATCTTCTATCCCTTGATGGAAGATGGGAAGTTCAAACTTAATGCCCTTTGGGTGATGAGCAACAAACCACCAACTCTCATCGATTGGGTGGTGCTTCAGAATGAAAAATGCCCTTAAGAGGGAAAAACGGGCAACAATCCCACAGAAATGATAGAGGACTATGAAGCAGGAGATGACACTAATGGCATTGGGAGCAAGCTGGGCTGGAATTAGACAAAAGTTATTGAGGAAGGAGAAGAAAAAAGGATGTAAAGGAAGATGAAAACCCCCGAGAAAGAAGTCCTTGTATAGAGCTATCCAACCTGGGCCACCGGAGTTGACACGCTCCCTCGACTTCGGGATAGAGAGCCGGACAGAGTCAAGGACCCCGTATGTATCTTGGAGCCTTGAGAGGTCCTCTTCAATCATCACCGAGGCGACGTTAGAGGGACTAGTCGAACTAGAAGGAGGGACTGGAGGACTAGAAGGGGGAGGAGTAGGAGGAGGGGCCCTGGGACCATTGATGACTATCCCAGTTGGTCGATTGCTCCTATGGATACTAAGGCTCAAGGGAACCTCATCCTCCTCATCGAAGGATGGGGTCCTCAACCGAGAAGGTCCAGCTTCGTTAGGATTGCTAGAGGGAGGATGACCCCAACCCAAAGGACTCATCTTTAGATGAAGAAGTGGGAGACAAAGAATAGAAGACCTACGGGTCCTAAGGCGGGACTCTCTCAACCTGATCAGGGACAAGGAAGACAAGGAAGAAGACAAGGTGGGAAAGGCTGACCTGGATGCCTCAAGAAAAAAGGGGGTGGACTGGGAAAGAAGGGCTCTGTCTCGTCTACGAGGTCTGAAGGTTTGAAAGAGATGGTTTGAGAAAAGTTTTCCTTCCTTTCAAAATTGCTAGATTGTGCTCGTGCATCCTTTCAGTCCTCTCGTTGCTGGATGCGTGCCACGTGTTGACATCGGTCGAGAATGGCACCTTGATACTCCGGAGTTGCCTCGAGCATGGCGTCAACCATTATGATACCTTGGATACTGACATGGTGTCCCTGCATTGGCCTCAGGGCACGATCCATGAATCGCCAGTGATCGTGGTATTTAATGGCGCCGGATGTTTGTCCTTTCCATGTCAGCATCACCATAACTCCCTTCGTCTCGAGCACCACATTGCATCGAGACTCGGGAGTGGAAGGCAACTAATGTGGCAAGATCACTGACGTGGAGCCCCTCTCGGACCCATCTGGCGGCCATGTTGGTGGGCAGTGCCAACTGGACAAAGATTCTAGCAGAACCTCCATCAGCTTGGGCCCCTCATGCCGGAGTGGCTTCTCCGTGGTCGAGCCCTGGATGAGGTCAGGCCCTCGTTCTTCGTGCCTCTCGTGCCAGAGTAGCTCCCCCGAGGTTGAGTCCCAATTGAGGTCAGGCCCTCGTTCTTTGTGCCCCTCGTGCCGGAGTGGCTCCCCCGAGGTCGAGCCCCAGTCAAGGTCAGGCTCTCGTTCTTCGTGCCTCTCGTGCCGGAGTGGCTCCTTCGAGGTTAAGCCTTGATCGAGGTCAGGCCCTCGTTCTTTGTGCCCCTCGTGTCGGAGTGGCTCCCCCAAGGTCGAGCCCCAGTCGAGGTCAGGCCCTTATTCTTTGTGCCCCTCGTGCCGGAGTGGCTCCCTCAAGGTCGAGCCCCAGTCGAGGTCAGGCTCTCATTCTTTGTGCCTGCAGGGGAAGTCCCCTTCCTCGCTCGAGGCTGATCCCGTGGTCAAAGTCAACCTCTCCCCCAAGCGGACAAGCAGCGGTGCCAGCAAGTGGTGCCATCACCCTTATCCTGGCATGGATGGGGAGACTTGCACACCTGACAGGCGATGGCATACTGCCTGGAACATCTAGAGAAATGGCCCCCTTTAGAGTACGCCGATTGTGCCCCTGTGAAGTGGAGTTTCGCCAGGGCAGCCGATCTGTGAGGGAGTGCCTCACTGGAGCCACTAAACTTCCAGTCCGCTGCTAGTTCTACCTGGGAAAGAGCACTCCGCTACCTACCATCTGCGCCACCTAGAAGAGGAAGGTCTTGTCAGAGAATTCAGACCTTGTAGTATCTGTGCCCGGACCAGTGCTTTGCCAAGTCCACCCCTCGGATGATGGGATGGTGCCAAAAAGAGCAGCATCCTGACGCCCATCAGGGTCCGCAGCATATCTCCCTGTCATGAGAGAGACGCATGCCCCTCCATGCTCTACGGACTTAGCTGGTAATAGACCCCCTACCACCTCGGGGAGGAAGGGGGAAGGGGGGCGGGACTGCATCTTACTAGTACAAGGAGCACCCAAGAGAGACAAAAGAGACAGAACTCCATACATCGCTCAAGGTACAACCCACCTATAAGAAAAATCAAAAGGGACCTCCGGCAGGAGGTAAGCGAGAAGGGGGCTACTCAATGAAGCACAAGGCACATTAGGAGCCTCTGAGAACTCCTAGAGAGAAAGGGTCCCGACGGCCACCACTACTCTTGCCCTCCTTTTCAACTCAGACTTTCACTTCGTCTCTTTCTTAAAACCTCCGAGAGTGGAGACCTCTTTGGGATCCACCAACAAGGATCTATTCCTCTCGATCGTCCTCTAACTTGATCGTTGGAGTGCGCCCGCCGGGATCCCGGCCTGGGTCTCCTTTCGTTTGCGGGTTTGGGCATGTGCATTGGACACCGAACGGGAGTTCCACCAACCGATACCGAGCAGGAGCTGCAGGCCATGACGATCTAGACGGCAACAGTTATAATTTCAGTCATCCTTCAGTCATCTGATTGGTATTAATGATTTTATTGCTATTCATCATTTCACCTTGAATCCAATCCACCACCAAGCTTGAATATCCTGCACAACTCTGAGAAGGAAAAAGATAAGGGGTTGTGAGATTTACAACCCAGTAAGGTTTCCAAACAGTCACACTAATAATAGTATAATTTAAAAATAACTAAAAAAATAATAGTTTATCAAATTATGCAGCCAAAACAACTCAATGCCATATTTAACAAACCTTTGGTAAAATCATGTTTTCTTTTTATATTTTCATTTAATTATCATTCTTCTTTAGGGTTCTAAACAACCACGGTCATGCTCCAGCCCATGACTGGCAACTCAATATCACACTTCAGCCTGTGATGGGCAATCTCATTATCATACTCCAGCCTGTGACCAACAATCTCATTATCTAGCTTGTGACTGGCAATCTCATTATCCAACTTGTGACTGGGCAATCTTATTATCCAGCCTGTGACTGGCAATCTTGGTAACCACGATCCTATAGTGTGGCTAGTCCAAATACTGTATTCACTTGATTAACACTTCATCAACTCACTTCTTGTAGTCAAATCATGTCATTTACAGTTTTCAATAATCGACATCATGGTCCAACCCATTCAAAGATAACTTTGCTTAATAAAACAGGGTATACAGGAATATAAATAATTATATTAATCATACTAGCTATTACGAGAAGTTATACTATACCATGCAAAAATAACCATGCATGCCAATGCTTATGTGCTCAGATCAAATCATGTCATATAAGATATATGTATGAGATTAGTGATCATGTCCAGATATCCTTATCTCACTAGAAATAACTAACATGCCTGATATTGGTCCATACCCGGAACCCACATAATGCCCTTTTGCTCAGAAGGCTGCCCCCTATAATAACAATTTTTAATGTAAGTAAATAATTCTAGGATAATTGTAAATCCAAAATTTTTTATCCACGTTTCATTAGTGGTCCTCTCGTTGATACCCTTACTCTCCAAATTTTCAGAAAGAGAGACTTTTCGATCTCCCCCATTATTATTTATTAATTTTTATTATTATTTTCTTTCTCTTTCTCTTCTTTCTCTCTCCTCTTTCTCTCTCCTCTTTATGCTCTTCTCTCTCTTTTTTTTCTTTTTCCTTTTCTTTTTTTTCTCTTCTCCCGAACCCCTGTTTTCTTCCTCGGCTTGACCGAACCGGCCTTTCCATGATTACCGACGGTAGCCATGAGAGGTGGTCATCGGGAAGAAGGCTCGGCGGACCGGACGGAAGATGGCGGTGCGGCCATCGACAACGTACGGCCCAAGGCAACAAAACCAAAAAAAACAAACTAAAAATCTCGATTAAACACTCCCTAAAATCGAAATAAGAAAATAAAGGACTCACCGGCGTTGAAGAAGCTCTTGGTCACTCACCGGAGACAGCGTGGAAGATGGCTCGGTGGGCTCGATTTGGCGGCGGTGAGGGAAGATTTAAAGAAAACCCCGACGAGCTTTTCTTGCCGATTGGGGAAGCAATACCTCATCGATCGGAGTCCATCCCACCCCAACTCGTCACCGACGATGTCCCTCTTCTCCACGGCTGTCCCAGCAGTTTTTTCGGTGAATTTTCCAATCAGATAAGGGGAGAATGAGCTTCCCCTATTCTGACTCCTCTTCCCTTTTTTTTTCCGCGTGTTGGGTTGAAGTCGATTGAGCCCGCCGACTTTGGCCCAAAAGCTTGGATCTCACACTTAGCACGGAAGATTGGTGCTAAATATAACTTCTGGTTATTTGTTGTCAACATTTTTTTTGTTTTTGGTTTATGATATCTATAATTGGCTTGAATAAACTAAGTTGTTTTGTAACCTGTACATTTAAACAATATAGTCAACAGCTTATGAAGGTGTACTGCTTATTCCCATGTCTGAATTTATCTGTAGAATTGAAATATATTTTAATTTACAATCATATGATATGAAAAAAATCTACTTGTATATGTAGAGTACCATTTGTTAATTTAATGATTATGAGAACTAAATGTTATCATTCATAAATATAAGTTTTTTTAAGTGTTATGTTAGTTGTCACGGTCCATTTCATTCATTCTTCCCCACACCATTAACATGCACAGCCGCATTACTTTCTTTTTTTTTTTTTTTTTGTAATTGAATCTTTTTTTATCTTTTTTGTTCATTCTGGAATTTTTTTTTTGTGGAAAAGGCAAGCGAAAGCCACCTTATAATGGATATAATACAATGAAATATTTACGGATGAATTTATTAGATGGATATAATATAATGGAATATTTATAAATACAGTGGAGCAAGAAGAATCAAGTTGGCTATAGAGATTATAGATGGATAGGACACCAACAATAATATAGAATTTAAAGTAGAAATATCAATCTAAGAAAAGCAATCTTATAACGATGCCCCACCATCATAAGTATTTTTTTTTTTTACTAAAACGAAAAGGGATGGGAGAAAGGTAAATCCTCGCTATAGTTGTCATCGCTGGGCCCCCACCCCGCTAGATAATGTTCGATACGGATAATAATTTTTACAGTACTCTTCCCATCCGAAGGTGAGTACGTCAGTCTGATCCCACTAAGCTACCAGAGTGGAGTGCTCTAATCCACAGGCTTTGAGCCTCGAACCCGTGATCGAAAGGACGGGAGCAAAGCGCCCTCCAACTGCGCTACCATCTTAGTGGTCAGCATCATAAGCTTTATACGATGAATGAGCATCCAAAAAGCTGCAATCAAGGACAACATGCTAAAGAAGCAATAAAGAGTGGTATGATTGTCCTTATTTTTAACCAAACAAGATGTTCTCACCACTATGGTGGTAGTGCGGTTGGTAAAAATACGGCTCCGTCTCTCTTCGGTCACGGGTTCGAGGCATGATCACTTTGGTGACTCGATTAAATTCCGAATTTTCGGACGCACGTGACTGGGGGCGGAGCGGCTGATACTCTGGCACCCTAGTGGGATTAGGCTGACATACTCACTGGTGGGGAGGATACACAGAAAATATGCGGCCCGTATCGAATAATCGCCTAACGGGCTGGGGACTCGATGGGAGAGCTACACCGGGAGTTATTCCCCCTATTTTTTTTTTAATCAAAAAAAAAAAATGTTTCCAAGTTTTTAAAGTTTGTAAAATTTTATACATCACCAAGAGCATTTTTTTAGAAAAATTCTAGAGTTTTACTCGTGCCATAACTCCCAATAAAGGGTCACAGGTAGTTGATCAAAGATAGGATGATATAATACAACAAAGTTGACTTTCTTCCGGTCGGTCCAAAGCTAATGTAAGTTATTGGATCACCATCGATCTTCGAGTCGATTTGCCAGGACAATTTTGAGTTGATTTGCCAGGACATTTCAAATGAACCAAGTGAATGGGTATCTAATAAGAAGATGATTAATAGTTTCTATGCATGTTTTCTCTATAGTATACAATCCATGCTCGCATGCCATTCCTTTTTGACAAGAATTTTTTCAAAATAGAACTTATTTTACAGGGCAAGCCAAAAAAAAATCTTTATTTTTTAAAAATATTTTATCTTTCCAAATAACCTTATTGTAATGTTAAACAAGTCGGTCATTGTCGACAGACTTGTAAGAGTTGATCGAGAAGATACAATTTTTACTAAGTTTTCGTGAAACTATATCCAAAACTTGAGAAGGTCTTGTGCAAATAAAACTGCACTGAAAAAATATCCAATTACTTACATTGATTCAATGCGAGTTTATCTCTGAGTTTAATGATCCAGATAAGAACCGAGCTAGGTGCTGGTCCATATCAGTTATATCCTTTCAGAAGTTCAAAGAAGCTCCATCCTCCAAGTTAAAGGTGAGGCCCCTAACAATTTCTTCCTCTAGCGAGGAACTGCAGATAAGGTCCCCATCTCATGGTCTTGTTTTTCCTGGTATTGAAGTGGCTGTATATTTTAGATTAACTAATATCCAGAAAAACTCTGCCTTTATTTTTTAAAGCATATATAGCAATCCCGAAAGCTTCAAGCCCTCTGGGAATAAGTACCACTTAAAGCTGTATTATTGGCAAATAATTTAAGCTGTACACTCGAGGAAACCATAATGATATTGAACAAAAATATTCGTGTTATAATCAGATTGCTAATTAATGATAAAAAGGACAAGCATATTTTTATATTAGGAAAAGATGAAGATATTTAAGTCACCGCAGTTTGCTCTAAAAGCACACACACACATATATATATATATATATATATGCATGCAGGCAGATGTACACTGATAAGGCGTGGAGACGAGATATATCTCCATGAAAAGCATATATTTGTTGAAAAAAAAAGGGAAGAAAACTCAGGCCTAAAAAACATTACACCACTCCTTCCAGTTTTATTGGCAAAAAGGAGGTAATCTAAGCAAAGAAACCCACTGCTCATACTTATTTACTACTCTAATTTCTTCCTGAGAGCTAATGCTGACGCTTAGGGAGCAGGAGGTAAAGTTGGAGGGTTG
This sequence comes from Areca catechu, assembly GCA_021397845.1. Classification (NCBI taxonomy): domain Eukaryota; kingdom Viridiplantae; phylum Streptophyta; class Magnoliopsida; order Arecales; family Arecaceae; genus Areca; species Areca catechu. The sequence goes on from CM038052.1 coordinate 7,934,767, forward strand.
AAAAGTCCCCCACTCCTTGGGTTAGTGTTGGCTCCTGGTTCTCCATAATCCATCCCCATCTCTATCATCTCCCTCTCTATCGCTGAATTTTCCTGAAACACCCACCAAAACAAATAAAAACTATGAATCAAAAGGCTGAAAACAAATAACAAAATCATGAAATAAGGTAGAGAGAAAATAAAAGAAAACACGAAAACATACAAACCTGATGTACTAAAGGCTCAGGAGAATGCCGCATCACCCTAATGTTTCTCCCACATCCTACATGCCCAACATAAAGGAACTAGAGCCATGTCATCTGAAGTAATCACCAACTAATGGAACTAACAAAAAAAAAATGAGTACCTTGAGAGAAGGAGAGGAAGACGATGGCCGAGATGAGAACAAGGGCAAGGAAACGAGGACTTCCCATTTTTACCTTCTACTACTCTTCGCTGAATGATGGATCTTTTGGTTTTGGGTTGATAACTGATAGAGTCGCCCCCTAAATCGGGGAACTCAGGCCCTGAAAACTTCGTAACCGCTACGGCGTACCGGCCTACCGGGTCCGTCGGATACGCTCGATGCGTGGAGTCGGGTCACAATAGGTGCGTTCACCGTCGCCCTCTAGGCTCTTGGAAGTGCCTAGGCGGAGGGATGGAAAGATGATAATTACCTTGCAGTCACCGGAGTACGGGGACGGAAAGCCATTTAAAAATAGGCATTCAAAATTTGAAAAAAATGATTTAGTTTATTATTATTTTGGATTTATCATTATTTTGTTTTCATGGAACTTTGGCGGGCCCTGATTCTAATTTAACATGAACCGGACTGGACTGAATCAATTTTGAGTCTACGAGCATAGGGATATAAATTTTATTTGAATATGCAACCCGATCCAATGTGAATGGAATGGATTTTATTGGATTCGATTAAAATACGGGGCAAGTTTGAGTTACTCAAAAAAAATATTCGAAATGGATCCAGATCAGGTATGAGTATCCAATATAATCTTAATCTAAATATTTCTTTTAAAATTATGATTATTTTATAATTTTTATATAATAAGTTTCTTACCAATACAATCCAACTCGGTCTTCTTATCTATTCGGCCTAACTTGGCTTGCACCTTTATTTGACCCAACTTGATTCAGGCCAAAACCCATACAGAAGGGGTACATATGAGAGAAGAAGCTTGCAAGAAAAGCTCGCCGATACAGAATGGGTGCATATGAGAAGAAGCTTGCAAGAAAAGCTCGCTCTCATAAGATGATGGGATTCTCCGGAAAGGAAAACAAAATAAGAGTTTAGGAGTATAGGAGTTGATTATTAAATGATTTGTAACAACTAATTAATTAGTTATGATCCAGAAAATCTTATTTATAAAAAATAGTGGAGTAGTTTTATCTTATTATAATAAAATCATTGATTTTAAGTGGTTAAGTAAAGCATAACAACGTATCCAAGTTTCAAATCAGACTCGATTGGCTTCATGGCATGATATGATCCGTATTCGATCGATATATATGACAGGTACTGTCATGTCCCGAATCCAGATCTAGAATCGGCTATGTGACCGGCCGTACAATCTTGATATCCCCTAGAGATCATGCCATGCTAACTTCAATTCAATATCCAAACAGTGGTAAAGAACAAATTTTATCATTTATTTAGGTTAACAGATAAATAAAATACAAATAAAATTTAAGATAAACTCAGAGATCAACACCTAAATCCTAGCTTCTCACTGACTGGTCCCAAAGCCCGCTTGATTTTTTCGGATCTGCAACAAAAACATAGAAAAGTAGGGGATGAGCTATACAGGCTCAGTAAGTTATCAACACCTCCAGTATACATACACAAATATGCCATTAATAAACGCAAGCACAAACACACCATACAACAAGATGTCCATCAATATAATAATATATATCCAGCAACATGATGCAAATATGTACACTTAAATGCAACCGATACTGACACGACACGACTATGGATGGCTAACCATTACTCTACTCTCTTAGTCCCTCTGACTATGGCCACGATCGGCTTGTGGCTCGCCCCGAAAGAGACTAGATCCTGTGTCACATACTGCTTAACAGTCATGTACTAGCAATAGTCCTGCTGGAGGCCAAAAGAAAAACTAGCTCTGAGTATGACACGAGAAACATGCATCCTCTGCATGTGCCTGCCATGCATGGCTAAAATAAGGCAACTAGCTCCTGTATCATATACCGCTCAACGATCATGTGCCAGCGATAACCCACTGGAGGTCCAAAAGGAGACTAGGTTCTCGTGTAATCATAGTCGGACTAGAGAGCACTTACACCGATACAATGCACTCACACCAACACGATGCACCCATATCAACACGATGTACCCATTTCAACACGATACACCCACATCAACACGATGCATGCAATCCAATACAATCAAATGCAGATATATTACATATATTTACTAATTCAAATATATACATATTAGCATACAATATCAGAGGTCAAAATAATTTACCGAAAATGATCCAAGTACAATTCAAACCTAGATCTGATCTTTCAAGGACAATGATAATCCTGACCAATAATTTAAACATATAATTAATTTCTATTTAATAAAACTAAAAAGAAACTACGTTATTAAGGGGCACTCTCTTCAATCAAATTCCAATTATGGTTCCAAAATTTACCTTTTCTCCCTTTCTTTTCTCTCTCCTCTCTCTATCTCCTCTCTCTCTCTTTCCTTGCCCACGATGGCGGGGGACCTCGTGGATGAGCCGCCAAAAGCCATCCCGGCGACAGACTCTCAGGTAGGTTTCTCTCTCTTCATATATATATTTTTCTTTTCTTTTTCCATTTTTTCCTTTTTTCCTCACGGAACGGAGGCTTTCTCTCTCTCTATTTTTTTTCTATTTCCACGGAACTTAGGCCCCCCCTTTTTTTTCTTTCTTTCTTTCTCTTCCTTCTCCTCTCTTCTTCCCGAACCTACCCCTGCTCCTCAAAAATTGAACAATCCGAGCAAACCGAATCGAACAAAATCAAACTAAAATCCATTAATCCTCAAAAATAACTAAAGGAAGAACTCGCCGGCATTTGAAGAGCTCTTCGTTGCTCGCCGGAGTGGAGGATGACGGTACGGGAGAGGCTCGATGGGCTCGGTAGGTGATGGTGAGGGAGCTTTAAAAGAACTATCCTCTCGCCGTTTGCAGAAGAAATACTACGCCAATAGAAGTTCTAACTCACTCAGACCCTATCGTCAACAACCCCCTCCCCTCCATGACTCTGCCCTCGAAATCTCTGGTGAAATCGCCGACTGGATAAGGAAAATCAACTCCTCTATTTCCCGATCCCTCTCTTTTCTTTTTCTTTTTCTTTTTTTTTTTCTTTCTGGGTTTCGGGTGAAGTCGGCAAGGGCTGCCGACTTCAGCCCACAAGGCCCAAAACACGAGCGGTTCTCACAGGTACAAAATTAGTGCGGATCATTTGCAGTCACTAGATGCCTCAAGTATTGCTTGGGTGATCATCTCGGCCTGTGTCTTCGACTGGATATTGATCTTGCATTACCACGTCATGTTTGCGGTGTATCATATTTTCCAAGATCGGATAGGTTATATAGGTGTTCACAAGTGAGCTGTGGCCTAAAAAGAAAGTTCCATGATACTAAGATGTAATCCGTAGAATCTAACCATCATCATCCATCATCTTTGGTATTTTAACCAGAAGGTCTTCCCTTGGTCTTACCATGTGAAGGTATAACCCCTAGAATGAAACACTAAGAGCAAATTCGGTTCTTCAATATATCTTATATGCTATACTTTTTGTATGGAGTATGCGCTTTTTAAAAGATGAAAAAATCTGGAATCATAAAAAGGAATGCCAAATGAACCTCTAATTGGACTTGATAATTTAACAGTAACAAAAGGATAGAATCAATCACCAACACAAAAAAGATATATGTTGGCAGCAAATGTTTTCAGCTTGCGTTTCTAGCACTCATGGATTTCAATTAATCTAACAGAGTAATATAAATTTAATACTCATACTGATATCTGCAAAGCAATACTAAGTCTTGGATCCAGGCCTCCTAGCTAAACTATCTAAATTCATCATCAGCCACAAGCCACATCTATAGCTCTGTCATCTAGTAGGCTTGAACAGATAAAGAACTTACCAAACCTGCACCCTATTCTGATACAAATCAATTAGGAAATTTGGAACATTAGGCCAGGTTCTTGCTGACTAGGGTCTATTTTCAGCCTACAAAACTATGTACTCTTCCTGCATAAATTATGGAGCAAACTGGGTTTGCTTGTTAACCAATTGCGACGTTCTTTCATCCTGCCTCTCTGAGAGCAATTTCATAAATAAATATGTATGAGTATTTCTTTGACAAATATACCTATTACTTGAACTGATGCAAACATTCCAATCTTAGTTATTAAATATGCCTACATTACATTAGTGTAACATAATTTCATTATTAATCTACCAAATAATTAAAAAATATTTAACCAAACGAGGATCACAGCATTCACTTCCCATTGCCGTGTGTTTTGCATGTACCAACTTCTATTTGATAGTTTAACTCCAGATCTTATTGGTAAGATTGAGACCTTCCTCGAGGCAAATCCCAAAAACCGGGTCTATAGTTACAAATATCTGGTTAGAGTGGACTTTTCTTGTAGGTTTGGAGCATCGAGAAGTCCACATCAGCAGCTCCCCTTCTTTAGCTTGGTGACTATTGGAGAGGTGCCACAACAACTACAGAAAGATTGTGGGAGTTACTCTGCCAAATGTTGGAGCAAACCCGCTCCATGGAATATCGAGATCCTCCTTGATGCCGCTATGGCAGAAAGGAAACAATTATCAGGGAAGAGATGGGGCGCCATCCGCTCCCGTCGTGGAGGCGAGCCCCCATGGGGCTGCACGCACAAGAAAGAACCAGAAGAATATAGGCTAGGATTTTTGGAGGAGAAAAGGGATTGCATCATCTCGTATTATTTTTCGACGTTCCCATCGTTCTTTATATACAAAACAGACTAACCCTAGGTCACAATCGACTAGCCCTAAAAAACTTTCCTCTCCGAGTCACTCGAGAAAACTTAAACTAGAGCCCATATACACCCATGTCTCACTAGTTCTCTCTACCTTGGATCAAAACCCTGACCCAACATGACTCAGATCTCTGAAAACTTATAAACCAGTTTTCAGATCTGTGTGACTCCAAACAAGACTTGGAGCACCACATTAGCCCCAACAATCTCCACCTTGGTGCTATAAGTCTTCACAAGCTCCGCGTGACCGTCTGCACTCTTCCTGTGTCTCCAGAGCTGATATCTTCCTATCGAAGCCACCTCGCCTCCCTAGCTGGAACATCGACCCATGCTCCTCAGCTCCTGAGACTCGTGCTCCACCGCACTCTTGACCTCGAACTGATGTCTCATTGCTCTATCCTCATGACTGCAACACCAACCCGTGTTTCTGCAGTACACCCAGACAGCGGTGCAAATATAACACAAATGTTAGACCTCTTCAGCTTCTGAGCTCCCTTGGAGACCTTTGGATGACCGCCTCCATAGTTGAAGATCAGTACAAGTTCATTAGGACCAAACCTGTACATGCTCCATAGCACCAACTTGAGATCTCTGTTGTAGGCTCCCTTCTGCTAAGCAGCTGCATCACTCACCCTGGACCTCCTGGAAAGACCCGCAACGATCTTGACCGGCACTCGCTGCACCCAGAGCTTCACCTGACACTGTCTCCACAGAGCCACACCAATCACTGCACACTCTGCTCCACTGGCTAAGTGTATCCCTGGCGCTCGTGCTAGGATCTGGCTAGTATTTCTGTACCTCCCACTCCGAACTCATGCCAAAACTCTCTCTCCAGTCGTGAAGACACCTCCAACCAGTGCTCCACTTGAAACAAAAGTCCACCTGATGCCATAGAAGTCAACCCCAAGGCTAGCAACTCAACGCTGCCTTGCTGAGCCTGCACCTGAACTCGTACCCAGTCACTGCCTCCTCGGACCCTCCGCATCATCGCGGACCCCTCCAAGATCGTTTCGGATATTCTGCAACCCCGCAGGAACCTCCGAAACCCAGGAGCTCATCCCAACTCTTCTAACTCAGCGACCGAACCAAGCAACTATCTCCAGTGGCTGCTCCATTATGTCCCAACCTGTCTCCTGGTTGCATGATGTCCTTGGCGCTCCCTGAGACCTGTCCATGGGTCACCCTGAGCTGCCAGTCCCATCAGCTCCAATCTCTGTCCCTAGACAAAAGCCGCCATACCAGGACACTCATGACTGCCCGAGATCTCCGGCGCTCCCTGAGACTGTCCCCTATCTTCCTGAGCTGCCTCTGGTACCACCTCTGCTGATGTACTCCGATCTTCTTGAGATATCCATCTCCCAAAATCGACCTCCAACTATGGGGATACCACCCACATCCAGCTCCATCACGATCAAGGTAGCTGGAGTACTATCGAGTGCTCTCCTCCACGGTGACCAAGAGCCTGGTCCACTACCGATGGAGCTATCACTCATGCTCTGAAAGATCCCTGGTATGTATTGCTTCACCTGTGCTAAACCGCAGATCACTCGACCTGCCATCACTCCATAGTACAGGACTCGCAGCTCTGCACCACCATCGCAACTTCTGCACCATCGACCGATCATCTTCGATGAGATCCACTCTATTAGCAGACCTTCGCACTACTCCCGAAACCACGAACCTCTGTCCATCAAGGAGTGCCGAGATGGAACCATTCTGCACGTGCTACCCATACACATGACTGCTACATCGTGATCTCCATATATCCTATGATCTAACTCCATCATCGGTCTAACCTAGCTCAACATAAAGAGCTCAAAAAATGGAGTCCAACGGTTAGACGGGGCTCAAATCGGAGTTCAATTCAGCCCGGAATCATCGAAAAACCATCAGCATGAATTTTAGAGCATAGAGTGTCCTGAGATGCTTGAACTGCCGGTCCATCATGAACCGGCCCAATGGTCCACGCGCGCCAAGCTGGTCTACTGGCTGCCATAGCTGTCGGTCCATGGCAAAAATCGTGGACTACAACTCCTCCGGCCGCTGCTGTCGCCCCCCTAGCCATCGTACCTGGACTCCGGCGATCGCCTGCGACCATGCCGCGCCTGATTGGATCCACCAAGCCTCGCTGCACCCAGCACCGATGACCTGCGACCTGCACCGCGCCCGCGACTTGCGAGCCCGCGCCGTCGCCATCTCCTCCGCCAAGGCCGAGAGACCGGCGAGCTTGCGCTCTCCGTCGTGCCCGTGCCCTACACCTTGCACTGCGGTTGCACCGCGCCCGCGAGAGACTGCTGTGACGCCTCTTACGCCGCCCCATGCCGCGTCCGGACCCGCGGTCGTGCCCTGTGCCACGGCCGTGCCCTGCGTTGCGCCTGCGCCCGTGCGCTGCTCCCTGTGCCGCGCTACTCCGCGCGTGGCTCCGTGCATCGCCCAGATCCATGCGGGATCTACACCTCCAGATCCACGGTTCTTCTCCATCTCCATTTCTAGGGAGGGCAGCAGGCCCTCACCTCCAGATCTCGGCACCTCGAGATCTGTACCATCCTCGTGACATCCTCTTCCCTACATCCTTCACACTACCGCATCAAGGCCTGCTCTGATACCAATTGTTAGAGCAAACCCACTCCACGAAATCCCGGGATCCTCCTTGATGCCGCCATGGCGGAAAGGAAACAATTACCAGAGAAGAGATGGGGCACGCTATCCACTCCCGTCGCGGAGGCGAGCCCCCATGGGCTGCACGCACAAGAAAGAACCAGAAGAAGGTAGGCTAGGATTTTTGGAGGAGAAAAGGAATCGCGTCTTCTCATATTATTTCCCGACGTTCCCGTCGTTCTTTATATACAAAACAGACTAACCTTAGGTCATAACCGACCTAGCCCTAAAAAACTTCCCTCTGAATCACTAGAGAAAATTCAAACCCGAGCCCATGTACATCCATATTCACTAGTTCTCTTTATCCTGGATCAAAACCCTAACCCAACATGACTTAGATCCCTGGAAACTTATAAACCAGTTTTCAGACCTGTATGACTCCAAACAAGACTTGAAGCACCATATTAGCCCCAACACCAAAGGCCCCTTCCATAAAGGCGTCAAAAGTGTTTAAATGTGATTCACTAAGGTGGATCAGGGTTTGCTTTAATGGTTACATCCTTTGTTTTGAAACCATGGACACTCCTATGTCAAGCCAAGGCATGCTTCTATTATTTGGAGAAAGATTTGTTGTACTAGCCAGATAATTCAATACCAATTCCTCTGGTTACTTGGGAGGGGAGAATTTGTTCATGTTCTTAATTTAATGGCCCCTGGATGTCCGCTACTCTAATTTGGCACTGGCCAACTTATATTAATATTAATGGTTTTGGCCTTGATCCTTGCTTGGATAAGTGACTACATTCAACCCAATAGACAGTGGAATGAGTCCTTATTAGCCACTCTTTTTTCAGCTAACATGATGACAACGATTACTAGTGTGCCTATTGCACAAGAATCTATGTCTGATCAGCTTGTTTGGGAAGCTTGCAATTAAGAGCCAAGACACCTTCATCAAATCAATTTGTCCTTTGCTTCCTTCTGACTCTTGTCGACAGTCCCCTCATTCCTTTCATTGGATCTGAAGGCCGCATGTACCCATGAGAATTAAATTCTTTTGGTGGAAGGTTCTTTGGAATAAGCTGCCAATGTTGAGTTGCAAGGGTATTTTATCCAATGCTCAAATCTATTGTGATCTTTGTCCTGACTATCTAGAAGATAGTAGCCATATTCTTATTCATTGTCCATTTGCTCAAACTTGTTGGCAATATTTTAACTCTATAACAAGCATGGACTTTAAACCTTCCTCTTTGTCTAGTATGCTGGGGTGCTCGATCATTACCCTCTGGTAATTATCTCTACTCTCCTTGTGCTTGGCAACACCCCTTCCTCTGGAATGGTCAAGGTTAACTTTGATGCCATTGTTACTGGAACAAAGGCTGTAGCTGGAATTATCGTTCGAAACTCTAATGGGCAACTGCTTAGAGCTGGTCATATATTGCTTGATGTCCCTATTTACTTTGCTGAGCTTTATGCAGCCTGGTTGGGGTTTTGGATTGCCGTTGTTGATTTGAAAGCCATGGAAATTTGGTTAGAAGGTGACAATATCCACGTTATTCAAGATATTGATCATGCCACCTTAAATCCAAGTTTGAATAATCCTCTGATGCAAGATATCTTAATCTAGAAAACTGCTTGTTCTCAATTTAAGTTATCGCATATTTATCATCATGCTAACAAAATAGCAGACTTTGCAGCGAAATTGGCACTGAACTGCGGCTACTGCCTGAGCTCTATCGATCTTGCTTATCCTATTTTATCCTCAATTTTGCAGGCTGATGTATCTGGACTTCACCTCTTGCATGATAGTGATACTGCTAACAGGGATTTTTGGCGCACTGCAGCGTCCTACTCTCCTAATTGCTGCAAATTTGATACTTCTGCGGCCATCTTGAATAATGCTACTACCATTCCCTGAAAGCCTTATTTTGCCAGGATACTGCACTAGTTAGTTTGTCCCAATACTATGGAGGATATAATCATGCTGACTATAGAAGCTTCTGAATACTATGTTACATGGTGTTTTTGTATTAGTTGAAGGTTATTATGGCCAAGGATTCAGGTTCCAGCAGGATATTTCGTGGGACATCATGATGGGATACCATCTTATGTGTTGGGATAGGATGTCCTATCAGTATCCCAGCGTTCCAATCGGGATATCTTGGAATATCCCCTGTTCCAAGTGTCGGAACGGGACGGGATGCATTAGTATCCTGTTCCATGAAAAAATCGAGACTGCTCCATCCCACGAAATTTAAAATCTTGATTATGGTGTTATGATCTTGCTGGAGATAGATGTATTTCTATAGCACTGGTGTACTTTCTTTTCATATGTTCAGGTAATTCTGTCCCCCCCCCCCTCTCTCCAAAAAAAAAAAAAAAAAAAAAAAAAAAAAAAAAAAATCATGGATGCTAGGTTTTATTCTTGAATGATATATGCTCAACAATATAAACTTACCTTTGCCTTTTCTCCCTCAAAAAAGAAATAACATGTTTATATAAAATAATAATGATGATGATCTCTTCAAAAAAAAAAAAAAAAAAAAAGAAAAGAAAAGAAAAGAAAAGATGATGATAATGATGTCCTAGAATACAAAACATGTGATAATCGTAGATGGAAGTGCACTCCTTGTTTTTGTTCTCTTTTTGTTTTTCTTTCTTATAATAAGATGTAAGTCTACCAAGTTACAATTATATAGCTGTTTTCAAAAACTTATTTTTATTTATCTTGTTAAAAATATTTTCTATTTATTTGTTTAAAAATAGAAGAATTGTCTTTCGATCTCCCTCTCAATTTTGGCTTTTTTTTTTTTTTTGTTTTTTTAATGAACTCAATTTTGCCAATGTTACATATAAATGCACTTTAAAAAATTATAATTAAATTGATGAAGTCAATTTTTGTTGCAGCACCAGCCTTCCGTCAATCGCTGGCCTCCAGTAAACACGATTTGTTAATTTTCTACAATATTCTTGCCATCTAAAATTAGAAGGGGGAATAGGAATAGGAATCCAATTCCTATCTGGATTATTTTATTATTATTATTATTATTATTATTATTATTATAAAATCTATTCCAGTGTCTTGACACAAGCAGTTGGATGACGACACCTCCGTCGCCCTCCTTTCCTGAGGCTTTGCGGATGACACCACGCCGTGTCCGTAGGCTCCCGCTTCCACTCCCACATCTCCTCTTCCGACACCTACGTTAGCATTCGTATCGGCAACGCACTCTAGGTGACCCTCCTTCGTCGCATGGTCGATGTTTGACAAAATGGTCGAGAGGGACGTCTTCCCTTGGAACGTGATGGGGGTGGGTACGAGAAAAGTAGCTTCTTGGATGAGATCATGGATTTGTGCCAAAGAATGCTGTAGGCGGACAATAGTATGAGGTGGGATGTGTAATCTTTTTTATGCGCCCTGGGGTCTTGCCACGGTATCCCGGATTTTGATGAAGAGGAGAAAATGAGAAAGGTTCATGCTCGTAGGATTAGATTTGGTTTTGTCGGAAATGGATGTTTTGAATGCTCTGATGATAACGTACGTGGAGTACCCGTGCAGCCAATTTCTCAATGCTTGGAGAGTGCTTGACGGAATGCTGACAAGAGGAGATCATGGAGAGGAGGAGATCCCTAACATCACATCTTGACTATCCTGGGAAAGTGGACATAATTTTCCCTTCTTGTTGTGGTTGCACACGTGTTCAAATCCGTACAATACTAATTCAGTTTTACAAGTTGACATGACAAGTGCGCCGTAGGCATGCCGTTGAACCTTCACCAGATTCTATATTATGAAATATTTTATATAAACTGTACAATTTGCCAGTGGTTTAGGTTATCCTCCACTTCGACCCTCTCTATCTTTAGCTTTTCAATATGATATTATCTCACTGATTTATGCTCCATAAATAAATATTAATCATTTAAACTCGGTCATCTGCTGGTGTTTTTTTTTTTTTTTTTGCTGTACTTTATTCAAATCAAGGACATGGTAAGGTGTAAATATTTAGCTGGGCCATCTCTCTCCCCACCACCGGTTGCAACTTTTTCTAGCTTTGATGGGTAGGTGCTCTCATGTTTTAGCATGGTGGACTGCTTTTGAAAGTGCGGCGTCTCTGTCTTACATCATCCCCCAATAAGTTGATGAGGGGGGAGGAGTGCAGGAATGGATCACACTGAAGTCTGGAAGTCAATTGGCACGGACCATCTCTTATAGTCTTCAACCTGTGGGGTAGTGGACCTTGTCGCCATGGGAATGGGATCAAGTTGATGGGTTTATTTCCACCACTTTTTTTCTTTTTTCTTTTTTTTTTTTTTCAAATATTTTTATTCATAGATTATTTAAATTTTTCAAGAATTATGTTTCGTAGTATCTACTCTGTAGCAAATTTCTAAATTTTACTTGTTCCTTCCATCCAGTAGTCTAGAATACTGCCATTCCTACCACATTGGCAGGCATCTTTATCTTACTTTCTAACTTAATTTGATGCCAATTATCCTTTACACAAGGTCCAAACTATTTCCCACCTAGCCAACTTCCTTCCATCAAAATTCTCTACGGTTTCCAAGGTGAACGGGTACATCTGCACCAGGGGAAAGTGCTTCATTGCCTCTTAGTTCTTTATGCAGAATGCCGCAAATCCACCAGGTTCAATTGCCTCCTGTTATTTATAATATAAAACTTATCATGATTTAATCATTATTTTTTTTACTGCATGACTGTGACTGACCATTGGGCTGGAATTGGATGACATTTGCATGCTTATTCTGTCTGGCAATTGTCACACTATGCTCTGACAACAATAACTTAGGTTTTCTTTGTCAGGGCTCATAGCTTATTTGAAAGTTGTGTCACAGGAAGTTACTTGTTTTGCCTCTTTTCTGGAACAGAACAAAAGAGAGGACTAAGCGAGTCACGGGGAAGAGGTGACAGATAACCACTTGCTTCACATGCTTAAGGGTCCCGAGACAACTCAGCTTTTACAGAGCTTGTAGCGCTTTTCATTGCCAAGCCAGATGATTGACCCTACTAACACCAGCTGAAGCTTTTAGTTGTATGACGAGAGCCATGGAAATCACAGGAACATCACAGTGGAGCAACAAAATGGAGTAAGAATGGCGTCTTTGATACCTTTAATGTGATAGCTAGAGGTGAGTGGCAAAACAAAATATACTGAGATGACATGATGGTCGCAATAAGACTTATTCATAATGGTTGTGGCTTATCCAACATTCATGACTGGGTTTTTAGAACCAAAATCATGCTTATCTTGATTCCAATAAAGTGCAGTTTGTGATGAAATTATGAACGAATATAGGACTGGACAAGGTTCTGTTTGGAGAATTTGACAATAAAATTAGTCCCTGTACTAAATGGGATAACCTGATACTTTCTATTGTACATTCTGGTTCAGGAACCATGGCATAGCTCTATAGTTTCAGTCGTTTTCATCTTTTAATTTAAATGTTGTTCATGATATTGGTAAAAAGTAGTCCTGTATGCTTTCATTGATTAGAAACATGATCGCTACCATAGATGAACTTTATTTGTGGATGTCTACTTGGAGTTCAAGAGTTGACTTGCAAGTCCAACAATATTCAGCCATTTGAAATATAAAGTTAGTCGCACTGCAAGTGCAAATTGAGTCAATTATAATAAAAGTGAAAATCAAAAGTCAAAAGATAGGCACCAAAGATCAAAGTCAGCATATCAATCATGTAATCAACTTACAATTTAGCTCTTTTGACACATAATATTCTTCACATAATTCTTGATGGAACAGCTTTGTATTTTAGGATTTTCATTTCCCTCTTGCTACTAGTATTGTGGTGGCCAACTACATTTTGGATGTTCAAGGTGCTTGAATTCATTTACGCATATGTTGTAGTAAAATTCAGCTTAGTGAATTTTTGAAACTTTTCTTTCCTTTTCTTTCCCCTAAACAGCTGAAATAGACTCTAAACTTTTAACAATTTAATTCTGTCATTTTAGGAGGTTGTTTTTATATGAAATTGAAGCCATGACCTAAAATTTGTTGATTGATAATCCACTGTAATATCTAAGGTGAAAATTTTGCGACCCTCTCTTCCATTATGAAGAATTTTGTTACCATGGAGGTGATCAAAATCCTTCCTGGTATAAAGGTGACCCAACTTTCTTCCTCACAATGAGATGACATCTATATGGATCTTTTCAGAATCAGAATAAGAAAACCTGTGACAAATTAATTCTTTATCAAGCTAGAAGGTTTGATTTCAAATTGTTATGAAACTCGCCCATATCGATGTTTTCCTTGCTGTATAGGTAGGTCACATACAAATTAATAAGTATAGAATAAATAATAGGATATATAACAGTCAATTAACTCTTATCTTTGTGGCATAAAACTTTGTCCAGAATTGTTATTGTAGAAATAACCTACATGTGGTTACTAGAGGAAAGATGACTGCAACTTTCTTTTTAGAATTATGCTTCTATATGAATTCAGAAAAGGAGACAATTTTGAGTGTTTTTTTTTTCTGCCTTCCGAAAGCTCCTCCGCCTCCAACTTTGGCTTGGGATGTTTGGACCTGTATCTTGGAAAGAAAGATGCTCGCTTCTTTGTGGAAGGCGTTCATGTATATCTTCCATGTATCTTCACGAGAGAAGAGAAGGGCCTACAGCAACTTTTCTCCTTTTGCTTTACCAACTTTTCTATATCCTGTTTTGCCTTCAATTATTTGGACTTTCTGCTATTCTGGTCTCATCCATGCCTAACGAATGCACTCTTGGATCTTTCGCTGCAACTAAAGAAGGCGTATCTCGGTCCTTTCCTCTGCTTTTTTAGCTTTCTCATTTTGATACATTGGCCACCAAGATACAGTGAAATATCAGCAGCAAAGGTAGATCGACACCAATCTTCGTGGTTTTGTAGCATTGCACTAGTTAGTTAGTAAACTATAACCATTTTGAGAGCAGAGAATAAGAAAACACACACAGACACACATACACTTGGAAGATAACATCAGCAAACTTGTTATTGACATAAAATATCACACAGGAAAGCAAATGAGACAGTTCATAGAGGTAAAAGAAGGGGAATAAAAGGCACGATATTAAGTTTGTTAAAACTATTTAAGCATAACTACAAATATCTTATTCTTCTTTTGCATCACTCTGTTCTTCTCACTCATTTTGATATATGCATGTAGGAGTGACAGTCACTTGAGCTTCTTCTAGAAGGCTTCTGATCGGAAAACCAGAGCTACTCTCACTGTCTTCCTCAAGATCAGGATGCTGCACCAGTGACTGGACCTCAATAATTTCACCCAGAAAACCTCAGTACTGCCAAGTTACCTAATCAGTTAAAATGTCACTTGTAGTATGTACAAAAGATCTCCCAATAGCCTTCTGCGCCGCTATGAGCTCTCCTGGAAGTTGAGGGACCGTGACAAAGCAGCAGGATTGGCATGCAAGACTTGGGAGGTCTCTGCAATGTGATTCTTTACCTCTGCCTTCTTCTGGAAGGCTTTGAATAGTCCACCACCACTAATTCCAACAGCACTGTCATTTTTGAAACCCAGGGTTGCCCATATAGAGCTCTTTGCAGCTTCTTCGGGGTCATCTATCCTCAATGTTTTAGGAATCCAGAGGCATCTCTCCTGGTTGCTCTGCTTAGGACTACCTCCTTTCTTTGAATTGGAATGGTTGAGCATTTCTCCTTCCCTTGAATGCTTGCCCAAGGTTGGAGAATTGGGTCCAGATCCTGAAGAACCATTGTCTGATGAAGCAAGAGGCATGAGCCATGGGATGCTCCAAGTGCCAGAAACTGGGCAACCCCAATAAGCTGGTGCAGGGTGAAATGAAATGGGAAAGCTCGAGGGGCAGAAAGCAGGAACTGGACTCCAGAGATATGGCCAAGGTGATCCATTAATGTATGGGATTTGAGCTGGAAATCCTTGAGAGTCTTGAATAACTGGCTCTTGGATATTAGCACCAGTTCCATCATCAGTAGAATTCGAAGCTGTCACTGAAGATCCAGTAGACTGCTCATCGGCATTTTCTACAGCAGGAAATGGAATTATTGGCTCTTCTGGCTGATGGAACCCATTTCGATTACAATTCTTCATTGTTTTGTCCGCAATATTCAATACAGAGGCCATAGAGTCACAGAGAGGGGTATCAGAGCCGAAACTAAGAACAGTACCATTGGGTTTTAATGGAGTGTTATGCATTGGCTCAGGAACTTCAGGTCTAGCAGTCTGGAAAGCAGCATCTGAGAGAGTTATGTGGCGAAATTGGGACATGGAATTCTTATTCTTGCGGCGCCCAGCTCCCACAGGCACATTCCTCATGGTGCCCCCGGCAGTCCAGTATCTCTGACAGTTCCTGCAGAAATGGCGCGGCTGGTTGACGTTGTAGTTGTTGTAGTAACAGAACTTGGTGTCTAGGCTGTTGCACCGAGGACAAGGAAGTATCTTGTCGGGCTTCTTTTTTGTTTTCTCTTGAGAGGTATTTGCTTCATTCTTTTGTTCTTCAGGCTTTAAATTCCGTGCAGGTATAGTCTCTTGATCAGCAGAGTTTTTTGGGGTCTCATTTGCTGTGGAGTATATAGGTGGTTCACCTTTATCTTCTGAATTCGGAGAGTCATGATCCTTGTCCTTGAATTCATGGGTGGCTTCTTTATCTGAACTACCCTGCAATTTCAAAGTGGAGATTCTGTGGGAAAGTTGATGCAAAAAGGGAAGGCTGTTCCTAATAATTCTTAGCACAAAATCTTCATCATGATATATCTAACACTGGAATTTAGTATGTGCGGAGTAATGCATAACAACACTTCCTAACTGCACTCCCCTAACAACAGGTGACCTGTCCCGGATGAGAAACAAAACTCCAATGATTAAAACATTTCAAGGAAATTTAGTATTACCATGCTTGCTATATACTCACAATAAAACAATCTAATCTTTTGACTATCAGTAAAATTGAAATAAACAGAAGATAGATAGCAATTTTTTTAAAAGTTTATATATCAATACACTTTCTAATAAGGTGATATTTAAGAAGCTTGACATGCTAATCTCTAGTTTCCTCTTCATCAAAAAGACATACTAATCTGCAACATATAAATAATTCAGTGCATGCAACATATAAAATAACCGTTTCCAAGTTTTCTACTATTCACCCTTGCTGATATGTCTCTCAACAGATAGCAAACTCAAGCCTGATCCTTCAAGCAACAACATACATCATTTTTCTAGATTTTGTTCATCAAAATATATCATGTATTCCAGTTGAGAAATTATAAAAGCAGGTTCTAGTAGAATTGACCTCACGTAAAATTAAAAGTAGAAACATCAGTAATTAAAATAAATTGCAGCCACAGAGGATGGAAACATCCTTACTGGTAAAAAAAAAAAAAAAAATCAGAAGTTTTATTCTTTCCATGAAGTTCAAAGTTAAAAATCTCCATCTCATTCTCTAGTTTTTTTTCATTTTACCAAAATTTCACAAGAATCGATATTGGAGAACCCACCAAAAATATCGAATTAAAAAAGCACAAACAAACAACATAGCCAGCAGAATCAAAATTAACCCCAAAACAACCAACAATCCACCCCCAAAACATCACAAGAACGAATCTTTCCTCCCCAGGACCATCATAACATCTAATCCTAATCAAGAAAGGCCATAAGACTCATAAGAACATGAAGAACATAATAATTATTAGTATTATTTTACCTTAGCCTCATCTTTTTCCGGTTCATCATCGCCAGAGAAGGCAGGGGCCTCGCCGCCGGCCGGCAGAGGGATCGTCTTGCCGAAGAGCTTGATCGCCGGGTCTCGGCTGTCCGCCATCTCCCCTGTTTCTCTATTCTCCTGCTCTCTCTGTCTTCCACTCTTGTCTGCTTTCATATGAGAAGGAAAAAGTTCTGCGTGTTGGTGGGTGGCGATTGGTTCCTGCCTCTGGAGGAATATGTCTCTCCGGTCGTCGTGTTCTTTTTCGTTGGTTTAATGGCTTCTTCGCGGTGGTTTTACAGCGAGGGAGGGGAAGGGGGGACAAGTCAGCAAAGGAGAGGAATGAGAGCCACAAGTTTAGGTTTGTGGCCTCGGGAGCGAGTTATTTGATTCTTCTCCTTTTAAAACGCTGCCGAGTGGAAAGAGGGGGCAGGAAAGGTTAAATCGCCTTCGGTCCTACTCAGCACCCAATACCCACTGTACCTTTTCTCTCTATACTTGGTAATGGCTTCTTGTTTCCACCACTTTCTTTTCCTCCTTCAGCGACCTTTTACATTGTTCTTTCGGTTTTCAATTTTTTTTTTTAATTGTTAGGATTTTTTTTTTTTTTTCCTGCTTTTAAGAAAACAAGTGTTAGGTTGGACTATCATGGATATTCTATTTTCTTTTCTTTAATTTCACTTCCTTTTTTCAGTTTTTTTAAAGAAATTATTATATTTGTTAAAAAATGTTAGTATTTGGGTATCAGTTTGAGATAGGATCCTGGTGATGTAGTATATTTGTGGAAGATTACAGATAGTTTGTGTGATGTTGATATGAGGATTATGAGCATTTTTCCTTGCTCATCTTTACTTAGGTTGTGTAAGTGTGAATTGCACAAATTTTCTTGGTTTGATGTAGGCCAAGAAGAATTAGGTCTACTGATCAGCACTCCTCATCACTGGTGAGAGATTTTACATTCTAATTAGGAAGCTAGCATTTATCTCATATCCGTTTTAAGAAATGTCATGTACGGATAATACGATGATGGCAAAAATGTAACATGGAGAGGAGGATAAGTTGATACTAATTGATCTGAATGATATGCCAAAAGGTTAATATGGATTGACTTACATCCCTAGCCTCAAAAAATTGTATTCGAGCTTAAGCCACACTCAAGCTCCAGCTTAGATGATCATGTTTAGCTCATTTGACTTTTGAAGGAGCTGGAATGTTGACCTCATCATCAAACCATATCTCTCCGCTTGTTTAGTTTTGGAAGCTCAAAATGTGGAAGCCGGGCTCATCTATGAGTTGAGTTTAAAAAAAAATTTGAGCTTGGCTTATTTTTTATTAAATGAGTCAGATTGAGCCTGCAAATTTTCCCATTACTAGATATAGACGGCCAATGGAGGCTTCTGGAGATTGATTCACATCGTGGAGATCGAGACTCTATGAAGCTATCATATCTCGGCTTGTGCCTAACCGGGGGCCAAAAGCCTTTTATTCTTAAAAACTATCAAGCACTTAATGGTCTAGCAATTTTATTATATTTGATACCTATGAATTAATTTATAAATAATGTGGTAGCCATAAAATGCCAATAGTGGTTACCATTGCCTTCGTTTTCTCCCATAACTTAACATTTTACGTATCATTCCTTTGGATAATCTGAGCAAAAAAAAGTCTTCATATTCAAAAACGTTCTTGTCAATGATTCTATGATTTTACCAAAATAGTGTGCAACACATCTATTCTAGAAGTTTCTGATGCATTCACTGGGTGTGATGTTGACCGTTAGTCGAACTATTTTAATCTGGAGGGAACCGAAAGGCGCCGGCCTTTCACCCACTAATCTAAAGTAGGGCCCAACCCAATTGATTATAACTTGCTTGGAAAAGTCTTTCTGCATCGCATACGGTACAGAAAATCCAGCGTGACTTATACCATATTTTTTTTATTAATCTAAATATATTCACTATAGCATAACAAGATGGAAGCTGAGCGTGACTAGCATTAATTATCATTCAGCTTTTATTTGAAATTTTTGTTCAGATCAAAATACCCTTCCCTCCGGTCCCTTTTCTGCAGGGGTGTCGTAGATTTTGAACTAGGTATCGTAGCTTTTGAACTAGGATGTCGTAATACTGTTTCAGGATTTAATTTATATTTTTCTGCAAGGATGTCGTAAGTTTTGAACTAAGGTGTCGTAGCTTTTGAACTAGGGTGTCATAATACTGTTTCATATTTTAATTTATATTTTTCTGCAGGGATGTCATAGATTTTGAACCAGAGTGTCGTAGCTTTTAAATTAGGGTGTCGTAATACTGTTTCAGGTTTTAATTTATATTTTTCTGCAAGGGCGTCGTAGGTTTTGAACTAGAGTGTCGTAGTTTTTGAATTAGGATGTCGTAATACTATTTCAGGTTTTAATTTATATTTTTCTGCAGGGGTGTCGTAGGTTTTGAACTAGGGTGTCGTAGCTTTTGAACTAGGATGTCGTAATACTGTTTCTGGTCATTTTTGAATCGGGGTGTCGTAGGTTTTGAATTAGGGTGTTGTAAGTTTTGAACTAGGGTATCGTAATACTGTTTTAAGTCATTTTTGAATCAGGGTGTCGTAGGTTTTGAACTAGGGTGTCATAATACTATTTCAAGTCATTTTTTGAACCATATGTCGTAGATTTTGAACTGGGATGTCGTAGTTTTTGAACTACAATGTTGTAAGTGTATTTTGGTCTGGACAAAAATTTTAATAATACTAGTCATCTTGACTTTTGTCCTATCATGCTACAGTGAATATTTTTGGACCAATAGGAGCGTGCGGTGCAGGCCACGCTGGATTTGCTGCACCGCACGCGGTGCACAAAGAATTACTCTAACTTGCATTAGTCTCTTGTTAAATCCCAATTCTTCTTTTGAGAAAGTTTTCCTGCACTGCTGCTCTGGTAGAGAAAAAAAATATTTTATAATTTGATTAGATCACGTAAACCTAGCTTTTCAGTACATATTTAATGCTTGCAGTTTTAATTTTTTGTTAAAAATCTTGAATGGCAAAACTACTCTTTTATAAAAAAATTATGATATTCATGGTTTGCATTATGACATTTTGTGGATTGAATTATGACAACATGTATTATAAGGTCGAGGGATATTTTCATTATTGAAAAAAATTTAAAATTTTTTCTACGATGAAAATATCCTCAATCTTATGATATTCTATGAACAGAGTTATGACATCCTGTTCACAAAGGAATATCATAAAAAAAGACATTTTCATCATTCAAATATATATTTAATACATATAATTTATTTTTTATTAAAATTTTTAAATGATAAAAATATTCTTATTTTATAATATATTTTTCTTGAATATGGTATCATAATCCTATTCGTGGAATGTCGCAAGGTCAAAATTTTTTATCATTAAAAAAAATTTAAATTTTTTTAATGATAAAAATATTTTCGGTCTTAGATATCTTATGAATAGGATTGTTGGTGTAGAATCCTCTTCGACTGGGCGAAACTGTTGGATCACAGGTTCGCTTCCCTAGTTCACCTGCAAAATAGGTTTTTGGCCGGATTTTCTTCGGCGGGGACACTTCGATATCTAAGTCAGAGATGGGTTCCAGCAATAGAATGGAGAGTATTTTGAAGAGAAAGGAGATGGCGAGAAAATGAACTTTTATTTTTCTAGAATCTCGCTGTGCTTACCTTGAGTGTCTCATCTTACCAGTACTTATAATGGCTGGTCCAGCACATGGTTTGGTCTCCCATCCTACGGTTGAGACGGGGACTGATCGACTCCCCTCCGCCCGTAATTGTAGGCGGTTGTCGAGAGGTACCGACCATGCTGGAGGCGTTATAATTGAGGTTAATGGCCATGTGGCCACTTCGATGTAGTTATGATCCGGAGATGATAGCTAGGCAGTTGATTGTAACCGTCGAACCCACGTTCGCGTGGGTTTAAGGTTGGTCGGAGATTTGCTTTCGGGCCTCTTCTTCAGGAAGGGCCGTTGCTGGATTGGAGAGGTGTCTTCGTCATATTTTTTCTGGGATAGTTCGAAGACATCTCTACTGTTCGTGCGGAGCTATTCTTTTTAGGGTGAATCATAGGGTGGAGTCGGCATCGTTTTCGGACCGTTCTCCTTCGGGCCGGTGCCTTCGGCTAAGGCCAAAGACCGGGTTTATGATGTGCTGGACACCATGTCATCACTTCGCCCATTCACTTAGCTTCCTCTGGGCGCTCCGATTCGAAATATCTGGTTCGGGAGGAGTTGTGTGAGCGGTCGAGCTGGCAGCTGACCTATGCTTGAACCGACATATCCTAACAAGGATTATGACATCTTATTCACAAAAATGTCATAATCCAAGTATGGGATGTCATAACCCAAGCAAACTGGTATAATAATTTTTGTTATAAGAGAGAAATATTTTTATTATTTAAAATTTTTGATGAAAAGGTAAAGTAAAGTTGTAGACATTAAATGTATGTTGAAAAGTAGGACTTATATGATCAAATCATATTTAATGGTGTATTTCTTTTATATCATTCTTGGTGGGCAAAAAAATACTCTCCATTTTTTTGTATCTAACTTACCTGTTCGTATAAACACATGTTCTTTGGTGCAAAGGCCTCTTGTCGAGAGAAGGTCAGAAAAAGGATGGCTTTAGTGGATAATTCTTTGTCACTGGGATGTAAATGGGCCAACTGGTGGATGAAATACTGGGCCAGGCTCATAACGGAGGAAAAGCACAAACTTAATTACGGGGCCTGTAAGCGCTGCTGGACCATTGGCTTGATGTGCAGTCAAAATACAGAAACTCTGTTTGCACAGATTTTTTTTGCAAATTATTTTGATGTGATGAAGCTGCTTGCGAAGAGCACATAAAAAGAGAGAGGGAGGCAAATCAACGTTCCAAGACATCCACGAACAATGCACCAATTTGACACCAACCATATAAGATAGAGCTGCAAGCGAGAGCATTACATTGATCCAGGATAGAAGCAAGCAGACCTTATAGTATTCCTCCCTCATGTTCCAAAGTGATTGTGGGTGTCACGCCTCTAGCCCAGCACCGATTGAGCCACGAAATCGATCATACGAATTCTAAAATATATTTTAAAAATTATATAAGGTCTTAAAAATTTATTATAACTTCAATTTCCAAGAATACTATTGATAATAATTTATAATAGATTATCTAATATAAAAAAAATAGTAAAACTCATATAATTTATAAATTTAGCCATTCTTTAATTGTCCAATTGGTATCAATAACTTTCTATACTTTTGTCCGTTTACTCCTAAATCCATTAGATATCCTGTAACTCTGAAAAAAAAAAAGGGATGTAAGCTTTACAGCCCAGTAAAAATTTCCACACATTATATCAGTATAATATAATTCAAAAATAACAGTAAATAGTATCAAACATAATATAAATATCAAAATCTCATGTTAAGTAGTCAAGATAACTCAAGATCGATATATGTAAAAACATGCATCAATTAATACCTAATATCCATCTCATTCAAAAGTAAAACGCCATATATATTATTCAGTAAAATATTTTTTTTTATTTAATTATTATTTTATCTCTTATTGTCCACATCTCATTAACATGATTCGGATCAACCATTGTTATCTTTTTAGGATTTTGGACTAATCACGGTCATGCTTCAGTCCATGACTAGCAATCTCAAAATCGACCATGTACTAT
The DNA here is from genome assembly GCA_021397845.1 of Areca catechu. Classification (NCBI taxonomy): domain Eukaryota; kingdom Viridiplantae; phylum Streptophyta; class Magnoliopsida; order Arecales; family Arecaceae; genus Areca; species Areca catechu. The sequence goes on from CM038052.1 coordinate 7,957,812, forward strand.
CCGCCCGTAAATAGGCTATTCCATGTACTATCTTTTCGTGGCTCGACTATCCCATGTATTATCCGCGTGAATTAGCTATTCTACGTACTATCAGTCTGTAGTTCAGTTGTCCTACGTATTATCCACCAGTGGCTCAGCTATCCCATATATTATCCATCCGTGGCTTGGTGATCCTATATACTAACCGCATGTGGCTCGATGATCCCATGCATTATTCATTCGTGACTCGGCTGTTCTCTGTTTGGTGTGACTAATCCAAATATTCTTTTCTTGATTATTAATTAAATCAATTCTCAACATATTATCAAATCATATTCTTTTTTTAAGATTTCCAATAGCCGGTATCATGATCTAAATTATCCAAAAAAATAATTATGTTAATACAAATATATTATACGAAAGCTATAAATAATCATACAGGTAATTCATAAAATAAATATATATCACGAGAAACCAAAGTCATGCAGCGCATAAATAATCATATATACCAATGATCGTATCCAAGAATCAAATCATGCAACATAAATATATATATATATATAAACTGGTAATTATGTCTAATAACCTTTACCTTTACTGGGGATAGATTTAACACGCCCGATATCAGGTTGCATTTGCATTCTCGACCTAGGTGCTACGGAACTTGCTCAATACCCTCCTGCTTGAAAAATTATTTTTTTTATAAAATAATCTTATTTTAATAAATAATTTCATGGTATGGTAGTTATAGGTCTAAAATCCTCTACTCGGATTTTATCAGTAATTCATCCATTGATTCCTAACCCCAACTTCACAACTTCTCCGAACCCTAGGAGAGAATTTTTTAAAAAGAGAAAATTTAAAATAAAAAAAGCAGAGAGAGAAACTAGAGAAAGGGAAGAGATATGGGAGGAAAGAGATTTTTTTTTCTTTTTTTTTTGTTTTCCTTTTCTTCTTTTGTTTTTGTTTTTGTTTTTCTTTTCTTCTTCTCTTTTCCTTTCCTTTTCTTGTTTTTGTTTTTCTTCTCTTCTTCTTCCTTCATTTAGTCAAAATAAGGGACTCTTTTGAATCCCCCTTCTTCCCCGAATCTTGAGCGGACGACCTCGGATCCATCCACCCCTCTATTCGATGGACTGCGATCATCTTCTACACCATCTCAAGTCTCGACTCAACACTCACCGCTGCAATGGCAAGCTTCTTCCCCATTTTCCCTTGGATCAGAGGTCGTGGTCGGGCTCCAATTTTGATGAACATGGTTCAAGCTTCTACAAAGAAGAACAAGGAAAAGAATAGGAAAATCATCAGTAAATTTTGGCAAATCCAAGAGAAAAAGCAAGGAATTATTAAATAGGGTGGAGGGAGGCCGATTCTTACTTGAAATTGATTTCCCTCTGATGCAATCGAGCAAGAAGGAGACTCCCTCTCTATTTTTTTTGACTGGGTTATTATAGGGGGTGCAAGTGCGGCGTTATCGACCAAACCCATCAGCTTGTGACCGCAAGGAATGGGTTCAAAGTTCAAAGAGGGATATTTGAGGTCCACTTCAGTCCGAAGACTCTGACCCTCTTGAGGCATTCTATCTGACAGATCCTCGGGATTGTTAAGCATCAAGGTGCATTGCATTACATGCAAGTCCCTGTAATGGGGGGCAGACTGCCTAAGGTCGATTGTTATCACCTGGTTAAGGAGGTCCATGATAGGGTGCAGGGATGGCAGGGTAGAACTCTTTCTCTTATGGGACGGATCACTTTGATCAGGTTAGTGCTTACATCTTTACCGATTTATCTGCTCACTCATGCTGTCCTTCCAAAATCTATAGTTCCCAAATTGGACCAAGTTATCTGGGCTTTCCTTTGGAGTTCGGCTTCTGCTTGGAAGTCCATCCATCTCATTAGTTGGCACGCCCCGTAGAGATGAAGGTCTGGGCATCCACTCCCTCGTCTCGATGTGGAAAGCCCTATTAGCCGACATGTCACGAGACTCCTGTTATGTCCGGATAGCCTCTAGATGGGGATGATGAGACATAGATATGGCCCCTTCTATCCTGATGAGGACCATCGACCTCGCCAGAGATATTCTACCATGTGGAGAGCAATGATGACCACTGCTTATGTTGTCCTCTCCCACACCAGTTGGGTTTTGGAGAATGGCATATCTATTAGTTTCATGTCTAACCCTTAGATTGCAGATGTCCCATTATCTTGCTGGTCGACATTCATTGCTATGGACATCGATGACTCTATTTCCATTCCTGACTTATTACTTAGGGATGCCTTGCAGTGGAATCCAGTTCTAGTTACTCGTATCTTTGGTGATATTATGGGAGCTCGAATTTTATCAATTCCATTGCCTGTTCATGCTTGTACTGACATCAGGGTGTGGAGGACCTTTGCTATTCCCAGAGCTGCCACGTCCGATCTTCTTCCCTTATTCAGCCAGGTACCTTAGCGGACTCTTGATCTTACCTAGATCTGGAGGATTCGAGTATATCCTAGAGTGAGCCTATTTTTATGGAAAGTAGCATGGGGATGTCTCCTTACTAGAGCCTTCCTTATCTTTAAAGGGATATGCATCCCTTCACACTGTCCAGTTTGCGGTTGGAGGATGAGATTTTGGCCCATGTTCTCTTTGTATGTTAGTGAGCTGCCCATATTTAGAGGATGGCTGGTCTCCAACCATTATTCATGTATGTTGCGGATTGTTGTCGCCTATACCGTCGTGGCCTGAACTTTAGCGTGGCACTGAACGTCAGCCTCTTTATCCAAAATTTAGCTCGCATACTCGGACCTGCAAAAGAAAGGAGACCCGAGCCAGGAATCTCGACGGGGGCACTCCGACGATCAAGTCAGTCGTGTACTCGGATCTGCAAAAGAAAGGAGACCTAGGCCAGGAATCCCGACGGGGGCACTCCGATGATCAAGTCAATGGGTGATCTAGGGAAACATATCTTCCTTTATGGATCCCTGTGCAGTCTGCACGCACGGAGGAATTTTTAAGGAAAGAGTAGAGTGGGAGTTATAGCAGAGAAGGAGGGCTTGAGTAATGGTGGCTGTGTCCATTGGGACTCTCCTAATGAGTTCTCCGGTAGCCTCAAAGCGCTCTGGCTTTCTTGCTCCCCCTCTGCCTACTTTTTCTTAACTCGTTCGAAGGCCCTTAGGATATCCTTTGTACATCATGGATCCTCTCTGTTACCCATCTTGGGTTCTCCCCCTTCTGGGAGTGTTCGAAGGTCAACGACTGGCAGTGCCCCTTGGGTCATGCCCCGGCGCCCCCTCCCTTCATGGTAGGGAGTTATGTGATGGATTCTGACTTCCTGGCGGGGTGCCATGCTTAGAAAAATTTGACAGAGCCTCGATCCGGGGATAGCCGCTCCTGGATTTGAATTTCCTAGCATGGCTTTCTTCTTACGGATGGTGCAAATGGTCGACTAGGGAATGCAGTGCCTCGATTGGAGCACTATTTTCTAACCTATGTAAACAACTATGGAAGAGATCCTGGTGCTCTGGGGAGATGCTTTTCTATAGGTCGACGTGCTTCTCCTTTGTAGGCCTTGGGCGATGTGCTGCCACCCAATGGATGTAGCGGCGTTTCCTTCTCTCTGCCCCAGGACTTTTGAGACACGATCGACCTTGGCCAGCGGGATAGCCTCGATATGGTAGACCTTTCCATCGAAGGGCACTCGGCTCGAAGAGAGGGAGCTCGATTTCAGCCGAGGCAGGCTCGACCTCGGGAGAGCCGCACGGTGGAGGAGCTTGAAGAGAGGGAGCTTGACTTCGGTCGAGGCGGACTCGACCTCGGGGGAGTCGCCCGGCGGAGGAGCTCGAAGAGAGGGAGCTCGACTTCGATCGAGACGAGCTCGACCTCTAGGGAGTCGCCCGGCGGGGGAGCTCAAAGAGAGGGAGCTCGACTTCGATCGAGGCGGGCTCGACCTTGGAGGAACTGCCCGGCAGAGGAGCTCGAAGAGAGGGAGCTTAACTTCAACCGAGACGGGCTTGACCTCGGGGGAGCCACTCGGCGAAGGAGCTCGAAGAGAGGGGTTGATATGGCAACATCTGCCAGCACGACCGCCAACTGGATCCAAGGGGGACTCCACGTCAGCGATCTCACCACATCACGGATTATGTTAATTACTTCCTTGGTTTACTCTGCCTGGCTATAGGCCATGTTGTTGCCACTTTCATTGCCTATACTGCATATCACATCTGGCTCACTAGGTATGATATTATTTTCAACTCCGCTACTTCTTTCGTCAGATTTGTTATGGAGAGAGCTCGAAGTCATGCTGATGAGTATCTGATGTTGATCGTTGTATCTTCGGAGACCTGGAACTTCCGTGCCGCTCCTCGAGTGCCATGCAGAATTTTTGTCTTTCGGGAGCCCCCACCTCCGAACTTTGTCATGGTCAATTTTGATGGGAGCTTCTTGGGCACTCATGGGGGAGCTAGCTTTGTCATCCATGGCCCGGGTCTCGGTGTCATTACTGTGGGGGGCATCATCTCATTGAGCCAATTGTCTCGGCCATGGAGCTCCGGGGTGCCTGGGCCAGTATTGTTTATGCTCAGATGATTCTGTAGGCTGACCACCTAATTGTGGAGGGTAATTCTGCTATTATCATTGCTTGGGTTTAGGAGACTAGAAGGTTCAGGCCGGTTCACCCTCTTCTTTGTGATATTTGGCTTCTCCTTTAGGGGTATTCGTCTTCTATTATTAGACAGTATATCGGGAGGCTAACTCGATGGCTGACTGGGTTGCCTCCTACGTCGCTCATCATTTGGACTCGATTTTATGGACCAACCTGGGGCATATCCCAAGGTTGTTTCGTGATATTGTACTTTCTGACTTTCTTGGTTGTATTCATGTTAGATCCCTAATCTGAATGCAATAGTTTATAAAAAAAAGGGTGGGGGATATTTGACATGAGGTTGTTGCCGACTAGTTTGATAAGAGCTTAATAGGAGATATTGGAGATGATAAGTGGAGGAGATGTCATGGAATTGATGAAGAAATAAAAATTGTAAATGGGCAAACTATACTGAAGATATTATCTTAAAAAATGATGGCTAGAATTGTAATATAGATGATTACTTAGAAAATCTGTCCCCAAGGTACAATCTCCAACTTTAGAATGGTGAACTATTTTGAATTTGATTAGCAAAAGAATATAAAAAAAGCACACTAAAATAATAAAGAAATGGATATGTTAACTTTTCCTGTTTTAATAGATTTATATAACCATTTAAAGATTAATATTATTTGAGAGGACAATTTTTTTGAATAAAACTAAATAAATCAGATTTCTTTGTAGTTATAAGTGTAATGGTTATTTACTTCATCTCGTTGGTGGCCGTGCACGCATCCATCCTAGATGCATCCAATCCAAGCTATGTATTCTAGTTTTTGCCACCTCTTATGCCAATACTTTTCTCATGAGCCTCGGCACCTAACCGGCCAACATTACTGTCACATCCCGAATCTAGTACCAAAATCGGCTACGTGACCGGCCGCACAAATTCTAGATTTTATCCTAGAGATCATGCAAGGCCCAGGTACACAAGAGCCAAATACATCAAAATTAAAACTAATATTATATAAACAATTGATTAACAATTAAACAATTCATTTATTAAATCAATACCACTAATTGATCTACTGATGCACAACAAGCATCAATAACCGAAACTAACTCTAACTAACTAACTAACTCAACATTAATAAAGCTCCATCTCACGCCCAGCCCAATCCTCGCTATGTATCCTGAGTCTCTGGAAAAATAGAAAGTAGGGAGTGAGCTTTACAGTCCAGTAAAGTCTCCAACCAGTCACCAATAATAATAATAATACTTTACAAATATCAAGAATATAAAAGTATATCATGTCATGCAATCAAACAACTCAAGTGTTACATATGACAAAATCTTTTTCAAAATCATGTTTCCTTTTCAAGTTTTCAATTAAATCATCCTTCTTTAGGGTTTTGGACTAGCCACGGTCACACTCCAGCCTGTGACTGGTACACTGTTGTCACACTCTTGCATGTGACTGGCACACTATTATCACAATCCCGCCTGTGACTAGCACACAATTTGTCACACTCTAGCCTGTAACTGGCACACAATTTGTCACACTCCAGCCTGTGACTGGCACACTAAGAAACCACGGTACTTCCGTGGCATGGCTAGTCCAAACATCATTTTTATTTAATACTTTATCATTTCATCTCATCTTATGAAATGATATCATGATGTCAAATCATAAATTCTCAACTTTTTCACTTACCGGCATCACGGTGCAAGCCATACAAATATCACTTTATTTGATAAAACATGTAATACAGGAATATAGCTCATAATAATAATAATCGTACTGACCAATATAAAAAGTCAAACTATTTCATTCAAAACAAATCATGCATACCAATGCATATGCGCACGGATCAAACCATGTTGAAATAAATACATATATATAATTGATGAACAAGTCCAGAAATCCTTACCCCACTAGAAATAACTGATACTGATCCATACCCGGAAGCCTGCATAAAGCCCTTCTACTCAAAAGGCTACCTCCCTACAGGTACAATAACAGGTTTTTAATAAAAAATTCTAGGATAATTGTAAACCAAACTTTTACCCAAATTCCTTCTACGATTCATCCGTAAATTCTAATCTCATGTATTTCTAGAATAAAACTTTTCAATCACCCTTCCAATATTTATATAATTTTTTTTCCTCTTTCTCTCTCTTCATCTTCTCTCTCCACTTTCTCTCTCCTCATCTTCTTTCTTCATATTCTCTATCCACTTTCTCTCTCTTATTTCTTTTTTTTTCTTTTCTTTTTTTTCTTTTTTTTTCTCTTTTTTTTTCCTTCTTCTCCGAACCAAAGATAACTCTTTTTTTTCCTCTTCTTCCCGAACCCCCTGCTGCTCTTCCCTTAGTTCAACCGAGCCATCCTCTCCATGGTCATCGGCGGTGGCCATGGGAGGTGGCTACCAGAGAGAGCCCAGTGGATCGGAGTGGACGGCGGTGCAGCCTCCGGTGATCCATGGCCTAAACCGAACGGGAATCCAAAAAGAAAAAATCTGATTAAACTTCCTTAAAAGTTGAAATAAAAATAATCGGACTCACCGGTGCTTGAAGAGACTCTCTGTCACTCGTCGAAGAAGAGAACGATGGCTTAGAAGGGGGTTTGAAGACTCGATTGGGCGACAACAAAGGGAGATTTAAAGGAGACTCCCGATAGCTTTTCCTCGCTGTTTAGGGAGCAACCACCGCCGGATCGGAGTTCCACTCCATCCCGGACTCGTCGTCGACTTCTTCCATCCCCTCCATGACTCTTCCCCCCGAGTCCTCCGGCGGCTTTTCCGGTCAATAAGGGAGAAGAGCGGCTTTATGTCCGACTCTGCCTTCCCTTACTCTATTTTTTTTTCTGCATTGTGGGTCGAAGCTGGCTGGGCCTGCCGACTTTAGCCCCAAAGCCTAGATATCACATTCTCCCTCCGTTAAAATAATTTCGTCCTCGAAATTAGCTTGATTGAGATTTTGCATACTAAAAGTATCCAACTTCCCAATCACTCTCAAACTCCCAATTAGTCTACATATTAAGGTACTTGCTTTCCAAGTCTCAACGAAGTTAATATAATATTCAAAACTTGATCTTTTTTATTTACAATACATATCAAATTCTCTTGAACTCTTTTTAAAAAAATACTAATTTTTCAATATCGATACAATTAATTATCCATGATAAATTCCATAGAAAATTTCATGTTGCCCAATCTTGGACATAATTTAACATCATCCTTAAGCTTTTGTATGATCTCTTTCATAGAATGTTTCTTCATAAGTCCATAACATAACAAAATTATATCACATCTTCAATTCTTACTCATGATTTACAATACAGTCTCTTCAAATGAATATTGATACTTCAACCTCGACTTAAGTATACAATTCTTTGCCCTTGAGATTTATCATAATTGGTCCAACATATACTTAACCAAAAATTCGGAGGAGGCTTAAGCACTAGGTACTTGCCACGATCTTTAACATTCTTTCTTTTTATATACCTCTCCATGACTTAACAATCAATCTTTTATCTTAGAGAAACCTCGAGCCCTTCTTAAATAGAGAAGTCATAATGTCATAACTAAAGAAGCTTGGTATCATAAATATTTCCAATCCTAGCTGGGTAAAGATCAATACTTTCTTAATCTAGATTTAGACATGTCCAAAATTTTTACTAGAGTCCTCTATACTAGGGAACCTATCGATGAAAATTGCCCGGCAATATCGATAGATTAGCTCAAGATTAGCAATATTATATTTTCATCTTGTTATTGAAATCCAAATCAACACTCCCATCATAACACTTCTAAAGTTAGAGTTAACATTCCTAATTGATTTCAGGATAACTCAATCCACCATGCTTCCGCTGTGCACTCTGATAAAATTTACTAAATCATCTAGGTTTATTAAATGAATCCATCCAAAAATTATCTTATTTCAGTACTAGGGCAATCTCAAGTTATTGAAGTAAAGCTACTGAATCCCTTTATCTCAATTCACACCTCAGGCATATCATATCAAGGTTTATCCTGACCCAATTTTCATGTTGAAAGTCTTTCATAAATTGCACCATCCTTTTATGACCTCAATAACTCTAATCCAAGTCTAAATTATTCATACTTTCCTTGACAATTCTATTAGGTAATCTAGATCAACCTTTCTCTTGAAAAGATCAAGGAGACTTCCAATCAATGCTCTTATGTAAGAATCAACCATCTTATCGCTCATAAAATGATCTTACCATAACTCTTAACATCAATTATCAAACCATCAAAAATGTTATCTCTCATAGACTAAACCCATATAAATTTTTTAATACCAATCTCTTTGCTCAACACAACATCAGTAGCAGAGTAACTTAAATCTTCCAATACCAATTTGTCTTCTTACTATAATCCAGTATCATGATAACGAAGATCTTCCTATAGATCTTAATTTGACTTGGTATTTAACATACCCAACAATCTCCAATAATTATAAAATAGATCCAGTAATTCAATCACAAATCACTAACCTACACCATCAAGGATTCTACCAAAATGTGCATGGCATACTATCATTTATTCCACTAATTACAAATCTATACATTATGCCAAACCCATTTTCTATTACATAAATTTATTAATAATCTACATACAGATTCAGTAATCCAATCAAAACTGTAAATTTAGACTATCAAGATTCCATCAAAATATGCATGCCATGCCGACATGATATAACCTAATCCACCAATAGAGAGTTACAAAGCTATACATCATCCTAAACACATTTTCCCTTATGTATAATCATAAGAATTCATCAAAACATATCCTCTCTAATATCATTAAACTCTTCCATAATTTATACTCTAAACATCTTCTTACAACAGTCCCACAAATCAACAATTCGATAATTAACAACATAACTAATATATTATCATAATCCACATCTACATCAGGTTCAATATTCCAAAATCATTCAATTGACAATTGAACATATATATTCGATATAACTCATTAATATACTATATTTTCAGGCCAGTACTCTTGATGCTTAGGTCCACTCACTTATCAAAGGCAAAGATGCATCTTATCAAACTCTACAATATCTATCAAATGATTTCTTATTATGATTCTCCATTCATATCAAGTTTAGGACCCCCCATATCATTCAATTAGTAATCGATTATCCATATTCAGCACACCATATTTTTCAGGCCAACACTTCTAAAGATAGATCAAATCCATTTCTCGTATCTTATCTAGCTCTAAATATTCATAATATGCTTACTTATCATAATCAAAGAGTACAAATCATCCAACTCTTTATATTTATCCTAAATTAATCTCATTAATTACTTTACAGACCAAACATCATATTCCTCTTTGATACTAATCATATGCCGGATCTTAAATATAATACCTAAAGATTAGAATCTAACCTTCGAATCCATTCTAATTGGTCATAACATTAAGTTCAAATATCACAATCCATAGCGATCACAATCTAAATTTTAGTATCTCTCAATCATATCCTAACTACTTATGTTGGTCTCAAGTGATCATAACCCAAACTTCAATATCATTCAGTCATGTCTTAATAATCATCATACTAATTCTTAATCACTATATCACGGTCTATAATTATATTAGATTTCCAAATCAAATCAAATCCATAATATAACTCTAAATATATACCTCCATATATCCATTGTCTAGTCTCGATGACAGTCTTTCAAAAAAAATTAAGCTAGGGGAGTTTAAATCCAACATTTTATTCAAGCAAGCCTCCTATACTTAGCAAAACCCTTGAAACGATAACATACACTTATCAAAGGAAATTAAATAAATTCTCGGTATCGATAATTACTCTAGAATATTCCATCAAAATCCTAATTCTATCCCACTCTCACTAACTAGGTCACTTGTCTTAAACCTTTTCTCTGATACCACTCTGTCACGTCCCGAATCTCGCACCGGAATCGGCTACGTGACCGGCCACACAAATCCTAGGTTTTATCTTAGAGATCATGCAAGGCCTAGGTACACAAGAGTCAAATACATCAAAATTAAAACTAATATTATATAAACAATTGATTAACAATTAAATAATCCATTTATTAAATCAATATCACTAATTACTCTACTAATTCACAACAAGTATCAGTAACCGAATCTAACTCTAACTAACTAACTAACTAACTCAACATTAATGAAGCTCCGTCTCATGCCCAGCCCAATCATCGCTATGTATCCTGAGTCTCTGGAAAAATAGAAAATAGGGAGTGAGCTTTACAGCCCAGTAAGGTCTCCAACTAGTCACCATTAATAATAATAATACTTTGCAAATATCAAGAATATAAGAGTATATCATGTCATGCAATCAAACAACTCAAGTGTCACATATGACAAAACCTTTTTCAAAATCATATTTTTTTTTCAAGTTTTCAATTAAATCATCCTTCTTTAGGGTTCTGGACTAGCCACGGTCACACTCCAGCCTGTGATTGGCACACTGTTGTCACACTCCAGCCTGTGACTGGCACACTAAGAAACCACGGTACTACCGTGGCATGGCTAGTCCAAACACCATTTTCACTTAACACTTTATCATTTCATCTTATCTTATGAAATAATATCATGATGTCAAATCATGAAATCTCAACTCTTTCACTGACCGGCATCACGGTCCAAGCCATACAAATATCACTTTATTTGATAAAACATGTAATACAGGAATATAGCTCAAAACAATAATAATCGTACTGACCAATATAAAAAGTCAAACTATTTCATGCAAAACAAATCATGCATACCAATGCATATGCACACGGATCAAACCATGTCGAAATATATATATATATATATATATATATATATATATATATATATATATATATATATATATATAACTGGTGAACAAGTCCAGAAATCTTTACCTTACTAGAAACAACTGATACTGATCCATACCCGGAAACCTGCATCAAGCCCTTCTGCTCAGAAGACTACCTCCCTACAGGTACAATAACAGTTTTTTAATAAAAAATTCTAGGATAATTGTAAACCAAACTTTTACCCAAATTCCTTTTACGATTCATCCGTAAATCCTAATCTCATGAACTTTTAGAATAAAACTTTTCAATCACCCTTCCAATATTTATATGAATTATTTTCCCTCTTTCTCTCTCCACTTTCTCTCTCTTCATCTTCTCTCTCCACTTTCTCTCTCCTCATCTTCTTTCTTCATCTTCTCTCTCCACTTTCTCTCTCTTCTTTCTTTTATTTTTCTTTTTCTTTTTTTTAATTTTTTTTATTTTTCTCTTTTTTTTCCTTCTTCTTCTCCGAATTGAAGATAACTCTTTTTTTTTCTCTTCTTCCCGAACCCCTTACTGCTCTTCCCTTAGTTCAACCAAGCTAGCCTCTCCATGGTCACCGGTGGTGGCCATGGGAGGTGGCTACCGGAGAGAGCCCAGCGGATCGGAGTGGACGGCGGTGCGGCCTCCGGTGATCCACGACCCAAACTGAATGGGAATCCAAAAAGAAAAAATATGATTAAACTTCCTTAAAAGTTGAAATAAAAATAACCGGACTCACCGGTGCTCGAAGAGACTCTCCGTCGCTCGCCGGAGAGGAGAACGATGGCTTAGAAGGGGGTTTGAAGACTCGATTGGACGACAACGAAGGGAGATTTAAAGGAGACTCCCGATAGCTTTTTCTCGCCGTTTGGGGAGCAACCACCGTCGGATCGGAGTTCCACTCCATCCCAGACTCATCATCGACTTCTCCTCTCCCCTCCACAACTCTTCCCCCCTAGTCCTCCAGTGGCTTTTTCGGTCGATAAGGGAGAAGAGCGGCTTCATGTCCGACTTTGCCCTCCCTTACTCTGTTTTTTTTTCTGCATTATGGGTCGAAGCTGGCTGGGCCTGTCGACTTCAGCCCAAAAGCCTAGATATCACAATTACTGTCAGGCCAAGAATATGCTCACCCGCTGTCCAATTCTTTTAGCTTTCTTACCTTCTATGGCCAACAAATAACCCTTCGTTGGGCTCCAATGGCACCTGAGGATCTATCATCTTCATTCGATGAAATGAAGAGTTGCTCTTGGGTACTTTCTTGATAGGGACTTGCAAGAACAATTCTTTGATCATGGTAACTGGCTAGGAACCTTCCGATGCATAAGTTAGTGAAAGGAAGAGAGATGGACTTTAACAACCGAAGCTAAGAGTACAATAAAAGCCTTAATGAGCATGAGAGTGGCAGTGAAAAATATACTTCGTTAAGATCTCCTTTTACCATTTTATATAGTTACACGGAGTAACAGAATATCTTTTTTGAAGTGACCTCCTCCGATAGGTAAATAGATTTTTGATAGAATATTGGAATCTTGTTTTCTAGAATCTTTTATGTTGGCATCTTTCTGTTGGGATGGTGGTATTTGTTGAGACCTTGTCTTCTATGATCTTATCCACCATGATCACTGCTAAAATAGTTGGGGTTGGCTGTTGTCACTTGCTCAGGTATCATCGACTTCAAGTATTGGGAGTGAACTAGTCGTAGCCAACTTGCACAACTCTGTATCCTGGGAAGCAAAGTGTAAGCATTAAGCTATGGCCCAACTTGCACAGCGAAGTAACTAGTTTTGAATAGTTTTTACTTTGAGCAATAAGGGAGGTTCAAAGACCACCTAGCCTTTATTTAGAAATGAGATATTTTCAGTGTACAACAAGGAAAGAGAATAAGGTGAGAAGAAGACAGGTAACTAGTTCTGAATGGTTGCATAATCTCTCCATGCCTAACCGATTCCAATGAAGGACAATTCATGCCAAAATACTGTAGTAATACTTTCTGGGAAGAAAGATTTATTTGGAGAAAGGCTGCAAAAATCTAACATCTTAAATCGAACATTTCCCGGTAGAATGGGATGGGACCTGCGGGGGTAGCTATATCGGATTTATCACCCTTATTTCTTTTGTTCACCAAAAAAAAGATTCACTTAACTTAGAGGTGGACCGCCGGAGGGCAAGGGGGTCCCCTAATTTTTTCCTAAACTACTATATATGTTAGGTTTGTTTAAAATACATTAATATATAATAGGTATTTGGCCTCCCCTCAAATTCCTTGAATTAGTCAAAAATAATTCCAAAAAATTGGTAAAAAAATAAAAAAAAACTAAAACCAAATCTTATAAAAAAAATCAATGAAAAATTTTTTCCAAAAACTCTTGTTAAAAAAAAGAAAAATGGTGAACTTGAGAGGCACCGTCAGCCACCATCTCCTTTTCCAAAATCTTGAAGCCCAAACCAGATTGCACCGACAGCCGCCTCCCCCGACAAGGCACCCACTGCCCCCACCCATCACGGTGCCAGCCCACCTATCGTCTCCTTCACCGATGGCCACCCCAGCCATCTCTTTCTCCTCCAAAATCCCGAAGCCCAAACCCCACCTGCCGGTTGCCGCTGCCCCCGACAGGGTACCCGTTGCCCCCACCTGTTGCGGCGCCACCTCACCCATCGTCTCCTTCGTCGATGGTTGAGCCCAGCCATCTCCTTCTCCTTTAAAATCCCGAAGCCAAAACCCCATTCTGGTGGTGGCCATCTGCCGTCTCTTTCAAAGAGTGCAGATGGTAGACCCCATCCCGGCCATCTGCTGTCTTATCTCTTTGGCAATGACTCTTCCTCGGTTTCTCCCATGGTTCAACGTGGCGATGCTGGAGCCGACGGTGCCACTGTAACAATAGCCATCATCTGAAGTTTTTGCTCCCTGATAAGCCATAAACAATGGATTATAACTTAATTGGGGTTTTTGCTTGGTGTGACCAATTTTTGGAAGTTTTTGCTCATGATAATCATATAATTGTTGTCTAGTATTTGTGATTGATTGATACCTAAATATCTTTTAATAAAATATTAAAACACTTGATGAATTTTTAGTTAAGGAGTTCTCGGCAGATTTAGTCTAATAATTTTGGTATAAGTTAGAATGTTTGTCTTCTATAGTTGTGATACAACTAAATGTTTAGCAACGCCATGGGATGGTAAGATATCTACGACTTTGCCCATTGCATTTATAGATTTCATCTCGATCTTTGTGCACTGGTACTGGTATGTCTAAAGAGCGGCAATTAGCAAAGGTGAGAGCAGGCGACAGATCCCCTTTTCGATTCTGGGCCCTCGGTTTTCCCTTCTACTCTATCTTATTAATTCCACTTAATGATTTATCAAATTATCAATTATTTATTCAATTATCAATTCAATTATGAATTAAGTAAAGTAGGTGATTTATTTAATTATTTATTCAATTATCAAATGAGAATGATGCAAGTTGCTAAACTTATCTTATTATATATATTTTTTATTTTTTAGAAATTTATGGTGGGTTCATCTCATTAAAAAATATCAATACTAGACTAGCAGCCTCTACTGGCTTTTATCATGATAAGTTCAAAATCCAGTAAATAAAGGTCAATATTTCTTACTCTCTTAATTAAGATTCCATTTGATCACAACTAATTCTTGGTAGTAATAAGGAATATATGTTATAATGGTAACTTTTTCCATCATATAATTAATATTTTAGATTATATAAGTAGCTTACAATTTACAATAAAAAAACTTGCTGTCTATTGTTTGATGACCAATAATGGCCAAAAGCTAACTATTATTCTTTTTTTATCAACCTGCACTTGAAGCTTTATTTTATTAATATTATGAGATATAGGACATAGTTAAGTTTTAAATGATTTCATGCCCTCTGCACTGGAGTCATGTTTAGTATAAATGTTCATGAATGTTTAAAAATTAATTATATTATCAAATTCTTTCTTATAATTCCATTCATATTATAGGTTCATTATGAGTAAAAAAATTAGTAATTTTTCCAAGAAAAAAAAAGTAGCAGAAAAAATTGATGGTGGAGCTATACAGCCTACCCTTGAGATTGAGGCTAAGATTGAACTTCATCAACCAACTTCAAGAACAGATACTATTCCTAAAGAAAAAAAGTCATTTAAAAAAGTAAATGTTGAAACCAATTATATTGATATCCATGAATTGGAAAGAGATCCTAGAATGCGCAAACAAATTTAGGAATATCTTGTAAATTAATGTGATGAAATTCGATATGCCTATATTAGTTTTGGTCCTTATCAGCCAATATTAGATAAGTATGATCCATTGGTTTAGAAAATCATCGTAGATATATTTTCAATCATATTGGTTCAATCAGTATCCTAGTTGGCTCGAATATTCTCCAACTATAAATGCTACTTATTATTTTATCTGCTATCTCTTTTCAAAGCCAGGTGAAAGAAAAACCAAATTTGTAGGTGGATTTCAAAATTGAAAATAAATGATGGAAAAAATTGTGTATTTCTTGGACATATAAGAAAAAACTCAAATTTGTCATATAATGTTGCTATGAAGAGCTATCATGATCTGATAAATGAGAGGCAACATATTCAAAAAGTAATTGACAAGCAAACCTCTTAACAAATTGTTCGAAATTGTTTATAGCCCAAGACCTCAGTGGATATAATTAGATGGCTTACATTTCAGGCTTCTGTTTTTTGAGGACATGATGAATGTCTAAATTTAAAAAATTGAGATATTTTTCTTGAACTATTCAAGATTTTAGCGTGTTATAATGAGAATGTTAGAAAAGTTATTTTGAAAAATGCTTCTAGTTATGCTTTTTATACTTCACCAAAGATACAAAAAAAAAATCTTCAAATTTTTCAAGAAAAGTAAGAAGAGCCATAAGGAACGAAATTTGTGATGCCAAATATTGTATAATTATTGATGAAGCTCGGGATGAATCAAGAAAAGAATAAATGGCTATTACTTTGAGGTTTGTTGACAAGAATGGATTCATAAGAGAGCAATTCTTTGATATTGTCCATGTCTTAGATACAACATCTTCAACTCTTAGAGATGCTATTTATAATGTTCTCTCAAGAAATAATTTAAGCATTAAATATATCAGAGGTCAAGGTTATGATGAGGCTAGCAATATGCATGGTGAATGGAATAGTTTGAAAGCTTTGATTAATAATGATTGTCCATATGCTTATTATATTCACTGCTAGGCTCATAGACTTCAATTTGCACCGGTAGTTGCATCAAGAGAGGTTATTATTGTTCATCAGTTTTTTAATGATTTGCTGAATATTGTTAATATTGTAAATGCATCTACAAAACATCATGATGAATTGAGAGCAAGAGAAGTAGCCGACATTGTAAATTCATTAGCCATTGATGAGCTTGAATCTGAAAGTGGACAAAATCAGATTAATAGTTTATAAAGACCTGGTGAGACTAGATGAGTTTATATTTGAATTCTATTCATAGCATGAAAAAGTTTTTCTCGGTTACTTGTTTTGTTCTTGAGGATATTATTCGTGATGGAGTTGGTTATGTTCAACGTGGAGATGCTGATGGTGTAATACATTGCTTGACATCATTTTAATTTATTTTTATATTGTATTTGATGATAAAAATCTTAGAGATAACTGATGATCTTTGTTAAGCTTTACAAAGAAAGTTCAAAGGCATTCTTAATGCAATACATTTGGTAAAAAGTACAAAGTACAAAGATTTTACTTCAATAATTAAGAAAAAATGGATATATGAGTTTATTAGAAAATGTGATACTGTTTTGTGAAAAATATGAGATTGATATTTCAGATATGACTGCTACTTATAAGTATGGTGGTCAAGGTCATCGACAAACTGATATTACAAATGAGCATCATTTTGGGTTAATTATTTAATGTTGCTATTGATACTCAATTGCATGAATTACATAGTAGATTTAGTAATGATGTAGTTGAGTTATTAATTTTTAGCAGTATTTTGGATCCTAGAGATAGTTATAGGTTATTCAATTTAGAGAGTATATATCAACTTACAGAGAAATTCTATCCATAAAACTTCAGTGAGAATGAAAGAAGATTTTTGAGAAATCAATTACAACATTATCATATTGATATTTCAAAGAATCATAAGTTCCAGAATATGTCTACAATTACAGAATTATGTCAAAGATAGTGAGAACAAGAAAATCAGATATTTATCCGCTTATTGATAGATTGATTCATTTTGTATTGACTCTTCCAGTTTCAACTGCTACTATAGAGGGACCATTTTCAACAATAAAGATTGTCAAAACCAGATTGTAACAAAATCTTTGGTAAAATCATGTTTTCTTTTTCATGTTTCAGTTTAGTTATCCTTTTTCTTTAGGATTCTGGACTAACCACGGTCATGCTCCAATCCATGATTGGCAATCTCAGTATCATACTTCAGCCTGTGATTGGTAAGCTTGTTGTCATTTTTAGCTTGTGACGAGCAATTTCATTATCACACTTCAGCCTGTAACTGGCAATGTTAGTATCACACTCCAGCATGTGACTGGCAATTTCATTATCACACTTCAGTCTATGACTGGTAATCTTATTGTCACACTCCAGCCTATGACTGACAATTTTAGTAACCATGATCTCGTGGCATGACTAGTCCAAACACCCTTTCTTCTTGATTATCACATTATCACATCTTAGATATATTTTCAAATCATATTTTTTTCAGGATTTATAATAATCAGTATCACAATCCAAATCATCCAAATAGCATGTCTGATGAAAATATATCATATGAAAAATATAAATAGCAATACCAGCAATCATAATTGTCCATCATGAGAAATTAAAATATATAATGTATAAATAATCATACATGCCAATGTTCATATCCAAAGATCAAAATCAAATTATATAAAATATAATTATAAACTGGTGATTGCATCCAAAAATCTTTATCTTACTAAAGATAAACTAAATATATCTGATATTAATCCGTATCCAGAACTCGCTCAATACCCTTTTACTTAGAAGGCTGTCCTCCAATAATAATAATTTTAATATTATTAATTAATTCTATAGTAATTATAAATCCAAAACCTTTTACCTGAATTTTATTAGTGGTCCATCCACTGATATCCTTACTTTACAATTTTTCTGAAAGAAGAACTTTTTGGATCTCCCTTTTCAATATTTATTTATTTATTATTTTTTTCCTCTTTCTTTCTCTTCTTTCTTTCTTTTCTTTTTCTTTTCTTCTCTTCTTTTCCTTTTTATTTTCTCCTTCCCTCTTCTTCTCCCGCCTGGCCGAGCAGAACACCCATGCCCCTCCTCAGATCGCTTCCCCATACTCTGTATATCGCTTCAAGATCGCTCGGATGATTGGCTAGTGCATTGGAGTTGGCGAAATTGGTAACCGGAGAACCCCTAGAAGAGGTTATAGATCTCGCAGGCTTCACGCCATCAAGGAGGCCGGTGATGAAGAGGGTCTGGACCTCGTCTCGAGGGTTGCTAAGGGGGAAAGGGAGTAGGGTGTGCCTTAAGGAGGGGTTGCTACTGGTGATGGGGATATGGAGAGGCCAGGTGAAGGGGTGATGGCAGATGATGCTACTACGGCGGCGGTGGTGGTGCTTCGGAGGAGGGTGTTGATAGTTATAGCAGGAATATATATATATATATTAGTATATATATATTTGAAATATTTAAAAATAATTTTTTTATGGTGTGTGGCAGAATAAATTTGGTGTGATAAAATCTCAAAAATACTATAGTATAAGGTTAGGAATCTGGCCTGGGAGAAGGATAGAACCACTACCCTAAAGAAGATTTGGTCCCCTTCTCATGTAAAGACTAATTAGACCATACGCTCTCCTTCAAGGTACAACCTGGAAGCCAGAACTCCAATGCCCGTCAATGGCATGATCTTGAATGAACACCGATCAGCTCGTCTTCAGTCCTAAAACTTAAAGTGAAAAAAGATTGGAGAAAGAGATTTTAAAAACTGGAATGGAGGAATATTAGAGAGGGAGAGAGGGAGAGCTTGAGATGTTGGATGCCTTGAAGGGCTGGGGTAGAGGCCTATTTATAGGCTTAAAACTCTAGAAAAAATCTTCAAAATGCCCTCAACTAACCGATATGGCCATTACAAAATTAAATTTAAAATTAAGTAAAAATTAAAAGGGAAAACAATCAAAACACGAGATGTTGAAAAATAAAAAAGGAAACAATGCTTCGCATGATGTGCATCCATGTGGAGTGCTCGCGTAATGCCTGCACGAATCACTTATGGAATGCCCATGCGAAGCGCTCGCAGAAAGCGTTGGGAGTTTTTGAAACTCCTGTGCAACAATTCTCAACAAGTTTTAAAAATTCATAAAATATTTAAATTTAATAAATAATTAAACCTTTGGACTTTTACTGTTCTTAGTGCAAGTATCTTCTAGGTTTGAACTTGCATTTAGTATAAAATATATACAATATAAAGATGAGCTGATCAAAATACAGGGTAGCGCTATCTAGGTTTTGTGCTTGTCTTGATTTTCATGAGAGTTACTAAGGATTCGTCCTGATCCCATAGTCGCGGCCTCATGACTACTCTTACTAAGATAGATCCTTTAAGAGTATGTGCAACAGAATCGTACCTTTCTGAACCACAGCCTTGGATTTATTAAGAGCTATGCTCAACCTAACTGTCATAATAGAGTACCACACCATAGGGATGGAGAGGATATAGACTCCTAAAAATGGTGCTCCCAGACATTACCTCAAAGATCATTTTTCTTTGAACTTTAACCATGGGGTTGCCATGATGGTAGGGGTCCACTTTAGTGACAATATATGGGCTTAAGCCACATCCCCCTCGATGTCTCAAATATCGCAGCCTTCGAAAGGCCTTTGGTCAAAAATCTAGATTATATTTTGATCTTATAAACTATAGTGATATTATATATTTTATTTTATTTTGTTACAGTTTTATACTTGATCAGGATATGATTATTCATTTTTTTATTAGTTGTCTGTTGATTTAACAGATTAATTAGAGCTCTACAATCATAATTCTTTAAAAAAATTAAATTTTTTGGTAAAAGAATTTTTGTATCATTTATTAAATCTCTTAGCCATTGTGCTTCAGTACATGTAGGGTCAAGAGCTATTAGCTCAGATTTTAATGTCATTCTAGTAATTATTGTTTATTTACAAGAGTCCTACGATGCTGTAGCTTCTCCTAACAAGAAGAGATATCCTGTGATGGACTTAGCATCTAATTTATCTGTTATTTAATTGGCATCACTATATTTTTCAAGTACTTCTAAATAACCAGAGTATACTAGAGAGTAATCCAAGGTTCCCTTAAGATATCTAAAGATTCTTTATAGGGCTTTCCAAGATCTTTACTAGGATTGCTAGTATCCTACTTAGTCTGCATACTGTATAAGTAATATCTGGATGGGTTCTATTTGAAATATATAATTGGGATCCTGTCCTTTGAGAATATCCTAATTGGTCAATAGGTTCTCCTAGATTTTTAATTAAGTGAGAGCTAGATCATAGGGGATAGAGACATGATTTAATTAAAATATTCAAACTATTTAAGCATCTTTTCTATTGAGTGTGCTAGGCTTATTACTATTTCACTATCTATTTTTTCAAGCTTCATTCCTAGAGTTACATCAGCTTCTCCTAAGTCTTTCATATCAAAATTATTTGATAAGTAGCTTTTAGTTTCTTGGATTATTTTCATTGATGTTCCAAATAGTAATATATCATCTACATATAGGCATAGTATTATATAATCAGTATCCTGTCTTTTATAATATACATATTTATCAAATTTATTTATTTTAAAATTATTATTTAAGATAATTTCATCAAACTTAATGTGTCATTACCTAGGAGCTTGTTTTAAATCATAAAAAAATTTGATTAGTCTACATACTTTATGTTCTTGTCCTTTTACTTCAAATCCTTGAGGTTGGTTTATATAGATTTTTTTTCTAGTTCTTCATTTAAGAATACCATTTTTACATCCATTTGATAAATTATTAATTTATGAATTGAAACTAAGGCTATCAAAGTTCTTAGGATAGTTATTCTCACTACAGGAGCATAGGTATCAAAGTAATCTATATCTTTCTCTTGATTAAATCCTTTTACTACTAGCCTAGCTTTATACCTTTCTATTGTTCCATATGGCCTTAATTTTCTTTTAAAAATTTATTTTATTTTTATAGGTTTGTTTCCAGGAGATAAATCAATTAAAATTTAAAATTTATTTTTTAAGATTGATTAAATTTTACTATCTATGGCTTCCTTCCAATATAATGATTCTGATGATGATATCGTCTCATCATATGTAAAAGGTTTACCTTCTACTAAGAATGTGAAGAAGTCTTCACCAAAGTCTTTTTTAACTCTTTTTTTTTGCTTCTTCTTAGTTCAAGTTTAATTTTTAATTATGGTTCTATGGCTCTAGACGAAGATGATTCACATTCTAGGAGTTTAGAGATTCTAGTCTTAAAGAAAATATGTCCTTAAAGAAAGAAGCATCTCTAGCTTCTAAGATTGAGTTGTCAGTTATATCACTAATATTTGATTTTATAACTAAGAATCTATAGGCATTACTATTTTGGGCATAGTCTATAAATACAGCATCTATAGTCTTGGATCCTAGTTATCTCTTTTTAGATTTAGGAATATTAACCTTAGCAAGGCATCCCCACACTTTAAGAAAGTTTAGGTTAGGAGTCCTCCCTTTCCAAAGTTCATAAAGAGTTTGGTCACTATCCTTAATAGGTATTCTATTTAGAATGAAGCAAAAAGATAGAAGAGCTTCCCTCCATAAGTTTTCAGATAAGCCAGAACTGATAAGCATAGCATTTACCATATCCATGAGGGTGTGATTTTTATGCTCAGCTACACCATTGGACTGTGGAGAGTAAGAAGTAGTCACTTGATGAATTATACCATGTTCTTGATAGAATTAGAAGAATTCATTTGAGGTATACTCCCCTCCTCTATCAGACCTAAGAATTTTAATCATTCTTTCTTATTGATTTTTTACTTCACTCTTATAAATTTTAAACTTATTGAATATTTCATTTTTTGTTACCTAGAAATGAAACCCAAGAGGGGGGGTGAATTGGGTCTTTTAAAAATTAAAATAATTATGTGCATGCTGTGTAGTGTTTTTGGATAATGCACTTAAGTATATGCAGTAGAAAAATAATTAATAGAGTGTAGGAAATTAATTTTTAAAAGACCCAATTCATCCCCCTCTCTTGGGCTCCATTTCTAGGTAACAAAAAATGAAATATTTGATAACTTTAAAATTTATGTGCATGCCGTGTAGTGTTTGTGGATAATGCACTTAAGTATATGCAGCAAAAAAATAATTAATAGAGTGTAGGAAATAAAGTGCAAGTAATTAAAGAGAGATAATCACACATAAATACCAAGTTTTATAGTGGTTCGGTGCTCTCTAAGCACCTACGTTCACTCTCCAAGCTTCCCTTGAAAACTTTCACTATAATCTCTTCAAAGATTACAGCCGACTTGTTTTCCAAGGCTCACAAGTCAAAACCTAAGTTGGTTTTATTACTTAGGCTCACCAACAAACCTTTACACTTGTTTTGTCTTTGGGCTCACAAGTCAACCTTAGTTGGCTTTGGCTCACCAATAACCTTACAACCTACTTTCAAGAACCTTGTAAGCTAGGTCAAACAATAATAAATTCAGAATACAAGAATTTAAATATAAGCAAACTCTCTTCTTAGAGTGGATGAGGAATCTTTGAAGCTCTTTGATGATTGCTTGATGTGACTTGACTTAGAATCTTCTCAATAACATTTTTGGAAAGATGAAATGAAAGGGATGTAGGCTGTTTCAGTGGAATCGATGAAATGAAAGGAATATAGGCTTTTTCAGTGGAATCTCTCATTTTTAGCTTTTGAAAGTGGAGTTCTTGAAGAATGTCTTTAACTCTTGGATATTTTCTTGCTTTTCTCTCTTTTCTTGCTTCATGAATGAGTTTGGTGAAGCTTAAATACATGAAAAACATCCAAAAAACCATTTTAGACCGTTAGGGATCAAGAACTAGCCATTTGGAGCTAAAAACCATCAAATCAGGCTATCAAAAAATAGATCTGTTGAAGCTATCAGAACCTAAGTATCGATACTTGGCTGTTAGGTGTCGACACTTGGCTTCCAGGTATCGACGCTTGAACTTTCAAGTGTCGATATTTGATTGTCAGGTGTCGACACTTGACACAAAAATTCTTCAGAGACAAGTTCTGTATTTTTAAAAAGTCTCAGGCCTTAAGTCGACACTTGGAAACTTAAGTATCGATACTTGAGTTTCAGGTATCGACACTTAAGTTCTAAGTGTCGACACTTGGCGTACCATAAAAAATTTCTACATGCCAAATGCTGAAGTGTCGATACATGGGCTCCCAGGTATCGACACTTGGTTCTGCAATTTTCACAATCAAGTGCCAAACAAGCCAAAAACATAAAGATAATCAATGGAAATTAAATGCAACATATATAAACAATAATTGAACTCATTTGTATCCCTTTTTGATGGAGAAGACTTCTCAAATCACGAAAAATGCTTTGTGCCAAAGCGTGCCATGATACTCTTAATTTTGAGAATTTGAGGTGCTTGATTCTTGAAAACTCATAACTACAATTGATCATTAGTACATAACATGTACTCAACATTTTGTTATTCATCAAAATCATGGGGCAGAGCCAACATTTTTAGATTTAATTAATTAACAGTAATAGTATCTAGAAAAATCATCTATAAAGGTTACTATATACCTATTACCATCATGGGTCATAGTCTTGGTGGAGTCACATACATCACTATGTATTAATTTCAAGATTGAAATTTTTTTTTAATTGATTTGAATGATTTTCTTGGTTGTTTGGATTCAGCACATATTTTGTATTTAGATGAATCTAGATTTAATTTAGGAATTAGTTTTAATTCTATCATGTGTTTAACCTTTTTTAAGTATACATAACCTAACTTGTCATATCACAGATTTTGTTTAGACTCATTCACCAAATGGATTTGATTTTCAGCTTTACTAATAAAAGGATTTATTACATTCAGTTTGAATAATCCTTTACTTACATATCCTTTTCTTATAAAGGCATTATTCTTAGTTATTACAACCTTATTACAATCAAAAATAATTTTGTATCCCCTCTGAACCAGTTGAGATCCGCTAACAAAGTTCTTTCTAAGATCTAGAACATATAGCACATTCGTTAGGACAAGATCTTTTCCTGATATCATCTTTAGGTTGACTCGACCTTGTCCCACTATCCTGGTAGTTGTGTTGTTCCCTAGGGTCACACCTCCTTCACTTGAGTTTTAAAAAGTAGTGAACCAAGAGCGATCAAAATAAATATGAACATTAACTCCTGAATCCAACCACCAATCAAGGTTGGAAGAAATAATATTAATTTCAGGATTTAAGCTTACTAACCTAAAGATAGAGTCATCTAGACCTTCAACTATATAAGCTTGGGATCTAAAGAAAGTAGAGGCTCATAAATCTGATGAAAGTAGTCTCTCACAAGATGATTTATCCTCTCGTATACGAAATAGAATCTTTCACTTGGACCTTGGGCAGGCTTGCTGGATCTAGTGTTATGGGCTTTAAAGGTTTTACCTTTGGGTTTGAACTTGTTTGGGTTAGGACAGTAGGGTTGGTTTGATTAGTATTGGTGGTTTGGTTGAAATCTAGGCCTTGACATGGTTTAGTATTATTATTGGCTTGGTATTATTAGGTTAGGTTAGCTTGGATACTAGGAATTCTAGTTTGTTGGGTTTTAGATCTATGTTGGTCTTTTATCCTGATTGAGTTTAGAAGTTGAGCTAGGATTAGCTCTCCTTGCTTTTGGAGCTGACTTTTGACAAAACCATTCTAAGAAGGAGGCATTTTATCTAGAAGGTTGGAGACCTTAAATCCTTTAAAGAATTTGTCTCCATTAGCTTGGAGTTTCCTCAGGTACTCTTGGAATTGGTACAGCTGGTCATTGATAGGTATGATTTTTACTATATTGAATCTAAGAAATGATGCAGTGTTGAATCGTTCAACCGCAGCATCATTAAGATAATATTCAGACTCTAGGATATTCCATAATTTCTTCGCACTCTAAGCCGATAGGTAGATGTCGTAGAGTGAGTCAGACAAGGCACCAAGGATTTTACCTTTACATAGGTAATCTTTTTCTAGGATAGCTAGTGCGGTTGAACTAAAGGAACAAGTGGATTGGTCAATCACCGACCAAAGTCCTAAGATAGTTAGCCAAAACTTCATTTGACTTTGCTACTTCCTAAAATAGGATCCATTAAATTTTTCGGGTTTAAGGCTAATAATGTCATCCCTAAGGATAGCCATTGGATCCAAGTCAGTTCAGAGAGGAAGATCTGAAAAATAAAAATAATTTTGTTAAGGATTTGTTCAAATAATCTAAACATTTTTTTTATATGTTTCTAAAAATGTCACCTAGTTCTTTTTGAAATTAAGACTTTATTAAAATAATCACCAATGTGATAGGACCTGTGATTTGTTAAGATTTTTAATTAGGTTATCTATCTCTAAATTCTAAAGACTTGGATTAATTTGTTTGTATAGTCTTGTAAAGGTTAATTTGCATGCTACAGTATAGGTTTAATGGGGATCTTCAATTAATTTTGTACAATACAAAATAAATATATATTATGCTATAAATGACAAAGAATAAAAATAATTATATTATATATATATAATATGCAAGGCAAATAAACTATAATTAAGTACAAATAATTATATTTATATACATGCACTATAAACTAATCCAAATCTCCTTTAGACTGTTGATAGTTAGAGCAGGAATATATATATATGTGTATTAGTATATATATATTTGAAATATTTGAAAATAAATTTTTTCGTGGTGTGTGGTAGAATAAATTTAGTGTGACAAAATTTCAAAAGCACTACAATATAAGATTAGGAATCTGGCCTAGGAGGTGGATAGAACCACTGTTCTAAAGGAGATTTGGTCTCCTTCTCGTGTGAAGACTAATTGGACCATTTACTCTCCTTCAAGGTACAACCTGGAAGCCATAACTCCAATGCCCGTTGGTGGCACGATCTCAAACGGACGTCGATCAACTCATCTTCAGTCCAAAAATTTAAAATAAAAAAAGATTGGAGAGAGAGAGATTTTAAAAATTGGAATGGAGGAATATCAGAGAGAGAGGGAGAGCTTGAGATGTTGGATGCCTTGAAGAGCTGGGGTAGAAGCCTATTTATAAGCTTAAAACACAGATGAAATCTCTAAAATGCCCTCAAACTAGCCATTATGGCCATTACAAAATTAAATTCAAAATTAATTAAAAATTAAAAGGGAAAATGATCAAAACACGGGATGTTGAAAAATAAAAATGGAAATAATGCATCGCGTGACATGTGCCAATGCGGAGCAATCGCGGAACGCCCGCACGGATCGCTTGTGAAATGCCCGCACGGAGCACTTGCAGAAAGCGTTAGGAGTTTTTGAAACTCCCGTGCGACAGAGGGTGGTCGGGACTGTGCTCCATGATGGCATGGCCTCCGGTCCAGGTCCAGCATCCATTAGCAACGGTGGCATTAGGGGAAAATGGGGAAGGGATCTCTCCGGTGATCGAGATTCATAGAGAAGAGGGGATCCCTCCTTATAGCCAAAAAAATCCGATTCTGGCTTGATTTCGGACTCCTCCCGAAGTAGAAAAAGGAGAAGATCCCCCCCCCCCCCCCCTCTTTTTTTTTTGCTAAGTATTACAATTCGAGCCCAAACATCCAAAGAGGCATAGGAGATTTTGCAAAGGGAGTTTCAAGGAGACAGTCAAGCGATTGCCATCAAGCTTCAAAATTGATGAAGAGAATTTAAAGATGAAAGAACATGAATCAGTGAAAAGCTATTTCTCAGGAGTCATTGAAGTTGTGAATCAGATGAGAACTTATGGGGAAAACATTTCAGATCAAAAGGTGGATATTAATTAGCATGCCAGAAAAGCATGATGCTATTGCTATTGCACTAGAAGATTCTAAAGATCTCACCACTTTGACGATCGAGCAGTTGATGGGTTCCTTAGAGTCACATGAGCAAAGTAGATTGAGACAAGAAGATCAAACTGTGGAAAGTGCCTTTCAGTCGAAGCTGAAGGGGAAAAAAAAACGAGGATGAGAAAGAGAAGACCGGAAAAAAATACTACTTTTTGCTGCGCTTCATTCGAAAATAAATAAGTTTTTTACAACTCCGATTTTTTAGAAATCGGTTTATCAAGATAAAACAGAAAAACAATAAAAGCTAATCCCCGCGTGATGTGATAAGCCAGCAAACCACGTAACACCCGCGCAGCTAACGCGTTTTCTCTCTCCGTGCTTTCTCTCCGTGCGACTCGCGCAAAATCAAAGTCAGGATTATCTCCAACATACTCCCCCTTAATCCTGATGTGGGTCAAAATCATAAACGCCCAGTAATAATTTCTTCGCTGCAAACTTCATGCCTGACAAAGCTTTTGTGAGTGGATCGGCTCGCTGCTCTTCCGTGCGGACGAACTTGACCACGATCTGACCACCTTCAACACATTCTCGGATGAAATGAAATCTCGTGTCAATGTGCTTGCTGCGACCATGAAATACGGGATTTTTCATTAAGGCAATTGCAGACTTGTTATCAACAAACAACTTCACTGGCTTGAGTTCTTGCTTCGTTAGCTCCCCCAAAGCTTCTCAGCCATAATGCCTGGCTTGCCGCCGCCGTTGCTGCCATGAACTCGGCCTCGCATGATGACAATGCAACCGACTTCTGCTTTTGTGAATTCCATGATACCAGATTATCATTGACATAGAATGCCATACCCCCGGTGCTTTTCCGATCATCAACATCACCAGCCAAGTCACTATCGCTGTAGCCAATGATCTCTTCTTCTACCTTTTTCTTCCCATATACAAGTCCACAATGGATTGTACCTTTCAGGTACCTCAGGATTTGCTTCACCGCCTTGTGATACATCACCGTGGGCCTTTCCATAAATCTGCTAGCTACTCCAACTGCATAGGAAAGATCTGGTCTTGTGTGGAGTAAATACCTCAAACAACCAATCATGCGCCGGTACTCCGTCGCATCTATCGGTTCTCCTTCAGGATCTTTATGGAGCTGCGCCTTCTGCTCCATAGGGGACTTTGTTGAGTTACACTCAGTCATGCCAAACTGAGCTAACACCTTCTTGGCGTAGGCCGATTGCTTTAGTATCACCCGATCTTCTTCTTGCGCCACTTCGATGTCGAGGTAGAAGGTGAGAAGCCCGAGGTCACTCATCTCGAACTCGATCATCATCTGCTGCTTGAAAGCTGAGATCTCCTCCGAATTTTCCCCTGTAACGATTAAATCATCAACGTAAATACCAACAATGATACCTGCGTTTCCTTCTCCTCGTGTGTACACTGCTTGTTCTTGTGTGCACTTGATGAACCCGAGACGCCTCAAACTTTTGTCCAGTCGATTGTTCCATGCCCGTGGAGCTTGCCGCAACCCATATAGTGCCTTGCTCAGCTTGTACACACAGTGCTCCTTGTTCTTCACAACAAAGCCCTTCGGCTGAGTTACATAGACCTCCTCCTCGAGTTTGCCATTCAAGAACGCCGACTTCACATCAAGATGATGTACCTCCCAGCTGCGATTGGCTGCGATTGCAAGAATGACACGGATAGTGTCAAGTCTGGCTACCGGAGCAAACGCTTCTTCGAAGTCGACACCCTGCCGCTGAACATATCCCTTTGCAACTAGCCTCCCCTTATGCTTGATCACATCTCCGACTGAGTTTTTCTTCACCTTGTACACCCATTTCAGACCTATGGGTCTTTGTCCTGGCGGTAGGTTGGTGAGCTCCCATGTTGAATTTCTTTCAATGGACTCGATCTCCTGCTGCATCGCTTTTTCCCAAGCATTTTCTCCGATAGCTTCTCGGTAGCAAGATGGCTCCTCCATCTCGACTAGCAGCGCCTCTTCTTCGAGCTCTTCCTGATGTAAGTCCACTCGCACCGCATCTCGCATAATATCGTCGATGTGCCTATAACAAACCACTCCATCATTGGTGCTGCTGCTGCTTGAAGTCGGAGAGGCCATTGCAGGTACAGCCGGCGCACCCGCCAATGAATCCGCTGTGGGAGACTCTGTGGCCGATGCGGTATCCTCCATTGGTGATGATGCCGTTGCTGTTACAGACGGGACTCCAACATGGTGGGCCGAAGGAGTCCCGGAGTCACTCGAGTCCATCTCGGGAGAGTAGTTCTCCCTCACAACCAGGACTGACGCATCTACAACTTTTTCACTTGCGTTCCAACTCCATTCTAGGTGTTCTTCGAACTTCACGTCTCTACTTACATGAAGTTTGCCGCGCCGAGGGTCGTAGAGTCGGTGCGCCTTGCAGCCCTGCTCGACGCCGAGGTACACCATCGCCTGACTTCTGTCATCAAGCTTCTTCTGGTGCGGCAACACCACCTTCGCATGGGCAGTGCAGCCGAACACCCTCAAATGGCCGACGTGTGGCTTCCTCCCAGTCTAAGCTTCGAATGGGGTGCGCTCTCCTAGCGCCTTCGTTGGCAAGCGGTTCAGCAGATGTACTGCATGCCTTACGGCCTCCCCCCAGAATATGTTGGGAACGTGCATGCTCTTGAGAAGTGATCTCGCCATCGACATCACCGTCCGGTTTCTTCGTTCCACCATGCCATTCTGTTGCGGAGTGTAGGGTGCAGTCAGGTGCCTCACGATGCCTGCCTCCTCGCAAAGTTTGTTGAACTCAGTGGAGAGGAACTCTCCACCCCGGTCCGTCCTCAAGGTCTTCACTCAGTGTCCGGTGGTATTCTCCACCTGTTGCTTAAACTTTTTGAACACCAAGCAGGCTTCATCCTTCGTCTTGATCACATACACCCACATCCATCGAGTGTAGTCGTCGACGATCAACATAAAATAGCTATTGCCGGTGATAGTCGAAGGGGTGATCGGTCCGCAGAGATCGGCGTGCAGCAGCTCGAGTGGCTCCTCCACTCGACAGGTGGCTGCCTCTGGGAAAGGGTGTCTTGCATGCTTTGCTATTGTACACCCTTGGCACAGCTTGTCGGGGTGCTTAATGAGCGGCACACCTGCCACCATATTCTTCTCTGCCAGCATCTTCAAGGAGTGGAAGTTGACATGCCCAAGTCGGGCGTGCCATAGCCAAGCCTTGTCCAATATGTTGGTGAGCAAACACACCGGATCGTTGGTCTTCATCTCGGCCTTGTAAAGATGATTGGAGGAACTTCTGATTTTGATGAGCAATCTGCCACTGGGATCATACATCCATAGAAATTCTCCTAGCATAACAAACTTGTTTCCTTTCTTGGCCAACTGTCCACAGCTAATGATATTGCTTTGTAAGGTTGGGATGTAGTATACCTCGGTGAGAAGTCGTTGTTCCCCATTCTTGAACTGGAAGAACACCGAACCCTTTCCCTTGATCTGCACAGTGGAGCCGTTGCCAAATCTCACATGCCCCTGGACTGTCTCGTCCAGCTCGTGGAATTTCTTCCTTTCACCTGACATATGGTTGCTTGCACCATTGTCAAAATACCAGGTGCTGGAGACTTCCTCGCTTCCAGCTCGCAGCTGCGGATCCATCGTCTCCTCATTCAACAAAGCAAGATCCCTTGAATCAACACTCGCAGACAGCAGTAACGCCGGTTTCTCCTCCTCCGTGCATGAGAGGTTTGCTTCTTCTTTGCACGGTTTACTCCAGCATTCAGATGCATAATGGCCCATTTTGCTACAATTGTAGCACTTGATGTGGCTCTTGTCGCATCTACTGCCGCCAGAGCCACCTGAACTAGCCTTGCGCGGCGATCCGCTGCGTCTGCCTCTGTCGCGACCCCTGCCGCGACTGCGTCCACCCCAGCTCCGGCTGCTACCTTCTGCAGGGGCGATGTACTTACCCCTGTTGCTCAAGGATGAGTCCCTGCCGACTTTGTCCTGCCGCGCATGCCATTCGGTTTGGGTGAGCAGGAGCTGCCCATCGTCGTTGCTGCTGGGGTTGCGCAAACGTTCGTGCTCCCCGTATGCCGTCAAACGCCCGACTGCTTCCTCGAATGGCATTGTGTCGAGGTTGCAGAACTGCTCAATGCCGGCGACCACCTGGTAGTACCTATCGGGTACTGTGTTGAGGAGTTTCTTTACCAGCGTCGCATCGTCGAGCGTCTCCCCCAGATTTGCATACTTTGCGGACATCCCACTGAGTCTGCCGGCGTAGTCGTCCAGCATCTCCCCTTCCTTCATTCGCATGACGTCGAAGTCACTCTTCAACGTCTGCAACCGAGCGGTCTTGACACGATCTGCCCCGACAAACCTTGTTTTGAGGCTGTCCCAGACCTCCTTTGCAGTCGTCTTCTTCGCCACCTGCAACAGGATGTCTTCCGGGAGTGCTTGGAAGAGAAACGCCCTCGCCGTCTTATCCTTCCTCTCGTCCACGTCCGCACCGTCCGTTGCTTCCACTGCATCCCAAATGTTTTGGGCCTGCATCAGTGCTTCCACCTTAATCGCCCAGGTGGTGTAGTTCGTCGTCGTTAGCTGCGGGTAGTTGAGAGATACGCCGCCACCGACCCTTGTTGTCGTAGCTTGAGGGATGATCGCCATTTGCTTGAGACGAAAGCGCCTTGGTGTGCTAACCTGAGGCTCTGATACCAGGTGAAGGGGAAAAAAAAACGAGGATGAGAAAGAGAAGACCGGAAAAAAATACTACTTTT
Source organism: Areca catechu (assembly GCA_021397845.1). Lineage (NCBI taxonomy): Eukaryota > Viridiplantae > Streptophyta > Magnoliopsida > Arecales > Arecaceae > Areca > Areca catechu. Next base: position 7,990,008 of record CM038052.1, read on the forward strand.
TGCTGCGCTTCATTCGAAAATAAATAAGTTTTTTACAACTCCGACTTTTTAGAAATCGGTTTATCAAGATAAAACAGAAAAACAATAAAAGCTAATCCCCGCGTGATGTGATAAGCCAGCAAACCACGTAACACCCGCGTAGTTAACGCGTTTTCTCTCTCCGCGCTTTCTTTCCGCGCGACTCGTGCAAAATCAAAGTCAGGATTATCTCCAACAGAAGCTTGTCCTGAAGAATCATAAAACTTAGCAAAAAGTTGATCATAAGAAAGGAGATCAAAGAAGGTGGAAGAAGTTTGACTCAAGGAAAGGAGAAGAGAGTAAGAATGAAAAAGGTATGACTTCTACTGACTCTAAGCTTTTTGGCAAAATTTGCAGGAAACAAAATCATGTTACTTCAAACTATTGGCATCGTGGAAAGCCTCAATGTTACCATTGTAAGAAATTTGGTCATGTTGAGAAGAATTGCAGATTTAAAATTAAGAATCAAGCTAATTTTTCTGAGCAAAAGGATGTAGATGATGATGAGAAACTCTTTTATGCTAGTCAATCAGATTTTAAGCATGAATGATAGTACTTGGTACCTTAGTGGTTGTAATAATTATATGTCAGGAAATAAAAAAAAAATTTCTGGATCTTGATACTACAATCACACCTAAGGTACAGTTGGAAAATGGAGCAGTGGTGGACTCTAAAAGAATGGGAAGAGTTACAGTTGCAACTAAGAAAGGGAACTAAATATGTATGTGAAGTTATGCTAGTCCCTGAAATAAATAAAGATTTATTGAGTGCGGGGCAATTGATGGAGAAAGGCTATAGTCTTCTTTTTGAAGGAGATTGCTGCACTATTCATGATTGAAAAGATAAGAATCTGGTCCTAACATCTGTCAAAATGAAGAAGAATAGGAATTTTCTTTTGCAATTTAAACATGAGACAACGTTGGCTTTGAAGAGTACTGTTGTGTAGGATACTTGGATGTAGCATAAGAGATTTTGCCATATTAACTTCCATGGATTGAAGCTACTCCAGGAGAAGAACGTCGCGAAAGGGTTATCTGAAATTGAAACTAATTTGGAACCATGAGAAGGTTGTATCATGGGCAAACAACACTGACTCTCATTTCCCAAGCAAGGAGCATGGAGAGCAAAGGTGCCTTTGGAGTTAATTCATGCATATATTTGCAGCCAAATGCAAACTCCCTCTTTAAATCAGCAGAGGTATCTCCTCACCTTTGTTGATGATTATTCACGGATGACTTGAGTTTATTTTTTGAAAGAAAAGTCAGAACTTTTATGCTTTTATGATTTTAGCGCATTCATTATCTGAAAACCTTATGGAACCCCTGGGACCCGAAAGAATTTCTAGCCTGTTACATTCTTCATAGTATGCTGATAATACAGTGATATTTTGTAAAGCATCAAATCATCAACTCCATAATTTAAGATGACCCTCTACCTATATGAGCTCCTCATAGGATTTAAAATTAATTTCAGTAAATCATACCTTGTGGGTCTAGGATTACAATACCATGAAGCCCTAGGGTGTGCTACAATTATGGGATGCACCTTTTCGTCCTTCCCTTTCTATTATTTGGGCATCCCTCTTCATTATAAGACCCTCCTTATAAAGTCTTAGAATTTCCAAGTGAACAAGGTCGAACAAAGACTGGCAGGTAAAAGAAATACTTTAACAGTAGTCGAAAGACTCACATTAGTTAACTCCGTGTTAAGAGCTATCCCCAGATATTGGATGTCTGTACATCAATTACCTCTCACAACAATAAAGAAAATTGACAAAAGTTATAGAAATTTCTTGTGGAACTGGGGCAGACAAAGCAGCAACCTTCGTAACCTTGCAAGTTGGTCTTCTATATGTCACCCTAAACAATTGCAAGGTCTAGGAATCGTTGATCTTTAAGCTTTTAGCCAAGCTTGGCTTGTAAAGTGGTGGGATAAACTCTTTACCGAGCCTCAACGATCATGGAAAGAGCTAGTTGAATACAACTACTACAACAGAACAATATCTCCAATCACAATGTTTATCAACAAAACTAAAGTCTCCTCATCCTGGAAGAACATTCTGAAGGTGGCCTACTTGACTCCTTTCTTCACATCGATTCACATTGGCAATGGTGGAAAAATTTCTTTTGAAATGATAGATGGATGAACAACAGTGATCTCAAATCAAGTTTTCTTATATCTTACTGGCTTGTAATTGAAAAACATGGCAGTTTAGCTGATTTCATGCGTAAGCGAAGCATAACAGGAAACTTTAGACAACCTCTACCACTACAGGTATTCTTCGAAATATCAGCTCTAAGTTCTCATCTAGAGGAGATCACTTTGTCTAATTCTAGTGATAATAGATATTGGAAATGGATTCCAAATCATAAATTCATAATTTTTTGCTTGTTATAAATTCGTTAAGCATGGCAGAATCACATCTCAATTCGGTAGCATTATCTGAAAACTTCCTATATCGAAGAAATGTAAGGTGCTCAGTTGGTTGTCTACAAAATAAACTTCTAACTTCAAGTGCCCTAGCTAAGAAAGGCATGGACGGGCCAAGCAAATGTACCCTTTGTTACAATCATGTGGAAAATGCAGATCATCTGTTCCTTAATTATAAATTCTCTAAGATAATCGGGAACCTTATCCAAAATGATTGGAACAAGATACAAATGTCTGACAATATACATGACCTATGGACTGAATGGAGAAAATGTCATAGATTGATAAAATTCCATAAGGCCTCTGACATTCTAGTTGCTAGCACCTGCTAGATAATCTGGAAGGAACATAACAATAGACTACTTTGCTTCGAAGCATGCTCCAGTATCGAAATGGCCTAGATCATCCTAGTCTTAGCTGTTGATTAGACAAAGATGCAAAAAGATAAAGATTTATCAAGAGAGCTTCAGAATCTTCTTAACAATCACCAGCAAGCAAGCGAGCAATGAAATGATCGATAAAGGTCTGAAGGAAGTTAGGAGTTCAAGCTCTAACTATCAGGAACTGATCAGAAAATACCATACTCTATCTCTGTCTAGAATATAAAAACTAAGTTTTTAGATACTGCTGAATCAACAGTCTACTGTCCCTAACAAAGGATGTTGGTGAAGGTGGAAAGGATTAAATTAGTTCTAATAAGATATATTGGGGTTTGCAATCTCAATAGAAGAAAGTTATCTAGAGGAAGTAGAATAACAGTATGCGGGGTTCACCCTGTTCCAATATAGGCCCTGTAACCAGGTTTCTGAACAATTTTCAGGAACATGTAAACAGCTTTTTATAACTAGGAGAGATATTCATTTGTTGCTCATTTGTGCAAATCGGAAGCTACCAAAAGGTTGGGACAGTTGAAGCTATATTTGAAACAGATTGGTTTGGTGGCTGTTAATCCCTGAAACAATTTGGATCAGCACAAGAGAATAAATGTAATACTCATTGAAATAGGGGAGGGCTCCTCATTTGGAATTAGAGGGAGACTCCCAATGGAAGTCTGTAGGATTTTGTGTGGTGCTCCCAAGACTTGGAGAGACTTGTAAGGCCATGGCAGGGATGCTGGAGGCAATCCCTGGAGCTTGGGGGAATGTCCCAAGCGGATTCCTGGATGTGTTCCAGGGATACTCTAAGTTTGAGTGCTTTCTCACGTGACGTAGGGGAAGTTTTTTTGAGAGATTGTAACATAACCCAATTGGGTTATGGAGTTGGGTTCAGGTTTGTTAAATTGGTTAGGAGGTTAGCTTAGTTGGTTAGATGGTTAGTTGGTTGGTTGGTTAGCCCAACCACCTAGGATCCTAATCGAATTGGTTGGTTGTAATCAATTGGAAGCCTAACTATCTAGGAAGTTCTAACTAGTTTGTTATTGGCCCAAGAATCCAAGTCCTAATCGTTCATGTGATTGAGTCATATCAAACCAAGAAGTGGTTGAGCCCAAGAATTCAAGAAAGAGTCAAGACGCCCAGGACCAAGAGGATTTCATCGCCTACTCTATTTAAGAAGTGGGGCATGCGATGGAAAAGGTGAACTCCAGTTTGCATGAAGAAAGAAGGCCATGAGGGAAGTGCCCCCCTCTAAGGGGCATCCACAGTTTGAGGCTTATGACCGTGAGGCTTGGCTCATGGTCCAAGAGGAGCATGCAAGGATTCCTCACAGTCATGAGGAAGACTGTGAGGGGGAGGACTTGAGGATGCCCTTGGGGGCGTGGACTGTGGAGAGCCTCCTGGGTTTCAAGGAGGGCACGGTGAAGGGCTGTAGAGAGGCGCACATGGAGGGTCTTTTATGTGGAAGGCTTGGTGCCGTGGGATGGTCTACGGGGTTTGGAGAAGGGATGCACATTGAGGTATTATCCGTGCGTGGCGTACATGGGTTCTTGGGGTGTGAGGCTTGCAAGAAAGAGGACGTGCGGGACAGCGAGAAGCTTCTAAAATTTTAGAAGGGGTGTTGTCGAGTATTGTCTTGTTTGTTATAACAAGGTTCTTCTCCAAAGGAATAAAGCAATATCTCTTTTTCCTTCTATATTTATATCTCCATTGTTGCATGATATTGAATTCAAGACAGGTTGTTGAACTGTGTTCTTCCATGTTGCATCCACTACATATAGGCACCGGTCCGGATCTCCCAACAAGTGGGATCAGTGCTTGGAATTTCTCCAACAACTGGTATCAGAGCTTGGTTTGAGCCATTGTTTGAGCGGAAGCGGAGTAGTTTCAGAGTCGTTGGTTTGAAGGTGGAAGAGGAGGATTCAAGGAGAGCATCGAGGTAGATGAAGTTGTACGTGGGTAAGGTATCCCACATGGATGGATAAAAGAAAAGCCTGGATTTCTCAAGTTCACCAAAGTACATCAGCAGAGACGATGCCAGGGACAGCTCAGGAAGACAGGAGACAATCTCAGGAAGTGCCAGGGGTATCGAGTAGTCGGGAGTGTCCCGGTATGGCGGCATTAGCCTAGGGATGGAGACTGAAGCTGATGGAGATGACAGCTCTGGAAGACCAAGAACAGGTCTCAAGAAGTGCCAGGGACATCATGTAGCCGGGAGACTGGTTGGGACATGATGCAGCAGCCAAGTGGAGATGGTTGCTGGGTTCAGTCGCTGGTTTAGCAGAAAAGTTGGATGAGCTCTTGGTTTCGGAGGATCTTGCGGGGTTGCAGTGTATCTAAATGGTCTCAGAGAGGTCCATGATGTGCGGAGGGTCTGAGGAGGCAGCTAATGGGTACGAAATTCAAGTGTAGGCTCAGCAGGGCAGCGTTGAGTAGCTGGCCTCGGGATTTCTTTCTGTGGCATCAGTGGGACTTCAGTCTCAAGTGGAGCACCGGTGGTAGGTGGCTTCACGGGTGGAGCAGGATTCAACACAAGTTCAGAGCGGGAAGTGCAAGGATGTTGGCCAGGTCATAGCACGAGCGCCAAGGGTGCACTTAACCAGGGGAGCAGAGTGTCCAGAGATTGGCATGGCTCTATGGAGATGGTGTCAGGTAAAGCTCCAGTTACAGCAAGTGTCGGTTCAGGTTCGCTATGTTCTCTCCGGGAAAGTCCAAGAAAAAATCTGATACAGTTGCCAGGTAGAAGGAAGGCTACAATTGTGGTACAAAGATACAAGCAAGGATCTTTAGCTATGGAGGCGATCATCCCAAAGGCCTCCAAGGGCGCGCAGTAGCTGAAGGGTGTTGGCAGAGGCAAGGAGGTCCGTACAAGAGGCTGTCATGACATGCAATTATAGCGGGATTGTATAGGAGGACATTGCCAGGTTTGCTAAGGCTTGGGGCACCAAGGTAGAGATTGTAGGGTTTTGAATGGTGCTCCCAAGCCTTGGAGAGACTTGGAAGGCCATGGCAGGGATGCTGGAGGCAATTCCTGGAGCTTGGGGCGTGTCCCAAGCAGATTCTTGGAGGTGTTCCAAGGATGCTCTAAGTTTGAGTGTTTTCTTATATGACTTAGGAGAAGTTTTTTTGAGAGATTGTAACATAATCCAATTAGATTATTGGGGTTGGGTTCATGTTTGTTAAATTGATTAGGAGGTTAGCTTAGTTGGTTAGATGGTTAGTTGGTTTGTTGGTTAGCCCAACCACCCAGGATCTTAATCGAATTAGTTAGTTATATAACCAATTGGAAGCCTAACTACCTAGAGAGTTCTAACCAGTTCGTTATTGGCCTAAGAATCCTAGACCTAATCGTCCATGTGATTGAGTCCTAACAAACCAAGAAGTGGTTGAGCCCAAGAATTCAAGAAAGAGTCAAGACACCCAAGACCAAGAGGATTTCACCGCCCACTCTATTTAAGAAGTGGGGCGTGCGATAGGAAAGGCGAACTCCCGTTTGCATGAAGAAAGAAAGTCGTAGGGGGAGTGCCCTCCCTCTGGGGGACGTCCATGGTTTGAGGCTTGTGACCGTGAGGCTTGGCTCACGGTCCAAGAGGAGCACGCAAGGACTCCTCATGGTCATGAGGAAGACCGTGAGGGGGAGGACTTGTGGATGCCCTTAGGAGAGTGGACTGTGGAGAGCCTCCTGGGTTTCAAGGAGGGCATGGTGAAGGGCTGTAGAGAGGCGCACATGGAGGGTCTTTCATGTGGAGGGTTTGGTGCCGTGGGGTGTTCCACGAGGTTTGGAGAAGGGATGCACGTTGAGGTATTATCCGTGCGTGGCGTACGTAGGTTCTTGGGGCATGAGGCCTGCAAGAGAGAAGATGTGCCGGACAGAGAGAAGCTTCTAGGGTTTCAGAAGGGATGCTGTCGAGTGTTGTCTTGTTTGTTGTAACAAGGTTCTTCTCCAATGGAATAAAGTAATTTCTCTTTTTTCTTCTATATTTATATCTCCATTGTTGCATGATATTGATCCAAGAACAGGTTATTGGACCGTGTTCTTTCACGTAGCATCCGCTATGTATAGACGCTGGTCCGGATCTTCCAACAAGTGGGATTAGTACCTGGAATTTCTCCAACAAAGTCTTCTTCTCCAATTTACTCCTACTAGGACTCAAAGAGAGAGCCGAGAGGGAGTCAAAGTCCTCCCTTTTGTCCTCTTTAAATCTTTGAATACCCCCTTCTCAAAACCAACCAAAGTTAAGGAATCGAAGAGAACTCACCGGTTTCTACTGCCATCATAGCCGATTGTCTCCGGGAAGCCAGGTAAGGAGGGTTCCATTCTTTTTTTCTTCTTGAAAGCTAGATTCTTGATCGCCGACCACTAGAGGCCACGCCACCATGGAGCATGATCCCGGTCACTCTCCTCCGGGTGAAGGATCCATGGATTGGAGAATGAGTAGGGGAACGGGAGCGCAGGAGTCCTTTATTCGGTCAATGGAAAAGAAGAGAGGAGAAGAAAAGAAAAGAAAAAGAAAGAAAAAGAAAAGAAAAAGGAAAAAGAAAAGAAAAAGAAAAAAAAGAAAGAAGAGAAAAAGAGAAGAAAAGAGAAGAGAGAGAAGAAGAGGAGAGAAAAGAGAAGAGAGAAAGAGGAGAGAGAAAGAATGGAGAGAAAGAAGAGGAGAGAGAAAGAAGAGAGAAAATGAGGAGAGATAAAAGAGGAGAGAGAATGAAGAAAGAGAAAGAGGAGAGAGAAGAGGAGAGAGAGGAGAAAGAAGAGGAAAGAGAGAAAGAGAAGGGTAAGATAAATGAATAATTATTTAAGGAGGGATTTACAAGTTCTCTTTCAAGGAATTTATGAATTAGGATATTAATGGGTGGATCACGGATTAAATTTGGATAGAAAGTTTTGAATGTATAATTATCATAGAATTATTTATTGATATTAAAAAATATTATTATAGGAAGACATTTTTCTGAATATAAGGGTGCTGAGTGAGTACCATGTACGGACTGATGTCGGGTATATTTAGTTTATCTCTAGTGAGGTAAGAATTTCTAGACATCGATCACCTATTTATATAAAAACTATTTTGTACATCGATGATTTTGCTTTATATGATTTGATATTGACATGTTATATACTTATTTGTTAAGTATTTATGGTATTTGATAGTTAACTGTTATATATTCATTTGTTAAATATATGTGTGATTTTATATGAATTATATATTGTTGGTCCTGGTTGGATAACTTCGGTATTCATGTGCATCCCATTGGATGAAAGAGTGTATTTTGATAAAAAAATTGTTAATTAGGATGAATTGATTTTAAGATTACAAGATGAATGGTAGTGCACTGGATTAGCCATGTATGATGCCCGGCTACAGGCCAGAAATGTAGTATCGTTGATGCCCTACTACAGGTCAAAAATGTGAAACTATTGATGCCCCACAACAGGCTAGAAATGTGAATCTATTGATACCCTACCACAGGCTAAAAACGTGGTTATGGTAGTCCAGAGCCAAGTACCTTAAGATGATTAAATTTGATTTATGATAATCACGAGGGTTATATGATATGACATTTTACATCGCATGGCATATATTGTTATATATGATCGTGTTATTTTGTAACATTACATATTATTTTTAAATTATTTTATTATGATGGTGTGAGTATAAGGGAATTTCTATTGGGCTGTAAAGCTCACTCTCTATTTCTTTTTTCTTTCAAAGTTACAGGATGCATAGCATAGGTTGGGTCGAGTATGGAATTTAAGTTCCAGCATATTTTTGATTGATTAGTTAGTTTTATTTTTGATATTGATGTAATCGAATAAGTTAATCATTTAATTATCACGAACTGAATGAGTTGATCATTTAGTTGTTATGAATTTATTTTAATGATATTTGGTTATTTAAATTTAGTTTTTGAAGATGATGAGCACCCCATGTACTTAGGCCTAGCATGATCTTTATGACGATGCCTAGGATTTGTGCAGTCGGTCGTGTGGCCAATCCGGAGCTAGGTTCGGGGCATGATAGAGTTCGGGGCGGATACTTAGAGTTTAGGTTGTAGGATCCTAGGGTGTAAGTTCACAGAGCGAGAGAGGCCACCTAAAAATTTGAGGCAGAAATGAGAGATAAGTATCCGCAACTCTTTGATATTTAGGTATATAAATTTTGAGGATGAAATTATTTTAACGGGAAGGGAATGTAATACCTGTCGGAATAGGTGAGGGCTCCCCATTTGGAATTAGAGGGAGACTCCCAATGAGAGTCTTTTTCTCCAATTCACTCCTACTGGGATTCAAAAAGAGAGCCAGGAGGGAGTCAAAGTCCTCCCTTTTGCCCTCTTTAAATCCTTGAACACGCCCTTTCAAAATTCATCAAAGTCGAGGAATCGAAGAGAACTCACCGATTTTCACAACCACCATAATCGATCACCATCAGGAAGCCAGGTAAAGGGGGTTCTATTCTTTTTTTCCTCCTTGAAAGTTAGACCTTTGACCACCGACCATCGGAGGCCACACCACTATGGAGCATGGTCCCAGCCACTCCCTCTGAGCAAAGGATCCATGCATTGGAGAACGAGCAGGGGGACAGGAGTGCAGGAGTCCTCTGTTTGGCTAATGGAAAAAGAAGAGGAGAGAAGGAAAAAAAGAAGAGAGGAAAAGAAATGGGAAGAGAAAAAGAAAAGGAAAAATAAAAGAAAAAGAAAAGAAAATAAAAAGAAGAAGAGAGAGAAAGAAGGGAGAAAAAAGGAGAGATAAAGAAGAGAGAGAAGGTGGAGAGAGAAAAGAGAGAGAAGAGAAGGATAAGATAAATGAATAAATATTTAAGGAGGATCTAAAAGTTCTCTTTCAAGAAATTTATGAAGTTAGGATATCAGCGAGTGGATCATAGATAAAATTTGGACAGAAAGTTGTGGATGTATAATTATCATAGAGTTATTTATTGATATTAAAAATTATTATTATAGGAAGATAATTTTCTGAGCAAGGTGCTACGTGAGTCCTGGTAGGACTGACATCAAGTATATTTAGTTTATCTCTAGTGAGGTAAGAATTTCTAGACATCGATTACATATTTATATAAAATTTATTTTGTACATCGATAATTTTGTTCCATGTGATTCGATATTGGCATGTTATATACTTATTTATTAAGTATTTATGGTATTTGATAGCCAACTGTTATATATTCATCTGTTAAGTATATGTGATTTTATATAAATTATATATTGTTGACCCTGGTTGGATAACTCTGGTATTCATGTGTATCTCATTGGATGAAAGAGTATATTTTGATATAAAATTTATTAACGAGTATGAAATGATTTTAAGATTGCATGATGGGTGGTGGTGTACTGGACTAGCCATGTATTGATGCCCCGCTATAGGCCATAAATATAATATCGTTGAAGCCTCATTATAGGCTGGAAATATAAAACTATTGATGCCCTACCACAGGCTAGGAATGTGGAACTATTGATGCCCCACCATAGACTGGAAACATGGTTATGGTAGTCCAGAGCCAAGTACCCTAAGATGATTAAATTTGATTTATGATGATCACGAGGATTATATGATATGATATTTTGCATTGCATGACATATGTTGTTATATATGATCATGGTATTTTGTGACATTACATATTATTTTTAAATTATTTTATTATGATGGTATGAGTATGCGAGAATTCTTACTGGCCTGTAAAGCTTATTCTTCACTTCTCTTTTCTTTCAGAGTCACAAGATGCATAGTATGGGTTAGGTTGAGCATGCGATTTGAGTCCAGCATATTTTTAGATTAATTAGTTAGTTTTATTTCTAATACCTATGTAATCGAACAAGTTAATCATTTAGTTGTCACGAACTGAATGAGTTGATCATTTAGTTGTTATGAATTTGTTTTAATGGCATTTGGTTATTTAAATTTAATTTCTGAAGATGATGAGCATTTCATGTACTTAGGCCTAGCATAATTTTAAGGCGATACTTAGGATTTGTACGGCTGATCACGTAACCGATCCCGGTACTGAATTCGGACCGTGATAATAAAAGAAAAATATTATTCATTTTCCTAAAACTTGTAACAACATTCTTCACTCTTTGAGCTACAGCAGGTCTGAATCTCCCAGAACTTCAGTGAAATCGAGATACCCACTTCTCAACCCTTCCTTCTTCCTAAAGAATACCAACATAATGTCATAATGAATGCATCAAAGTCTGTTTCCTAACTCAGGTTGTATTGACTCACTGTACTTCATTTATTTATATTTATGACTTATGCAACTAAGCCAATATATATAAATAAATATATATATAATTATATTATTTTTTAATAAATGGGAAAGTATCTTATTTCCTCCTCTTCAAAAAAAAAAAAAAAAAAAGAAAATTCATGTTTATGTTTTTCATTCATATGTGTGTGCATATAACTATACCTTTAGTTTTATAAAATTATATACTATACAACCGAGGTCCTGAGAACTCAATCCAAGAAATACCTATCCAAACCAAAAACATCATAACCCTATTAAATTATGATAAAGTTAAATTTTGTGAAGCATTAATGATATCATTAATACTAGTAAGTTTAAAAGTCTAGTATTGTTGGGTGGGCCAGCTCACACCCTCTTGGTTCGTCCGGATGGGGGGTTTGGGCCCATGAAATATGGGTGCCACTGTTAAGATGAGGCTGGTGCCACGTCAACACCCCTTGGTCGGTGCTGTGGTGCTCGTCCCCAGGGAGCCGACTCGAGGAGGCTAGTACGCTGGGTTGCTCTTGTGGGGTCGGCGAGGTCAGCTCGAGTGCCCTGGGGTTGCTGCACTACCGGTTTAAGAGAGATAAACCTGCTTCTTATAATAGGGACGTTTCTTTTGTAAGAATGGTTAGGGGCATCGATCCAATAACTGGTATCAGAGCCGAGGTCTCGAGTTTGAACCGCAGGTGGAACGCTTTTTTGGATGGTTTTGTTGGGAGGGATTGTTGGGTGGGCCAGCTCACACCCTCTTGGTTCGTCCGGATGGGGGGTCTGGGCCCATGGAATGTGGGTGCCACTGTTAAGGTGAGGCTGGTGCCACGTCAACGCCCCTTGGTCGGTGCTACGGTGCTCGTCCCCAGGGAGCCGACTCGAGGAGGCCAGTATGTTGGGTTGCTCTTGCGGGGGTCAGCGAGGTCGGCTCGAGTGCCCCGGGGTTGCTGTGCTGCCGGTTTAAGAGAGATAAACCTGCCTCTTATAATAGGGATGTTCCTTTTGTAAGAATGTTTAGGAGCATCGATCCAACAAGTATTTATTATGTTGTAGAGTTAACTCTTGTATTTATGATATTGAAGAAATCAAAAGTTAACTTAAGGAAGACTGAGAGTTATAATGTTTCTTGGTAGTTTAAAAGTCATCTTGTTATTAATGTATTTTGGAAGTCTAAGAGTCTTTTATTAGGTTTAGAAATTTTAAGAGTCATTTAGAAATTCAAGGATTGCTTTGTATTCATGATGGTAGACTAAGAGTCATCTTCATGTATCTATATATAGGATCTTATATTTTGAATTTTATGTATGAAGTGATTTGTACTAGCTCCATTCTAGTAAAGTCTTTATCAATCATTTTTCTTTTCAATTGTTTCTCCTTTTTGGTTGTGCGATCTTGGGCTAGTGGTGCTAAGTATGCCACTATGTAAGAAAGTCTTGTCTTTTCTCTTTTTCTTTCACATGGTGATGTGGACAGTTTGCTGACGTGGAGGAACCGGTAGGCGCCATGTCAAGAAAAGATGCCACGTCGACTCTCCGGCTTGGATCCCACTGCTGAGCCGAGCTGAGCTCCCTCAGAATAGCAAGCTGAGCTCAGTCCTCCGCCAGGTCGAGCTCACGAGCTCGGGATGCCTAGGTCGGAGCCGCCTTCCGCCCTCCAGAGCGAGACCCTCGGAGGTTAGTGCCCTGCGATCGAGGTCGAGCTAAGAGCTCACCTGCCGATGTGGAGTCTCTCCGAGCGCGCGCCCTCTGGACCGGGTCCGCCTTCTGCCCTCCAAAGCGAGACCCTCGGAGGTTAGTGCCCTGCGGTCAAGGTCGAGCTAAGAGCTCACCTGCCGATGTGGAGCCTCTTCGAGCGCATGCCCTCTGGACCGGGTCCGCCTTCTGCCCTCCAGAGCGAGACCCTCGGAGGTTAGTGCCCTGCGGTCGAGGCCGAGCTGAGAGCTCACCCACCGATATGGAGCCTCTCCGAGCACGCGCCCTCTGGATCAGGTTCGCCTTCTACCCTCCAGAGCGAGACCCTTGGAGGTTAGTGCCCTGCGGTCGAGGCCGAGCTAAGAGCTCACCCGCAAATGTGGAGCCTCTCTGAGCATGCGCCCTCTGGACTGGGTCCGCCTTCCACCCTCCGGAGTGAGACCCTCGAAGGTTAGTGCCCTGCGGTTGACGTCAACCTGAGAGCTCACCCGCCGATGTGGAGCCTCTCCGAGCGCGCATCCTCTGGACCGGGCCCGCACCTCACCCTCCTCCGCCTAGGCGCCCCCCGCAAGCTCGGAGCGCTTAGGATGGAGCGAGCCTTGCCGTCCCAGCTCGGCCCTAGCCCGGACGAGGTCCTCACCAGCCGAGGACACCGACGAGCTGCCCGAGGACCGTACCGGATGGCCTCCCAAACCGTGCGGACCACCTGAAATCGCCAGTTACACCAGAAAGGCAAGCAGCACGCTGATCGAGATGCTACATTTCTCACCAACCATTCAGATCACCCAAGAGAGAAAGCCAACCGGGAGATTCGAATCCTGTGGACGGTGGCCCGCCATTCGAGGCACTCCCAAATTTTTCGGAACGAGACAACCAAGAAGAGTGTCGGAGCGCCTGACAATGCACCATATCATGAATCGGAAAAGGCTCCTTTGGACACCGCCGCATGCGCCTGACAACCCGGCGGGGATCCCGAGACAAGCGCCAAACGGTAACCAAGTTCACAAAAAATTCGAAGGTAAAACAACAACTCCAAGACACAGGCAAAAACACAAGCAAAAGAAAAAAAAAGAAGAGGAAAAAGAAGAGGAAGTGCGACCCCTACCAGCAAAGGGGGGATGTCACCACCACCACCACAAGCACAAGCACAAGCTCGGCCAAGAGGGCAAAGCGCCACTACCACCACTATTGAAGGGAAATGAGGGGCACAAGGAGAGGCTACAGAATAGAGCACCCCTCTGTCCCCGCTATCACTCTCCCCCTGCAACGTTTTTACCTTCACGCACATCTTTTACTCCTCCTAGTATGGAGTCCATCAAGAGGGGCCCGACCAGGAGGATCTGTTCCCCTGGATCGTCACTGACTTGATCGTCGGAGTGCCCCCGCTGGAAACCCCGGCCCGGGTCTCTAACCGCTATCTCACAAGCTCAGGAGTGGAGGACCGCCGGGCAACGAGGCGGCCGCACCCAGCACGGAGGTCCGGGAACCGAGAACGACGGGCGGCAGAGGAGGAGGAGCACACTCCGGCGCTGACAGCAGCTACGGGCCATGACGATCTTGGCGGCAACAGATTGGCGTGCCAGGAAGGGGAGGTAGGACGGGCATGACTAAGTCCCTCACCACTCCCCAGGTCAACATACCACAGAAGAACGGTGACCACAAATAATGAAATAGATGCGGATATTGTGAAGAGGTGGAGAACCGCTAATTCCAAGGTCGAGTTTGTTTTAAAGAGATCCATCTCTCATGATCTCTTTGAGCATATTATGACATGCAAGTCGACTTCGGAGATATGGACCACTCTTGAATCACTTCTTAACGACAAAAACATGGCTCGATTACAACCTCTAGAGAATGAATTGGCAAATCTTATTCAAGGTGATCTTCCTATCTCTCAATATTTCTTGAAAGTTAAGAATTTATATTTGGAAATTTCTCTCTTGGATCAAGATGAGGCTATCTCGGAGGCACGCATAAAGCGATTCATCATTCGCGGTCTCCGAAAGGAGTATATTTCTTTTGTTACATCAATTTAAGTGTGGCAAAATCAACCATCCTTGGTAGAGTTGGAGAATCTTCTTGCTTCTCAAGAACTTTTGGCTCGTCAAATGGCGGGTACTTCTCTTTCGAGTGGTGAAGGAGAAGTTCTTTTTTCAAGTAAAAAGGATTTTGACAAGGAGAATGGCAAGAAGGAGGATAGTAACAAAAAGAAAAAGTCCTTCAATAAAGATGACAATAAGAAAAAGATCAAGTGCTATCATTGTAGCAAGCTTGGTCACATAAAAAGAAATTGTCGAGTCAAACTCAAAGAAGGAAATGCTGCTAATAATGAAAGTGAATAAAATGAAGCCGAAAAGGATCGAGATAAGTGTTTTATGGCAAAAAGGACAATGGTGGGAGCTTTATCTTCCATCAACTTTCAAGATGATTGGATCGTTGATTCTGGGTGTGGCCACCATCTTACTGGTGATGATTCCAAATTTACTAATCTTTATCATTATAAAGGGAATGATGCAATAGTTACTGCAGACAACACCATTCATCAAGTGAAAAAGGAAGGATTTGTCACTGTCCAATATAATGATAGTGACCCTATCACTCTTAATTAGGAGTGTGTATCTGTACCAGGTATGAAGAAAAATCTCTTCTCTATGGCTAATGTAGTACACGCCGGTCACTATACTCTTTTTGGCCCAAAGGATGTGAAGTTTCTTCGAAACCTCAAGGACATGAAGGCTGATATTGTTCATACTGGTAAGCAAGTCAAAGACTTATATGTTCTTTCAACTTCTAATTCTTATATTGATAAAATGAGTACAAATGATGGTATGGCTATTTGGCATGCAAGACTTGGCCATATTAATATGAACAAGTTAAAGGCTATGGTAGTCAATAGCCATGTTCGGGGGCTTCTCAATTTATCTTCCTTCAGTTATGATGGTGTTTGTGAAGGTTGCAAATATGGCAAAGCACATCAAAGGCCATTTGATCATTCTCTTTGAAGGTGCAAAGCTCTACAAGAACTTATTCATAATGATTTGATGGGTCCTTTCCAAACTCCATCATTCTCTGGTTGCAAATATATGTTATTATTTGTTAATGACTTTACATGTTTCACTTGGATGTATTCTGTGAAGGAAAAGTCTGAGATTTTCTCTAAATTCCAAGATTTCAAGATAACTGTTGAAGGTATGCTTGATAAGAAAATCAAAAGATTACGGACTGATAATGGAGGAGAATTCACTTCAAAGGAGTTTTTTTCATTTTGTCAAAAGCATGGAATTAAAAGGAAGATTTCTTATGCTGAAACACCGTAGCAAAATGGCATGGCAGAGAGGAAGATTCATCATCTCATGGAGACATGTAGAAGTTGGCTACATGCAAAGAATTTATCTAAGGCCTTTTAGGCAAAAGGTATGGCGACTGCATCTTATGTTATTAATCTGGTTCCTCTTATCCCGATTAACATGAAGTCTCCTTATGAGCTAATGTTTAAAGAAAAGCCAAGTGTCAAGCATTTTAAGGTATTTGGTTGTTCATGCTATGTTCATGTGCCGGTCTCCAAACAAAGCAAGCTAAATCCTAAAGCAATGAAGTGCATCTTCATTGGCTATGATGAACGGAAGAAGGGTTGGAAGTGCATGGATCCCAATACACATAATTTTATTATTTCTAGAGATGTTATCTTCGATGAGGTTTCTTTTTATTATTCTCCACCTGGTGCCATTTTACAAGATATTTCCATCAGCAATAATTCTCCAAGATCAGTGGTGGAATTACCAATATCATCTAGTGCTCCTATGCCCTTTGAGTTTTCTGCTTCTCCATCTTCTTTGATGGAGGAGGTGCAAAGTGATAGGAGGAGCACTTTTGAACCACATCGAGATGTTTTATACCTGATGAAGAAGATCCAAAGTTAAGAAGATCCAAAAGACAAAGGATCAAGCTAGCTTGCTATCAAGATGGAGACTTTGTGAGTATTTGTTCTTGTTTTCTGTATGGTATTCATGATGATCTCAAGCCATCTTGCTTTAACGAAGCAAAAGGTGTTAAAGAATAGGAAGATGCTATGCATGAAGAGATGAAAGCTATTATAAAGAATAAGACTTGGGATCTTGTGCCAAAGCCTAAGGATGTAGATCCAGTCACTTGCAAGTGTGTCTACAAGTTAAAGTATAAAGTTGATAAAAGCATAGATCTCTACAAAGCAAGACTTGTTGTATGAGATTTTTTTCAAAAATATGGTGAAGATTATGAAGAAACATTTAGTCCCGTAGCCAAGATAACATTTGTTCGAATGGTGATTGCTTTGGTGGCTAGTCTTGATTGGAAGCTTTGGCAACTTGATGTTAAGAACACTTTTCTATATAGCGAGATTGATAAGGATATATTCATGGAGCAACCCCCTGGCTATATCTTAACTTCTTATCCAGATTATGTTTGCAAACTCAAAATGACTCTCTATGGGTTAAAACAAGTTTCGCGAGCTTGGTATGGCAAGATTGCTCAATATTTACAGTTTTGTGGCTATCTTTTTTTCTCAATTGGATCCAAGTTTATTTGTCAAGAGGCAAGGAGATCTACATATTATTATTCTTTATATGTAGATAATATGATCATCACTGGTAATAATGAGAAGAAAATTTCTAAGCTTGGGCTAATCTTTCTGATCCTCGACTATTTCGAGCTCTTATTGGAAGCCTTATTTACTTGACTATTACAAAGCTGGATATTGCTTATTCGATTGGACTTGTAAATCGATTTATGCAATCTCCAAGGAAACCACATCTTGATGTAGTAAAGAGGATACTAAAGTATGTGAACTCGACTCTTGATTTTGATTTATTGTTCAAGAAGGAAGATAATCTTTCATTGCATGGATATACCGATGCTGATTTAGGTGGTGATTTGGATGATCGAAGATCAACCTCTGGTCATGTTTTCTTATTTGGTTCAACATGTGTTTCTTGGTATAGCAACAAACAAGATTCGGTCTCTCTTTCTATCATCGAGACAGAGTATAAGGCTTCTTCACTTGCTGGTTAAGAATGTGTGTGGTTAAAGCAATTAGTCGAGGAGATTTATTCTCAAATTCATAAGCCAATAATTCTTCGTTGTGATAATCAAAGTGCACTCAAGTTAGCAACCAATCTAGTGTGTCATGCAAGGACAAAACACATTGAAATTGAGCATCATTTCATTCGTGAAAAGGTGTTGGATGGTACTATTCAAGTCATGGAGATGAGAAGTAAAGATAATGTGGCTGATATTTTCACCAAGTCTCTCTTCAAAGGATCTTTTGAAGATCTTCGTGCTATGCTTGGACTTGTCTCCAAAAATTTACTTTAAGGGGGAGTGTTAAATTATGATAAAGTTAAATTTTGTGGAGCACTAATGATATCATGAATACTAGTAAGTTTAAAAGTCTAGTATTTATTATGTTGTAGAGTTAACTCTTGCATTTATGATATTGAAGAAATCAAAAGTTAACTTAAGGAAGACAAAGTTTTAATATATCTTGGTAGTTTAAAAGTCATCTTGTTATTAATGTATTTTGGAAGTCTAAGAGTCTTTTATTAGGTTTAGAAATTCTAAGAGTCATTTAGAAATTCAAAAATTGCTTTATATTCATGAGGGTAGACTAAGAGTCATCTTCATGTATCTATATATAGGATCTTATGTATGAAGTGATTTGTACTAGCTCCATTCTAGTGAAGTCTTTATCAATCATTTTCCTTTCCAATTGTTTCTTCTTCTTTTTGGTTGCACAGTCTTGGACTAGTGGTGCTAAGTATGCCACTTTGTAAGAAAGGATTGTCTTTTCGCTTTTTCTTTCACAAACCCATTTCTCTTTCTTAAAGTTTCTATTCCACTAAATTTAACCTCATTAAGGTGGCACAATTCAATCCAAACTCAATTGTCTGATCAAAGCTTTGGAAAGCCCAAATGGGCAGGTGCACTTGGATAGAAATATCAACTACGTAGCCTTTGCATATGTTCGTTATTGAAAAGGTTATCCGACTTTTTTTCCTTTGCTTTAAAGATCCTTCGATTCTTTTTTTTCTCTCCTATTTAGAATTCCTACTAATCAAAGAGGAATGTCACAGGACCGGAGTCTACCCACTTCCTTCTTTTGTGTGCTTTCTATCTTTTGTGACTTCTTTCTTCCCTTGCTTGATTCATGGACCTACATGCTTTTATTGCTTGTCCTTTCTAGTCTTGCCTTGGGTTGGTTTAGGAGCTGGAGTTATAGAGATAGTGTTGTGCTAGGGCTTGCCAGCAACTAGACCCAAACATCCAAGTTGCAGTCCTACTTAAATATTTGATTTCTTTTTTACATTTTCAGAAATTATATATAATATATCTTCCAAGTTTTCGTTAAAAAAAAGAATAAGAAAACAAAACAAAATCTTTTTTGAGGACAAAAGAAAACAAAACCTGCCCATGCCTAAAGTCTAATTGCACCCTATGTTGTACATTTGGTGGGCATGCGAAGACTTGTAAGGCTCCACTCACAATTCCCTTTTTTGGCTTGGTTTCTTCCTTGAATCTTTCCCCAACACGGCACTAAAACTTTTGACTTGGACTACTTGGTAAGAATCTTGAGGCTCTCGGATTTTTGGAGATCATCATCTATCTAACGTCATTAGCCCACCCCCTAGTGGATCGCTTCTTTTGCTCTCCATGTTGACTTGCAACTCTCCCACTTTCATTCAAGAATAAACTAAGCCCCACCGCGCTCATTTACCACACCCCCATTATAATGACCTAACTACCCACCCCAACCACATATATAATAAGAAAGTTCTTGCAGCTGTCCTGGATCCATCGAGTACCCCCTTGCTACATATTGCTTTTCTTGTTACACCACAAGGGTATGGTAGCCATTTCCAAAGAATGTTGTGAACCTTGACATTTGCTTGGTTCATGGGAGCACCGGCCAATATGAAAGAGAGAGGAGAGTGGGGGTTAGGTACGTCCATTTTCGTTCAGACGGTGTTTCCCAACCTTTTTGACTTTGGTGAAGGGGGAATGAGCCCCAAAGTAGGGTGCATAAAAGGAGACCACCGGGGATGGGCTTTGGATCAAGGAGCAATACATGAGGTAGCAACACCTGCTTTGCATTGAGAGCTTGGAGAAATGAAAAGGGTCTTCCTTCATCTACTTGTGGTCCTATTGGCCTTCTCTCACCTCATCTTCTTCTCCGATGCAACTCCTTCCACAAGTGATCATCTATTAGCTCCCACTCATCGAAGAAAGCCTTTTTCTTCCTTCTTATCTTCTCCTTCTTGGCTACTTATCTGTTTCAGATGCTGCAGGGACTCAAAAGCTGCTGCAAGAGACTGGAGATCTTCCAGAACTTGGTGATACTTCCAAGGTAACAATTATTTCTTTGAAGACCAGCAAATGAATTCTAAAAGTTCATCAATGCATGCCTTTGACATCATCGTCATCTCAAGGTTAATTTCCCTTTTCTTTTTTAATTTCCTTTACAATTTAATTGTTTTGGTGCTGCAAAACACCTCATTAGAAATGTTTCTCCAAAACAGCACATCATCATGAAGCATCAAGTTGAAACTCTAAAGTTACCCGGGTTTTTAATTAGTTCACTTAAAAAAAAAAGGAGGAGAGATTGTTACGAGGCTAACTATGAAAGTCTCATCTTTGTTTGTTTGTCAAAACAAAATAAAGAATTTTATGAAAAATCACAAAGGAGAGATTCTTGGATTACTTTGAAAACCGACAAATATATTAGTCAAGTTGAACCTTCACACAAAGGGATGCGTTTAATGATTTTTATTTCCATATTTTATGTGGTAGGATTAACTAGGCTTTGGACTTTTTTTTTTTTAATAAACCCGAGCGGGTGAACTAGTCACCTCCATTTCATCAAGGAAATGAAATGATGCGAAGGAGAAGAATAGCAATAATGAAAGAAGAAGAAAATAAGGAAGAGGGAAAAGAAAGAAAAATGAGGAGAAGATATACAAGAGCACGGCAACCAAGTCCACAGCCCGCTCCTTCATAAGCCACCCTCACCCAGCCAATAATAGGCCTAGGCCTTCACACTCCAAAAAATCCACCCAGTTCTAAGCTGCAGACTTTGGAAATCTTCAAGACATCCCTCTTCCATGTATGTTTAAACATACATGCATCAGTAACTGAACATTTTGAATGACACACTGGGCGGACCTTAGCCTCCCTTTTCATCAAAAAATAAATTAAAAAAAACTGAAAATATCGAATGAGAGACTCTTAGGTAGTTCTAGGAATCAACAAATTTGTCGGTCATGTCGTTCCTTAATTAGCACCAGGAATTGTATATTAAGATTTCTTTTCTATATTTTATGTGAAAACATGCATGAAGCAGACTAAATCTTCATATTGATAAATGGGTGTTTAATTATGAATTAGTAAATGAATATTAACCTTGGAAAAGGTCTTTGATATTATGTTTCTCAGATGAACCATATAATTTGTTTCTTCATGTCAAGCATCATAGCAATTGAATGAAACCATTTAGTAAATAAAAACATTAATGGAAAGAGAATAAGCAAAGCAATTCAATGAAAGAAAAGAATCCATATTTCTAATATATATATATATATATATATATATATGGTTTGAAAACAATGGACCTACTTTTTGGTAAGAACTTGTAATTTTGCTAAGGGAAAGTGCTTCAGTGAATCATTGGAATGCATGCATGCAGATAAACATGGAAGAAGCCATGTTAGAATTTATCGGCGGCAGGATGGATTTGGAGATCAAAAACGACTATCCAGGATCTGGTGCTAACAATCGCCACACTCCGAAGCCACCTGGAAGGATCTGACTCAGAACTTGTTTTAAGATTATCCATCCTCAGGCAGTGTTGTTACTAGTAGTCTCATACAATCTAACAACTCAGCAATATAATGGTTCAACGGAATGGATGACACAGCAATCAAGGGGAGTTGTTATTGTAATGTACTCTGGTGTGTGTTGAAGATGTCACTTGTATATATACTATATATGTTCTCGTGCTTTTAAATCTAAAAGAATTCTGAGAACGGGAATTAAGTTGAAGTACATGAATGTAACTTTGTTTATAATGTAGTAATGTATACTATTTTGGTGGCTGCTTTCAGTCTCCACTTCCTTCAAAAAAAAAAAAAAAAAAAAAACTGTCCATAATGTAGGCCTTTCTAGTAAATTACAATTTATCAGAAATGTGCCTTATTTTATAGATTTATTTTTCCCCTAGCTGCGTAGGCTTCTACGCCTCCAATGGACTCCAATGGACCAAGATACGATTGTGATCCTTTGGCTGCTAGGACGTTTCGAGTCTGATCTGAAAGGAATCTTTCCCAAGTATGGCAATGGCTCGATATTGGCATTTGAGTGTTGTGATATACCTTATGGGCCCCGGCCCCTTGTCTTTTGTGGAACCGCCTCAGGCGGCGTGCATGTGGATAGAGTAAGGGTGAAAATAATAAAAAAATAAGAATAAAAAGGAAAACACGTAAGGGGTTGCCCGCAACATTCTCTCTCTCTCTCTCTCTCTCTCTCTCTCCTCGCTCTCGTTCTCTGCCGTGGATCTCTCGTGGCTCTCTTTCTTTCACGCGTCTCTCTTTCTCTCTTAGCTCTTCCTTGCTTCTCTTGCTCTGCATGATTTTTTCTCGTGACATCCTCTTCCTCCGTGACTCTTTATCTTTTTTCAACGTAACATATACCTTGTGGGCTCCGGTCCCTTATCTTTTGTAGAACCACCTCAGCGTGTGGATACAGTAAAAGTGGGGAAGGGATCGCAGACGCGCGAATTAATCTCACACGTCCGCGCTCCCTCCCCTGCTCTTACTCTATCCACACGCATGCACCGCCAGAGGAGGTTTCACAAAAGACAAGGGGCTGGGGCCTATCCACTGACTATGCCATAAAAATGAGAAGAAAAACTATAAATAAAGTAACTAACAACTTGCCAAGATGGTGGTTCACATGTTTGTGAGAGGCTTTTCTCTGGTAAGAGGTTCTTCAAATTGTGTGGAAGGCAATATGAATATGAGATATTAGGTATATTACCCGGAAAAAAAAAGATAGCAGGTAATTGGAAGTCAATGAAGAATCTGAAGGGTTGACCTGAAATATTTGAGATAAAGTTTGCATCTTCCTTATTATAAAAACAAATGACTCGCTGGTCATGATCATCATGGTATTGGTAGGTTAACATTTACCACTCATGCACGACTAAAAATCAAAGAAACCTTTTTCTTTCTTTCTTTTTTTTTTTTTGCCTTTTTGAGATGAAATATAGTTGCTCCACGAATACATTTCATGAGGAGAGAAATTAACACAATAGAAAGAGGAAGAAAAAGTAGGAAGAAGGGATTGGCAGGCTACGTGATGAGCTACTGCGCCATTACCTACCAAACTGGTTCAGAACAGTTACATCAAACAAAGAAAAAAATCAGAATACAAGTAACTTAGCTGGCTTGGACATAATTTAATATAGATCCAGGCTGCCATTAGCGTGCCATTCTCCATGCCGGTCCATGCCAGTCCACCTGTGAAGCAGATCACTTGTGCCAGAGCCAAGCCAATCCATCACATAGGTATACCAGGTTCAGACATCAAGAATAACACCAATGGAAGACCATGACCGACATAGAAAGCCCCCGGTCCATGCACAAACAATCAAGAAGGGGATCCATTAGACTGTTTTCTGGAAGATGATGCGTCCTTGTAGTAGAGAGTGACTTCGGAGTTATTAACAAAAGCAATCTATGATTAGAATGAAAATTTCTCAAGTTTCTTTCATACCAAAGCCTCCTCCACAAGGCCACAGCAAGCAGAAATAATTCAACCCTAGATTCTTCCAGAGAAATGAGGCCGTTAATCAAAATGAACTTCTCTCCTAACTAGAGTGGTTTAAGTTTTAAATCAAATCATTACTTTTGAAGGCAACATCAGTTTTATGTTTACTATAGTAGTGTGTAAATAGATGTTCTATCAAAAAAAAAAAAAAAAAAAGGTGTTCTGCAGTAAAATTAATCTATAATGATCCCTACCTTACATGTCATCCTACTTGGCATAGCCCGTAGTCAAAGTTTAAATCAATAGTCAAAGTTGAAGAAGTGTAATATGTTACAAATAGATGAAGAACAATATTAGTACTGTTACTTTGTAGGTGAAGAAATATTGAATAGAATGGTCACATAGTAAGTGAAGGATTGTATTAAATAATCATGGCTAAGTGAAGGGTCATGCATGTTAGGGTTTTCTAGTCTCTACATCGTGATATATTCTATCTATGTTGTTGAAAAGTGAAAATTAATTAAGAACGGAATTAATTGCCTCTTCTCTATTATTTCCTTATCTATATAATAACAACTCATGACCTTATCCAAGAAGGCTAATATGAAAATATTATTTTAATTTCTTGATCCATATAAGTATCAAAGATCCTTTTAGTATATCATTGATGTAGGACTAAATAAATACCATCATGGATCCTCATATTCTCTTCTTTTTTATGCTCTGGTATCTTTGCCAAGCTAAGAATCCAAATACAATCAAATTTAATAACAAATATTATGATCATCTTGTGATTAGCCCTAAAAAGGCCCATGTTGTAAAATATCTCCTAGTTCATATGAACCATGGGCTAAATTCCCTCTAGCAATATTTTAATAATCCAGGACTTTATTCAAAAAAATTAGCTAGAGGGTATAATTTAGATTCCTTGACCTATACGAATACTTAACATCGCTATAGCATACAACCAATGTAGGGTTAAATATACACTAGCACAAGTTTACTAATCTAATGCTATTTGTAATGATTTTGAATGTTACCAAAAAGGCTAACTAAGAGGCATTGCTTATCCTATGGCTTTTATAAGCATCCAAAATCTTCCCAGCATATGTTAGCATAAATCCTTTGATATAAGAGAGCTTGTAAGTAAGAAAGGTCAATACAAGTTCAACCAAGCTAACAAACCAAAGCTAGTTAAAAACTCAACGATGGCTAACTAGCAACTACCTATCTCTCATCTTACCAATGATAATTTTGAGAATTGTAGTATTCAAATGAAGGTGATTTTTGGCTTGCATAATTTGTGAGAGTTGGTAGAGAAGGGCCATGTGATGTTCCAGGATAAAATGATCTATCTTAAGCTCAAAGGGATACTTTAAAGGATTCTAGAAAGACAAGGTAAAAAAAGTTCATCTCCAAAAGTACTTTGATGTGAATTTGAAGCCCTAGAAATAAAGGTGCTTGAGTTCAATCATTTCAGGTTATTTGTATAGGAGTCATAACTATTATCAAACAATTAAAAAGAAAGGGTAATTGAATGATAATATTAATCAACTTATATAGAAATTTTTATGCTTATTGGATGTCAAATTGAATATAGTATGGAGCCTATTCAAGAGTCACATGGAGCCTGTCATGCCCCAAATCCAGCATCAGAATTGGCTACATGATTGATCACACAATCCTAGATTTTATCCTAGAGATCATGCCAGGCCTACACAAAATTCTCTTCATTCAAAAATCACATCAATTAAACCAATATTATTTAAACAATTTAATAATAACTAAATAGTCCATTTATTCAAGTTAAGATCACTAAATGATCCACTTAGTTTTTACATAAATATTAACAACCGAACTAACTAAACAAAACTAACTAAACAATCTAATTATTGATATTCAGTCTTACGCTCAGCCCGATCCTTGCTGTGCATCCTACGTCTCTGGAAAAAAAAAAAAAGTAAAGAGTGAGCTTTACAGTCCAGTAAGGTTTCCAAACAGCCACACCGATCATGGTATAATTTGAAAATAACTAAAAAATAATAATTTATCAGATCATGCTGCCAAAATAACTCGAATATCATATATATCAAAATATTTAATGAAATCATGATTTCTTTATATATTTTCTTTTGGAAATCCATCTTCTTTGGGGTTCTAGACTAACCATGGTCATATTCCCGCCTGTGACTGGTACACTATTATCACAATCCCGCCTGTGACTAGCACACTATAACCACGATCCTGCCCGTGACATGGCTAGTCCAAAATACCTTATTTTCTTGATTAATACTTTATCAATTCATATCATTTAGTCAAGTCATGTCATTTATAATTTTTTAATGATTGGCATCACGGTCTAACCCATCTATAGATAACTTTGCTTGATAAACATGGTATACATGAATATAAATAATAATAACATCAATCATACTATCCATCATGAGAAGTCAAAATATACCATGCGAAACCAACCATGCATGTCAATGCTTATGTGCATGGATCAAATTATGCCATATAAGATATATGTATAAAACTGGTGATCATGTCCAGAAATCCTTACTCTCAGGAGCTAATCCAATATACTCGATATTAATTTATATCCGAAGCTCGCTCAACGTCCCTTCTGCTCAAAAGTCTGTTCCCCTACAATAATAAATAATTCTATTCAAATCTTTTATTTAAATTTTATCGGTGGTCCAACCGTTGATACCCTTACTTTACGAATTCTAAGGGAGAGGGACTTTTCGATCTCCCCCCTCATTATTTATTTATTTTACTTTTTTCTTCTTTATCTATCTCTTCTTTCTCTCTTCTCTTTTTCTTTCTTCTCTCTCTCATATTTCTCTCTCTTCTTTCTTTCTCCTCTTTCTCTCTCTTCCCTTTCTCTCTCCTTTTTTTTTCTTTGCTTCTTCCTCTTCCTTTTTTTTTCTTTCTTCCCCCGACTCCCCTGCTTCCTCCCTGGTTCGGCCTGAGCATGCCTCCCATGGCCTTGGAAGCCTTGGGAGGTGGTGGATGGGGGAAGATGGCCGGTCATCGCTGGAAAGAGGGGGTCGGCGGTGTGGCCCCCGGTGGTAGAAAGAGCTGGATATTTTTTTTCTGTTTCCTTTCCTAACAAATGTCTAAGAAAGAGGACTTACCGGTGTCGATGGATCTTCGGCCACTCATTGGAGAGGAGGAAGACGGCAACGAGAAGATCAGTGGGGCTTGCTTGGAGGCGGTGAGAGGGGAAAGAAATTTATGGGAAGAACGAAAGATTTTTCCTTGCCATATGGGATAAAAACTCTCAGCTCCATCCGGCACGCCACCGACCTTCTCCCTCCCCCGCCACAGTCGTCCGATCGAGGTTTCCAAGGAGATTATCACTCGGATAAGTGGGGAACGAGATCCCCTGTTCCAGTAATTTTTTTCTGCATATTGGGTTGAAGTTGGCAGGGCTTGTCGAGTTTGGCCCAAAAGCCCGATTCTCACATTCTCCCCTTGTTAAAATAATTTATCCTTGAAATTAACTTGTTTGAAGTTTAAACGTTGGAGATACTCAATCCTCATAACTCTCAAGTTAAAGAATCAATATTCTTGTCTGAGTTTAAAACTTTAAACCACCATACTTTTGCTGCGCACTCTGATATAAATTAATCAGATCCTCTAGTTTTATTAGATGAATTTTTGATAAGGATACCATTTTACATTAGAGTCTAAACAAAATCTAACTTTCAAATATTTTAAATAAAATGCAAAATTATTAAATTTTCTTGTCCTTACTAGGTCTTAAGCATATCACATCAAATTTAACCTTTAATCCATTCTCTGTGTTTAAAGTCTTTGTATAAAATTATACCATCCATTTAAGACATCTATAATTCTAGTCCAAATCTGGACTATTTATGTTTTTTTTGATAATTCAATTAGACAATCTAAATCAACTTTTCTCTTGAAAATCTAACATTAATTCTAACAAAGTAAATGACTTTAAATCAATATTCTTATTAATAGAATCAATCATATCATTGCTCATAGATCGATCTTACCATGATTCTTAGCATCAATTAACAAACCATCTAAAATGTTATCCCTCATAGACTAAACCCTTATAAATCTTTCAATATCCATTTTTTTTCTCAATGAAACATCAATAGCAAGGTAATATAAATCTTCTCATAGATCTTAAATTTGAGTTTAACATATCCAAAAATCTTTAACAAATATATGGAAGATCAAGTAATACAATCCAAAACTGTTAACATAAGCTATCAAAGATTTTACATAGATATCATTTAATCCACTAATAGCAAATTACAAATCTATGCATTATCTCAGATACATTTTTTATTACATAATTTCAATAAGAATCCATATATAGATTCATCAAATTTTTTTTTTTTTAATATCATTAAACTCTTTCATAACCTACATCCTAAATATCTTCTTGAATAGTCCCAAAACTTATAATCCAGTAATTAATAACAAAATTCGTATGCTATCATGATCTTTATCCAAATTTTGATATCATTCAAATCATATCCTAATTAATCACTTTTGTCACAGTCCCAAGTGATCATACTCTAAGCTTCAATATTATTTATGTTATATTCAAACCACTTATATCACAGTCCCAAGTAATCATAAGCTAAGTTTCAATATCACTCAAGTCATGTCCTAATCACTTATATCATAGTTCCAAGTAATCATAATCAAAGTTTTGATATCATTCTATCATATTTTAATAACCATCATGTTATTTTTTAATCCCTTGTATCACAGACCCAAGTAATCATAACCTAGGCTCTGACACTATTCTTGTCATATCCTAATAACCATAATGTTATTATTATTATAATTATTTTAACCACTTATATCACAGTCATGAACAATTATGACCTAAATTCTTATGTCACACATGTCTATCATAATCACTCATGCCACAGTCGCAAATCATCATAACCTAAGCTCTGATACTACTCTGTCATGTCCCAAATCCAGTATTAGAATTGGCTACATGATCGGCCGTACAATCCTAGGTTTTATCCTAGAGATCATGTCAGGCCTAGGTACACAAGATTTTTTTCATTCAAAAATCATATTAATTAAACCAACATTATTTAAATAATTTAATAATAACTAAATAGTCCATTTATTCAAGTCAAGACCACTAAATATCCACTTAGTTTTTACATAAATATCAGTAATAGAACTAACTAAACAGAACTAACTAAATAATCTAATTGTTGATATTCAGTCTTACGCCCAGCCCGATCCTTGCTATGCATCCTGCATCTCTAAAAAAATTTGAAAAGTAAAGATTGAGCTTTACAGTCCAGTAAAGTCTTCAAATAGTCACACCAATCATAGTATAATTTGAAAATAACTAGAAAACAATAATTTATCAAACATACAGCCAAAATAACTCGAATATCATATATGTCAAAACATTTAATGAAATCATGACTTCTTTTTATGTTTTCTTTTGAAAATCCATCTTCTTTGGGATTTTGGACTAACCACGGTCACACTCCCATCTATGACTGGCATACTATTGTTACACTCCCGCATGTAACAGGCATACTATTGTCATAATTTTCTCTATGACTGGCACACAATTGTCACAATTCCACCTATGACTGGCACATAATTATCACAATCCTGCTTGTGATTGGCACACTATAACCACCGTCCTGCCCGTGGCATGGCTAGTCCAAAATATCTTATTTCTTTGATTAATACTTTATCAATTCACATTATATAGTCAAGTCATGTCATTTATAGTTTTTCAATGTCTGGCATCATGGTCCAACCCATCTAAAGATAATTTTGCTTGATAAAATATGGTATACAGGAATATAAATAATAATAATATCAATCATACTATCCATCATGAGAAGTCAAAATATACCATGCAAAAATAACCATGCATGTCAATGCTTATGTGCACGGATCAAATCGTGCCATATAAGATATATGTATAAAATTGGTGATCATATCCAAAAATCCTTATCTCTCAAGAGCTAATCTAATATACCCGATATTAATTTATACCTGAAGCTCGCTCAACGTCCCTTCTGCTCAGAAGTTTGTTCTCCCACAATAATAAATAATTTTATTCAAATCCTTTATCCAAATTTTATTAGTGGTCTAACCGTTGATACCCTTCATGAATTCAAGAGAGAGACTTTCGATCTCCCCCCTCACTATTTATTTATTTTACTTTTTTTTTTCCTCTTTCTCTCTCCTCATTTTCATTCTTCTTTCTCTCTCTTCTTTCTTTCTTCTCTTTCTATCTCCTCTTTCTCTCTCTCTCTCTCTCTTTTGCTCTCTTTTTCTCTCTTCTTTTTCTCTCTCCTCCCTTTTTTTCCTTTTTTTTTTTCCTTTCCTTCTTCCTCTTCCTTTTTTTCTTTCTTCCCCCGACTCTCCTACTTCCTCCCTGGTTCAGCTCGAGCATGGCTCCCATGGCCTCGAAATCCATGGAAGGTGGTGGATGGGGGAAGATCGCCGGTCATCGCCGAAAAGAGGGGTCGATGGCGCGGCCCTCGGTGGTAGAAAGAGCTGGATAATTTTTTTTCTATTTTCTTTCATAACAAATGTCTAAGAAAGAGGACTTACCGGTGTCGATGGGGTCGTCGGTCTCTCATCGGAGAGGAGGAAGAGAGCGATGAGAAGATTGGTGGGGCTTGCTTGGAGGCGGTGGGAGGGAGAAGAAATTTATAAGGAGAACGAAAGATTTTTCCTTGCCGTATGGAATAA
The DNA here is from genome assembly GCA_021397845.1 of Areca catechu. Lineage (NCBI taxonomy): Eukaryota > Viridiplantae > Streptophyta > Magnoliopsida > Arecales > Arecaceae > Areca > Areca catechu. Next base: position 8,020,290 of record CM038052.1, read on the forward strand.
GAACTCGATCGATCAAAACTCCCAACCCCATCTCCCATGCCACACTGGCCTTCTCCCTCCCCGCCACGGTCGTCCGATCGAGATTTCTAGCAAGATTATTACTCGGATAAGAGGGGAACGAGATCCCCTGTTCCAACAATTTTTTTCTCCTACATATTGGGTTGAAGTCGGCAAGGCTTGCTGACTTTGGCCCAAAAGCCCAATTCTCACAAAGCCTAATTAATGATCTTATGAGTTCCCTACAAGCTCATGAGCAAATGTTTAATAAAAGAAGCAAGACTTGTTGGATCAAGTTCTTCGATCAAAGCTCATTTTAGAATAAGAAAAAGAAGGCTCAAAAGGTAAGAAAAGCCCAAGGATCTAAAGCTAGGGCTAGGGTAGTGGATGTAATTGAGGGCAAGGAGGTCATAAAAGTGAAGAAAGAAGCCAAAGCCCAAAAGGAGGATGTAGAAGAGGAGGAACATCAAAAGGTTGATGGTATAGGACATCTAAAGTTCACTATCATGTTTGTAAAAAGCCTGGACATCATATCTTGGAGCATCATTATAATGATGATAACTAAGTAGAAAAAAAAAAGCAAAATTATGTAAAGAAAATACAGAGGATGTACCCATCCTATTGCTAGCACATGATAGAGATAATACTAACAATCATGATATATGATACTTGGATGTTGATGTAAGCAATCACATGTGCGAGAAGAGGAGCATTTTCATGGAGTTGGATTAATCAATGGATTTTAGAGACTCATCCAACATTTAGATTAGAGTCAAAGGCCAAATTATGATTTGCTTGAAAGATGAAAATATTCAATTTATCTCTAATGTTGGAGAGGGAGGGGATATTGGCGATGGAGGACAAGAGGGAGTGGAGAGGTTGTAGGCGATGATGTGTGGTGGGGCGGGGGGGTGGTGTGAGTGGAGAATTGGGGTTCTTATTAACAAGAGGGTAGATGGAGGTGAAGGAGATGGAGGAGCATGAAACCATAGCAGTCTCATACCTTCCAAGTAAGATGGATGATGGTTAAAGAAGGATCATTAAGGGATGGGAGTGATTTCATCTCCTCATCTATAATAGTCTCATTGGATACTAAAAAAAAAATACCCACCCATCAATTTATTAGCATAAACCTGGTACAGGTATTCGTTGCAATTTAAATTGGCATTATTTGAATCAATTTGTAAATTAAGATAAGGAGAGATGTTATATGTAATTTTGATAATATATTTCTCATGACTTGTAGGAAAAATAGTATATGAGTGAGTGTAGCATTCTCACATATTTTTATTGGGGTTTACCTTGCAAAAAAAAAGTACATAAAGAAGGATATAAAACCATTTTTTAATAATCCATTATTAAGTCATAGTCCACAAATTACTAGTGCTGTAGTCTACAGAGCATAATCTAAGAGCTTTCTTGAATTTTCCACAAACATATGTTGTGCCATGAACTATTCTTATTGTAAGTAATTCTTTGTCCATTGGGGGCAATGTAGAAAAAATATACTGTCCAATATGATTGGGCCATGTAAGGGCTACATAAGCTCTGCTTTTCAATGTGTATTTAATGCCTGTAGTTTTATTTCTTCATTAAAAATTTTGAATTATAAAAATATCTTTCTGTTAAAAAAATTTATGATATCCCCTGGTTTACATTATGACAACCCGTGGCTTGGATTATGACACATCATGGCTTGGATTATGACATGCCTGTGTTATAAGGCCGAGTGAAATTTTTGTTATTGAAAAAATTAAAAATATACAATGATGATAATACTTTTGGCGTTATGACATCTTGTGAACAGGGTTATGACATCGTGTTCACAAAGAGATGTTATAAGTGAAGGATATTTTCATCATTCAAAATTTTCAATGAAAAAGTTAACTGTAGGCATTAAATGCATATTTGAATAATGAAAATGACTTTCCCTTATGACACTCCTTTGTGAACAAGATTTCCTATTCATAGGATGTCATAAGGCCAAGGATATTTCTATCATTGAAAAATTTTTGAACTTTTTAAATGATGAAAATATTCCTTGGTCTTATGATACATGGTATCATAACCCAAGCTAAAACATGTCATAATAGAAGCCGAGGGATGTCATAATTTTTGGATAAAAAGTAAATAACCTTCTATATTTATATCCAGTTGCAAATAACCCTCTACACTTTCAATTTCAACAATCTAAGCTTTACATTTTACATATTATTGCAATGTCCCCCTCCAGCCACCTGATTTGGGTCCAATCTTGTCGATGGTGCATACGTGGCTATTTTTTAGTAATTTGATCAAATATATGAGGTTAAAATCCATGTTGGATGTCAATGTGGATTAAAACATGGAAAATAAATAATCGATCTACCCACATCCCCATCAGATAAAGCATTTTTTTGTTCCATACCTTCTTTGGTCCATTGCTTTTACGATTCTATTTTCCTTTAATTCCTCCAAAAAACTGCTCTATTTTTGATGATTTTCCTTCATAAGTTGCTTTGGACAAGCAAGATCAAATGTGCTCCATTCTCAACACCGTATACCAAGAAAAATTTAATTTTAAAGGAGATATGTTAAATGTTTCCTAAATTTGCTATTCTAATAAGGAATCCTAAAATATTTAGATATTTTATTCAACTTATTTTTTGGGATTTATTATTTGTTTTTTCAATCTCATTCCTATTTTACTAGTTTGTGCTTTCTTGTTGTTTATTTTCTAATTTTTATCAAAATTAAGGTTTGTAATTTGGATTTTTTATCTACATGCTTCTATTGTGCATGCTTGTTTTGTTTTTGGTTGTATTCGGTTACTTCTTAACTTAAGTTTGTATTGTGGCTAGTGTATTGTGTCTTGGTTAGTTTTTGCTTACTATGGACCGTAGGCATAGTGATCATACTATAATATTCAGTTAGTGCATAGTCTAATAATTATTTTATTCATCCCTATTGTTAGATGAATATGGTCCTTGATTTATATTAATCATGCTGGCATGTTTTGTTTAAACCATCCCAAGGAATTAGCACAGTACTCCTATAGTTTGTCTCATTCACATGTTGAACACCAGTGCTTTTGAAATAAAATACATGATCAAGGCCAGGAACCAAATGCTTTTGAAATAAAAGGTATGGGCTTTTGAATACCAAAGCTTTTTTATATTTGTGGTTTGAAAAAAATGATTATTTAGCATCATTTTATAGGGCCAGGCTGGACTCTTGTAACTTGAAATACCCAACCACTCTCACTTAGTATCCAAGATGAGTTGAATTTTCTATTTCCTCTCTTAGTTAACACTTAGATGGGCCAGAAACTAAATACTTTATTTTGGGAACCTTGTAGTAATGGTTCATTGTGTATAGTATATTGTTATAAATTTCTTATTAAGTGAAGGGTAAAGTAGAGCCTTGCCTCCTCCTTATAGAAGATCGACAATCAAATATATATTGAGGAACTCTTATTTGGTCATAGAAGTTCAGCCAACCATTTTGATGTTTATCTATGCCTTGACTAAATAGATTGATTGATTAAATACATTCTAAGTTTATATATACATTGAGTAACTAAATGGATTAATTAATTAATTAATTACATTTTAAGTTTATATATGCATTGATTAACTAATTATTTTCTCATTTTGTCTTTATTATAGATATGTAAAATTCTGATGTAATATTTTTTATTGTGCATCATGGAGGAAAGTTTGTTGAGATGCCTTGTCAAAGGTATATAGATGGACAATTAGGATTTTAATATTAATTTGAGAAAGACCATGTTTCCTTCTTTGAGATTGAGAGGATTGTATAACACTTTGGCTATTTGAAGGGAGATGAATGGTTGCCCAGTAAGCAACCCAAGAGGGGGGGTGAATTGGGTCTCTAAAAATTGAAATTACTTTACTTGATGCAATGCAAAGCTATCCATTCAACAATTAAATAGGTAAGGTACTATAACTTCAATTGTAATGCTCTTAAGTAAAAATGCAGCAAAAATAAAGAGCAATAAATGAAAAGCAAGAGAGAGATTAATCAACCACAAAGATCAAGAAATATAGTGGTTCGGTGCTATCCAATGCACCTACATCCACTCCCCAAGATCCTCTTGGGAATACACTATAATCACACCCGATTACAATTGATTAGTTTTGTGAGCTCACTAATCAAAAACCCAATTTGTTTTACAAGGCCAACAAGTCAAAACCTCACTTGATTTTATGGGCTAACCAAGAATCTAATTGGTTTTCAAAGGCTAACCAATAACCTCTTTTAGTTTTCCGGGCTAACCAAGAACCTAAGTGGTTTTGCGGGCTAACCACCAATCTAATTGATTTTCAAAGGCTTACCAATAACCTCCTTTGATTTTATAATAGGCTAACCAAGAACCCTTACAACAAATAAAGATTTGAAGTAAAGAAACAAAGTAAGCTTTCTAAACAAAAGCGGGTATCTCTTTGAAGTTTGATGTAGAGATGCTTTGAACTTGTTGAAGCCTCTTGAATGCTCAAGAATGGATGATCTTCAAAGCTCTTGAAGGCTCTTGAATGCTTGGAGGCTTGCTTGTGCTTGAGAGTGGTTGAATCTTCAATGAATAGGAGTTAAAGCTCTCACTTGAATGCTCTTTTCTTATTCTCTTCAATAATATTCAATTCTTCTCTATTTGATTTGATTTGGAGCATATAAATACTTCTCCAAGGCCTCAAATCCCGTTTCTAGCCGTTAGACTTGAAAAACTAGCCATTGGAGGGCAAAATGGACGAGTTATGCATTTGAAAAACTAGCCGTTACTGTTCTCAGAACTTTATATATTGACACTTCAAGTTGTGAGTCGATACATAAGGTCGACACTTGAACTTCTTGAATCGACACCTAATTCAAACATCTCCAATCTGGTTCTCTGAAAATCTTAGATGTGTCGACACTTACTCAGTCGAGTCGACACTTTGAGTCGATACCTTATTTCCATGTATCGATACTTCAGTAGTTCTTCAATTTCAGCAAGTTTTGTGGCTTAAAAATCTTAGACGATGTGTTGATCTATTTGTCGACACTTTGAATCGATACTTTGGATTCATGTGTTGACACTTCAACCGTGCCAACTGAAACATTCTTGTATACCGGCCTGAGTCGATACTTCACTTCCATGTGTCGATACTTGGTGTCATGTGTCGACATTTTGAATCGACACTTCACTGAATTTTTTACAGAAAAGTCTGAACTTGAGCTGAAACAAATTTTTACTTAACTCATTCATTCAATCAAGCAAATATTGAGTTTTCAAGTCCTCTTTGAGCAATCCTTTTCATCCAAACTTGGTTTCTTTAAACAAACAAGCTTCTTTAAAATTGTGAGCACCTTTTTCAACAAAAAATGCACTTTAAAGAAATCATTAGTACTCAACTTATACTTAACCATTTTGCTTATCATCAAAATTAATAATGGAGTCAACATGAACTATTTTACTTGTTGCCACATAAATCACTTCAAATTAGTATTAGACCTATTAGGGATGATTGGTGATGTGGCAACATCTGCTGATATGGAGCCTGCACAACCGCCAGTCGGCAGTCACATGGGTGGGGACTACCACCTGGACGCGGCCCCCAGGTGGAAGACCGAGGTGAGCCCTCCTGTCGAGGTCAGCTCCCAACTGGGGTCGTGCTCGTGAGGCGAGCCCTCCATCTGAGGTCGGCACCCGACCAGGATCGTGCTCACAAGGTGAGCCCTCCTACTGAGGTTAGCTTCCAATCGGGGTCGTGTTCGTGAGGCGAGCCCTCCATCTGAGGTTGGCACCCGGCTGGGTCGTGCTTACAAGGCGAGCCCTCATGCCGAGATCAGCTCCCAGCCGAAATCATGCTCATGACCTCCGTCTGAGGTCAACACCCGGTCGGGATCATGCTCATGCTATCAAGGCAAGTTCTGGGATGGAGTTCTCTCCAGGGCAGGACTCACCCCCATATTAGAAAGGCCAACAGAAACTCAAACCATGGTGGGACGAAGCCTGACCACACCTAGTCATGAATTCAAACTCTGTAATGTGCCACCTGTAAACTCTGCACTGAGTGTGCTCGACCAGGCTTTGACCCCGTGATGAGCTGCCACCTTGACAATCGTGCAACCAGGGGCAGCAACCCTCGTAATGTGAATCTCCCCTAAAAGGAGTATTCTGTCAAGGTCCCAAGGACCTACGATGCTGGGACAGTCCCTCCAACAATAAAAATATTTTGCCATGGCATGGGGCTTAGTGGTACAACGCTTGCCCCTCCTAAGAAAAATGACACCCCCAACAGAGAATGGAGGATCGCCTCCTCCTCCGGAAGGACCAGTCCGAGAGGAAGGAAGAAGGAGAAGCCACGAGCAGCGACAAGCCCCTCCGGAGAAGACACCATGAGAGGGCACACTAAGAAGGACACCAGGACAAAGTCCCAGATCCAGTGGTGGGGGCACCAGGTTCAGAAAGAAGCTTCAACTAATACCAAGTTCTTTATGGATTGAGACTAGGAACTCAAGTCTCGTATGAGTCCTGTATGTTTATTGAGTCATGTTTTATTTTCTTTTGAGGTTTTAAAGTTCAATTAGAGTCAATTAGGCTTTATACTGAGTCAAGTTCAAGAGCTACTTGAAATTGGACCAGACCAGCTTTACTTGGAGCGCCACATCATCATGGACCACCTATGCCAACTCATCACCAAAGAATGCCACATCACCTTTTTGCCAAGTCATCTCCAAGGGGTGCCATGGAGAAGGATGCACCATGTCACCATGCCATTTCACCTTGCCACATCATTGGATTTGGAAACCACCTCACCATGCCAACTCACTTTGCCAAGTCATCACCAAGTGGTGCCACATCAAAACAACTTCAAAGTGGGGACCTCACCATGCCAACTCACCTTGCCAAGTAATCACCAAGAGGCGCCAACTTCAAGTGGGGACCAAGGATTCAAATCCTCCACATTCCATGTAACCCTCCACCAAATCCTCCACATTCCATGTAACCCCCCCTAATATTTCTCTATGATATGGGGAATTTCAAATTGATTGAAAGGCCAATAAAAGCCTCTTGTACGCCCATGGTAAAGGGGGCTTTTGGATGATGAAACAAGAAGGAGTAGTTTTTCTATGAAGCAAGTGTTTTGTAGTGTGGTTGTGTTTCAATCTTGGCGTGTGATCTTCTACCTCCCAAGCCAACGACTTCTCCAAGGATTCCATCTTCCCTCAACGACCACTTGTTTTCTTAATTCCTTCCTCCTACTTGGATTTGGTATTCCTTCAAATCAGCTTAGTCCTAATTCCTTCATTACGCAGGGTTCCTTCTACGATTCGGAGTTCAAGAAGGGGGTCATTGCCATCAGATCAAGTATGGTGAGAACTTGTTTCAATGGAAGAGTCATCTTTTCATCCAGGGCTTGTTTATTTGATTGCTTCAACGAATCTACACCAATAAGGAGTGCTCATCATGGTAACAATTCCCTCCTAATATTCTTAAGTCTGGGTTATTGAAGATAGTTTTCCTAGGTTTAGAATCCATAATCATTAGCCCTAATCTTCTCTAGGATTTTAAATAACTACATCGCGGCGTAAGTTCCAAATTTTCGTGCTCCTTCCATAGCTTTACCTTAGTACTTTTGATCTGAAATTTAGTACCTGTTAATAGGCTTCATTGCTCTCATTTCTCAATTCATCATTTAGATTGCATTCTCATCATCGTGCCGCATCATCCGGTCCGGGCCATCACACAAGGCATAAGGTCAGAAGAGAGGAAGGCGAGAGGTAGGCAAGCAACTAAGAGGGAAAGGGAGACGATGGAGCTGTCGAGTAGGGAGCTAGCCAAAAGATCCTTCCAGGCTCACCTATCCCTTCTCCGTCTAGCTCTCACAATCTCAATCCTACATTTTCTTTCACCCTTTATGTGGAGAGTCCCCTGAAACTCTCTGCCACAGAGGTTCCATTATCCTTGGTCATCCCAGTGACTTGATCATCGGAGTGCACCCGCCAGAATCTCTGACCCAGGTTTTCTCTTTTTTGTAGGTCGATTGGATCAAAGTGCCGACCTCCAAAGAGAAGGAAGTGCACCCAGCGAGAGGAGGCACCCGACGCAGCGACGACGTGCTGGAGCTACAGGCCATGACGATCCGAGCGGCAATAATAGGGACTACATAGAGATGTTAGCTTATCATGAAGGTAAAAAATTTGTTGATATATATACAGTCTGCTCAAACAATGGGATGTAGTCAGGTAGGAAACTCATGTGTAACTCAAAAATCCATTGTATCTGAAATGGATCTACAAGAAAATAAATATTTAAGTGATAATGATGTGGACAATAAAGAATCAACTGATAGTAACAAAGAACAAAGTGAATATGAAATGAAAGAGTGTGAAAAAGAGGATAAAAAAGTAACCAATAAAGAAGCTAAAACACAACCAGGTGCTGATAAGGAAACTGAAGAAGATAATGAAGTAGGTGAACAATGCGATGATTATGGAATACATTTCACTGAAGAATCAACTGATAATAAAAATCTATTTGATACAGAGGCTACACAAGTAGCTAAGGAATCTATAGTTGGTCATAGCTAGATTAGACAGTAATATCAAGGATAATAAGGGTAAAGAATCCAGGATGGATGTAGATAAAATAAAAGAGAAATTTCTGACTGATAAGTTATATAATCCACCACATTCAAATGATGATACCCTTAGGGGCCACATGGATGCTGAATTTGACTTAAGAACCATGGATAATCCTAAGTTTCGAGTGGGATTAATATTTGAAGATGTATATGAGTTTAGAGAAGCTCTAAAAAATTACACTATCAAGGATGGTAGGGATATATTATTTATCAGGAGTGATAAGAATAGAGTAACTGTTGAGTGCAAGAACAGATATGGGTGAAGGCTTCATATTTCTAATATTATTGAAAAAATATCTTTTCAAATTAAGACATTTAATGATGTTCATAACTGTCGAAGAAGCTTTATGAATAAATAAGTTATAACAAAATGTTTGAGCAAGAAATATATGGAGAACCTGAGATTAGATTCTGATTAGAAAATCAAAGCATTCAAGGATCAAGTTAGGAGGGAATACCAAGTGGATATGAGTAAGCATATGATCTATGAAGCAAAAAAGCAAGCTGTTGATGATAAACATGGAGATAATTTGAAGTAATACACTATAGTTTAGGATTATGCTAAGATTTTGAAGAAGCATAATCTAAATAGTAGGATAAATGTGGCTATGGAGAGGCCTAAAGGTCATTGCATCCTAGATTTCAAAGGATGTTTATATGCCTAGAAGCATAGAAACAAGGATTCCTAGTAGGTTATAGACCTTTTATAGATTTAGATAGATGTTTCATCAAGAATAATTTGGTGGACAGATTTTTAGTACAATGGGTAAGGATGGGAATAACAATTTTTTTCCCCTTTTATATATAATTATTGAAGTTGAGACAAGAAGCTCATGAAAGTTTTTGCTAACTTATTTGTTGGAGTATATTGGACCAGTGGAGCAACATGAATGGGTTTTCATGTTCGATGGACAGAAGGTATGCCACTGCAAATTTATAATTTTGTATTGAGTTTATGTAATAATTGCTTGTTTAATGTATTTTGTTGTTGTGCTGCAAGATTTGATAGAGATTTTTGATAGTGTGGTTCTAGCTGTAGAGCTAAAGATCTGCATGCGGCATATGTATACTAACTTTAGGGACAGAGGCGACAAAGGAAAGGTTTTGAAAGATGATCTATGGATGGCAGCATGCATATATATAGAATTCGACTTTGTTATGGTTATGGACAGGTTAAAAATAAAGTCGAAGTCTACTTATGACTATGTAGTTAGCATCAAGAAGGAGATATGGACAAGACACACATTCAATCCAAGGTATAAGGTTGATCTAGTAGTTAACAATCTTTGTGAGTCATTTAATTACTACATCTTGAAGGCAAGAGATAAACCAATATTAATATGGATGGAGTGGATTACAATAGTACTTATATGAAGATTCCAAGTGAAGAGAGATGGGTGTAGAGCATTTCATAGGACATAACACCAAGTGCATATAAAATGCTTGAAGACGAGAAATCAACATCAAATGTGTGTTTAGCTATATACAATGGACATCTACTATATCAAGTTAGTTGTTCAAATAGAACATTGTGTGTTGACCTAGATAAATGGTCTTGTGGGTGTAAGAAATTGAAACTTACTAGAGCTCCTTGTAAACATGCCATTGCTATAATTTATGTCTCAAAATATAATCCTGAGATATATATCAACTATTATTATAGGAAGGAGGTATATTTAAAGGCATATGAACCTATGATATATCTTGTTCCTAGTGAGGAACAGTAGATTAAAACCAATTTTGAATCTCTTGATTCTTCAACTATGAAGAAGCAACTTAGAAGATCTAAAAAAATAGGAAGAGGGATTTTGAAGAGAGACAAAGATAGGCTGGAGTGAGGCTTAGATTTTACTCTATGAGGTGCTCTAATTGTTTCTAATCCGGGCACAACTATAAAACATGGAAGAAGCTAGCAAGACCTGACTTGAAAATTTAGAAGAATAAGAAGAGAAAAGATAGGGATGTAGATGTAAGTTCATTGCCAAAAACTATTACTAATTCTGTCCCCATATGTTTCTTATATGTAATAGCTAACAAATTGTAATGTGCTAGGTTGTAGGTGAAATACTACTAATTCTGGCCCTAGATATATTGAAAATAGTACTAGATTTAGCATTATATATCAAGTCAACAATGATCATATATTAATTTATATTTGTTATTTTACAATGACTAATAAGTTTACCTTTTTATGCAGCAACCTAGGAGAGAAAGGAAGCATAAGTATTGGACCATAAGTAGTCAGGTTGGGGGTGGTACTGCAACTAGTAGAGGGATCAATCCAAGTCAACATAGTAACTTACCTAGTCAAGACAACAATGCAAGTGGTTATCAGAGAAGATAATGAAATCTTTTTGATTATTTGTCATTGTTGATTTTCTGTTATGATGTGATAATTTGGTTTTCTGATATAATACTTTGGTGCTATGATATAATATTTTAGTTTATGATACAATTATGAAAGTGATCTACTGATATGCTTATGACTGTAACAGTCATGTTTTGCAAAACTTTATGTAATGTTGTCGGTTTGATACTTTAGTTTGTGGTTTGAATGTTATATACTGTTTAATGTATCACACTGAATATCAATGTAAATCAAGTATGTCAATGTCATATAATTATTTGGATTCTAAATGTAAATGTCAGTTTGATACAAGGGCTGATGTGAATAGGATATATCGTTCATGGACATGGATTTATTTGAACAAGGACTACTTATTACAGGGACTACTTATTTCTCCAGAATGCATTTGATACAGGTGTTGATTTGAATATGATACATTATTTATAGATATGGATTTATTTGATACAGGGACTACTTGTTATAGGAGCTGATTGTTTCACAACAATATATTTCATACAGGTGCTGATTTGAATGTGATACATTGTTTATGAACATGGATTTATTTGATACAGGGATTGCTTGTTACAAGGGTTGATTGTTAATAATGTATTTGATACAAGTGCTGATTTGAATGTGATACATTATTTGTCGACATGAATTTATTTATTTTAGTGGCTACTTATTACAAGACTGATTTGAATGTGATGTAGGTTGAGATGTTTGCATGCTTATACACCAGCCAGTGAAGATTTCAAGTCTCGAGAATTTGATATTCTTAGGCTATGAGGGAATTTTGAATTATATATACGAGGAGTGTTACTATAACCTGAAATATGTGTATAAATAGGAAAGTAGCATTTTAAATTAAACAAATTTTGATCTGACGTAAGAAAAGTTGCAAGCATTTGTCATTGGTGAGAATGACATCCAATATCAGATGTTACTATCTAGGATATTTTCAGAATATAGTAAGTTTGCTATATTGTGCATATTAACTCAAAAATTGAACTTTGGCTTGTGTGTTCCTATTGCGCATAGATATGAATTCAAAGACAACATATTTGTAAGCTTTCTAAAGTAACCTATATCTTTGACTATAGGTAATCTGTACCTTAAGGGATGATTGAACACATATATTTATAAGCTTTTTTAGTTGAGTTTGTAAACTTTATAAAGTGACTATCAACAATAGCATTTTACTTGTGAACCGGGTAGTAAGTAGTTTAGAGTTTGTTGGCTTTATTATTGGATAGTGTATTTTACAGATTATATCATTATACAGGTAAACATCTTTCTTAAGAAAACAAGATCAGTTAAAATGTAGGTCACAACAATCCCTTTTAAATATTTGGCCTTCCATCTAGAAGATTTAGATTGATATATACGAGTTAATTATGGTATCAATTATCCTGGTCTTATATGTATTTGATGCAGTAATATAGTGAAAAAATAAAAAAAATCTTTATACGATTTCTTGAAGTAGATGAATACAAAGACTAATATATACAAATTATTCATACATTTATTGATTAAAATCTCACATTATAACTTTGAAGCATCATGTTCTACTTCTTAATAGCTATAACATTTTTCATATTTATTATTGTACAACATCTACAAAGGTCCAAATTTATCATTGTACAACATCTATAAAATCCATATCTTGTTATTATACAAATATTACACAGCTCCAATATGCTGAATTCAGCAAAGATAGTAATGAATATGACGAAACAATATTCAGATTCCAAACTATGCTAACATCAATCCAATTAAAACACAGCCAGAATATGGTTTAAAATAAAAACATGATTTACATTGTCATTAACAATTTTTACAAAAAGCCAAATATATTGTCATTGAAAATTAGAATTGATAAAAAGGCACATTTAGCCTATAAACTAAGAAAAGAAAAACAAGCATGATCATATAATCCATAACACCAAGTCTATTATATCTGCCTCTATCTTTTTTAACCTAAATTATCTTTTTAGATTACCAAGCTGCTTTTCAAGTTCCAAATGCTTATATTCTACAAATTCTTTCTCAAATCGCAATACTTGCTTAACAGCCTCTAAAGTATCAATTTTTTTCTATATAGATTATCTTGAATGCACATTTGGACCACTCTGAATCTAACCATTAGAAGTAGTTTCAACCTCCATCAATTTGTAAAAATTAGATTTTGATTTCCATTTATTATTTTCATTATAATAACAAATCATATAAAACAAAGTAAAATGAAGCAAAATCCTTACATTATAGTTAGGGCATGTCCAAAATCTCCTACCCGGATTTGTAGAGGTCCAAGATATTTTTATCATGATTAGAAGATGGCAAGGCATCTTTTTGGGCTTCCACTAAAGTCAGATGACTCTCCTGCCCAAATACTCGAACTTGAAGAACTCATTCCCAGCCATGAGAGAGATATAGAGAAGTAGAGAGGGATACAGAGTAAGAGAGAAACTAAGAGAAAGATAAAGAGAGCTGGAGTATATTCAAAGTAAAATAGTTAAAAGAAACCCACTCAGCAACATGTTTTTGGAGAGAAAAAATGATGCCAGGTGAAATAGCAGCCACTATGTCATTTTTCATTTTCCAAGAATGCCAAATAGGTCCATAACGGCAAAGAAATAGCCACGTAAATACCATCAACAAGGTCGGACCTAAATCAGGTGATCGAATCCAAATCAGGTGACCGAAAAGGGTATTGCAATAATATGTAAAATGTAAGGCTGAGATTGTTGAAATTGGAAAGATAGGGATTATTTATAATTGGGTATAAAATGTAGGAATTATTTACTTTTTACTCTATTTTTTTTAAAAAAATATTTTCATCATTCAAAATTCTTAATAGAAAAATAAAAATTATAAATGTTAAATATGTATTAAAAAATAAGATTTACGTAGTCTAATTAGATTATATCATGTATTTTTTCTTCACCGCAGGGTGGGGAGGTGGGGGGTATACAAAGACTTTTTTTGTTTAATTGTTAATAAGGCTGCAAATGGATCGGGTTGACCTTACTCGACCTGTTTAGACCCAATCCAATTCATTTTTAGGGACCCGTGGATTCGAGCTGGGTCCTAAAATTAGATCCGTTTCATTTTTTAAATCGAATATGGATTTACTGAATTTGGACCCGATTCGATCCGACTCAAGCATACTAATCCTATTAGGATCATATCTATTTGGATTTTTAAATTATAATTTAAAATTTGTATGAAACTTATTTTTAATATAGAGATAGAGTTATAATTATTTTTATATCTTAATTTATTTTAAAAATAATATTATTTGTTAAATATTTTATGATTAATAATAATTGGTTATATAATTATTAAAATATAATTGTCTATATTTTATCTGGATCATATCTAGATCCAAAATTTTTAGATTAGAACCGAGTTATTTGTGAACCCGATTCAATCCAAATGATCCATTGGATTGAAAATTTTGATAGTAGATCTGATTCGATCTGATTTGATTTTTAGTATATTAAATCTGAATCTAATATTAAAATTTGATTAAAAAAATCAGAATGGATCATGAACATTCATGACCCTATCCAATCTAACCTATTTGTACCTTAATTGTAACTTGAGGTTGATTTGTGGTTCCCTAACAAGCCTTAGATCTTTCGATAACAAAGAAATTATATTGGACATTATTAGTTAATTTTATTTTGGATTGTCTTAGATTATATTAATTTAATTGTTAAATATTTTTATTAGTAATTTAGTTACTTACATGATTGTATTATTGTAATTGTTGAAATTTTATGTTGGAGCATGATTATATTATAATTGCATAAATTTTGATGTTATGTTGGAGCATGATTATTTTTTAATTGCATAAGTTCTGGAGAATGTGGTTGGAGTGCTTCTCTGTTATTCATAGAACAAAGATTTTTCATCCAAGATATTGAACACTAATGAAGATTTAATTTCTTTAAATAAAATACTAAACATCTCCTATATGATTTTGGTTGTCCCAATAAGATAATAAAAAAAAATAAACAAGTAGCAGGAGTCATATACAAATATATATATAAAAAATTAATACATAATTAGCTCATAAATAAAAAAATTGTAAAAATAATACAAATTAATGAAGAGGAATGGTGAAAAAGTGTAAGATGTACAAAAATTGATGAATATGCAACTTATGTATGATGCAGAACAAATAAAGGGATGCGATGTGGAAGTAAATTAAGATTAACTAATTTTTTTTTGTTGTTTTTATATGTTTGTAGAAGTTGGCTTCAAATCAAAGAAAAGTTAACCTAACATTGAAAGATACTAATATGATAATTGAAAGCACAATTTTAAGGAAACTAAATTATCAGAGTAGTTCAGAAGCAACGGATCGCTGGGGGTTGAGAAACTCCCAGATCTAGGGTTTCGCTCCGAACTTTCAACAGAACAGAAATAAAGAGAAGAGATGGTTTATCTAACCAGACAATGATCTTCACAGATTTTGGTGGAAGAACTCTCCCGAGCAGATTGTTGGATCCTCGGATTCAGATATCTTCGTAATGGATCCTCCAATACTGGTCCTTTGGCGGGTTGGCTTCTCCTGAACTCAAGATCTGGAAGAGAAGAAAAACAATTGATGGAATCAGAGAGTCAAGGGAAAGATTTACCAGGTTGATGAACTTGAAGATTGAAATTGCTGAAAACTGGATTCTCCTGGATATTGATGTGATTTTCCTTGGAACTTGCTCTGGATCTGAAGTAGCCGAACTGGATCTGGATGAAGGTGGACGGCCTGGACTTGTAGAGAGAGAGAGGCCGTGGGAGATGGATGGAGCTAGGGTTTGATGGATTGAAAATAATGAAGGGCGGCTAGGGTTTTGGAATTTCAAGTGGCTAACCTAGGGTTTTGGATAAAGATGGAGATCTCTTACCTCCTCAAGGCTCCAATGGAACCCGGATTACCCCCTCACAGAGCTCAACACTTAGAATAGTGCGGAAGAAGAGAAACCTAGGTCACTCAACACAAGAGAATAGCAAAAATAATTTTTCTTCATTGATTTTTTAAAGTTACAAAGAGGGGTCTATTATATAGACCTAAAATTTTCTCCAAGCTTGTACAAATTTCCATGTGGGACTAAACTCCTCCAACCTCTAGATTAGGTAGAAAATCTCCTCTCTTGGCTGACCAAGAGTTCAAAAAAATTTGGGACGGCCATAAAGGAATTTTTTTTTGGAATTTTTATGGCGCCTCCTTTGGAGTTGGATTTGGATTTGGAGTCCTCTTCTTCTTATGGCATTTCTTCTTTTCTTCTACTCCAAGTTAAGCTCTTTGATTTTGATTTGAACTTCAATTGGATGTCCTTCTTTGATTTTTTCTCCAAGAGAAGTCTTTTCCTTCTTTGCTTAGACAAAATTGGCAGGTATGGGCGCCTCCTTTAAATTAGCTTCCAATTTGATTTTTTTCTTCTTTGGATGTGGGGACCATGACACTGGGATGCCTCTGTGGCGCCTCCTGGACTCTGGCGTGTGCTCAGAGTGTGGCTGGGCGTGTGGCTTGGAGTGTGGCCTCCACTTGCTTGAACCTTGATTTGATTGGAAGACAAATGTGGCACCATTTTGGACCAAATTGAAACCACATCGGGACTTGCATCGAGTCAACATGACTCAACAAAATTTAAATGGTGACTCAAGAAATAAATAAACTGGTTGACCAGGTCAACCTTTATTACAAACCCTAATTTCTCGGGCAATGTCAATCAGAGAGCCAAATGGAGCTCTGAAGTCTTCTTCTGAGTCTGGTGCCCGCACCAATTCTCCCAGGGTGGGAGGAACTCGACCCTGTCGAGTAAGGCTCAAGTTGGCTCTGGTATCTCTCCAAGAGGTCTGGGTCCAATTCTTGTAATTCTTCTCGGGAGATCCAAGAGTCATCAGAATCTGGCCTTCCTTGCCAGCGGACCAGGTACCTTTGGTATCCTCGATTACGAGTAGAGATAACCTGATCATCCAGGATCTTTTCAATCTGCTCTTTCCTCACAAGCCAGTTTGTTGGTGGACACACGGGTCGGGATCACTCTCAATGATAGGGTTAGGCTCAAAAGGCTCACTAGGAATCACAGCTGGCTCCCTGTACTCTACTAAGTCTGTAATGTTGAAAGTAGAGCTAATGCCTAGTTCTGGAGGCAACTCGAGCACATAGGCATTGGATCCTACTCTCTTTACCACTCTAAATGGTCCAGCTCCCCTAGCATGTAACTTTCTAAC